>CM039675.1:93497355-94701855 GCA_022496015.1 Hordeum marinum
CAGACCAAACCCCAAACAAGTGTTGACTTCTCTGCTCCCCTTCCCTCCTCGTGCCATTATGGCCAACTCCGAGAATGGATCCGATAACAATTTAAACCCCGTCGACTGGGACGTGCTCGTCAAGGAGGAATCTAAGATCCACCCACACGATTAGCAGCTCTCCCTCCTAACACTATTGGTCTCGAATGAACATGTGCGGGAGTTCGAGCTCCAGGACCTCCCTAGTGGCCCAGAGGGGCAACCGATGGATCCCGACACATGCATTGCATACTCTTTGATATCTACTTTTCCAAACACTTTTGTTGTTGTTTTGGTCCCTAATTTGCATGATTTGAATGAAACTAATCCGGACTGACACAACTTTTAGTAGAATGGCGATGGTGTTATCTTTTGTGACGAAAAATAAGTGCCCAAAATTGGACGAGGATTTTTGAAGAATTATTTCAGAATATATAAGGAATTATGGAACGAGATAACTAGGGGAGGACCACTAGGGTCGCGTGGGGCCTCTGATCACTGCCCTATGACTATTCTGCCGCCTAAAAATCCTATATAGACCCAAAAATCACAGGACATCATTGACACATCTTATTATATAGAGCTATCACCACCTATTGTTCTTCCTCTGAAGATCCGATCTAGAGTCCGTTTCTGGATCCAAAGGCGGGGATTCCTTGCCGTCGTCATCACAAAACCTTCTCCCACCATCATTTCATGATGCTCACATCCATTTGTGAGTAATTATTCTGTAGGCACATAGAGGTAGATGAGAATTGAATTAGTTTTTTTTCTGTAATTGATGTAAGATTTGTTAGGGTTTGATCCTTAGTATCCATATGTTCTCAGATTGATGTTGCGACGACTTTGCTATGCTTAATGCTTGTCACTAGGGATCAAATGCCATGATTTTAGATCTAAACTATCTATGTATACATAAATATATTTGTGTTTTTATCTTATATGCAAGTTGTATGCACCTGTTAATGTTTTGAACCCTAGACCCCAAAATGACAAAAATTGGGATACCGGCCGAGATGACTTTACCTTGAGGATTACATGTATTCATGGTATGCTAATGCTTTGTTTCGGTTTTATATTAAAATGAGCTCCTTAATTACCCCGAGGATCCCGCTACCACGGATGGGTAGGACAAATGATGTTTTCTAAGTTCTTATCGCAAACACGTACAACTATTTATGGAATGCATACTTACATGTGATTCTATGTTATGACTTTCAGATAATGAATCTCATCTGAAATATACCATTATCTACTTCCATGCATACATTTTCATCACTATTGATCTCTTCAAAATTACTACCGCTACTCTCTGCAATATTGCTCCCTTTACTGTTACGGTAACTATTTCACTACTGCTATCGTATTGCCATGCTAGTAATAAAGTGTTGCAAGCAAGTTATCTCTTTAGGTGTGGTTGAATTGTTAATTCATTTGTTAAGGCTTACAAATATTCTTTGGCTTTTCTTGTGTCGAATCAAAAAAATTGGGGCTGAAATACTTTCCTTGAAGATTGTTGCCATCCCCTACACGTGTGGGCCATATTTCCTCCTAGAGGACATTGCGTCCTCATTCCCGCACCGCGCCGAGCCCCCAAGCGCGGCTACAGAGGCATGAGTCACTTGCCCCATGAGGCAGAGAGCGGCACATGTCGGATCCATCCGGTCCATCTGCGGGGCGGGTCATGCAGATCCGCACCCGAGCCGCCTCCAGCCACCGACTTCGATGATGACCTCCTCCGTGACATCATTCGCCAGCCCTTGGCCCCGGTGGAGATGTACACCTGCCATATCCATCGCGAAAATGCGAAGGCATTGCGTCTAGGCATCAAGGAGTTCGAGCGGCTCGCAAGGCAGAGTAGGGCCAACATGTCGAATACCGTGTGCCTTGCCAAGGAGCAGACCCATGCTGTCCAGCGCCCCGCTGGGCTGCCCTCCTCGTCCTCTGATGGCGGTACCACCATTGACGGCGACTACGCCTCTCCGTCCACGGACACCTAAGCTGCATACAACCACCGCTTGGAAAGCACCAAGGGGAAGGGCCCGACGAGAAAATGGTGATTTCTACCCATATCTACTAGTGCCTAATCATCGTATTTTGCTATCGAACAACCTATGTTTGGTTTATGTTGAACTTGCTATGTCGGATTAGGCCTACTGGGGCCCACCCAACCCCACATAAATTGACCCATATCCGCACTCTTGAACCCTAGCCCCAATCCACTCCAGTCCATTCCCCTCCGCCCACAAACTCCCGTCTAGCCATCTCCTGCCTTCTCCGACATGACGGTCAATGGATTCGAGCCGTACACCTCTCGACCCGGAGCTCGTCCCACGCGGCCCCGAGGAGCAGATGTGCGTCTATCTTGCGCTCCGCCGCTCTCGGGACGAGTCCACCTGACGACAGCATTCAGACTCCATCTGGTAGGAATCCATTGCGTCCGCCCAAATGGCGCATGGATCTGACAGGTAGGTTTGTTATATTGCCGAAGGATGCGGTCCATCTGGCGACCGAACGTCATGGCGCGCAACTCCTCTGTTGGCTGACGGAAACGAGTCACTATATGTCGGACGCAAACATTTTGCGGCTTGCCTGTTGTGTAAGGCAGCATGCACGGGAGGCCGCGACAGACATCGTAGAGGTGGAGGTGGAGTCCACTCTCTGGCATTGTGTATGATGCCCGACAACCCCTACTGTCCGCATATTGGTGGATTTGAGTGCTCCGACTGTAGGATATATGCCCTAGAGGCAAAAATAAATGTTATTGATTATCTCCCTGTTCATAATTAGGTTTATGTTCCATGCTATAACTGCTATGGTTCTCGAGTCTACAATAACCACGAGGCTTGAAGTAAGACTCATATGCACGTGTGGAATAATAAACGGTAAATTGTATTCCTTGTCTAGCCTCTAAGACTGGCTCAAGTATTGCATGATGATCCTGTTTTCCTGATCATGGGCATGGCTATGCCGGCAATTTTGAGGGCACAATGTTAGAAGAACATTTGTGTTGAATCGACCCGAATTGATGTTATGCTATGAGATACATTCGTTGTAAGTTAATGGTTAATAACACAAAGAAGTTAATATTTGCATAATTCCTTAGACCATGAGAGTATCGAGTTTCTTCATGCTTGCTTCATGAACTTTGGGGTTTGCTAAATGTCATCCGTAAATGGGTGGCTATTACGACGGCTTACGGGTTCACGGAAAAGTATGTCAAGTAACTTGATAGCTCAAGATTGGGATTTGCTCCTCCGACGATGGAGAGATATCTCTGGGCCCTCTCGGTGTTACGGTATCCATCATCGTCTGGCCAGACACTTTGTGATTTGATCACGGGGATGCCGAAACACGGGAACGAGAAAAGAGAACAACACCGGTAACAAGGTAACTGGCATAGTGGACAAGTTGTTGATCCACGGGGATGCCAACATGTCTCACCTCGGGTATTTGTAACATATCGCGAAGCAACAGGAATAGCACACGGCAACTGGAGGTTCACTCGAATATTCATTCGTGTGGGTATAGGGGTCAATATGGGTGTCCACGGCTCCGATGTTGATCATTGATCGGAAGGGGTTACGGGTCATGTCTATACTTCACCGAACCTATAGGGTCACATGCTTAAGGGTCATCTGTCTGCTGAATACTAGACAAGGAGTCCGAGAGAAAGTCACTGAAATAGTTTCGGAGACAATAGAAAAGTTCCGGAGAGAACACCAAAAAAGTTTCGGTAAAATCGAAAAATTGTTTCGGATAAAACCATTGATCCAAAAAGGTTTCGGCAAGCACCGGGAATGTTTTGGA
This sequence comes from Hordeum marinum, assembly GCA_022496015.1. Classification (NCBI taxonomy): domain Eukaryota; kingdom Viridiplantae; phylum Streptophyta; class Magnoliopsida; order Poales; family Poaceae; genus Hordeum; species Hordeum marinum. Next base: position 93,501,184 of record CM039675.1, read on the forward strand.
GGCTGCCAGATCGGTCTGGTAATTTCTGGAATTTATCAGAGAGAAAATCGGAAAAGGTTTTCGGAGCTGCCGAAATTGTTTACCGGGTAAACGAAGATGGTTTTAAATTAAACCACCATACCAGAAATGTTCCGGAGTGTGTCGAGATAATTTTAGAGGGTGCCAGAAATTTTCTGGGACCTTCCGGAATTTTTAGAAGTAATAGTCGCGGAAAACACTTGTCCCAGCATGAGGGGACAAGATCCCACGTTTCGTGGGGCTGTTTTGGGGTGCCTCCCTTTTTGGGGGCAGCCCCTTGTGGCTAGACAAAAGGTGTTAGGGGCCCCCCATGGTGGGGGCAGCCTCCACAAATGGTGGAGAGTGTTGGGAGGAAGGTGGGGCCCCATGGGGGAACACCATGGACAAGGGAACATGTTTTCTCCATGTTTGCTGGGAACATGCTTCCTTGTTTTGTGGGTACTTGTCATGTGGCTGAAATTTCAGCCACCACCACCCCCTCCTTCACCTATAAAAGGAGGTGGAGAGGACCTCTCCATGACCACTCCAACTCTCATACACATGCCATGCATTATCTGGCTTCTTCTCTCCCTCCCACGAAAAGAGTTTCGTAGAGCCGAAAGGTTGTCTGGGTTCCGGTGGGAACTAGTTCTGGACGGCGAAGCCCTGCCGGATAGATGACACCGCATGTGTGCAACTCTGTAGAGAGGTCGCAGTTTCGGTCTTAGTTCGAGAGTGCCTCCCAAAGGGCTGTTCGTGTGACCGTCCGAGTTTTGGAGGTCCTCCCGAAGGGCTGTCCGAGTGACAGTCCAAGTTTCGGAGGTCCTCCCGAAGGGCTGTCCGCGACACCATCCGAGGGACTATCTGACCGCCTCCCGGAGGGCTGTCCGCAGGGTAAATGAGGGTATACATCCTCGCGGTTGGGAGGTTGTAAAATCCTAGCTGCGGGGATCTGCATCGCCGTTCGTCATCGACTCTACTTCCGCTGCGCTACGAGTCGGTAATGAAAATGATCAAACCTTGTATGCAGTCTCCATAGTGGTCCTGGGCTGGTGCGTAGGTTGGAATCTTTTTGTTTTCTACTACGTTACCCTACACCGACCATGACAAATCCATCACCGACCTCACATCCATCGGTGATGGACTTGGCAAGGGCTCCAACAAGGAAGAGTAGGGCATGGGAGACATCGGCGTCTCGAATCCCATGAGTCGGTGCATGCCCCATGTCCTACTCTACCTCGTCGACGACCGGACCAACATTTGGATGGACGCAACCAACCATCATACATGAGCACGACGAGCCATACAAGCTCCACTTTAGATTAGGTTTCACGTGCATGTAATAATATGGATTTGAGGACTTGCAAATGATGTATCCGATTGTAAAAATGTTTTTTGTTTTGTTGTCGGATCATTGTTCGCGCCCAAACGACATGTTTCGGGGCTCTAAGAGCATCTACAACTGAACCCCTCATACCCGTCTCAACCGCCGAGGTAGGCTGCCCCGGTCATTGACCGGTCACAAAAAAACCAATCCAACCGGGCCCCTCAAACGGGCCTTAAACGCCGGGCTGACCGACACCCCTCATATCCAGTCCAAATATGGGGCGGATATGGGGGCGCCCGGGCATGCCTGGGCAAGCAACACGGTCCCACTTGCTAGCGACTTGGCGAGTAGACCGTGCCGCCCGGGAGCTAGTCAACCCAAATTTTAGTCCGACCTCGTCGCGCCAGCCGGAGGCGAACCAGCTTAAATTGCCGCGTCGTCGGACAGCTACAGCCTTCTCTATTAATTGCGTAGGTGGATCAACCCCCGTTGTATGTATGAGGGAGCTTGACACTAGATTGCATTTCATCAACTGATGATTGTTCATCGAGTGTCAAGTTCATCTCATACGTATACGATTGATGGCCTACTACAATGACAGAGATTTTTATTTTGCGATTCAAAAAGAGTCAGAGTTCATATGCTTCACAAATGGTATAATGATGACCGAAGCTGCATCCCGCTGGCCCAACAAAGACCTGATGATCGACATCCATGTTTTTGCATGTATTTGATGTTTTGAAAACAAAATGTATGGTCACAAATTGTAAAATTTTAAAATCTGATCGGTCATTTTCTATGGACGCATCTAGACATGACCACGGATTTGAACGACCGAATTTGCCATGCTCTAACCAGATGTTGTGTGCCGACGCAAATATGGTCTCGAATTAGCACATCGACTTTTCAAAAATAGATGCTCTAAAGTAGACTACGACCCTGTTCAGTTCGTAGGTTTCGTGAAGAAAAACCGTTGGAATTGCAAAACGGAGGAAAGGAAGCTGGAGCAACGTTCGGAATGGAGGAAGAGCCGATCCATTTTCCTTGGAACACTGTTGCGGGATGTTCATTTCACTGGAAAATATAAATCCACTTCGATCTCTTGTTTTCTGATCCTTTCGCGGATGCCCGAGGCAAGGCATGGGAAAGAGATAAAATATTGCACTGCTTAATAAAGTTGGGACCCACTATCTTCCTAGATGACAATGTCAGTGGGCAAAGCTGCATGCATAGTCGTTGCTCCTTTACTTATGGGACCCACCTATCTTATACTTCTATTCCTCCAATCCGAACACACCAGGTTTTAAGTTTCCTATGTTTTTACATTCTAATGCTTTCACACTACATTCTAACCACGTTCCTACATTTTATTTCACTCCTCTGTTTTCTATTCAGTGTTCCGAACAGGGCCTATGTTTTCCGGTACTGACACGTAGGCCCAGAGATCCTACGTCAGTAACCAACCGCGTTGTTTCCTTTTTCAAACAGGATGGACAGGAGCGGGCCCTCCTCATCCTCCCCCTCTTGTGTCCCACCGCCAATTTCTCCTCCTCTTTTATGTGCTGAAAATAAAGACAAAAAACTATTTCTTCCACCTTCGTCTTCCTCCTGCCGCCTACGGGATCTCTACTTCCGATGCGCTACGAGTGGGTAACGAAAATGATCAAACCTTGTATGCAGTCTCCATAGTGGTCCTGGGCTAGTGCGTAGGTCGGAATTTTTTTGTTTTCTGCTATGTTACCCTACAGTGGCATCAAGAGCCGTGCTATGCGTAGATGCAGGTTGCGATCTAGAATACATAGAGATGTATGGGTGTTGCACAATATAATTAGGTAGTAGATGAGATCTATTGCTGAAAATTATTTGTGCGCGTAGCATATGCAATCTGTTACCCGATGTTCCTTTTGCTTCCCCTGAATTTGCATAGTCCTGATCTTGACGGAATAGTCACAAAGTTCTGGCAATCCGCGATCCTTTCATGCTACTCCTGAGTATGCTGATTGACAGATCAACGAAGTGCTAACATTTCTTTGGGTTCCACCATAGTTGAGAAAGATGGATGTTTCGTAGAAGAAAGGGCAATGCAGATGTGATCTGCACGGAGGTCACGCGTATGACGAAGTTTAGTATGGGGCTCGAGATTTTATTATCTCGTGTTTTATACACCCTCGAAAGTTAATCTAGCAACTTGAATTATCATACTTGATGATGGACGTTGGTAGATTCGGTTTGTTTCAAAACCTTAGAAGCCACGTAAAACAAGTTTTTGCATGAACCAATTAGAGGCGTCTAACTTGGTTTTGCAGGATGGTTTGCATGTGCATATGATGTGGTATAGCAATGCTCATATTAATTTGATTATGTATGAGATAACTATATGATGTAATATTAACATGACCCGCGTGTCATGATTCGGCATGATGGCTGGAGCCATATGATTGTCACTTTAATGACCTGCCTGTCAACCTTAAGTAATGCACTTATTTTATTAGCTATAGAGATAGAAATATTATCTGGTGCATCGACAAGGTGGTGGCAATCTTCACGAAGGTGAACACCGACGCGAATGCCAAAGACGAAGGAATGAAAGACTTCTCCGTTAGAAAGGGCTATACCATATCATGCTATTATGAATTGCCTGAGATGTTTATCCCCCTTGATGCACCCTTCTTGATTGCGCGGTAGTTGCTTTTTATTAGGGTGACCTCTCACAAAATATCAAGTAGTTAGTGTTCTCCCAAGTGTAGCACTGTCACGACACCTATCTCTTCGGGGTATCACATGGTTACATGGGTACGAACGATTAGAGAAGTGTGAGGCGGGTGAGTTGAGACCTCGCAGCGAGATCACTTGGTTGTCTTGACGTTCAGGCATGAAAGTCATGAGCTCGGAACACACGCATCGAAAGATGAACAAGAGTCACATAGAGATGTGATTGGCAAGTTGGCCTACCAATTGAAATTCTCGTCACTTGAGATGGTTACATCCTTGACGTTGAATTGAAAGTTGGGTCTTGCATCACTCAAAATCAATTATGAGAGATATTGATTTGAGTGGGAGCGCACTGTAGAATTAACTTTTTTTAATTCACAGTGCAATTAATTTCGAACAATGTCTAAGTGTGATTTGCATAATAGTTGTAGAATAATGGCTCGCGTTTCCACCTTCCCTATTAAAATTGAATAGCTCTTAAATATCTGGTTAAAACTTTATGGTCGGTAACGTAATGTGAGGATTGTCCTCAAGAGTGCCGAGAAGGACTTTGTCCTATCGCATGCTTTTGGTATTCTCTCACTAATGCTATGGATCATGTGACTCTCGTCCTTCGATCCAAAAGCTAGAAATCCTTTTCAGTCAAAGTGCAATATGTTTGCTTCCATGAGACCCGAACTTCGAAAGTTTGGATAGTTATGTGATATTCATGGAATCTGAAAATCATTTTCAGAGACAGACAAAGGCTAAAAGATATGAGATATCCAAAGCAATGTTTGTTTGCAAACTACTAGTAAAGAAGTTTACTATGCATTTGACTGATAAGAGAGGGATCCAGGAGAACGCCTGTCATATGATGAAAGGTGAATAAAACAACAACTTAAAGAGAAAGGAAGTGTCCTAAGGGTGTTAGTGAGACTTTCATGCCTAGGAATTCCAGGGCTAACACCACTCTTAAGTTGGATGCTTCTTCTGAGAGTAGGAGAAACACTAAAAAGTTAAACTGTTAGAAGTATAATGGCAAAAGGAAAGAGACTGGAATATCCAGCTCATGTATGAATGTCATACAAGTTTTTGATGTATAGAAGGCTGGTCAAAGATATAGTTATTGGGAATTATGGTTAAACATGTTAATCACTAATTCTTGGGTATTGTGAGTTAATCACAAAGATACTCGCTCGATTGCATTCTGTTGCAACTCGATGTAAGAACTACTATGGCCTGAAAGACTAGCCAGGGATGAGGTTTAGATACACGCAGGGAACATAGTAAATGTTACTATGCCTTACATCGATGTATTCCCTATGTATTAAGTTTCATAATTCATTTTAGAGTTTCACACTCTATCCCTTTGCGTAAGGTATCCTGCAAGAAGGTTGTTCATAAGAGAACTTTTCATGTTCGGTGTTATGAATAACATAAGAGTCATACTTTCATTATGAATGAGATGTATGTTATGAATATTGATAATATTACATTACCTTTGGGTTTACTTTTATAATTCATTTTTAGAGTTTCATACACTCTAGCCCATTGCACAATGTTTGTTGCAAAAGATTTGTTCATAAAAACAACAATTGTTGTTCAGTATTATGAATAACATGAAGGGCCATGCTTCCATCCGAGATGGTATGTATGTTATGAATATTGATGGAAATATGATACATCCATAACACTGATGCTAAATGTCGCAAGACTAAAAGAATACCACATATGTGTGGCACTGCATTTGGTCACACTCGAGAAACCCGCATGGAAAATTCCATTATGATGGATTTTGAAGTCGTTTGATTTTTAATCATCTGACACTTGAAACTTTCCTCCAAAAGGCGAACTAACTAAAATATCGTTCACAGGCCATAAGGAACGAGCAAAGAACTTATTGGTGATCATACATTTGATGTATGCGATCTGATAAATGTTGTTGCAAACAGTGGATTTGTCTACCTTAAAAATTGACTCAAGTAGATATATGGATATTTACTTGATGAGACGTAAGTCTGGATCTTTTGAAATCATTTGAAAGGTTTTCAAAAATAAAGTAGAAGTTATTGTACCAAGAAAATTATGTTTCTGCAATTTGATTGCGGAAAGGAATATTTGAGTTACAAGTTTAGCGAATGTCTGATGAGTTGTGAAAAAGGTTTCATAACTTGCACCTCCCGGAACACCACAGCAAGTGGAAAGTCCGTGAAGATGTAATCGAACCATTTATGACATGGTAAGATCAAAGATGACATAAATAGATTTGCCATTATCCCTTTTATAGAGTGATGCTTTAGAGACTGCGGCTTTTACACTGAAAAGAGATCCATCAGGTTTGTTGAAATGACGCCATGGTATGGTACGCCCAACCATGTTATATCTTTTCTTAACATTCGGAATATGGGGCTTGTGTAAAAGGTTACAAACCTATTCCAAATCACACAAGTGCTACTTTGTATGGTTATCCCAAGTCATTGGGTATTCCCCCACCACTATACCGAGGCAAAGGGTTTTGCCACAAAACGGTATGCTTTTAAAGAGAATAGTTCTTACAAAAGGTGAGTGGGAGGACAGTGCAACTCGACGAGATAACCAGTATCTTCGTCATCAGTTCAAAGGAAAGAAACCCTAGAAATGATTCTATTGTTTCCTACTGCGACTGATACGGAAGTCTCTACAATAAAATGTATGGACTTCGGTCGAACGTGCAGCTGAACCACGTAGGCAAAGCTCGTGCAAACCTATCAGGTGTGCAAAGGATATATTGTTGTTAGAAAACAGTATACCTACAATACACAAGGAAGCGTTGATGGGCCCTGACTCCGGGATTGGCTAAATGCTAATACAATCCAAGATAGTTTCCATATAAGTGATTCAAGATTAAAACCTTGATACACCTTTCAGAGGACTTAGAGTCTAACGAATATTTATGGAACTAAAAACTGATACGGATAAAAAAAATATCCATAAAAGCTCGACTTGTTGAAATAACAAGTTCAAGGAGTTGACTACGATGAGGTTGTTTCACCGTAGCGATGCTTAAGGTCGGTTCGGGTTGAAGTAGCAATTAATACATATATCAATCATGAGATATGAAACATGGATGACAAAAGGATTTCCATCTGATGAAAATGAAACCTAGGACTTGTATGTGATACAGTCCAAAGTAATTTGTCAATCCAAAGGATGCTAGTAAGTATGCAAACTTCAGAGTTCCAGCAATCGACAGAAGAGAGCAAAATGGAGTTGGAATCTTCGTGGTTTGATGAAATGGTCAAAAGGTTTTTTGACTTCATCAATGGGTAACGAAGATGCTTGTGATTCAAGAAAGTAAGTGGGAGCATAATAATATTTCTAAAAATGTTGTGTGCTTGACACATTGTTAATTGGAAATAAATTTCTTGACACGAATTAGGACTTCATTTGAAAATAGTTCTGCGATGAAGTGCTTCCATATTAGGCATGATGATCTATGGAGATAGATTTACCTAATGGGGCTAAGCAATGAATACATATTGACATGGTGCTAAAACCTTTTAGCATTTAAAAACGCCAAGGAGTGATTCTTTCCGAAGTCACATCGAAAGAGTTTTTGCAAGACTCAGTGTCCCAAAACACTAACGAGTAAAATACATGATGGAGATTCCACACACTCTAGTGTTTGGATTAATCAAGTATTCCATGGTATGTAAAAACAACTAGATATGTCTGATACTCCCAAGTTGTTGCGAGTATAGATCCCAAAGTGATCAAAGCACTGATCATGGGACAACAGTGAAAGATGTCATTAAGTACTAGAGTAGTGCTGATGACATGTTGTCTCGCAAGCAAAGATTATGAAGTGCTCGTTGTAAGTAATTACATCGATATAGTCTCAATCAATGCTCCATGCGATTTTTGATTTAAGTTAAGGGTTTTGTGTAATACACAATATGGTGCTATGGTAGTTGGAAATTGTTCCAAACAAGATACTATGGCGAATTCTATAACAAAGGCTAAGTATGTTAATGCTTTGGAAGTGACAAAGAAGTTGTTGAATCATATAGTTCATTCATGAACTTAGTATGGTTCCAAGATGGCTTTGGTCTATGAGACACTATTGCAGATAGTTGCTCCATAGCTCAGTCTGAGGAATCAGGTTTCAACCAATGATTCACACATATCCAAATCCAAGTTCACACAAAATACGAATTTTGTGATAGCGTGAAAACGCGAGGATATGCAAAGTTACACATGGAGCTAAAGTTGTCAGATCCGTTGGACATCAGGCTATACCACAAGCGAAGCATATTTTACACCAGTATGCCATAGGTGTAAAGTGCATTAGCATTGACTAGATTATTGACTCTAGTGCAAGTGGGAGTCTGTAGGAGATATGCCCTAGAGGCAATAATAAATGTTATTGATTATCTCCCTATTTATAATTAGGTTTATGTTCCATGCTATAACTGTTGGAAATATGCCCTAGAGGCAATAATAAATTAGTTATCATCATGTTTCCTTGTTCATGATAATCGTTTATTATCCATGCTATAATTGTATTGATCGGAGACTTAGATGCATGTGTGGATACATAGACAAAACCATGTCCCTAGTATGCCTCTAATAGACTAGTTCATTGATCAAAAGATGGTTAAGGTTTCCTAGCCATGGACATGAGATGTCATTTGATAACGGGGTCACATCATTAGGAGAATGATGTGATGGATAAGACCCAAACTGCAAACGTAGCATATGATCGTGTCAGTTTATTGCTACTGTTTTCCGCATGTCAAGTATGTGTTCCTATGACCATGAGATCATGCAACTCACAGATATCGGAGGAGTGCCTTGTGTGTATCAAACGTCGCAACATAACCGGGTGACTATAAAGGTGCTCTACAGGTATCTCCGATGGTGTCTGTTGAGTTGGCATGGATCGAGACTGGGATTTGTTACTCCGTGTGACGGAGAGGTATCTCGGGGCCCACTCGGTAATGCAACATCACAATAAGCCTTGCAAGCAATGTGACTAATTGTTAGTTGCGGTATCTTGTATTATGGAACGATTAAAGAGACTTGCCGGTAACGAGGTTGAACTAGGTATTGAGATACCGACGATCGAATCTTGGGCAAGTAACATACCGAAGAACAAAGGGAACGTTATACGGGATTAACTGAATCCTTGACATAGAGGTTCGACCGATAAAGATCTTCGTAGAATATGTAGGAACCAATGTGGACGTCCAGGTCCCTCCATTGGTTATTGACCGTAGAGGTGTCTCGGTCATGTCTACATAGTTCTCGAACCCGCAGGGTCTGCACACTTAAGGTTCGGTGATGTTTCGGTAGTGTAGAGTTATGTATGGTGGTGACCGAAGTTTGTTCGGAGTCCCGGATGAGATCCAGGATGTCACGAGGAGCTCCGGAATGGTCCGGAGGTAAAGATTCATATATAGGAAGTCCCAGTTTGGTTTCCGGAAAAGTTTCGGGCTCATCGGTAGTGTACCGGGAGTGCCGGTAGTGTACCGGGAGTGCCGGTAGTGTACCGGGAGGCCTCCGAGAGGGGTATTTCTACCCCAAGAGGTCCATGGGCTGTGGGAGAATAATAACCATCCCTTAGTGGGCTGGGAAAACAGCCACAAAGGCCCATGGCGCAGGAGAGAAAGTCCTAAAGCAAAAAGTGGAAAATCAGCCAATAGGAGGCAATCCTACTCCAACCAGGATTGGAGGTGAAGTAGGATTGCTTCCCACCTCCTATTTCGGCCGACCAAAAGGCCTTGGCTGCCTCTCCTCTCCTCTCCTCCTATATATACTAGTGGATTGGGTAGTTTTTGGACAGAATTTCCGGCCACGTGCTACCCGTTCCACCGGTGCATAGTTTCTCCTCTAGATCGGTTTTCTGCAGCGCTTAGGCGAAGCCCTGCCGGAATTGCTCCACCACCATCACCGGAGCACCGTCACGCTGCCGGTGAACTCTCTCTCCTCTCCGCCTCCTCTCGCTGGATCGAGACGGTGGAGATCGTCATCAAGCTGCACGTGTGCTGAACGCGGAGGTGCCGTCCGTTCGGCGCTAGATCGGAAGGACCGTGATCGAGATCGCGAGACGGTTCATGATGTGATCACGGAACGGATCGTGATGAGTTCACGGGACAGATCGTGATCAAGATCGTGAGACGGATCGTGATGAGTTCACGGGACGGATCATGATGTGTTCGCGGGACGGTTCGTGATTGGATCGCGGGACGCTCGGCGATTTGGATCGCGAAGAAGTTCGACTACACCAACCGCGTTTCTTAACGCTTCCCGCTTAGCGATCTACAAGGGTACATAGATCCACTCTCCCTCTCGTAGATGCTCATCACCATGGATAGGTTTGCGTGTGCGTAGGAAAATTTTTGTTTCCCATGCGACGTTCCCCAACAATAACTGCTATGGTTCTCGAGTCTACAATAACCACGAGGCTTGAAGGAAGACTCATATGCACGTGTGGAATAATAAACGGTAAATTGTATTCCTGTCTGGCCTCTAAGACTGGCTCAAGTATTGCATGATGATCCTGTTTTCCTGATCATGGGCATGGCTATGCCGGCAATTTTGAGGGCACAATGTTAGAAGAACATTTGTGTTGAATCGACTCGAATTGATGTTATGCTATGAGATACATTCGTCATAAGTTAATGGTTAATAACATAGAGAAGTTAATATTTGCATAATTCCTTAGACCATGAGAGTATCGAGTTTCTTCATGCTTGCTTCATGAACTTTGGGGTTTGTTAAACGTCATCCGTAAATGGGTGGCTATTACGGCAGCTTACGGGTTCACGGAAAAGTATGTCAAGTAACTTGATAGCTCAAGATTGGGATTTGCTCCTCTGACAATGGAGAGATATCTCTGGGCCCTCTCAGTGTTACGGTATCCATCATCGTCTGGCCAGACACTTTGTGATTTGATCACGGGGATGCCGGAACACGGGAACGAGAAAAGAGAACAACACCGGTAACTGTTGGAAATATGCCCTAGAGGCAATAATAAAATGGTTATTATTGTATTTCCTTGTTCATGATAATTGTCTATTGTTCATGCTATAATTGTGTTAACCGGAAACCATAATACATGTGTGAATACATAGACCACAACATGTCCCTAGTGAGCCTCTAGTTGACTAGCTCGTTGATCAATAGATGGTCACGGTTTCATGGCCATGGACATTGGATGTCATTGATAACGGGATCACATCATTAGGAGAATGATGTGATGGACAAGACCCAATTCTAAGCATAGCACAAGATCGTGTAGTTCGTTTGCTAAAGCTTTTCAATGTCAAGTATCGTTTCCTTAGACCATGAGATTGTGCAACTCCCGGATACCGTAGGAATGCTTTGGGTGTGCCAAACGTCACAACGTAACTGGGTGGCTATAAAGGTGCACTACGGGTATCTCCGAAAGTATCTGTTGGGTTGGCATGAATCGAGACTGGGATTTGTCACTCCGTGTGACGGAGAGGTATCTCTGGGCCCACTCGGTAAGACATCATCATTATGAGCTCAATGTGACTAAGGAGTTAGTCACGGGATGATGTGTTACGGAACGAGTAAAGAGACTTGCCGGTAACGAGATTGAACAAGGTATGGGGATACCGACGATCGAATCTCGGGCAAGTATCATACCGATAGACAAAGGGAATTGTATACGGGATTGATTGAATCCTTGACATCGTGGTTCATCCGATGAGATCATCGTGGAGTACGTGGGAGCCAACATGGGTATCCAGATCCCGCTGTTGGTTATTGACCGGAGAGGTGTCTCGGTCATGTCTACGTGTCTCCCGAACCCGTAGGGTCTACACACTTAAGGTTCGATGACGCTAGGGTTATAGGGAAAAGGTATACGTGATTACCGAAGGTTGTTCGGAGTCCCGGATGAGATCCCGGACGTCACGAGGAGCTCCGGAATGGTCCGGAGGTAAAGATTGATATATAGGAAGTCCAGTTTTGGTCACCGGAAAGTTTTCGGGCTCATCGGTAGTGTACCGGGAGTGCCGGGAGGGTGCCGGATGACCCCCGGGAGGGGTGTGACGACCAAAGGACCACATGGGCTGTTAGATAAAGTGTTCCAGCCCTTATTGGGCTGGGCAAGACTTTTGCTAAAGGCCCATGCGGCTGGAGATAAGGAGATAAGGCAAAAAGGATTTAAAAGGAGGAGATCCACCTCCCTTGTGGGAGGTGGACTCTCCCTTTAATTCGGCCGGCCATATCCTCTTTGGAGTAGAGGCCAAGCCAGCCCTCCACGTCCCTCCTCCTATATATACTTGAGGTTTTGGATGTTTTGAGACAAGATTTGATCTCTCTCTCTCACGGCGAAGCCCTACCTCTCTTCTTCCTCCTCCGCAGCGCTTAGGCGAAGCCCTGTCGGAATACCTTGCTACTCCACCACCACCACGCCGTCGTGCTGCTGTTGGAGCCCTTCCCCAACCTCTCCTTCCTCCTTGCTGGATCAAGGTGTTGGAGACATCACCGGGCTGCACGTGTGTTGAACGCGGAGGTGCCGTCCGTTCGGCACTTGATCGGATCTACCGCGATCTGAATCGCTGCGAATACGACTCCATCAACCGCGTTCTTGTAACGCTTCCGCTTAGCGATCTTCAAAGGTATGAAGATGCAATCTCTCCCCTCTCGTTGCTGGTTTCTCCATAGATAGATCTTGGTGAACGTAGGAAAATTTTGATTTACTACTACGTCTCCCAACAGTAACGAGGTAACTGTTGGGGAACGTCGCATGGGAAACAAAAAATTTCCTACGCACACGCAAACCTATCCATGGTGATGAGCATATATGAGAGGGAGAGTGGATCTACGTACCCTTGTAGATCGCTAAGCGGGAAGCGTTAAGAAACGCGGTTGGTGTAGTCGAACATCTTCGCGATCCAAATCGCCGAGCGTCCCGCGATCTCATCACGATCCGTCCCGCGATCCAATCACGATCCGTCCCGTGAACTCATCACGATCCGTCCCGCGATCTCATCACGATCCGTCTCACGATCTTGATCACGATCTGTCCCACAAACTCATCACGATCCGTTCCGCGATCTCATCACGAACCGTCTCGCGATCTCGATCACGGTCCTTCCGATCTAGCGCCGAACGGACGACACCTCCGTGTTCAGCACACGTGCAGCTTGATGATGGTCTCCACCGTCTTGATCCAGCAAGAGGAGGTGGAGAGGAGAGAGAGTTCACCGGCAGCGTGACGGCGCTCCGGTGATGGTGGTGGAGTGATTCCGGCAGGGCTTCGCCTAAGCGCTGCGAAAAACCGATCTAGAGGAGAAACTGTGCACCGGTGAAACGGGTAGCACGTGGCCGGAAATTCTGTCCAAAAACCACCCAATCCACTAGTATATATAGGAGGATAGGAGAGGAGAGGCAGCCAAGGACTTTGGGTCGGCCGAAATAGGAGGTGGGAAGCAATCCTACTTCACCTCCAATCCTAGTTGGAGTAGGATTGCCTCCTATTGGCTGATTTTCCACCTTTTGCTTTAGGACTTTCTCTCCTGCGCCATGGGCCTTTGTGGCTGGTTTCCCAGCCCACTAAGGGCTGGTTATTATTATCCCACAGCCCATGGACCTCTTGGGGTCTAAATACCCCTCCCGGAGGCCTCCCGGTACACTACCGGCACTCCCGGTACACTACCGGCACTCCCGGTACACTACCGATGAGCCCGAAACTTTTCCGGAAACCAAACTGGGACTTCCTATATATGAATCTTTACCTCCGGACCATTCAGGAGCTCCTCATGACGTCCGGGATCTCATCCGGGACTCCAAACAAACTTCGGTCACCACCATACATAACTCTACACTACCGAAACGTCATCGAACCTTAAGTGTGCAGACCCTGCGGGTTCGAGAACTATGTAGACATGACCGAGACACCTCTACGGTCAATAACCAATGACGGGACCTGGACGTCCACATTGGTTCCTACATATTATATGAAGATCTTTATCGGTCGAACCTCTATGTCAAGGATTCAGTTAATCCCGTATAACGTTCCCTTTGTTCTTCGGTATGTTACTTGCCCGAGATTCGATCGTTGGTATCTCCATACCTAGTTCAACCTCGTTACCGGAAAGTCTCTTTACTCGTTCCGTAATACAAGATCCCGCAACTAACAATTATTCACATTGCTTGCAAGGCTTATTGTGATGTTGCATTACCGAGTGGGCCCCGAGATACCTCTCCGTCACACGGAGTAACAAATCCCAGTCTCGATCCATGACAACTCAACAGACACCATCGGAGATACCTGTAGAGCACCTTTATAGTCACCCAGTTACGTTGCGACGTTTTATACACACAAGGCACTCCTCCGATATCTGTGAGTTGCATGATCTCATGGTCATAGGAACACATACTTGACATGCGGAAAACAGTAGCAATAAACTGACACGATCATATGCTACGTTTGCAGTTTGGGTCTTGTCCGTCACATCATTCTCCTAATGATGTGACCCCGTTATCAAATGACATCTCATGTCCATGGCTAGGAAACCTTAACCATCTTTTGATCAACGATCTAGTCTATTAGAGGCATACTAGGGACATAGTTTTGTCTATGTATCCACACATGCATCTAAGTCTCCGATCAATACAATTATAGCATGGATAATAAACGATTATCATGAACAAGGAAATATGAGAATAACTAATTTATTATTGCCTCTAGGGCATATTTCCAACAGTCTCCCACTTGCACTAGAGTCAATAATCTAGTTCACATCACCATGTGATTCGCATTGTTATGAATCTAACACCCAACGAGTTCTGGGGCTCGATCATGCTTTGCATGTGAGAGATGTCTTATAGTCAATGGGTCCGTAACATTCAGATCCATGTGCACTTTGCAAATACCTATGTCAAACTGCAAACACTGCTACCACACTCCGCTCGGTACTATTCCAAATGGCTGCTCCACTATACGTATCCAGATTGCTACTATGAGTCATCCGGATTAGTGTTAAAGCTTGTATCGATGTAACTCCTTACGACGAACTCTTTATCACCTCCATAATCGAGAAACATCTCCTCAGTCTCTTAGTTACTGAGGATAATCTTGACCGCTGTCCAGTGATCCACTCCTGGTTCACTCTTGTACCCCCTGACGGACTCATGGCAAGGCACACACAGGTGCGGTACACAGCATGGCATAATATAGAGCCTATGGCTAAGGCATAGGGGACAACGTTCGTCCTTTCTCTTTCTTCTGCCGTTGTCGAGCTTTGAGTCTCACTCAACTTTCACACCTTACAAATCAGGCGAGAACTCTTTCTCTGACTGATCCATTTTGAACTCTTTCAAAATCTTGTCAAGGTATGCACTCATTGAAAGTCTCATCGAGCATCTTAATCTATCTCCATAGATTTTGATGCTCAACAATTAGGTAACTTTATCTAGGTCTTCCTTTGAAAATCACTTTCCAAATGACCGTTTTATGCTTTGCAGAAACTCTACATTATTTCTAATCAACAATATGTCATCCACATATACTTATCAGAAATTCTATAGTGCTCCCACTCACTTTATTGCAAATACAAGTTTCTCGTAAACTTTGTATAAACATCAAAACTTTGATCACCTCATCAAAGCGTATATTCCAACTCCGAGATGCTTGCTTCAGTCCATGGAAGGATCACCGAAGCTTGCACACCTTTTAGCATCCTTAGGCCTGACAAAACCTTCGGGTTGTATCACATACAATCTTTCCTCAAGTAAACCATTAAGGAAACGATGTTTTGACATCCATCTGCCAGATTTCATAATTGAAAACACAGCAACTGCTAACATAATTCCAACAGACTGTAGCACCACTACGAGTGAGAAAGTCTCATCGTAGTCAACTCCTTGAACTTGTCACAAACATCTTTGCAACAAGTCGAGCTTTACCAATAGTGACATTCACCATCAGTGTCTGTCTTCATTTTAAAGATCCATTTGTACTCAACGACCTGCCGTCCAACGAGAAAGTCTACCAAAGTCTACACTTGGTTTTCATACATGGATCCTATCTTGGATTTCATGGCCTCCAACCATTTGTTGGAATCCGGGCCCATCATCGCTTCTCCATAGCTCGTAGGTTCATCGTTTTTCCAACAACATGACCTCCAAGATAGGGTTGTCGTACCGCTTAGGAGCAGTACACATCCTTGTCGACCTACGAAGTTCGATAGTAACTTGATCCTGAAGCTTCATGATCATCATCATTAACTTCCTCTTCAACTAACGTAGGCTTCACAGAAACAACATCTTGCGCTGCGCTACTCTCTGGTTGAACAAAGTTTAAACAACCTCATCAAGTTCTATCTTCCTCCCACTTAATTATTTCGAGAGAAACTTTTCCTCGAGAAAGGATCCGTTTTAGTAACAAACACTTTGCACTTGGATCTGAGATAGAAGGTTCACCCAACTGATCTTAGGGTATTCTATGAAGATGCATTTGTCCGCCTTGGGTTCGACCTCATTAGGTGAAAACATTTTCCACACAAGTGTCGCAGCCCCAAGTATTAAGAAATGACAGCTTAGGTTTCTATCAAACCATAATTCACATGGTGTCATCTCAACGGATTTAGATGGTGCCCTATTTAAAGTGAATGTAGTTGTCTCTAATGCATAACCCCAAAATTATAGTAGTAAAACGACAAGAGACATCATAGCACGCACCATGTCCAATAGAGCATAACTACGATGTTCGGACACACCATCACACTATGATGTTCCAGGTGGCGTTTAGTTGTGAAACAACTTTCACATTGTCTTAAGTTGTATGCCAAACTCGTGACTCAGATATTCACCTCCACGATCATATCGCAGTCATTTTTATCTTCTTGTCACGATGATCTTTAAACTTCACTCTGAATTTGCTTGAACCTTTCAAACGATTCAGACTTGTGTTTCATTAAGTAAATATACACTATATCTACTCAAATCATCAATGAAGGTAAGAAAATAACGATATAGTGTATATTTACTTAATGAAACACAAGTCTGAATCGTTTGAAAGGTTCAAGCAAATTCAGAGTGAAGTTTAAAGATCATCGTGACAAGAAGATAAAAATGACCACGATATGATCGTGAAGGTGAATATCTGAGTTACGAGTTTGGCATACAACTTAAGAGAATGTGAAATTTGTTTCACAACTAATGCTACCTGGAACACCATGGTGTGATGGTGTGTCCGAACATCATAGTCATGTTCTATTGATATAGTGCATACTGTGATGTCTCTTATCGTTTTACTACTATAATTTTTGGGGTTATGCATTAGAGACAACTACATTCACTTTAAATAGGGCATCATCTAAATCCGTTGAGATGACACCGTGTGAATTATGGTTTGATAGAAACCTAAGCTGTCATTTCTTAATATTTGGGGCTGTGACACTTGTGTGGAAAATGTTTTCACCTAATGAGGTCGAACCCAAGGCGGACAAATGCATCTTCATAGAATACCCTAAGATCAGTTGGGTGAACCTTCAATCTCAGATCCTAGTGCAAAGTGTTTGTTGCTTAAACGGATCCTTTCTCAAGGAAATGTTTCTCTCGAAAGAATTGAGTGGGAGGAAGATAGAACTTGATGAGGTTGTTAAACCTTTGTTCAACCAGAGAGTAGCGCAGCGCAGAAAGATGTTTCTGTGAAGCCTACGTTAGTTGAAGAGGAAGTTAATGATGATGATCATGAAGCTTCAGGATCAAGTTACTATCGAACTTCGTGGGTCGACAAGGATGTGTACTGCTCCTAAGTGGTACGACAACTCTGTCTTGGAGATCATGTTGTTGGACAACGATGAACCTACGAGCTATGGAGAAGCGATGATGGGCCCGGATTCCGACGAATGGTTAGAGGCCATGAAATCCGAGATAGGATCCATGTATGAAAACCAAGTATAGACTTTGGTAGACTTGCTCGTTAGACGGCAGGTCGTTGAGTACAAATGGACCTTTAGAATGAAGACAGACACTGATGGTGAATGTCACCATTTGTAAAGCTCGACTTGTTGCAAAGTTGTTTGTGACAAGTTCAAGGAGTTGACTACGATGAGGCTTTCTCACTCGTAGCGATGCTAAAAGTGTTGGAATTATGTTAGCAGTTGCTGCATTTTCAATTATGAAATCTGGCAGATGGATGTCAAAACATCGTTTCCTTAACGGTTTACTTAAGGAAAGGTTGTATGTGATACAACCAGAAGGTTTTGTCAGTCCTAAGGATGCTAAAAGATGAGCAAGCTTCAGTGATCCTTCTATGGACTGAAGCAAGCATCTCGGAGTTGGAATATACACTTTGATGAGGTGATCAAAGTTTCTGTAGTTTATACAAAGTTTATGAGAAACTTGTATTTGCAATAAAGTGAGTGGGAGCACTATAGAGTTTCTGATAAGTATATGTGGTTGACATATTGTTGATCGGAAATAATGTAGAATTTCTGGAAGGCATACAAGGTTGTTTGAAAAGTGTTTTTCAAAGGAAGACCTGGATAAAGCTACCTAATTGTTGAGCATCAAAATCTATAGAGATAGATCAAGATGCTTGATGAGACTTTCAATGAGTGCATACCTTCACAAGATTTTGAAAGAGTTCAAAATGGATCAGCCAGAGAAATAGTTCTCGTCTGATTTGTAAGGTGTGAAGTTGAGTGAGACTCAAAGCTCGACAACGGCAGAAGAAAGAGAAAGGACGAACGTCCTCCCCTATGCCTTAGCCATAGGCTCTATATTATGCCATGCTGTGTACCGCACCTATGTGTGCCTTGCCATGAGTCTGTCAAGGGGTACAAGAGTGGTCCAGGAGTGGATCATTGGACAGCGGTCGGAATTATCCTTAGTAACCAGAGGACTAAGGAAATGTTTCTTGATTATGGAGGTGATAAAGAGTTCGTCGTAAAGAGTTACGTTGATGCAAGCTTTAACACCTATCCGGATGACTAGTAGTAGCAATCTGGATACGTATAGTGGAGCAGCCATTTGGAAATAGTACCAAGTGGAGTGTGGTAGCAGTGTTTACGGTTTGACATAGAGATATGCAAAGTACACACGGATCTGAATATCGCAGACCCGTTGACTATAAGACCTCTCTCACATGCAAAGCATGATCGAGCCCCAGAACTCATTGGGTGTTAGATTCATAACAATGCGAATCACATGGCGATGTGAACTAGATTATTGACTCTAGTGCAAGTGGGAGACTGTTGGAAATATGCCCTAGAGGCAATAATAAATTAGTTATTATCATATTTCCTTGTTCATGATAATCTTTTATTATCCATGCTATAATTGTATTGATCGGAGACTTAAATGCATGTGTGGATACATCGACAAAACCATGTCCCTAGTATGCCTCTAATGGACTAGCTCGTTGATCAAAGGATGGTTAAGGTTTCCTAGCCATGGACATGAGATGTCATTTGATAACGGGATCACATCATTAGGAGAATGATGTGATGGATAAGACCCAAACTACAAACATAGCATATGATCGTGTCAGTTTATTGCTACTGTTTTATGCATGTCAAGTATATGTTCCTATCACCATGAGATCATGCAACTCACGGATATCGGAGGAGTGCCTTGTGTGTATCAAACGTCGCAACGTAACTGGGTGACTATAAAGGTGCTCTACAGGTATCTCCGATGGTGTCTGTTGAGTTGGCAATGGATCGAGACTGGGATTTGTTACTCCGTGTAACGGAGAGGTATCTCGGGGCCCACTCGGTAATGCAACATCACAATAAGCCTTGCAAGCAATGTGACTAATTGTTAGTTGCGGGATCTTGTATTACGGAACGAGTAAAGAGACTTGCCGGTAATGAGGTTGAACTAGGTATGGAGATACCGACGATCGAATCTCGGGCAAGTAACATATCGAAGAACAAAGGGAACGATATACGGGATTAACTGAATCCTTGACATAGAGGTTTGACCGATAAAGATCTTCATAGAATATGTAGGAACCAATGTGGACGTCCAGGTCCCGCCATTGGTTATTGACCGTAGAGGTGTCTCGGTCATGTCTACATAGTTCTCGAACCCGCAGGGTCTGCACACTTAAGGTTCGGTGACGTTTCGGTAGTGTAGAGTTATGTATGGTGGTGACCGAAGGTTGTTCGGAGTCCCGGATGAGATCCCGGACATCACGAGGAGCTTCGGAATGGTCCGGAGGTAAAGATTCATATATAGGAAGTCCCAGTTTGGTTTCCGGAAAAGTTTCGGGCTCATCGGTAGTGTACCGGGAGTATCAGTATTGTACCGGGAGTGCCGGTAGTGTACCGGAGGACCTCCGGGAGGGGTATTTCGACCCCAAGAGGTCCATGGGCTGTGGGAGAATAATAACCAGCCCTTAGTGGGCTGGGAAAACAGCCACAAAGGCCCATGGCGCAGGAGAGAAAGTCCTAAAGCAAAAAGTGGAAAATCAGCCAATAAGAGGCAATCCTACTCCAACTAGGATTGGAGGTGAAGTAGGATTGCTCCCACCTCCTATTTTGGCCGACCCAAAGGTCTTGGCTGCCTCTCCTCTCCTCTCCTCCTATATATACTAGTGGATTGGGTGGTTTTTGGACAGAATTTCCGGCCACGTGCTACCCGTTTCACCGGTGCACAGTTTCTCCTCTAGATCGGTTTTCCGCAGCGCTTAGGCGAAGCCCTGCCGGAATTGCTCCACCACCATCACCGGAGCGCCGTCACGCTGCTGGTGAACTCTCTCTCCTCTCCACCTCCTCTCGCTGGATCGAGACGGTGGAGATCGTCATCAAGCTGCACGTGTGCTGAACGCGGAGGTGCCGTCCGTTCGGCGCTAGATCGGAAGGACCGTGATCGAGATCGCGAGACGGTTCGTGATGTGATCACGGAACGGATCATGATGAGTTCGCGGGACAAATCGTGATCAAGATCGCGGGACGGATCGTGATGAGTTCACGGGACGGATCGTGATTGGATCGCGGGACGGATCGTGATGAGATCGCGGGACGCTCGGCGATTTGGATCGCGAAGATGTTCGACTACACCAACCGCGTTTCTTAACGCTTCCCGCTTAGCGATCTACAAGGGTATGTAGATCCACTCTCCCTCTCGTAGATGCTCATCACCATGGATAGGTTTGCGTGTGCGTAGGAAATTTTTTGTTTCCCATGCGACGTTCCCCAACATTAAGGACATAAGCCTTCTGTGCAGCAATGAGGACAATCCTCAGATCACGGACCCAGTCCGCAATATTGCTACCAACATCTTTCAACTCTATTTCTCTAGGAACATATAAAAATTTAAGGGAGCTACAGCGCGAGCTAGTAATCTACAACATAATTTGCAAAGACACTTTGACTATGTTCATGATAATGAGTTCAATTAATCATATTACTTAAGAACTCCCACTCAAATTGACATCCCTCCGATCATTCAAGTGATACATGATCCAAATTCACCAACTCAAGTCCGATCATCACGTGAGTTGAGGTGGCTGCAATGGTGAACATCATTATGTTGATCATATCTACTATATGACTCATGTTCGACCTTTCGGTCTCTCGTGTTCCGAGGCCATGTCTGTACATGCTAGGCTCGTCAAGTTTAACCTGAGTGTTCTGCGCGTGCAAATCTGGCTTGCACCCGTTGTATGTGAACGTAGAGTCTATCACACCCGATCATCACGTGGTGTCTCAATACGACGAACTTTCGCAACGGTGCACACTCGGGGAGAACACAGTTCATCTTGAAATTCAAGTGAGGGATCACCTTATAATGCTACCGCCATACTAAGCAAAACAAGGTGCATAAAAGGATTAACATCTCATGCAATTCATAAGTGACATGATATGGCCATGAACTTGTGTTTAAGATCTCCATCTTCGAAACACCGGCATGATCTCCATCGTCACCGGCACAACACCATGATCTCCATCATCTTGATCTCCATCAATGTGTTGCCATTGGGGTTGTGGCGCCAGCCCTGCTTCTACTTCTATTCCTACCACTTAGCGATAAAGTAAAGCATTACATAGCGCTTAATGATTGACACGCAGGTCATACAATAATTAAAGACAACCCTATGGCTCCTGCCGGTTGCCGTACTCAACGACATGCAAGTCGTGAAATTCTATACATCACATGATCATCTCATACATCACATATATCTCATCATGTAATTGGCCATATCACATCACAACATACCCTGCAAAAACAAGTTAGACGTCCTCTAATTGTTGTTGCATGTTTTACGTGGCTGCTACGGGTATCTAGCAAGAACAATTCTCACCTACGCATAAACCACAACGGTGATACATAGATTGCTTTTCAACCTTCTCAAGGACCGCCTTTGTCGGATCCGATCCAACTAAAGTGAGAGAAACTGTCACCTGCAAGCCATCTAAGCAACAAGTTGCGTCGAGGGAACTGGTCTCTCGTAAGCGTCCGAGTAATGTTGGTCTGGGACGCTTCATCTCACAATCCCGCTGAACCAAAATCCAACCAAGGGAGGAAGCAATCTAAGCATCAACGCCCACAAATCTTTTGTGTTCTACTCGAGATCTCATCGAACCATCAACCTAGCTCATGATGCCACTGTTGGGGAACGTCGCATGGGAAACAAAAAATTTCCTAGGCACACGCAAACCTATCCATGGTGATGAGCATCTACGAGAGGGAGAGTGGATCTACGTACCCTTGTAGATCGCTAAGCGGGAAGCGTTAAGAAACGCGGTTGGTGTAGTCGAACATCTTCGCGATCCAAATCGCCGAGCGTCCCGCGATCTCATCACGATCCATCCCGCGATCCAATCACGATCCGTCCCGTGAACTCATCACGATCTGTCCCGCGATCTCATCACGATCCGTCTCACGATATTGATCACGATCTGTCCCGTGAACTCATCACGATCCGTTCCGCGATCTCATCACAAACCGTCTCGCGATCTCGATCACGGTCCTTCCGATCTAGTGCCGAACGGACGGCACCTCCGCGTTCAGCACACGTGCAGCTTGATGACGATCTCCACCGTCTTGATCCAGAAAGAGGAGGTGGATAGGAGAGAGAGTTCACCGGCAGCGTGACGGCGCTCCGGTGATGGTGGTGGAGTGATTCCGGCAGGGCTTCGCCTAAGCGCTGCGGAAAACCGATCTAGAGGAGAAACTGTGCACCGGTGAAACGGGTAGCACGTGGCCGGAAATTCTGTCCAAAACCCACCCAATACACTAGTATATATAGGAGGAGAGGAAAGGAGAGGCAGCCAAGGCCTTTGGGTCGGCCGAAATAGGAGGTGGGAAGCAATCCTACTTCACCTCCAATCCTAGTTGGAGTAGGATTGCCTCCTATTGGCTGATTTTCCACCTTTTGCTTTAGGATTTTCTCTCCTGCGCCATGGGCCTTTGTGGCTGTTTTCCCAGCCCACTAAGGGCTGGTTATTATTCTCCCACAGCCCATGGACCTCTTGGGGTCGAAATACCCCTCCCGAAGGCCTCCCGGTACACTACCGGCACTCCTGGTACACTACCGATGAGCCCGAAACTTTTCCGGAAACCAAACTGGGACTTCCTATATATGAATCTTTACCTCCGGACCATTCCGGAGCTCCCCGTGACGTCCGGGATCTCATACGGGACTCCGAACAAACTTCGGTCACCACCATACATAACTCTACACTACCGAAACGTCACCGAACCTTAAGTGTGCAGACCCTGCGGGTTCGAGAACTATGTAGACATGACCGAGACACCTCTACGGTCAATAACCAATGGCGGGACCTGGACGTCCACATTGGTTCCTACATATTCTACGAAGATCTTTATCGGTCGAACCTCTATGTCAAGGATTCAGTTAATCCCGTATAACGTTCCCTTTGTTCTTCGATATGTTACTTGCCCGAGATTCGATCGTCGGTATATCCATACCTAGTTCAACCTCGTTACCGGCATGTCTCTTTACTCGTTCCGTAATACAAGATCCCGCAACTAACAATTAGTCACATTGCTTGCAAGGCTTATTGTGATGTTGCATTACCGAGTGGGCCCCGAGATACCTCTCCGTCACACGGAGTAACAAATCCCAGTCTCGATCCATGACAACTCAACAGACACCATCGGAGATACCTGTAGAGCACCTTTATAGTCACCCAGTTCGTTGCGACGTTTGATACACACAAGGCACTCCTCCGATATCTGTGAGTTGCATGATCTCATGGTCATAGGAACACATACTTGACATGCGGAAAACAGTAGCAATAAACTGACACGATCATATGCTACGTTTGCAGTTTGGGTCTTATCCATCACATCATTCTCCTAATGATGTGACCCCGTTATCAAATGACATCTCATGTCCATGGCTAGGAAACCTTAACCATCTTTTGATCAATGAACTAGTCTATTAGAGGCATACTAGGGACATGGTTTTGTCTATGTATCCACACATGCATCTAAGTCTCCGATCAATACAATTATAGCATGGATAATAAACGATTATCATGAACAAGGAAACATGATGATAACTAATTTATTATTGCCTCTAGGGCATATTTCCAACAGTTATTGCTTTAGGACTTTCTCTCCTGCGCCATGGGCCTTTGTGGCTGTTTTCCCAGCCCACTAAGGGATGGTTATTATTCTCCCACAGCCCATGGACCTCTTGGGGTAGAAATACCCCTCTCGGAGGCCTCCCGGTACACTACCGGCACTCCCGGTACACTACCGGCACTCCCGGTACACTACCGATGAGCCCGAAACTTTTCCGGAAACCAAACTGGGACTTCCTATATATGAATCTTTACCTCCGGACCATTCCGGAGCTCCTCGTGACATCCTGGATCTCATCCGGGACTCCGAACAAACTTCGGTCACCACCATACATAACTCTACACTACCGAAACATCACCGAACCTTAAGTGTGCAGACCCTGCGGGTTCGAGAACTATGTAGACATGACCGAGACACCTCTACGGTCAATAACCAATGGAGGGACCTGGACGTCCACATTGGTTCCTACATATTCTACGAAGATCTTTATCGGTCGAACCTCTATGTCAAGGATTCAGTTAATCCCGTATAACGTTCCCTTTGTTCTTCGGTATGTTACTTGCCCAAGATTCGATCGTCGGTATCTCAATACCTAGTTCAACCTCGTTACCGGCAAGTCTCTTTAATCGTTCCATAATACAAGATACCGCAACTAACAATTAGTCACATTGCTTGCAAGGCTTATTGTGATGTTGCATTACCGAGTGGGCCCCGAGATACCTCTCCGTCACACGGAGTAACAAATCCCAGTCTCGATCCATGCCAACTCAACAGACACCATCGGAGATACCTGTAGAGCACCTTTATAGTCACCCGGTTATGTTGCGACGTTTGATACACACAAGGCACTCCTCCGATATCTGTGAGTTGCATGATCTCATGGTCATAGGAACACATACTTGACATGCGGAAAACAGTAGCAATAAACTGACATGATCATATGCTACGTTTGCAGTTTGGGTCTTGTCCATCACATCATTCTCCTAATGATGTGACCCCGTTATCAAATGACATCTCATGTCCATGGCTAGGAAACCTTAACCATCTTTTGATCAACGAGCTAGTCTATTAGAGGCATACTAGGGACATAGTTTTGTCTATGTATCCACACATGCATCTAAGTCTCCGATCAATACAATTATAGCATGGATAATAAACGATTATCATGAACAAGGAAATATGAGAATACCTAATTTATTATTGCCTCTAGGGCATATTTCCAACAGTGACTGGCATAGTGGACAAGTTGTTGATCCACGGGGATGCCAACATGTCTCACCTCGGGTATTTGTAACATATCGCAAAGCAACAGGAATAGCACACGGCAACTGGAGGTTCACTCGAATATTCATTCGTGTGGGTATAGCGTTCAATATGGGTGTCCACGGCTCCGATGTTGATCATTGATCGGAAGGGGTTCCGGGTCATGTCTATACTTCACCGAACCTATAGGGTCACACGCTTAAGGGTCATCTATCTACTGAATACTAGACAAGGAGTCCGAGAGAAAGTCACTGAAATAGTTTCGGAGACAACAGAAAAGTTCCGGAGAGAACATCGAAAAAGTTTCGGTAAAACCGAAAAGTTGTTTTAGATAAAACCATTGATCCAAAAAGGTTTCGGCAAGCACCGGGAATGTTTTGGAGGTTGCCAGATCGGTCTGGTAATTTCTGGAATTTTTCGGAGAAAAAACCAGAAAAGGTTTTCAGAGCTACCGGAATTGTTTACCGGGTAAACGAAGATGGTTTGAAATTAAAACACCATACCAGAAATGTTCCGGAGCGTGTCCAGATAATTTTAGAGGGTGCCGGAAATGTTCTGGGACCTTCCAGAATTTTTAGAAGTAATAGTCGCGGAAAACATCTTGTCCCAGCGCGAGGGGACAAGATCCCACGTTTCATGGGGCTATTTTGGGGTGCCTCCCTTTTTGGGGGCAGCCCCTTGTGGCTGGACAAAAGGTGTTGGGGGGCCCCGCATGGTGGGGGCAGCCTCCACAAATGGTGGAGAGTGTTGGGAGGAAGGTGGGGCCCCATGGGGGAACACCATGGACAAGGGAACATGTTTTCTCCATGTTTGCTGGGAACATGCTTCCTTATTTTGTGGGTGCTTGTCATGTGGCTGAAATTTCAGCCACCACCACCCCCTCCTTCACCTATAAAAGGAGGTGGAGAGGACCTCTCCATGACCACTCCAACTCTCATACACATGCCATGCATTATCTGGCTTCTTCTCTCCCTCCCACGAAAAGAGTTTCGTAGAGCCGAAAGGTTGTCTGGGTTCCGGTGGGAACTAGTTCTGGACGGCGAAGCCCTGCCGGATAGATGACACCGTATGTGTGCAACTCTGTAGAGAGATCGTAGTTTCGGTCTTAGTTCAAGAGTGCCTTCCGAATGGCTGTTCGTGTGACCGTCCGAGTTTTGGAGGTCCTCTCGAAGGGCTGTCCGAGTGATAGTCCAAGTTTTGGGGGTCCTCCCGAAGGGCTATCCACGACACCATCCGAGGGACTATCCGACCGCCTCCCGGAGGGCTGTCCGCAGGGCAGTTGGGAGGTTGTAAAATCCTAGCTGCGGGGATCTGCACCGCCGTTCGTCATCGACTCTACTTCCGCTGCGCTACGAGTCGGTAACGAAAATGATCAAACCTTGTATGCAGTCTCCATAGTGGTCCTGGGCTGGTGCGTATGTCGGAATTTTTTGGTTTTCTGCTACGTTACCCTACACCGACCATGACAAATCAATCACCGACCTCACATCCATCGGTGATGGACTTGGCAAGGGCTCCAACAAGGAAGAGTAGGGCATGGGAGACATCGGCGTCTCAAATCCCATGAGTCGGTGCATGCCCCATGTCCTACTCTACCTCGTCGACGACCGGACCAACATTTGGATGGACGCAACCAACCATCATACATGAGCACGGCGAGCCAGACAAGCTCCACTTTAGATTAGGTTTCACGTGCATGTAATAATATGGATTTGAGGACTTGCAAATGATGTATCCGATTGTAAAAATGTTTTTTTGTTTTGTTGTCGAATCACTGTTCGCGTCCAAACGACACGTTTCGGGGCTCTAAGAGCATCTACAACCGAACCCCTCATACCTGTCTCAACCGCCCAGGTAGGCTGCCCCGGTCATTGACCGGTCACAAAAAAACCGATCCAACCGGGCCCCTCAAACGGGCCTTAAACGCCGGGCTGACCGACACCCCTCATATCCAGTCCAAATATGGGGCGGATATGGGGGCGCCCGGGCATGCCCGGGCAAGCAACACGGTCCCACTTGCTAGCGACTTGGCGAGTAGACCGTGCTGCCCGGGAGCTAGTCAACCCAAATTTTAGTCCCACCTCGTCGCGCTAGCCGGAGGCGAACCAGCTTAAATTGTCGCGTCGTCAGATAGCTACAGGCTTCTCTATTAATTGCGTAGGTGGATCAACTCCCGCTGTATGTATGAGGGAGCTTGACACTAGATTGCATTTCATCAACTGATGATTGTTCATCGAGTGTCAAGTTCATCTCATACGTATACGATTGATGGCCTACTACAATGACAAAGATTTCTATTTTGCGATTCAAAAAGAGTCAGAGTTCATATGCTTCACAAATGGTATAATGATGACCGAAGCTGCGTCCCGCTGGCCCAACAAAGACCTGATGATCGACATCCATGTTTTTGCATGTATTTGATGTTTTGAAAACAAAATGTATGGTCACAAATTGTAAAATTTTAAAATCTGTTCGGTCATTTTCTGTGGACGCATCTGGACACGACCACGGATTTGAAGGACCAAATTTGCCATGCTCTAACCGGATGTTGTGTGCCGACGCAAATATGGTCTCGGATTAGCACATCGACTTTTCAAAAATAGATGCTCTAAAGTAGACTACGACCCTGTTCGGTTCGTAGGTTTCGTGAAGAAAAACCGTTGGAATTGCAAAACGAAGGAAAGAAAGCTGGAGCAGCGTTCGGAATGGAGGAAGAGCCGATCCATTTTCCTTGAAACACTGTTGCGGGATGTTCATTTCACAGGAAAATATAAATCCACTTCAATCTCTGGTTTTCTGATCCTTTCGTGGATGCCCGAGGCAAGGCATTGAAAGAAGATAAAATATTGCACTGCTTAATAAAGTTGGGACCCACTATCTTCCTAGACGACAATGTCAGTGGGCAAAGCTGCATGCATAGTCGTTGCTCCTTTCCTTATGGGACCCACCTATCCTATACTTCTATTCCTCCAATCCGAACACATCAAGATTTAAGTTTCCTATGTTTTTACATTCTAATGCTTTCACACTACATTCTAACCGCGTTCCTACATTTTATTTCACTCCTCTGTTTTCTATTCAGTGTTCCGAACAGGGCCTACGTTTTCCGGTACTGACACGCAGGCCCAGAGATCCTACGTCAGTAACCAACCGCGTTGTTTCCTTTTTCGAACAGGACGGACAGGAGCGGGCCCTCCTCATCCTCCGCCTCTCGTGTCCCACCGCCAATTTCTCCTCCTCTTTTATGTGCTGAAAATAAAGACAAAAAACTATTTCTTCCACCTTCGTCTTCCTCCTGCCGCCTACGGGATCCAAGGAGAGGAGGGAGGGAGGATTCCTCCCGCGAACTCAATAAAAGAAACCCAATCTCGCGTCGCCCGAGACCAGAGTTGTTTACCGCTCCTCCATCACAAGGCATAAATAAAGAACACCATTGCCCAAAAGCCGCAGGCGTTAGGTGGTGGTGGTGGTGGTGCGTGCCAGTCAAAGAAGAGGTCTGGGAGGGAGGAAGAATCAACATCCATCCATCCATCCGCCCACCAACCTACTCTTCTTCCCCTCCCCTCCCCTCCCATTCTCGCCACGCCGCGCCGCTCCGCACCGCGCCGCGCTTACGAGAGGGGGAAAAAGGGGGAGCCTTGCTTGATTTGATTGATTGATTCCCGTGTGATCCTCGGTTGATTGTTCGGGGGCAGAGATGTGCCCGTTGAGGGTGATACTCATCTTCCTCTCCGCCACCATCGCCGGCTTCTTCCTCCTCAGGGGCCTCAACGCCGAGCCGGACCTGTTCCAGGACGACGACGCCGTCGCCGGGGACGACGACGAGGGGTCGCCGGCGCCGCTCCATTCCAAGGTATTGCTCTTGCCATTTCCAATCTCAGCGCACATTTGCGCAATCGTTGTTGCAAAATCTTGGCCGTGCGTGTTACTAGTATTATTTACAAAGATTATCTAGGTCTTTGTAACGTACAGCTGCAGGCAACGAGATTATTCCTGCGTATCGTGCCGGCTAATGAAGTTCTGATTTTCCTGTCCAAATTGACGAGCACATGCTTCCGTTTTTGACTCCCAAATGCGTGCACGGCACGAGGGGAAAGAAGGGAACATGTAGACGTGCAATGGGGATTTATAATGATTATGGTGTCGACGCATTGTTCCTGGTTTAGAATTGCTGACGTCTTGATGCTTCCGGACTGACTATTAGGGGCGTAGCGCATTGTTCAGAGACGCCATAGATGATTTAGCATCACTGTTTTCACATACAAGATCACCTTGTTGACAGTGGTGGCCTGTGTGATTTCATAGATTGATAGCTGCTGGCCATGAATGTGTTCTAATTTTGCTAAATGGAGAGAACAGTAAGAGGATGGTACCCTTTCGGTAATTAACCATGATTATCTAGGATTTTATAATTATAACATACAGCTACAAGCAACGCTATTATGCCGGCTAATCAAGTGCTGATTTTCCTATCCAAATTAACCAATGACATGCCTCTGTTTTTTAATCCCCAAATGTGTGACCTAGTGTCGACACATTGTTCCTTCCTGGTTGAGACTTGCTGACTTCTTGATGCTCCCGGAATAACTGATAGTGGCTTAGCGCATCCTTCAGAGACGCCATAGATAAGTTAGCATCACTGTTGTTTACAATTTTACATACAGGAGTACCATGTTGACAGTGGTGACTTTGACTTCATAGATTGATTTATACCTGCTGGCCATGAATGTGTTCTAATTTTGCTAAATGGAGAGAACAGTAAGAGGATGGTACCCTTTCGGTAATTAACCATGATTATCTAGGATTTTATAATTATAACATACAGCTACAAGCAACACTATTATGCCGGCTAATCAAGTGCTGATTTTCCTATCCAAATTAACCAATGACATGCCTCTGTTTTTTAATCCCCAAATGTGTGACCTAGTGTCGACACATTGTTCCTTCCTGGTTGAGACTTGCTGACTTCTTGATGCTCCCGGAATAACTGATAGTGGCTTAGCGCATCCTTCAGAGACGCCATAGATAAGTTAGCATCACTGTTGTTTACAATTTTACATACAGGAGTACCATGTTGACAGTGGTGACTGTGACTTCATAGATTGATTTATACCTGCTGGCCATGAATGTGTGCTGATTCAGCCAAATGGAGAAAACAGTAAGAGGATGTATACCAAGCTTGGAGTATTTGAAATTTTCACCAGTCCGACACCACAGTATGTCTGAGGTTGCAGCCGTGCTCAGATCTTCTCTTTCTCCTGCATCAACCGGTCTACCATATGTGTGTTTTCATACTCCTTTTTGATGTACCATCCCAACCTATACTCGATAATAATATACACCGCGACACCTATTTGGATTTTGGAATTATATGACATGATCCGAGATAAGGATCAACTGGCCAAGTACTCAAACAGTCCCTGCATGGATGATAGAAAAAAATAGTTAAATAGTTAAATTAGAAAACTCATAGCTAACTGACTTGTGCCGATGCACAGTCGATCTCTAATTCATAAGTCTCTTTAGATTTAGGATTGAACCGCACATCTCCATCCGTTACAAATTTGTATGCTTCCTATTGCTTCTGTGATGTGTATTCGTCCCTTTCGACTGAGGGAATATCTGTGCAAAAGTAGACTTTTCTTCTTTGCATAGAATTGTGCAAGTGTTTACTCTTTCCGGATGTAGCATCCAAACCTATACTAGATAATATTTGCTGTTTATGTCCAGACGTCATGTGAAGTTAAGTATTCAAACAGTTGATGTATGCATATTAACTTAGCTAACGTGTATCGAGTTACCATTGATGGAGGGTTGGTAAGTTTCATTATACTTAAGACGAAGATTAAGCCACAGTTTTCCTTTGTGTACAAATTTGTAAGAGGTGTGATTACTGCTTTCGTAATGAGAACTGGCGCTCCTAAGACTAAAGGGATACTTTAACACAAATGTAGGTCGCATCTGCTGCGAAGATGGGATTCTGGACGATGGTGGACATGGCAAGCGGGCGGTACCTTTGGAGGACCCTTGTTGCATCACCAGCAAAATCTGAATCCGAGAAGGCCCGGTGACGATCCTTCATTACCCGTTCCATACTCGTGTAACTGGAGTGTGCCAGAATGGGGATAATTTGCACTGTATCTGTTTTGGTCACATCTTGTGTGTAATGCGGCAGCACTTGTAACATGGGGGTTGATGTATGTTTGGAGTAAATGTGCCAAATTGTTTACGTATGAACCTTGTGTCGTATATGCTGGGAGCCTACCCTGGTGTATGGATTTCGAACTAAATTTGCATGTTTTTTATCATTGTTTCCGCTTCGTTGATGTCCGAATGCGGCAATGCAAGTATAGCCATTTGGTGGTGGTATGGGATCTACTGTAGTAATTTGGTGAAATAGAAGATGATTTTTTTAGTTGCTTTGATGATGCAAAATTAGCTGTTCTTTTGAGTTTTCTTTTTGGTTGGTGTGGTACCTTGTGAACCGAGAGCTGTTGCAAACCTTGTGAGCTGAGAGTAGTTGCTTTTCTGAACTGTATGCTTGCCATTGTAATATCTTGCATACCATTGCTGAATAAATGTATCATCTGGATAACAACGTAATGTCTGCATTGCTGCCCGATTGTCTCTGAAATGCATAAACCATACATGTTGCTTGTCTTGATAAAATCATCGAATACAGCAGTATTACCTGCAATAGCTGAATGTGTTTTCTTTTCTTTGCTTTTCTCACATTGGCACTGCTCTCTGAATAAACTCTCTGCCTACCTCCTGTATTCCTTCCATGATGACAAGGCCATGGACTCATGCTGGCATCCGTACGAGCTTAGCGAAGTATGCAAGGTGGTTCGCATGAAGCCAAGGAGCTCAAAAGTTGAAGCGGATTTGGACATTGACAGGCAGCAAAAGAGTACTGTATTAACCAGATGCCTAGCGATAAGGGAGATGCTTTCACCGCGCCTGAAGAAACGGTTCACTGAGGTGTCGCGAGTGAATCGATTCGATGCTCTGATGCATCTTGCTCCAACCTATCCGGAAGAAGATGTTCTGGGAATTCTTCAAGCGCGTTGAGTGGTTAAGCAAAGAATGGTGCACTTCTCCAAGTTTATGCATAAGCAGTACGCTATTCTTACCTGGACATGATAGAGTTACATGCTCCAAGTCTTGCAACAAATGACTCAAGAGCATCTATTCACCTGAGTTACACAGAAAGATATCACAGGGGTTTTCACGATGCTTTTGACTATTTCATCAATGTGATTCCAATTGCTCTTACTCGTGCGCATGGATCATTTCTTGATCGGGGTCTTGAAACTTGCGTTTGTTCCAGAAATAATCGAGCTCTGCTCCAAGTTGGCAGTTATGCGAAATGACTATCAATTATCTTAAATCACTAAAAAATGCTGCTGTGAGATGGAAGCTGCGGGTGGATACTCTACTGAAAACCAACATATACTCCCTCCAATCCATATTAATTGATGCTGCTTTAGTATAAATAAAGTTATACTAAAGCAGCTTCAGTTAATTTGGATCGGAGGTAGTATAGATTATTCCATCAAGCAGGAGTATATAATGGCCAGTTCAGAAAAAACTAGAGCACAACTTGTAAGTTGTAACGATGGTAGGCCAGTAATTACGGTATTTCAAATAGACTGTTAAAGTCAAACTATATACAACATATATGTTCAAACCCACTGGCTTACTTAAACCCATATGTTCAAACTTCAAATGTTTCAACCCTTGTTCCTCACGCAGTAAAGCATGGATTCATCCTGTCACCTCTTTAATTATCTCCCTTCCATGCCGTCCTTTATTGTATAAGCGCCATGGCGATGCATTTTTCTGTGCAATAGTAGATAATCCATCCAATTAGCTATAACTACTTGCTTCCTAAGCCAAAGAATAACAAGCTATCATACACAAACAAGGTATAAATTGCTGATTAATCGCACCATGTCGACAACAAAACCAATACACACATAACATATTAAACACATAAGCTGTCAGCATATATGTATAACATAATATATTGGAGAAAAGAAAATGTGAGAAACATGGTCTCGCGCACAGTTACTTAAAGAGTGATAATCTTGATAACAAATAGAAGCAAGACAAGCAACCTAACGTTTTAGTGAAATGATGATATACTAGCAGCCAGAGGCGCGTTGGCACGCTGCGCTTGTCGTAAGGCTCGTGTGTGTGTGGCCGTGTTATTTTTCTTCTAGAAGAACAGAAGGCAATGGGTAAGTGAGCCGACAGTTGATAATGTGCAAGTCAATTTAATTTAGATAAATAACGAAACATAGTAAAAAAACAGTTCATCCATGGTTACAAACACTTAGATATATATCTTAAACATTTCGGTCAAAGTTATTTCTAGCTACCAAGAGAAATACAGTTTGAAAATCGTCTGATGCAACCAAAAGTTTTTACAAAATGAAGATCCTTTGAACCGAAGGAAAATTCCTCCCGTTTATATTTTAAAGATCACATTCCACAGGTAATACCCCATCTTAAAACATATGAAAATTTGTATTAGTGAACGAAGAACACAGAAGAAAGAAAAACAACAGAAAAAGTGAATTGGAAAATAAAAAAATAACCTTTATAGAAGGCCTTTTTTTAGGCTCGGTGTTGATAACCCAGTGAAAAAAATAAACAGTGTCATTGTTTCCTCTAATGCATACAAATATTAGTTAACATAATTTTCTTTATTTACTAATCATGTGGTGTCCTGTAGAAAAGAATTGCTAGGCATCCCATCGTAATTAACCTAACTTACAGAAGGTAGAATGAGGGAAAAAGCTACACTTTGTACTACTCATAGCGTTATATGCGTAGGGAATCTGTGTTCATAGGGGTGAGTGTATGTGCGTATGTGAACATCTGTGTTGTATTGTGTTGACATCGGTGCTCGCATATTATTGGATTTATTTCAGGCTTTCCAGAGATATTTGTTTGGTGGGAGGAGACGTTTTCGTCATGAAAGCGACTGGGATAACTTCATGAATTTCAAGATGTTGTGATGGATCGGTATCTATATAAAACATAGAATGAGCAAAAAAATACCATACTTTATAGTATTCTCGGCGTTATAGGGGTAGAGTGTGCATGTGTGCGTTAATAGGGGTGAGTGTATGTGCATATATATGAGCATGTGCTTTATACCGTGTTTGCATTTTTCTAAAATTATTGCAAGCTCTTCGACAATACTTGTTTAGTGGGAGTAGACCTTCCGTGTCGATTACGATGCTTCTTACCGCGACTTTGTAAATCTCAAGTTGTTGTGTCCATCTCAAAGGTTATCATAAGGATAAAATGTTTGTGTTTGTAGGCCATATATGCATATATTTGAGCATCTAATACTATTTTATACTGTGTTAATAGATAGCAAACAAAATAAACCATTAGTAAACTAAATAAAAAGTGGACACGTGTCAGCTAGGAAAGTATTCACGCTATAGTACTTCAGATGCTTGACAGGAGTGCTAGCTTAGTAACTTTAATATTCTTATATATATATATATATTCCAAGAGAAAGGATGTGTAGGTTATTACCCTCTCAAATGTAGAAATGTGGAAGTTTATGGCGCAATACCGAATCTACTTTTATCAAGAGCTTCACAAGTTCCCTGCAAAATGGACAAACAGAATGTCCTTTTAGCAAACAATCTGGAGCAGAACAGACATAATTGATTACACAGCTCAGAAGTTTGCCTTGCTTATCACGCCATGTTTTTCGGCAGTCTCTATCTTCATCTTGAGAAAATGCATATAAAGCCGAGTACGTCTTGGGAACTGAGAGGGGGAAAGAGAGAAGAAGGATAAACTTCAATGCTAAGAGACCCTAATCACTTAAAAATGGTAACTGTGAGACTTCACAAAATCAAACTTGGTTGCCAGCTTATTGAGCTCCTTACAAATCATCTTTTTGTAAGCACCATTCTGAATGCTTTCCTTTGAAGGCAACTGTGTGATGTGATATCATGCAAAAAAAGATGGAATTAGTGTATTTGGAAATCACAAATGCTCTACAATATAAAGACGAGGAGAAAAAAAGATAGATTGCACAGTTATGTGCTGAATTTCAGATTATGCGTTCAATGGTTCAAACTAACTTGTGATTTAGTATTGATGTTAGCAGTCTTGCTTTGCTAAATTATAGACTTAATACTCATAATGGAATCTCAATTTTCACCCAAAGATGCATTTTTGGCCCTTCACAGGGTTGAAAGTGGACAGACATGACCCTAACTTTCAATTTGGCTTTTTTTGACAATGCAGAATTAGTTGTGAGGCATAACATGGCACTTAAGATCGCACTGAAGTGCAAAGGTATTAATCGACTTAAGGGGCGACTCGAGCGGGCGGGCGACTCCTACCAACGGACGACTGGCGGCGGCGGGGTCAGGTCACCACCGGTGGGTGGGTGGCCAGTTCTGGGCACTGGCAGAGGGAGAGGGAGGCGAGGACTCGGAGGACTCGGAGGACAGACTCGCCGGAGATCGGCCGAAAACGGGATCGCCTACGCCTTCGGACATCATTTGCGATGCTTTGTAGGTAGATCTTTCTGATGATGTGCTTGCAGGTATTGTCAAGGATTACGTTCCAAGTGACGATCCGGCAAGGGATGGGCTGAAGGAAACAGAGGCCGTGGAGGTGGCCAGGCGGCTGGTTCATCGGCGCACAACACCACATGCAATCAAGCCATGGCGAGGACCGACACCGAAGGTTAGTTTACCCAAACTCACACTGGCGGATTTTATGTCTGATTCCACATGGAAGGTGGTCCAACGAAGGAAGAAGAGAAGGGATACGACGGCTCAGGTGCTGGCACCGGCGACGGAGGTCACGATCCACAATCAACGCACAGAGCGTTTGAATCACTTATTGGGCTTAGGTGGGCCTGAGTCGAGCGACACATCCATGGGATGTGTGTTGATTGGGTATGTGGCCCAATCAATAGTCGCGGTCGATGTTGGCTCTCGGTCCATCGACAACAAGTCTGGTCGATGTGCATCGTCGGATGTACCTAGGGTACGTAGACAATTTGCACGACCTGGGTTTCCTTCGATTGCAGTGGGAAAGGCGGCCAGGGCTCGAGCTCCTCCGACGGCGACGGTTATGCCAGGAGCTTCGACGATGATGGCGGGTCAAGGGAACGCTCCGGGTCGTCCGGCCCCTCCCACCGCGAGGGCCGATCTACAGCAGCAGCAACAGGGCCTGCCGCCACGAGTGGCGCGCCCTGTGGGGCAGAATGATGGCGGTCATGCATCGGTGTTTGGCTGGGGTGCAGGCCCGAATGATGGAGGCCATGCTCCGGCTCAAGGTCGCGGTGCTTGGGCCGGTGGGCGCGGCGCTGCAGCGTTGCAGACAAGCGGCCTGCTAAAGGTCAATGGGGCGATGACGGATACGATGTCTATGGAGAGGGTGTTCATCGTGGTTCCTCGTCTACCGACGGTGGCTGGATGGATGGAGGCGGTTGGGGGTACAATGGACCCCCCGGTCCTTTCGTCCAGGGAGCGGCGGGTCCGATTCATAGAAACCGGACTTGGCGCCGCCCTTACCGGGGTGGACGGGGTAGATGCAAAAGGCCTTCTCCTCCTATCCCTATGCTAGATGATGCAGGCCGGCCCGTCGAGGAGGTGGTCCCACAGACGGCTCCGGCAGCACTCGCTGCGGACGTAGGGGACGCGGCTCCGGTCCTCATTGGGAAGGCGGTGGAGGTCGTCAAAGCTCTCGCCGAGGTAAAAGTGCCTAAGGCAAAGGCGGGAGTTGGCCGGGACACTACGTCAGACAAAGCTTCTGACAAATCCGATGGGTAGAAGCTGACTAAATGGGCTCGTAAGAAAGAAAAGATGTCTTGTTACCAGTGCGGTGGGCCGGGACATTTTGCAGCTGAATGCACGGTTGAACTCTGTGACATATGCCAGAAACCGAGACATGATAATGGGGAGTGCCCATTTCTCTTAGGGACTAAACCAGTGGTGACGATATATGGTGTTTGTTGCCCGCAGTTGATGTTTTTTGAGTCACCACGTGCTTCTTCGCATGCACCTGTTCCGGAGAGTTCCCGGACTGGGATTGTACGTGTCACCCGCGAGAGCATGACTACTGAGCAGGTTATGCAGCGATTGCGTTAGCTGGTTCCTTCCAATTTCTACTGGAACCCGATAAATCTCGAGGATCACACGTTCCGGTTGGATTTTCCATCAAAGGAGGATTTGGGCCGTCTCTTGACTTTTGGGATGAGCAAGGTTCCAAACAGTTCATGTGTGCTGGAATTTGAACCATGGACACGGAAGGAACCGGAGGGCACTCCACTAGCACAGCTTTGGGTTCAGTTCGAGGGAGTACCTCAGGTGGCACTTGATGACGTAAAGGTCACTTGGAGTCTCGGCTCTTTAATTGGTAGCACTGAGAAGGTGGACATGCCTTTTACTCGCTCTAATGGAGTTGCTCACTTGTTTGTTAGCGCCATTAGCGTTGAGAACATTCCAGAGTCTGTTAGGTGGACCTATGATCGCACCAGCTATCTGATTGATATTGAGATCAAGGAGAACGCTGAGTTCCTTGATTTGGCCAGACAGGTTGATATGGACACTGATGAGGGTCATGACGGAGATGTACATCCTCAGAAAGAAAGTCATACGGACCCCAGGATGGATAGGGGGGTAGCGTTGGTGACTAAAACAGCGGAGTCAGATAAGTCTTGTGAGCAATCTAATGGTACCTCTTCCGCGAATCAGTTGCGGTTTGGTTCTTTTGGATCATCTTCGACCCCGAGTAAACTATGGAGTTCTAGGGTGGAATTGGATGATCTGGAGGAGCATGAACTACCCTCGCTTTCACCACCCGTGTCACCCATGCCGATGCAGGAGGGGTCCTCGCCTAGAGAGGCGTTGGGTCACTCTCCATTTTTTCTAGAGTCCAGGTCGGCGGGGAAGGCTGCTATACCTGAGGGTGTTGCTGCCCATACGGGGTCTCCTAGTACCGTTGATGCAGATGGTATTGGCGGGGTCTTACCGGCGGCTGTCGGGCTACCGAAGGCGGCGTGCGTGACACCGGCAGGTGATAGGCAGGAGCGCGGCTTGGTGGCTGCAGCAGACGACATGCAGGTGCGTGGCACGATGGCTACGGCGAAGCCCATGGGGGCGCTCGCGACACAGGAGTGCGGCTCGGTGGCCGTGTCTGGTGCCAAGCAGGACCGTGGCACGGCGTGTGCTGCCCGCTCTGGACAGGTCTTCGACGGGCGGTGCGAGGCTAGGTGCGACCAGCGTGAGGCCTCTGAGACGCAGTCGTCTAGCTCGGTCAGTCGGCGAGCAGGTAGCTCCCCCCGACACGGCGCGCCACGGCAGGCTACTCCTCTCAGGTATCCAGTGGCGGGGGATCGGTGACAGGTGGTCGACCGGTTTCCACGAACGCGTCGGCCTCCCAAGAGTTCAACGGTGGCACGCCGAAACTGGTGGTATAGGGGATCGGTGGCGTCCCAGATAGCCCGGCTAGACGAGGGGCAGGTGGCTCCTCGCCGGTAGGGCGCTCCACTATGGAAGTGGTAGAGTTCGGGGGCATCCCTAACTCCATGTCCGGGAACAGGCAGATCAGCTGCCGCATCCAGGACCAGCCAGACGCGGATGACTTGATCATGGGCCATGCCATGCGGGCGGCGAAGCTTCGTGACATCGAGACATCGACATGTATGGCTGTTAATACGTCTTGTTCTATTCTTCATTTTTAGGATGATGATATTTTATCTAAGGCCAATAAGCTAGGAGTGTCGTTAGGTAACAATGGTAAAGAAATTGCGAATTTTGTCAATAAACTCTTAGACTTAGAGGCGGAGATAGCTATGACGATGCTGCAAAATATAGCGGCAGTTAAACCCTTAGATGATGATGAGATTAATGATCTAGGGTTGGGGGCGATGGAATGCTTGTGTGAGGATCTGGTACCTTCGTCCTTGGTTACAAAGGAGGAAGATGACATGAGTAAGGAGGGGTATAGGGCCCCTTCTCCACTCAATGAATGTCCGCTGATAGTGACTGGTTGTGTGGACCATGTTGCTATACAAGACAAGCCAAAGCGTTCATGGAAG
This sequence comes from Hordeum marinum, assembly GCA_022496015.1. Taxonomy (NCBI): domain Eukaryota; kingdom Viridiplantae; phylum Streptophyta; class Magnoliopsida; order Poales; family Poaceae; genus Hordeum; species Hordeum marinum. The sequence continues at coordinate 93,541,089 of CM039675.1, forward strand.
AGGAAAGTGTATCCGGTGTCAGCGGTTCGACGTAGTGCGAGATTTAAGACTGTAAAGAAATTTCATGATGAACGATGAAAGGCATATTTTGGAATAGCAGAGGTCTGGGTGACTTGGCTAAAAGGAGATTTCTTCCGGAGGCTACTATCGAGCATAAACTCGATTTTATTGCGTTAATGGAAACTGGTAGGGATAATTTCACTTAGCAGTTTCTAAGCACGCTTTCTGGAGGCATTGATTTCGATTGGCATTGTTTACCTCCAAGAGCAAGGTTTGGAGGGATATTACTTGGGGTGAGATGCGAGACCCTAGAAGTTCGACACGTGGTGTTGGGTGATTTTGCTGTCAAATTTAGAGTTCGTTCTAAGGAGGATGGGTTCCAGTGGGTACTTGTGGCTATTTACGGCGCGGCACAGCCGGAGCTCAAGATGGATTTCCTCGCTGATCTTGTTCGAGTATGTGGGAATGAGAGGTTACCCATCTTAGTGGGTGGTGACTTCAATATTATCAGGTGAAGGGATGAAAAGAATAACGATAACTTTGATGGCAGATGGTCTTTCATGTTCAATACTATTATTGAAAGTCTGGACTTAAGAGAGATAGAGTTGATGGGTAGAAAATTCACATGGGCCAATACTTTACCTAATCCAACGTTTGAGAAATTGGAAAGGGTACTGGCAAGTGTGAAATGGGAGCAAAAATTCCCTCGAGTAACAGTGAGAGCACTGTCGAGGGTGATTTCTGATCATACCCCATTGTTTGTTGACTCCGGGGATGCTACTCATAGGGGAAATAAAGAGACATTCTCGTTTGAGGTTGCCTGGTTCGAGAAAGAAGGGTTCTTAGATATGGTCGCACGGGAATGGTCGCGAGCCCCCGAGGGTAGGTCTAACATTGACAGGTGGCAAAATAAGATTAGGCATCTAAGACAGTTCCTTCAAGGTTGGGCGAAACATGAAAGTGCTGTATATAAGCTAAAGAAATAAAAGCTTATTGAAACTATAAATCGCCTAGATATCAAGGCTGAATCCGTGTTGTTGGATGATGATGAAAGGGCATCCAAAGCGGAAGCAGAATATAACCTCAAACTATTACTCAGAGAAGAGGAGTTAAAATGGGCACTAAGAGAAAAAGTGCGCCAGGTGCTTCAAGGGGATGATAACACATAATTTTTCCATCTGATTGCTAATGGTAAACATAGAAAGAATTTTTTTACCAACTTGAGCAAGATGAGGGTACAATCGTTGGGCAAGATAACCTGAAGTTATACATCTCGGAATATTATAAGAAATTGTTTGGAGCCCTTGAGGATAATAAGGTAGACATGGATGAACGGGTAGTCGGGGATATACCTCAACTCGGCACAGACAAGAATGAGATATTAACGACACCTTTTACAGCTAAAGAGGTGTATGACGTTATTTTCCAAATGAAAAACAATAAGTCACCTGGACCGGATGGGTTTCCAGCCGAGTTTTATAAAAGGTGCTGGCATATTATAAAAGGGGACCTCATCCTAATGTTTCACGACCTGTTTGAAGGACACCTACAGCCGCACCATCTGAACTTTGGGACTATTACGTTGTTGCCAAAGAAGGAGGGGGTTGTGCGTATTGAATAGTTCAAACCTATTTGCCTTCTAAATGTGAGTTTCAAAATATTTAGTAAGGTTAGAACTAATAGACTGACGCATATTGCCCATGCGATGGTGCAACCCAGCCAATCAGCGTTCATGCCCGGTAGGAATATTTTGGAAGGGGTAGTTGTGCTCAACGAAACTCTTCATGAAATCCAATCGAAGAAACTTGACGGGGTTATCTTCAAGGTGGACTTTGAAAAGGCATATGATAAAGTTAAATGGTCTTTCCTACAACAAGCATTGAGGATGAAGGGTTTCGATGAGCTATGGAGGAAGCAAATCGAGGCCTTTGTACAAAAAGGGAGTGTTGGAATTAAAGTGAATGATGATATAGGTCATTTTTTCCAAACTCATAAAGGTCTCCGGCAGGGAGACCCCATGTCTCCTATCCTATTTAATGTAGTTGCGGATATGCTAGCAATTCTAATAGGAAAAGCCAGGCAGGAAGGCATGATAGGTGGTCTAGTGCCTCATCTCGTTGAGGATGGGGTGTCCATCTTACAATATGTTGATGACACGATCCTCTTTATGGAGCATGACATATCAAAGGCCCGAAACATGAAACTCATCTTATGCCTATTCGAACAGCTGTCGGGTTTAAAGATCAATTTTCACAAGAGTGAATTGTTCTGTTTTCAGAGAGCCAAAGAAGAACAAGAAAACTATAAACAGCTTTTCGGATGTGAACTAGGTAGCTTACCGTTTAGCTACTTGGGCATCCCTATCCACAATCGTAAACTTCCAAATCACGAGTGGAAGAGGATAGAGGACCGGTTTGAAAAGAAGCTGAGTTGCTGGAAGGGCAAGCTACTGTCATATGGAGGGAGGCTCATATTGATTAACTTGGTTCTTACGAGCATGCCCATGTTCCTCTTGTCATTCTTTGAGATACCGGTAGGGGTACACAAAATATTGGACTTCTTTAGGTCGCGTTTCTTTTGGCAGAGTGATGAGATTAAGAAAAAATATAGACTCATGAGATGGGACATTATCTGTCGTCCCAAAGACCAGAGAGGTTTGGGAATTGAGAATCTAGAAGTCAAGAACAGATGTTTGCTTAGCAAGTGGCTATACAGACTATCTGTGGAGACGGATGGAATGTGGGCACAAATTCTACGTAATAAGTATCTGAATTCTAAAACGCTAGCCCAAGTCTCCGCTAGACCGACTGACTCTCCATTTTGGAAAGGCTTAATGAAGGTCAAGGCTATTTTTTTTCCATCGAACTCAATTCGTTGTTGGAAATGGAGAGACTACTAGATTCTGGGAGGATACGTGGCTGGGGAGACGCCCTTGGCTATACAGTATCCATCGCTGTATAACATTGTGCAACATAAGGAAAGATATGTGGCCACAATTTTGCAGACAATTCCCCTAAATATTCAGTTCAGACGCTCGTTGACGGGTCATCGTTGGGCGGAGTGGTTGCACTTAGTTAACAGACCGATGGACATTCAATTATCAGGAGAACATGATAAAGTGACGTGGCAACTTACGAATTCTGGTATATTCACAGTAAAATCGATGTATCTTGACCTTATTGACACGACGGCGGTGCCTAAGTCAATTCATATTTGGAAGGTCAAGGTGCCTCTAAGAATCAAGGTCTTCACGTGGTTCGTTCACAAGAAGGTGATTCTTACTAAGTACAACCTCGCAAAACGTCATTGGCCAGGGAGCATGCGATGTACTTTTTGTGATCACCAGGAGTCGATCCAACACCTCTTTCTAGATTGCCCACTAGCGAAACTACTATGGCGAACGGTTAGAGTTACTTTTAATATTGATCCTCCAGATAGCATTAATACGTTGTTTGGTACGTGGCCAGATGGAGTGGACATTAACATGGCAAGACATATACACATAGGTGTCTCTGCATTACTATGGGCTATATGAAATTGCAGAAATGACATGGTTTTTAACAAACAAACACGTATACATTTCTTGTAGGTACTATACAGGACGGCGGCTTCGATCCGTACGTGATCGTTACTTACTCCTACGGAAACCGGGGAGCCTTCGGTTACTGGATCTGCCCGGTGGGAGATGGTAGCTCGGAATATATTCAACCGGTTTGGATGACGGTTCAATAATAGGGTAGGTGGTTAGGCATCTATGTCTATTTTTACCGGTTGTGGTCATTTTTGTTTTGTTTCTGGAACCATTTTTTTATTCCTTTCCAACTTGACGGAGGAGGACAACTATTTGTTTTGCTATTGTTTTAATAAAAAGGCTGTATGCATCATGCTGTTGCAAAGGCCGGAGGTAACACTCCTTTTCTAAAAATAAAAAAAATCTCAAAGGTATTAATATCACCCAGCACCACTATTAAAATATTTCCACGTCTCATCTCAAGCGAGACAAATGCCCCTCTCATCTCCCCAATAATAAGGTAAGATAACTAGATGTACATCTATACCCCCTGAGTGCTGGTGCGAATTGAATGAAATTCCTATGATATGGTCTAAAAAGCTTGACAAACAAATCAAGTGATTTTTCTCTGTGTCATAGTGCCAGAGATTCGAGTGAAAGATTCTAGAGCTCAGTAAATCCTTATGCAGCCTCTCCCTCAAAACAGAATGCAATTTCCCCCTTTTTAATCAGCACAAATCTAGGTTTTGCCATACCACTTACTTCGCTGAACAAACAGTATGCATGTTATGCTCCGAATTTCATGAATAACTCAAATGGTTTAACAAGATAAATTCATCTAAAAAAATTGGGATGACACCAAAGGAATCGTTTCGGGAGCGTAGAGACAACGAATCAGTAGCATATAATGTGACATATGCTACTCCAGGGCATCCATAATTCTGATCTCAGTAAAACTTGATTGACAAATGGTTATTAGCCCTTCACTAATTGAAAAAAAGATAAACCAGTAATTACGTGACAAATTTAGATGCTACCTTGTCACGAGATACCTCAACGAGATGATCAAGCTGAAAAACAATTAACTCAGGCGTTAAGCAATGCTGTGTGCACAAACAAAATAAAAAAAACTCAAAACGGGCTGATTGTACGAGTGAATATTTTACCGTATCTTCTACGATATCTTTATAGCCATCCACATCTAGGCGGGCGAACTCGATAAAATCATAGAAAAGCTGAACTTGTCCCTCCTGGATACGCCTGATAACATCTTCACGCTTCTTGTTTTTCAAAACAGTTTCATGCACTATGTGATAATACAGCTGTGTTCTCTGCCACATCTTCTCTCCACGGAGCATCAGCTCTAAACACTGATCGACGGCAATCTTAATTTGGAAAAAGAGCATTTTTGTGAAACCATTCCTTGCAATGGCGATAGCCCTAGCAAACACCATGTCTCTGGTTTCTCTGTATCTTGTTAACTCCGCCAGTTTGTCAAAGAAAATTATGTACTGAATATCACCTTCTAAGGTGGTATGTTTAAAGTAGTCGAAGCGTGGAGAGAGATCTTGTCGATAAAGCAAAGAAAAACATGGATGGCCAAGGCTTGAATTGCGGTGCACTTCACAAAACTATTACGAGCAGCAAATTTTGTAGGAGATATGTACCTTGCGGAAGAAGTGAGCATAGGAAGTCGCAGAGAGGCCATTGCTCATGGCATTGTAGCAGCATGGTTTGGTGGGATTGGGGTCAATAAGAAGCTCGTCCTGCCTGGCCTCGCTCTTGAAGAGGGTCTCTTCTTTAGTGTAAGACTCCTTTGCACGGTGCATCTCTACACGAACGCGAACAACGTCATCCTTGGTGCACAGTGGCTTCACCAAATCCATTGTCTCCCCAAGAATCGTAGCCGAAGTAGATGCCATGTGGTTTTGTTCCTTGGCTGACAAGAATTTGCCCAACACTTTATTGTAACTTAATCCATGGTATTCATCTGCCTTCATCTCCTCCTTGTCTTCTTGCCAACGATATTCCGAGGGGATATCCCGGAACTCAGCGAAACCATCCATGAATGTTTCGACTGTATAAAAACTTGGAGCCATGATTTCCTTCTCCATCTATGATCAGCAAAAGGGAGATTACAAAAATTATTAACACAAAACAGCACAAAATATCATTGCTGAGGTTTATACTTGAGAGAATAAATAGTGGAATCATGATTAGAAAAAGCACAAATGAGTACATTGAACATTTACTAAAAAGTTCAGATTTGCATTCTACCAAAATTTGTGAAGTTGTAGAAATTGTGGCGTCAAGAGGCTGCTTAACCAAGTCCCAAAGCCGCCCTATAGAGACGATCAACTCCTGGGAAGCACCACATTAAACATAAGTGAACAATCAAATTTTCATGGCAACTATGGGGAGCAGTCACCTGCAAAAAAGTACGTAGCTTTTTTGGAAATTAGTTCGCAAATTCAAATAATCATCGACTTTTGTAAAATTAGTTTAATTTTGGAAAAAATCACTTTCTCAAACAAAATATTTTTCAAAATTGTTTTGCGCTTACGAAAAATGTTCGCTTCTTTAGATGTTTGTGTTACAAAATTAATGCTTCCAATTTTTAAAAAAAATAGAATTCCAATAAAGTTCTGAAATTTTCAAATTTGTTTGATATTTAAAAATTGTTCTTATTTTCGCTACAATAACAACACGGTACAATACAGTACGTCATGCTACAATCACGATTTGTTACCGTATGCGGGATGATCCGTTGCCACAGTTCGTTCGATTCTTTTTTTTTTTGAATTGGAACACCTGGCATTCCATTAATCACCTCGGACCGACCAAGTCGGCGGTCACTGCAACGGTTACAATTTCTGGAAGAATACCCAGCCACACATGCTGGTCACCATACACACCACTCGAACCCAAGGCTGCTAGTTCATGGGCTGGAACGTTACTAGTACGAGGACAGAAAGCTACACAATTGTCAATGAACGCAAGCTGTAGGCGATACTTGATCTCTCTGAATAAAGTACCTAGTGAAGATCTGTCCATCACGGTAGTGGTAGCGGCTTGTTGAAGGCCTAAACAGTCTGTTTCAAAGATCACCCGGCCCATGCCGTGGTCCTCTGCTAAGGTAATTGCATTTAAGAGTCCAGCCGCTTCAGCATGTAATGGCTCACTGATGTTTGCTAGGCTGCCCGCTGCAGCAAAGAGGACATCACCTGTATGATCCCGTGCAACGCATCCCCATCCCGCTTGCTTCGATGTCTGATCAAAAGCTCCATCAATGTTTATTTTTACCAGGTTGACCGCAGGTTTGACCCAACTTGACCGTACACTCACTGCTCCTTTCTCCGGTGTAGCACAAAATTCCTTCCATTCTGACATGTTCTTGGACATGAGGAAACAGAATTCTTGCACTGTGGCCCTAGTCTGATCGTGATTAGCTTTGTTCCTCTCCGTCCACCAAAGCCATCAGAGACAAATGACTCTTAACTTTTCATTTTCTGGTAGAGCAAAGACACAAGCCAGGAGTCGTCTCGGTGATGGACAGACAAGTAAATTTAGTCTAGTTACCTCCATGTCACAAGCCCTCCACAACTTCTTCACTTCCTTGCATCGTAAAAACAGGTGCCCGCCGTCTTCATGGATCGGTTCAATACAATTATGTGTGCATGGATCGGTTCGTTGGGTCAGCGCACGGTCTCCCGTTCGCCTTTTCATTGAGCCGGTCCAGTCAGGTGCGCTCTGTCCGAAGGGTCGGTTACCTGCCGCAACGTGCGGTGCGTAGGAGGTCTCGCATGGGCCGGCCCATCTGCGGCGCGGCGAGCCACTCCAAACAAAAAGGAGCACGAACCCCACCGACCGCCCTCATGGGCGGGGAGCCTCTTGCTTTTCTTTATGTTGCCATTTTTCTTTTAAATTTTTTTGTTTCTACAATTAATTAGTGGTTTCAATAAAAATTTTAAATTGTTGAATTGTTTGTGAAAAAAATTTCATGATTTAAAAAATCTTAGGGAAGTTATAAATACTTATGGATTAAAAAATATTTGTCTATTTAAATTTTTTTATAATTTCAAAAAACATTCATGAATTTCTAGAAAAATGGTCAAATATTCAAAAAATCTTCGAGAATTTAGAAACATTCTGCCAAATTCAAAAATATTATTCAACAAATTCAAAACGTGATCACTATTACAAGAAGTATTAGTGAATTCAATTTTTTGTCAAAAACAAAAAATGAGTACTGGATTTCAAAAATTATACCCAAATTTAAAAAATCTGTTCACTGGTACCAGAAAATATACGCACTTCAAGAAATGCTTGTGATATTAAAAAATGTTCACGAATTTGTAAAAAAGGTTAACTAATTTAATACATTTTCCTGATTTCGAAAAAGTTCATGATTTCTAAAGATGTTCACCATTTCAAAACACAAGCATGAATTTGAAAAAAATGTTCACTTTTTCCAAAAATGTTTGCGTGTAAAAATGTTTGGGAATTTGAAAATAAAAATCACAGTTTGCTAAAATGTGTTAAAAAAATTGAAGGATGGCCGTAAAAGTAAAAGAAATAAAAATAAATGTACGAAAAGAAAATCATGAATAGGAAAAAAATAGAAAACAGAAGTAAATATGAAAAAACGTAGTAGAAAATGGAGAAAAAAAGAAATGAAAAACCGGAAGAAAAACATAGGAAAAACAAAAAACCTACCTCCCCAAACCGGTGGGGGAGGAATACCGGAATGGGCTGGCCCAAAAAGGAGCAGACGCTGCTGGGGGGTATGCGACAGCTCGCTATTTAGCGACTTAGGCGCCAAACAGAAGTGGCCGTCACGGTACGTGTTTAATTATTTTGCTGATTAAGTTCGAAATTACTAATTAAGGAGTATTCTTTTCAAAGATCACATGCACCTTCTTCCATTACAACAAGTAGCGTTCTGCATGTACGGCACTTGTTGTAACTTGCGAGTTTTCTGTTTTTTGTACATTTGTTTAATGGAAACATTTTATCTTTTAACCCGTGCGTCCAAATCTTAAACTGTTTTTATCATTGGATTTCTCGTATCGAGATCTTCAAAACTAGATCTCATGTTGATAGGTTTTTACGAATAAAAAATTCATGAAAAAATCAGACAAGGAAACGAGCAAAAAAAAATCAAATCAAGAGCACGTTTTTTCTTTCCAAAAGAGACACGAGTGTGCCTATCACAGAAGCAAATCTACGCCTCTCGTGGAAGAAAAAATTAAAAGAAAATATTTTTTTTGTTTTTGAAAGGCACGACCATGCCTCTCGCAGAAGGAAAAGACATCTTTTTTTGTTTTTGAAAGGCGCAACCGTGCCTTTCACGAAAAAAAACCGCATTTTTCCGAGAGATACGACCGTGTCTCTTGTTGAAGCAAATTTGTGCCTTTCGCGAAAACAAAAAAAACAAAATTTCACTATTTTTTTAATTTGTTTTTGTCCAAAAGTTAAGAAAGGACAGTGAAAAATTGGAAAGCCGAAAACGTCTATGAAAAAACAAAAAACAAAAATCGGAGAAAATGCCCAAAGCGTGACATGTGGCGGCAGCTGAAGCGCGTCAAGTGTGTTAGGGAATATTTATCTTTTAGTGGTTTTGGTGATTGATGATGATGCATTTGCGGACTAATCGTGTCTATTAAACCTTTCACATATTTCTACATATGGCACAAGATGATTCTAGCCCCTCGGTAGATTATAGTGAAGACGACTTTTTTCTTGTGTTTTGTTTTTGACATAATTGAGTCATAGGAAAACCATACTATTAACAGGGGATCCGCTTCAAAAAGGTTTGGGTGGAATCAACACGTACATTTTCATTTGCACCCTTGCTTTCTTTCCCGCATAAATGGAGCTCTTCCAAATATGCCTCTATTCTGGTCCTAAAAGAACCAAGCGGCAGTACCACGCAGGCAAGCGGTAGTACCGCTTACACTGTAAACGGTAGTACCGCTCTGGCAAGCTGTAGTACCACCTATGGGCGATAGTACCACTGTCTAGTGTCACGTGATGTACCACTGGCTCTGGAGTCTCAACTTTTCATGTCAGACCGAGCGTTGTTGGGACGGTAGTAAATCGAAGTAGTACCGCTCAAACTACCGTCCTTCTTTGTGGACCAAGGACGCTTAGCGGACTCCGGCGGTAGTAGGGCGAGGCACTATCGCCTGTAAGCGGTAGTACTGCTCGCTTCAGCGGTAGTACTGCTCCACTGCCCTTCGTGTGTAGGGCCTCTACACTGCACCCCAGCAGTGGTATCGGTGGGGCGAGACCGCTCCGATGGAACTACCGCTTCGTGGCCTTGTGCCATTACTTTTTGTGGCTGGCTCAGCCGCCCAAGCGGTAGTACCGCTCCTATGACCGTAGTACCGCTTGTGTGCGGGCTAAGAGAGGATAACTGTAACAACCCGGGACCGACGCTCCAGAAGATTCCCCTTTTATTTCCATTAACGTCATGTGATTCGTTTGGTTGTTGCATTCATCACTGCATCATTCGCATCATCTGCATAGCATCGTCACTCGTTTTTGTAAACTTGCATCCATGAGTAGCTGTCGGCTCTCTCCGTTCGTGTCGCTAACCATTTCGAGACCAACCACACACGCACGCACCCGCGGCATCGATAAAAATATTATTTTAAAGTGCGTATAAAATATTCCCGGATTGAGTCGAAAGTTCGCGTGCGGTCTTGTTTTATTATAGGTGGTCCGCCTGCCAAATTTCGTCGCAATTAGAGGTCGTTTGATACCCCAACGGTCAGACGTTTTTCAGTGTTTTAAACTCGCGTTCGGACGTTTTTCGGTGTTTTAAACTCGTGTCACGGGCCACAACTTCCCTCTCATCCCCACCTAGACCCTCCCTCCATTCGTGGTCATCGGGTCACGATCGGACGGATGAGGTCCAACCCCCCTCCTAGTCCTTTCCTATATAAACCACCCCATGGAGAGAGAGCCCTCACTCTCTAGGGTTTCCCTTTGCCAAAATTGCAACCACCCCCTACCAAACTCCACCTTCAAGCCCCACCTCCTTCAATCCCAAAAATTCACTCCTCCCCTCCTTTTTCAGCCTTCAGATCTGTTGGAAATATGCCCTACAGGCAATAATAAATTAGTTATTATCATATTTCCTTTGTTCATGGTAATCGTTTATTATCCATGCTAGAATTGTATTGATCAGAAACTCAGATACATGTGTGGATACATAGACAACACCATGTCCCTAGTATGCCTCTGATGGACTAGCTCGTTGTTCAAAGATGGTTAAGGTTTCCTAGCCATGGACATGAGATGTCATTTGATAACATGATCACATCATTAGGAGAATGATGTGATGGACAAGACCCAAACTATAAACGTAGCATATGATCATGTTAGTTTATTGCCACAGTTTTCTACATGTCAAGTATCTATTCCTATGACCATGAGATCATGCAAGTCACTGACACCGGAGGAGTACCTTGTGTGTATCAAACGTCGCAACGTAACTAGGTGACTATAAAGGTGCTCTACAGGTATCTTCGAGGGTGTCTATTGGGTTGGCATGGATCAAGACTGGGATTTGTTACTCCGTGTGATGGAGAGGTATCTCAGGGCCCACTCGGTAATACAACATCACAACAAGCCTTGCAAGCAATGTGACTAAGTGTTAGCCACGAGATCTTGTATTATGGAACGAGTAAAGAGACTTGCCGGTAACGAGATTGAACTAGGTATAGAGATATCGACGATCGAATCTTGGGCAAGTAATATACCGAAGAACAAAGGGAACAACATACGGGATTAACTGAATCCTTGACATAGAGGTTCAACCGATAAAGATCTTTGTAGAATATGTAGGAACCAATATGGGAATCCAGGTCCCGTTATTGGTTATTGACCATAGAGGTGTCTCGGTCATGTCTACATAGTTCTCTAACCCACAGGGTCTGCACACTTAAGGTTTGGTGACGTTTCGATAGTATAGAGTTATGTATGGTGGTGACCGAAGGTTGTTCGGAGTCTCGGATGAGATCCCAGACGTTACGAGGAGCTCCGGAATGGCCCGGAGGTAAAGATTGATATGTAGGAAGTCCTGTTTTGGTCACCGGAAAAGTTTCGGGCTCATCGGTAGTGTACCGGGAGTGCTGGGAGGGTGTCGGGGGACCATCGGGAGGGGTGTCTCGACCGAAAGGACCTCATGGGCAGTGGGAGGAGTCAAATCAGCCCCTGTTGGGCTGGTCTAAGCCCCCACTAAGGCCCATGCGGCTAGGGGTGGGAAAAACCCAAAAGGTGGAGAGGTGGAAAGAGTTTCCAACTGGAACGGAGGAATCCTACTCCTAATAGGATTGGAGTAGGACTCCTCCACCTCCAATTTCGACCAAACCTTGAGGGTTTGAGGCTGCCTCCTCCCCTCCCTCTCCTATATATACTAGAGGATTTAGAGGGAAGAGTTAACCCTAATTGCCATGTGCTGTCCTCTTCTTCCTCTAGATCTGTTTCTCCTCCAGATTAGTTCTGCGATGCTTAGGCGAAGCCCTGTAGGATTAGTTCACCACCACCGCCACCACGCCGTTGTGCTGCCGGAGAACTCATCTATCTCTACACTCCCTCTTGCTAGATCAAGAAGGTGGAGATCGTCATCGAGTTGTACGTGTGCTGAACACGGAGGTGTCGCCCGTTCGGCGCTAGATCGGAAGGACCATGATCCAGATCGCAAGATGATTCGTGATTGGATCACGGGATGGATCGTGGGGCGGATCGTGATTGGATCATGAGATGGATCGTGATGGGATCGCGGGACGCTCGGCAATTTGGATCGCGAAGACGTTCGACTACATCAACCACGTTTCTTAACGCTTCCCGCTTAGCGATCTACAAAGGTATGTAGATCCACTCTCCCTCTCGTAGATGCTCATCACCATGGATAGATCTTGCGTGTGTGTAGGAATTTTTTTGTTTCCCATGCATCGTTCCTCAACAGTGGCATCATGAGCTAGGCCTATGCATAGATGAGATCTTGAGTAGAACACAAAGAGTTTGTGGGCGTTGATATTCAGATTGCTTCCTTCCTTAGTATTTTCTTGGTTCAGCGGTATTGTGGGATGAAGCGGCTCGGACCGACTTTACTCGTACGCTTATGAGAGACCGTGTTCCATCGACTGACATGTGACTTCGTCACATAAAGATGGCTGGCGGGTGTCTGTCTCTCCCACTTTAGTTGGATCGGATTTGATTAAGGCAGTCCTTGTAGAAGGTTGAAAAGCAATCTTCATATCACCGTTGTGGTTTTGTGTAGGTATGAATCGTTCTTGCTAGATACCCATAGCAGCCACATAAAACATGCAACAACAATTAGAGGACGTCTAACTTTTTTTCCAGGGTATGTTGTGATGTGATATGACCAATTGCATGATGTGATATATGTGATGTATGAGATGATCATGTTTTTGTATGGAATATCACGACTTGCATGTCGATGAGTACGGCAACCGGCAGGAGCCATAGGGTTGTCTTTGATTATTATATGACCTGCGTGTCAATCTTTAAGCGCTATGTAATGCTTTACTTTATCGCTAAGCGGTATCAATAGTAGTAGAAGTATGATGGGCACGACAACCCCAATGGAGACAAAATGATGGAGATCATGGTGTTATGCCGGTGACGATGGAGATCATGCCGGTGCTTTGGAGATGGAGATCAAAAGGACAAGTTCATGGCCATATCATGTCACTAACGATTTACATGTGATGTTAATCTTTTTATGCACCTTGTTTTGCTTAGAACGACGATAGCATTATAAGGTTATCCCTCACTTAAATTTCAAGATGAATTGTGTTCCTCTTGAGTGTGCACCGTTGCGAAAGTTCGTCGTGTTGAGACACCACGTGATGATCGGGTGTGATAGACTCTATGTTCGCATACAACGGGTGTAAGCCAGTGTTGCACATGTAGAACACTCGGGTTAAACTTGACAAGCCTAGCATGTACAGACATGGCATCGGAACACAGGAGACCGAAAAGTCGAACCTGAGTCATATAGTAGATATGATCAACATGATGATGTTCACCATTGAAACCACCTCAACTCACATGATGATCGGACTTGAGTTGGTGAATTTGGATAATGTATCACTCGAATGGCCGGAGGGATGTCAATTTGAGTGGGAGTTCTTAAATAATATGATTATTTGAACTCATTATCATGAACATAGTTAGTAGTGTCTTTGCAAATTCTGTTGTAGATTACTAGCTCACGCTGTAGCTCCCTTGAATTTTTATATGTTCCTAGAGAAATAGAGTTGAAAGATGATGGTAGCAATATTGCGGACTGGGTTCGTGATATGAGGATTGTCCTCATTGCTACATAGAAGGCTTATGTCCTTAATGCACCGCTCGGTGCGCCACCCCCTCTAGTGTCGTTTGTAGATGTTGTGAACATCTAACAGGAACGTTCCGATGACTACTTGATAGTTTAGTGCATCATGCATTATGGCTTAGAATTGAGGCTCCAAAAACGTTTTGAACATCACGAAACATATGAGATGTTCTAAGAGCTGAAATTGGGATCTCAGGCTCGTGCCCGTGTTGTGAGATATGAGATCTGCAACAAGATTCTTTGCCTGCAAGATGAAGGAGAATAGCTCAATCATTGAGCATGTGCTCAGATTGTCTGGGTACTACAATCGCTTGAATCGAGTGGGAGTTGATCTTCAAGATAAGATAGTGATTGATATAGTTCTCCAAGTCACTGTCACTAAGCTACTAGAGCTTCGTGATGAACTATAAAATGCCAGGGATGGAAATAATGATCCCTGATCTATTCACGATGTTTTACATAGCAAAGGTAGAAATCAACAAGGAGCATCAAGTGTTGATGGTTAGTGGAACCACTAGTTTCGAGAAGGGCAAGGGCTAGGAGGGAAACTTCATGGATGGAAAGTCAGTTGCTGCTCCAGTGAAGAAACCCAATGTTGAACCGAAACCCGAGACTAGGTGCTTCTATTATGAGGAGAGCGGTCGCTGAAGCGGAACAACCCTAGATACTTGGTAGATAAGAAGGATGGCAACGTCGACAGAAGTATATTTGATATACGTGGTATTGATGTGTACCTTGCTAGTATTCCTAGTAGCACTTGGGTATTGGATACCGGTTCGGTTGCTAAATGTTACTAACTCGAAATAAAAGCTACAGAAAAAACGGAGACTGGCTAAGTGTGAGGTGACGATGTGTGTTGGAAATGTTTCCATGGTTGATGTGATCAACATCGCACGCTCTCTCTACCTTCGGGTTTTGTGACGAACCTAAATAAATGTTATTTGGTGTTTGCGTCGAGCATGAACGTGATTAGATAGTGTTTATTGCAACACGATTATCCATTTAAGTTAGAGAATAATGGTTATTCTGTTTACGTGAATAATACCTTCAATGGTCATGCACCCAATGAGAATGGTTTGTTGAATCTTGATCGTAGTAATACACATGTTCATAACATTGATGCCAAAAGATACAAAGTTAATAATGATAATACCACATACTTGTGGCACTGCCGCTAAATGTCACATTGGTATAAATTGCATGAAGAAACTCCATGCTGATGGATCTTTGGACTCATTCGATTTCGAATCGGTTGAGACATGCGAACCATGCCTCTTGGGCAAGATGACTAAGGACCCCGTTTTCCGGTTTGATGGAGCGGGCAATTGACTTATTGGAAATGATACATGTTGATGTATGCAATCCAATGAGTGTTCTAGCGTGCGGCGGATATCATTATTTTCTTACCTTCACTGATGATTTGAGTAGATATAGTGTATATTTACTTAATGAAACACAAGTCTGAATCATTTGAAAAGTTCAAGCAAAATCAGAGTGAAGTTTGAGATCATCGTGACAAGAAGATAAAATGTCTATGATATGATCGTGGGGGTGAATATCTGAGTTATGAGTTAGGTATACAACTTAAGACAAAGTGGAAGCTGTTTCACAACTCACGCCACCTGGAACACCATAGTGTGATGGTGTGTCTGAACGTCGTAGTCTTGCTCTATTGGATATGGTGCGAACTATGATGTCTCTTATCGTTTTGTCACTATCGTTTTGGGGTTATGCATTAGAGACAACTACATTCACTTTAAATAGGGCACCATCTAAATCCGTTGAGATGACACTGTGTGAATTATGGTTTGATAGAAACCTAAGCTGTCATTTCTTCATGTTTGGGGCTACGACGCTTATGTGAAAAAGGTTTTCACCTAATGAGCTCGAACCCAAAGCGGACAAGTGCATCTTCATAGAATACCATAAGAACAGTTGGGTAAACCTTCTATCTTAGATCCAAGCATAAAGTGTTTTTTTGCTAAAACGGGTCCTTTCTCGAGAAAGAGTTTCTCTCGAAAGAATTGAGTGGGAGGAAGATAGAACTTGATGAGGTTGTTGAACCTTTGTTTCAACCAGAGAGTAGCGCAGCGGAGGAAGATGTTTCTATGAAGCCTACGTTAGTTGAAGAGGAAGTTAATGATGATGATCATGAAGCTTCGGATCAAGTTACTATCGAACCTCGTAGGTCGACAAGGACGTGTATTGCTCCCGAGTGGTATGTCAACACTGTCTTAGAAGTCATGTTGTTGGACAACAATGAACCTACGAGCTATGGAGAAGTGATGATGGGCCCGGATTCCAACAAATGGTTGGAGGCCGTGAAATCCGAGAAAGGATCCATGTATGAAAACCAAGTATGGACTTTCGTAGACTTGCTCGTTGAACGGTAGGTCGTTGAGTACAAATGGACCTTTAAGATGAAGACATACGCTGATGATGAATGTCACCATTTATAAAGCTCGACTTGTCGCAAAAGAGTTTTTGCCAAGTTCAAGGAGTTGACTGCGGTGAGACTTTCTCACCTGTAGCGATGCTAAAGTCTGTTGGAATACTGCTCAGTTGCTGCATTTTGCAATTGTGAAATCTAGTAGATGGATGTCAAAACATCGTTTCCTTCCTTGAGGAAAGGTTGTATGAGATACAACCAGAAGGTTTTGTCAGTCCTAAGGATGCTAAAAGGTGTGCAAGCTCCAGTGATCTTTCTATGGACTGGAGCAAGCATCTCGGAGTTGGAATATACAATTTGATGAGGTGATCAAAGTTTTTGAGTCTATACAAAGATTATGAGAAACTCGTATTTACAATAAAGTGAGTGGGAGCACTATAGAGTTTTTGATAAGCATACGTTGATGACATATTGTTGATCGAAAATGATGTAGAATTTCTGGAAAGCATAAAGGGTTGTTTGAAAAGAGTTTTCAGAAAAAGACCTGGATAAAGCTACTTAATTGTTGGGCATCGAGATCTATAGAGATAGATCAAGACGCCTGATGAGACTTTCAATGAGTACATACCTTGACAAGATTTTGAAAGAGTTCAAAATGAATGAGTCAAAGAAAGAGTTCTCGCGTGATTTGTAAGGTGTGAAGTTGAGTGAGACTCAAAGCTCGACCACGGAAGAAGAAAGAGTAAGGACGAAGGTCGTCCCCTATGCTTTATCCATAGGCTCTATATAGTATGCCAGGTTGTGTACTTGGCCTGTGTGTGCCTTGCCATCAAGGGGTACAAGAGTGATCCAGGAGCGGATCATTGGACGGCGGTCAGGATTATCCTTAGTAACTAAAGGACTAAGGAAATGTTTCTCGATTATGGAGGTGATAAAGAGTTCGTCATTAAGAGTTACGTCAATGCAAACTTTAACACCAATCCGGATGACTCTTAGTAGCAATCTGGATATGTATAGTGGAGCAACCATTTGGAATAGTTCCAAGTGGAGTGTGGTAGCAATATTTACAGCATAGAGATTTGCAAAGTACACCCGAATCTGACTATAGCAGACCCGTTGACTAAAAGACCTCTCTCACATGCAAAGCATGATTGAGCCCCAGAACTCATTGGGTGTTAGATTCAATGCGAATCACATGGTGATGTGAACTAAATTATTGACTCTAGTGCAAGTGGGAGACTGTTGGAAATATGCCCTAGAGGCAATAATAAATTAGTTATTATCATATTTCCTTTTATCATGGTAATCGTTTATTATCCATGCTAGAATTGTATTGATCGGAAACTCAGATACATGTGTGGATACATAGACAACACCATGTCCCTAGTATGCCTCTGATGGACTAGCTCGTTGATCAAAGATGGTTAAGATTTCCTAGCCATGGTCATGAGATGTCATTTGATAACGGAATCACATCATTAGGAGAATGATGTGATGGACAAGACCTAAACTATAAACGTAGCATATGATCGTGTCAGTTTATTGCTACAGTTTCTGCATGTCAAGTATCTATTCCTATGACCATGAGATTATGCAACTCACTGACACCGGAGGAGTACCTTGTGTGTATCAAATGTCGCAACGTAACAGTGTGACTATAAAGGTGCTCTACAGGTATCTCCGAGGGTGTCGGTTGGGTTGGCATGGATCAAGACTGGGATTTGTTACTCCGTGTGACAAACAGGTATCTCAGGGCCCACTCGGTAATACAACATCACAACAAGCCTTACAAGCAATGTCACTAAGTGTTAGCCACGGGATCTTGTATTACGAAACGAGTAAAGAGACTTGCCGGTAACGAGATTGAACTAGGTATAGAGATATCGATGATTGAATCTCGGGCAAGTAACATACCAAAGAACAAAGGGAACAACATACATGATTAATTGAATCCTTGACATAGAGGTTCAACCGATAAAGATATTTGTAGAATATGTAGGAAACAATATGGGCATCCATGTCCCACTATTGGTTAGTAAGCGTAGAGGTGTCTTGGTCAGGTCTACATAGTTCTTGAACCCGCAGGGTCCACACACTTAAGGTTCAGTGACGTTTCGGTAGTATAGAGTTATGTATGGTGGTGACCGAAGGTTGTTCGGAGTCTCAGATGAGATCCCGGACGCCATGAGGAGCTCCGGAATGGTCCGGAGGTAAAGATTGATATATAGGAAGTCCTGTTTTGGTCACCGTAAAAGTTTCGAGCTCATCAGTAGTGTACCAGGAGTGCCGGGAGGGTGCCGGGGGACCATCGGGAGGGGTGTCTCGACCCAGAGGACCTCATGGGTAGTGGGAGGAGTCAAACCAGCCCCTGGTGGGCTGGTCTAAGCCCCCACTAAGGCCCATGCATCGAGGGGTGGGGAAAACCGAAAAGGTGGAGAGGTGGAAAGAGTTTCCAATTGGAAAGGAGGAATCCTACTCCTAATAGGATTGGAGTAGGACTCCTCCACCTCCAATTTCGACCAAACCTTGAGGGTTTGTGGCTGACTCCTCCCCTCCCTCCCTCCTATATGTACTAGAGGATTTATAGGGAAGAGTTAACCCTAATTGCCATGTGCTTCCCTCCCCTTCCTCTAGATCTGTTTCTCCTCTAGATTAGTTCTGCGGTGCTTAGGCGAAGCCCTGCAGGATTAGTTGACCAAACCTTGAGGGTTTGTGGCTGACTCCTCCCCTCCCTCCCTCCTATATGTACTAGAGGATTTAGAGGGAAGAGTTAACCCTAATTGCCATGTGCTTCCCTCCCCTTCCTCTAGATCTGTTTCTCCTCTAGATTAGTTCTGCGGTGCTTAGGCGAAGCCCTGCAGGATTAGTTCACCACCGCCGCCACCATGTCGTTGTGCTGCCGGAGAAATCATCTACCTCTCCGCTCCCTCTTGCTGGATCAAGAAGGCGGAGATCGTCATCGAGCTGTACGTGTGCTGAACGCGGAGGTGCCATCCGTTCGGCGCTAGATCAGAAGGACCGTGATCAAGATCGCGAGACGATTCGTGATTGGATCGCGGGATGGATCGTGATGGGATTGCGGGACGGATTGTGATTGGATCGCGAGATGGATCATGATGGGATCGTGGGAGGCTCGCCGATTTGATTCGCGAAGACGTTTGACTACATCAATCGCGTTTCTTAACGCTTCCCGCTTAGCGATCTACAAGGGTATGTAGATCCACTCTCCCTCTCGTACATGCTCATCACCATGGATAGATCTTGCGTGTGCGTAGGAATTTTTTTGTTTCCCATGCAACGTTCCCCAACAAGATCCGCAATTAGAGGCCCATATTTCCTCCCTGCAGCCCAGTCGGACATTGTCCGCGACCAACCCGATCATGTCCGGCTGCCACCAGATGCCCGTAGCCGCAACCGAGCTCCGGTGCAGTCGCCGCACCTCCATGGACGCGCCGCCAAGACCCGCCGTTGGCCTCCCTCGGCCTCGCCCCCGACCCGGCCGGGATTGAGACCCGCTGGCCAGATCCGGCCTTGCCCCGCTCGCCGCCCACTCCAAGCCGCCGATCCGCCATGGCCTCGTGTTCTTCTGCATCGAGCCAGGCTAGGGACGACCCCCTTGACCAAGCCCCAGATCGGGAGTGCCTCGCTCGCCTGTGCAGGTCGAGCCCCTCTAGCACCTGGACATGGGCCCCAGCAGCGCCTCCTGCGGCCCAGTCTCAGCGCCGCCCGAAGCCGGCCCAGCAGCGCCCCACCAAGGCCCAGCGAGCCGCCTCACCGACCTGGGCCAAGCCCGCAATGGTGGGCGCCTGAAAGCCCTACCCCTCACCCTGGGCGTAATATAGTATCGTGTGCACACAGATTCGGCCCGGTTTGATTTTTTTTCCTTTCGGCGAATTTGTCTATTATTCCAGGAATTACAGATTTGCATAAAAGCCCCTATTGATCATGCATTTAATATCTCCTCAACTGTGCATCCTATGTAAAAAGTTTATATACGTAAAATGACTAGAACTTCGTGTAGATTCATATTTTCCAACTCTCACATGTGATAAATTTTTTAACTTGCTGTTTTCATGTAATTTGCGTAAATGCCATGTTAAAATGATTTATTTCATAACTAATAAGCCGTGGCTCCGATGCAAATGTGTTATATATGTAACTTGACTAGAAAAATGTGTCGAATCTCATGCCACACTTTATTTCCATGTTTAATAAATAGAAAATTGTGTTAGGACAGATCTGGACCAAATTCATAATATGCATATGAGGTTGTTCCGGAATTGTTATTCGTTGCTTCCGGCCTCATTTAAAGTGCCTAGGTGTTATAGTTGTTTATGCTTGACCCCTTGCCATGATTAACAACATTTAATATTGATGTATACCTAATGGGAATGAAATAAGTAATTGAAATGTGGAGTTTCGTCAATATGCAACTCGTTGCATATTGAGCTTCACTTAATGTGTAGTATTTGCTTGTTGTGCTTGCCATGCCTTGCATATTTAAATGGACATGCATCATATTTGGTTGCGCATCATGTCATGCATATGTTCTGGTGCTATCATGTGTTGATTGTTGTTTCCAAATTGTTCCTTCTCGATAGAGTTTCGAAAGCGTTCGGAGTGTGAGGATTCGTTCGACTACGTTGGCTCGTCTTCTTCATGCACTCGTTCTTCTTCCAACCAGGATATCATGCAAGATGACACATTTTGTTGGATACCACTACTATTATTGCTATGCTAGTTGTCCTATTTTTGTCGTTATGTCTCGCTACCTACCACTTGTTCGTCAATCCTCCCAACATTGCCATGAAAAGCCTCTAACCCCTCCACATCCCAGCAAACCATTGTTTGGCTATGTGACTCCTTGCTCACCCCTTCTTATAGCATTTCTAGCTACAGGTGCAATTGCTTCCATGTGACAACATGGACATTCTTTTCTTATCACAATATTATTGCTATTTAATTAATGCACATATATACTTTGTAAAGCTGGAAGGCTTGGCCTTTTGCTCGGTGTTTTGTTCCACTTTTGCCGCCCCTAGTTACTTGTGAACCGGTGTTATGTTCCATAATTAAGCGCTCCTAACATGCTCGGGGTTGTTATGGAGATCCCCTTGATTTTCGTTTTGGGATAAAACTTATATGGCAAGGCCCAACATTGGTACTACATTTTCCTAATAACTAATGAATTGCATAGGGGCCCATTGGCACCCACGGATCTTTAATCAATCCCCCGGGCCAGTGCTCCTCATGAGTGTTGGTCCAACCTGTCAACCGCCGGTGGCTACCAGGGGCAACTCTACGACTGGCCTACCGGAAGTTTGGACAATCCGTCGTGTCCTGAGAACAAGATACGCGGCTCCTATCGGGATCGTCGACACGCCGAGCGACCTAGCTGGATTTGTGTTACCTTTCTCGAACGTCTTGAGTGAGGAATTCCGATTTTCTTAGGGCTATCTCGAGGCGGCGGATTTCCTGTTGAATTGCCTTGGAATATCACGAGATCCGTGATCGAGGTTATTCCCGCAGCGTGTGGTTAATTTGTGATGGATGAGTTGGAGCACCCCTGCAGGGTTAAATCTTTCATAAAGCCATGCCTGCCGTTATGTGGCAAACTTGGAAACTTTGTTTAACACCCTGTCATAGAAAACTTGAAGGAAACTCAAATAAAATTCACCAACTGTGTGCGTAACCGTGACTGTCTTTTCTCGTGAGTCCTTATCCGAGAGAGAACACGATGGGATTATGTTTGACGTAAGTAGGTGTTCAGGATCAATTAGTGATCATTACTAGTTCACGTCCGTTATGCGTAGACCATCATACTTTACTTGTTGTATTCGTAAGTTAGCCACTCAAATAAATGCTTAGTCGCTTGGTGTAGCCTCACCACTTAACCCTACCTCACCCATTGAGATTTAATAGTCTTGATACCCTTCGAAATGAGATTGCCGAGTCCCTATGGCTCAGAGATTACTACAACAATAGTTGCAGGTGCAGGTAATGCGATGATTTGACGTGAGCGCGATGCTTGTTTGATTTGGAGTTCTTCTTCTTCTTCTTCAATCTAGGATGGGTTCTAGGCAGCAGCCTGTGATAGCAAGGATGGATGTCATTTTGTCGTTTGTTTTCGTCCGTAGTCAGACCCTGCTCTTCTGTATGATGTTTGAATATGTTGTTGTATTGATGTGACTCTGATGTAGCTTGTGGCGAGTGTAAGCCAATTCCATATACTCATCTCTTTTGTACATGTACTTGTAATGATATCCATTCTTGCAACACGATGAGATGCGCTCCTATCCCCGTCGAGGCCGTCGAGCCAAAATAAGGATAGGGTCGCATCTTGGGTGTGACAAGTCGGTATCAGAGCCTGTACCGACCTAGGATCCCCCTTGATTGATCGAGCTTGGTCGAGTCGAGTCTAGTGAGAAACTATTTTGAGTCTAGTTATATCGGAGAGTAGGATTCTTTTTTACTTCTCTTCTATGCTCTGGTGAGGAATTACGACTTAGGAATTTTGATTCTACCCTCTTCTCACTCAATTTTTTTTAGGATCACGCGAGTATTTTTGGAAACTATATGATGCCGATGTGAAGGAATTCTGTCTTGGTGCCTCCTGTTATCGAGGAGTAGAGCTCCGAGGGATTTTTGCATGTCGTTATCATTCAGCTTCCTTAGTATCTCAGGACGGAGGATGTTTGAAATTTCTTCAATACTTTTCATGGCGAGATAAGGTCGGAGTCACCCAGTACTGGGGAGGCGTCCGAGGTACTGCCATGTTTGGTATCGTTGTGTTTTCGAGGGTTCGGGATAGATGAGTTTCCGAGACCTCTGGTTTTGTGTTGACGGATGGATACAGTTGGAGTGTAGGGCTTGTTAGTTGTGTGAGATATTTTGCCTCCCTGTATCCCCAACACCCGATTGCATAACCAAGAAAGTTTTGGGAGTTCTTAGGTGGGAATTCAAGTAGTTACCTAGGCTATCTTCCAACAGATCATGATGTGAGGTTGGGGTTCGACATCTAGTGGATTCGTTTGTTCACGGTCTTTCTTACAGAGGACAGTCTCGATATATGTCATCAGATATGCTTCGTCAAGCCTTGTAGTTTGCTACGCCTAGGGAGCATATTCGAGCGTCATTTTAATATGACAATCCAATGTACGATCGAGCCCGTGTGAACCTTACCATGAAAATATCGAGCGAAATCTCTCTCATGAATTTGTTCTAGCTTGTTTCATAAGCCTCATCCTTTGTTTAGTTTTCGAATATGGTAATTCGTTGTGCTTCGATGTCAACTGGTGATCTCATGTCTTTCCGGAGCGGTGTTCTCATATTTTTGTGGGAATGCTAATTATTTTGCTCAATCAAGTTGTCATATCAATTCTTTTATCCGGTGTGCTTCTCTTCAAGATAATTCTATCATCTGCAATATTGCAATATCAATCCTCTTATTCTTTCCAGAGTTCATTTCATCCGTCGCAAGTTGTCTTTGTTTTCCCCACCCTCCCACCCTTTTTCTTCAATGATTTAATTCTCATCCAAATGCCTTTCTTTTCATCGTTGTTTCCACTATCTTTTCTTCCATTTTCTATCCGGCGAGTTCTTGTGGAGACTCTCAGGAGTTTTAGTTTCAAGATCTATCCTCATATTCCTAGTTCTTGTTGTTATTCTTCTTCGGTGGATTCAGTTCAACCTTTTGGTGTTCGTCATATCCTTCGTAAGCTGGCCAATGGATTCCCGTGTGAGAATTCTTATTCAAGCCTCTCTTGTTTATTGACCTCTCTCAATTCTATCCGCAGTTTTCTGCATATCTCAGAAGATTCGTGTTCGTGTTCCAAAATCATTTCAAATTATTTCGAGGTTCTCACCTCATCAAGTTTTCGTTGTAACGGTGCAATTTATATTTCTAAGCAATCTTTCAACGGTGGTTTCTTTTGAGTGGGCCAATAAACCATAGGGTTTCCCCAGGATCTTACCTGACTCTTCTAATCTTTTCCGAAGATGTTCTCAAGTTCTCTTCTAATATGACGTAAGAATGTTTTTCATCAGTCATATTGCTTCTCGAAGATCGCTTCCAAATCATTTTCATTGTTGGCTCAACCTTCTTTATTCATTATTCCAGAGTGTCTCAAGTATTCATGGTGTTGTTTCTCTTCATCATCCTCAGCGTTGAAGACCGAAGGAGAGTTTCTCTTAAATCGTTGTTCGTTCTTCCAAATATTCATGGTTTCAGCTTGTTGCTATCATCTCAAATTGTTTTCGTTCATGAGTAATTCCTCCCATATCTATCCGGTGCATTTCATAATTGTTTTCATTTCTCGATCCTACGAAGGCCATCATTTCAGAAGATTTCTTCGTTCCCAGCTTTCAGCTTTCGTTCTTAAATTCTTCTCAATTGTTGTCCCTTCGTTCATATATCAATTATTCCGGCGCTTCGTTCAAGTTTTCTATTAGGTGGATCGTGATCTCTTCGTTCCCATGTATCTTCGTTCAATCGTAGTATCCTCATTCGTTGTGAATTGTTACCGGTGTTCTCGTGCAAGACTTCTTCAAGTTTGTGATCTATCTCTCGCTTTCTCTTAAATTATTTGCAAGAAGAATAAGTGGTGTGCGAAATCCGTTGCTTGTCATCAATTTAACTTGATGAAGGATAATCATAACGTAATTCTTATTCTAGTTTCATCAAGGTGGTTTCAATCCTTCTTCTGGATTGTTCATGGCATCAAATTCTTGGTTATAAGTTGTTCATCTTTTCTTCTCGGAGTTCCATGTTTTTCTCAAGCATCTCTTTGTGAAGCTTCATCTAAATATTTGCAACATCATAATCTATTCTTTTCAACCGCATTCTTTTGATCGTCCTTTCATCTTGGTGTTCGCCAACAGGTCCTTCATGGTGGTTTGTTAAGGATGTAATTCTTCTCTAATTGTTCTTCAAGATTCTTGTTGGAGGTGCTCAAGTGTTCTTTAATGTTGGATGTATAAATTCAATTCCTTTTACATTGTCTTTTGAGATGGCGTTATTAAATTCTTGATTATGAGGAGTCTTCCAGGAAAATTGTCAAGCATAAGATAAGTAAACCCACCTTGTCTTGTCGGAGTTATCTTGGATTGGATTTAACCTAAAGCATTTCCTATGGATTGTTTCTATCATGGTGTCATAAATGATCCAAGTTTTCTCCTCTTCTTCTTGGTGAAAGAAGTTTTGCATATCTTGTTGCTCTCAAGCAATCAATTGTTTCTGTTGTGGCAGGTTGTCACCTCATAATTTTGAGATGTTTTCTGTTGGGGAACGTTGCATGGGAAACAAAAAATTTCCTACCCACACGCAGATCTATCCATGGTGATGAGCATCTACGAGAGGGAGAGTGGATCTACATACCCTTGTAGATCGCTAAGCGGGAAGCGTTAAGAAACGCGGTTGGTGTAGTCGAACGTCTTCGCGATCCAAATCGCCGTGCGTCCCGCGATCCAATCACGATCCGTCCCGCGATCCAATCACGATCCGTACCGCAATCCGATCAAGATCCGTCCCACGAACTTGATCACGATCCACCCCACGAACTTGATCATGATCCGTCCCACGAACTTGATCACGATCCTTCCGATCTAGCACCGAATGGACAACACCTCCGCGTTCAGCACACGTATAGCTTGATGACGATCTCCACCGTCTTAATCCAGCAAGAAGGAGTGGAGAGGAAGAAGAGTTCTCCGGCAGCCTGATGGCGCTCCGGCAATGGTGGTGGAGTAATTCCGGCAGGGCTTCGCCTAAGCACTGCAGAAAACCGATCTAGAGGAGAAACTATGCACTGGAGGAACGAGTAGCACGTGGCTGAAAATCTAGTGCAAAAACCCTAAAACCTCCAGTATATATAAGAGGAGAGGAGGATAGGCCTTGGCACAAGGGCCAAGGCCTCCTTTCTTCGGCCGAAGGAGAGAGGGAGAGGTGGAGTCCACCACCAATCCTAGTAGGACTAGGATTCACCCTATTTTGCCTTTTTTTCACTTTTTCTCTTAGGCCTTTTTTCCTCCAGCCGCATGAGACTCTTGTGGATGTTCCACCAGCCCACTAAGGGCTGATTTACACCCTCCTACAGCCCATGTAGCCTCTTGGGTCGAAATACCCCTCCCGGTGGCCTCCCGGTACACTACCGGCACTCTCGGTACACTACCGATGAGCCTGAAACTTTTCCAGCGACCAAAACAGGACTTCCTATATATGAATCTTTACCTCCGGACCATTCCGTAGCTCCTGTGACGTCCGGGATCTCATCCAGGACTCCTAACAAACTTCGGTCACCACCATAGATAACTCTATACTACCGAAACGTCACCAAACCTTAAGTGTGCAGACCATGCGGGTTCGAGAACTATGTAGACATGACCGAGACACCTCTACGGTCAATAACCAATGGCGGGCCTTGATGTCCACATTGGTTCCTACATATTCTACGAAGATCTTTATCGGTCGAACCTCTATGTCAAGGATTCAGTTAATCCCGTATGATGTTCCCTTTGTTCTTCGGTATGTTACTTGCCCGAGATTCGATCGTCGGTATCTCCATACCTAGTTCAACCGCGTTACTGGCAAGTCTCTTTTACTCATTCCGTAATACAAGATCCCATAATTAACACTTAGTCACATTGCTTGCAAGGCTTATCGTGATGTTGTATTACCGAGTGGGCCCTGAGATACCTCTCCGTCACACGGAGTAACAAATCCCAGTCTTGATCCATGCCTACTCAACAGACACCCTCGGAGACACCTGTAGAGCACCTTTATAGTCACCCAGTTACGTTGCGACGTTTGATACACACAAGGTACTCCTCCGATATCTATGACTTGGATGATCTCATGGTCATAGGAACATATACTTGATATGCAGAAAACAGTAGCAATAAACTGACACGATCATTTCGATCAACGAGCTAGTTCACTAGAGGCATACTAGGGACATTGTGTTTGTCTATGTATCCACACATGTATCCATGTTTCCAATTAATACAATTATAGCATGTATAATAAAAGATTATCATGAACAAGGAAATACAATAATAAACACTTTATTTATTGCCTCTAGGGCATATTTCCAACAGTCTCCCACTTGCACTAGAGTAAATAATCTAGTTCACATCACTATGTGATTTACATTGTAATGAATCGAACACCCATGCAGTTCTGGTGTTGATCATGTTTATCCCTTGGAAGAGGTTTAGTCAACGGGTCTGCAACATTCACATCTGTGTGCACTTTGCAAATTTTTATGTCTTTCTCCATGATGTAATCGCGGATGGAGTTGAAGCGTCGCTTTATGTGTCTGGTCCTCTTGTGAAACCTTGGTTCCTTGGCCAGAGCAATGGCACCAGTGTTGTCACAGAACAGGTTCATTGGATTCAGTGCACTGGCATTACTCCAAGATCTGTCATGAACTGCTTCATCCAGACACCTTCCTTCGCCGCTTCCGAGGCTGCGATGTATTCCGCTTCGCACGTAGAATCAGCTACCACACTTTGCTTGGAACTGCACCAGCTTATCGCTCCCCCGTTAAGAATAAATATGTATCCAGTTTGCGACTTAGAGTCATCCGGATCAATGTCAAAGCTTGCATCGACGTAACCCTTTACGATAAGTTCTTCATCACCTCCATAAATGAGAAATATTTCCTTAGTCCTTTTCAGGTACTAAAGGATATTCTTGACCGCTTGCCAGTGCTCCATTCTAGGATCACTTTGAAACCTTCCGGCCATACTTATGGCAAGGCTGACATCGGGTCTTGTGCACAGCATTGCATACATGATAGAGCCTATGGCTGAAGCATAGGGGATGACACTCATCTTTTCTCTATCTTCTAAAGTTACCGGGCAGTGAGTCTTACTCAACTTTACACCTTGTAACACAGACAAGAACCCCTTCTTGGACTGTTCCATTTTGAACTTCTTCAAAACTTTATCAAGGTATGTGCTCTGTGAAAGTGCTATTAAGCGTCTCGATCTATCTCTATAGATCTTAATGCCTAATATGAAAGCAGCTTCTCCTAGGTCCTTTATTAAAAAACTCTTGTTCAAATATTCCTTCATGCTTTCCAGCATTTCTATATTGTTTCCAATCAGCAATATGTCATCCACATATAATACTAGAAACGCTATAGAGATCCCACTCACTTTCTTGTAAATACAAGCTTCTCCGTAAATTTGTATAAACTCAAACGCTTTGACCACCTCATCAAAGCGCTTATTCCAACTCCGAGATGCTTGCACCAGTCCATAAATGGATCGTTGGAGTTTGCAAACTTTGTCAGCATTCTCTGGATCGACAAAACCTTCGAGTTGCATCATATACAACTCTTCCCCAAGGAAATCGTTGAGGAACGCTATTTTGACATCCATCTGCCAAATTTCATAGTCGAAATAAGCAACTATTGCTAACATGATTCTGACAGACTTAAGCATCGCTACGGGTGAGAAAGTCTCATCATGGTCAACTCCTTGAACTTGTGAAAAACCCTTTGCCACAAGTCGAGCTTTATAGACGGTGACATTACCGTCCGCATCTGTCTTCTTCTTAAAGATCCATTTGTTCTGAATGGCCTTTCGCCCTTCAGGTAATACTTCCAAAGTCCATACCTTGTTTTCATACATGGATCCCATCTCAGATTTCATGGCGTCTAACCATTTCTCGGAATCCGGGCCCATCACTGCTCCTCCATAGCTCGTAGGTTCATTGTTGTCCAACAACATAACCTCCAAGACAGGGTTGCCGTACCACTCAGGGGTTGTACGCGGCCTTGTCGACCTACGAGGTTCAATAGCAGCTTGATCCGAAGCTTCATAATCATTATCATTAACTTCCTCTTCTACCGTCGTAGGTTCTACAGAAACATCTTTCCGCGCTGCGCTACTTTTTGGTTGAAGTAAAGGTTCAATAACCTCATCAAGCTCTATTTTCCTCCCACTCAATTCTTTCGACAGAAACTCTTTCGCAAGAAATGTTCCGTTCTTAGCGACAAACACTTTGCCTTCGGATCTGAGATAGAAGGTATACCCGACTTTTTCTTTCGGATATCCTATGAAGATGCATTTCTCCGCTTTGGGTTCCAGCTTTTCAGGCTGAAGCTTTTTTGACATAAGCATCACATCCCCAAACTTTAACAAACGACAACTTTGGCTTCTTGCCAAACCACAGTTCATATGGCGTCGTCTCAACGGATTTTGATGGTGCCCTATTTAAAGTGAATGCAGCTGTCTCTAATGCATAACCCCAAAACGATAGTGGCAAATCAGCAAGAGACATCGTAGAACACACCATATCTAATAAGGTTCGATTACGACGTTCGGACACACCATTACGTTGTGGTGTTCCGGGCGGTGTCAACCGTGAAACAATTCCACACTGTCTTAAGTGACTGCCAAACTCATAACTCAGATATTCACCTCCTTGATCAGATCGCAAGAAATTAATCTTCTTGTTACGATGATTCTCAACTTCACTCTGAAATTGCTTGAACTTTTCAAACATTCTAGACTTGTGTTTCATTAAGTAAATATACCCATATCTACTTAAGTCATCAGTGAAGGTGAGAAAATAACGATATCCACCACGTGCTGTAACATTCATTGGACCGCACACATCAGTATGTATGATTTCCAATAAGTCACTCGCCCGTTCCATTGTTCTAGAGAACGGTGTTTTAGTCATCTTGCCCATGAGGCATGGTTCACATGTGTCAAGTGATTCAAAATCAAGTGGCTCCGAAAGTCCATCAGCATGGAGCTTCCTCATGCGTTTTACACCAATATGACCTAAACGGCAGTGCCACAAGAAAGTGGTACTATCATTATCAACTCTACATCTTTTGGCATCAATGTTATGAACATGTGTGTCATCACTATCAAGATTTAATATGAATAAACCCCTAACATTGGGTGCATGACCATAAAAGATATTACTCGTATAAATAGAACAACCTTTATACTCTGATTTAAATGAGTAACCGTCTCGCAATAAACAAGATCCAGATATAATGTTCATGCTTAACGCAGGCACTAAATAACAATTATTCAGGTTCATCACTAATCCCGATGGTAATTGAAGAGAGAGAGAGAGTGCCGACGGCATTCACATCAACCTTGGAACCATTTCCCACGCACATCGTCACTTCGTCCTTTGCCAGCCTTCGTTTATTCCGTAGTTCCTGCTTTGAGTTTCAAATGTGAGCAGCCGAACCGGTATCAAATACCCATGCACTACTACGAGTGCTAGTAAGGTACACATCAATAACATGTATACCATATATACCTTGTTTGTCGTTGGCCGCCTTCTTGTCAGCCAGGTACTTGGGGCAGTTCCGCTTCAAGTGACCAGTTCCCTTGCAATGAAAACACTCAGTTTCTGGCTTGGGTCCATGCTTGGGCTTCTTTACAGGAGTAGCAACTGCTTTGCCATCCTTCTTGGTTTTACCCTTCTTGCCATTTCCCTTGACTTTGCCATTTTTCTTGAAACTAGTGGTTTTATTGACCATCAACACTTGATGTTCTTTCTGGATTTCAGACTCAGCGACTTTTAGCATTGCAAACAACTCGGCGACTGACTTGTTCATCCTGTGCATGTTATAGTTCATCACAAAGCTCTTGTAACTAGGTGGCAGTGATTGAAGAACTCTGTCAGTGATCGCCTCTGGCGGAAGGGCAATTCCCAACTCCGCTAGACGAGTTGAATACCCATACATTCTGAGTATATGCTCATTGATAGACCCGTTCTCCTCCATCTTCCAAGCATAGAACCTATCGGAGGTTTCATACCTCTCGATCCGGGCGTTCTTCTGAAAGATAAACTTCAACTCCTGGAACATCTCATATGCTCCATGACATTCAAAATGTCTTTGAAGTCCCGATTCTAAGCCATACAATATTGCGCACTGAACTATTGAGTAATCTCCAATACGTGCCTCCCAAGCGTTCTTAGCGTCTTCGGAGGTCATGTCTTCTGGTTGGTCACCAAGCGGTGCATCAAGGACATATGATTTCTGGGAAGCCGTGAGGATAATCCTCAGATTACGGGCCCAATCAACAAAGTTACTTCCATCATCTTTCAGTTTAGCTTTCTCTAGGAACACATTAAAATTCAGGGGTGCTACTGTGCGAGCCATTGATCTACAACATAAATATGCAAAGTTTACTTAGACTATTGTTCAAGATAATGAGTTTAGTTAATCAAATTACTAAAGCTCCCACTCAAATTGACGTCCCTCAGGTCATCTAAGTGTCACATGATCCAAATCCACGAACTCAAGTCCGGTCATCACGTGAGTTGAGGTGGCTTCAATGGTGAACATCATTATGTTGATCATATCTACTATATGACTCATGTTCGACCTTTCAGTCTCTTGTGTTCCGAGGCCATGTCTGTACATGCTAGGCTCATCAAGTTTAACCTGAGTGTTCTGCGCGTGCAACACTGGCTTGCACCCGTTGTATGTGAACGTAGAGTCTATCACACCCGATCATCACGTGGTGTCTCAACACGCCGAACTTTTGCAACGGTGCACACTCGGGGAGAACAAAATTTTATCTTGAAATTTAAGTGAGGGATCACCTTATAATGCTACCGTCGTACTAAGCAAAACAAGGTGCATAAAAGGATTAACATCACATGCAATTCATAAGTGACATGATATGGCCATGAACTTGTGATTTAGATCTCCATCTTGAAAGCACCGGCATGATCTCCATCGTCACCGGCACGACACCATGATCTCCATCATCTTGATCTCCATCAACGTGTCGCCATCGAGGTTGTCACGCCCTGCATGCTTCTACTACTATTGCTACCGTTTAGCGATAAAGTAAAGCATTACATAGCGCTTAATGATTGACACGCAGGTCATACAATAATTAAAGACAACCCTATGGCTCCTGCCGGTTGCCGTACTCATCGACATGCAAGTCATGAAATTCTATACATCACATGATCATCTCATACATCACATATATCACATCATGTAATTGGCCATATGACATCACAACATACCCTGCAAAAACAAGTTAGACGTCCTCTAATTGTTGTTGCATGTTTTACGAGGCTGCTACGGGTTTCTAGCAAGAATGATTCTCACCTACGCATAAACCACAACGGTGATACATAATTTGCTTTTCAACCTTCTCAAGGACCGCCTTTGTCGAATCCAATCCAACTAAAGTGAGAGAAACTGCCACCCGCAAGCCATCTAGGCAACAAGTTGCGTCGAGGTAACCGGTCTCTCATAAGCGTACGAGTAATGTTGGTCCGGGCCGCTTCATCTCACAATACCGCTGAACCAAAATCCTACCAAGGGAGGAAGCAATCTAAGCATCAACACCCACAAACCTTTTGTGTTGTACTCGAGATCTCATCTACACATAGACCTAGCTCATGATGCCACTGTTGGGGAACGTTGAATGGGAAACAAAATTTTTCCTACGCACACGCAGATCTATCCATGGTGATGAGCATCTACGAGAGGGAGAGTGGATCTACATACCCTTGTAGATCGCTAAGCGGGAAGCGTTAAGAAACGCGGTTGGTGTAGTCGAACGTCTTCGCGATCCAAATCGCCGTGCGTCCCGCGATCCAATCACGATCCGTCCCGCGATCCAATCATGATCCGTCCCGCAATCCGATCATGATCCGTCCCACGAACTTGATCACGATCCGTCCCACGAACTTGATCACGATCCGTCCCACGAACTTGATCACGATCCTTCTGATCTAGCACCGAACGGACGGCACCTCCGCGTTCAGCACACGTATAGCTTGATGACGATCTCCACCATCTTGATCCAGCAAGAAGGAGTGGAGAGGAAGAAGAGTTCTCCGGTAGCCTGACGGCACTCCGGCGATGCTGGTGGAGTAATTCCGATAGGGCTTCGCCTAAGCACTTCAGAAAGCCGATCTAGAGGAGAAACTATGCACTGGAGGAACGGGTAGCACGATGCTGAAAATCTAGTGTAAAAACCCTAAAACCTCCAGTATATATAAGAGGAGAGGAGGAGAGGCCTTGGCACAAGGGCCAAGGCCTCCTTGCTTTGCCCGAAGGAGAGAGGGAGAGGAGGAGTCCACCTCCAATCCTAGTAGGACTAGGATTCACCCTATTTTGCCTTTTTTCACCTTTTCTCTTAGGACTTTTTTCCTCCAGCCGCATGGGCCTCTTGTGGATGTTCCACCAGCCCACTAAGGGCTGGTTTACACCCTCCTACAGCCCATGTAGCCTCTTGGGTCGAAATACCCCTCCCGGTGGCCTCCCGGTACACTACAAGCACTCCCGGTACACTACCGATGAGCCCGAAACTTTTCCGGCGACCAAAACAGGACTTCCTATATATGCATCTTTACCTTCGGACCATTCCGGAGCTCCTCGTGACATCCATGATCTCATCCGGGACTCCGAACAAACTTCGGTCACCACCATACATAACTCTATACTATCGAAATGTCACCAAACCTTAAGTGTGCAGACCCTACGGGTTCGAGAACTATGTAGACATGAGACACCTCTACGGTCAATAAACAATGGCAGGACCTGGATGTCCACATTGGTTCCTACATATTCTACGAAGATCTTTATAGGTCGAATCTCTATGTCAAGGATTCAGTTAATCCCGTATGATGTTCCCTTTGTTCTTTGGTATGTTACTTGCCTGAGATTTGATCGTCGGTATCTCCATACCTAGTTCAACCTCGTTACTGGCAAGTCTCTTTTACCCATTCCGTAATACAAGATCCTATAACTAACACTTAGTCACATTGCTTGCAAGGCTTATCGTGATGTTGTATTACCGAGTGGGCCCTGAGATACCTCTCCGTCACATGGAGTAACAAATCCCAGTCTTGATCCATGCCAACTCAACAGACACCCTCGGAGACACCTGTAGAGCACCTTTATAGTCACCCAGTTACGTTGCGACGTTTGATACACACAAGGTACTCCTCCGATATCTGTGAGTTGCATGATCTCATGGTCATAGGAACATATACTTGACATGCAGAAAACAGTAGCAATAAACTGACATGATCATAAGCTACCTTTGTAGTTTGGGTCTTGTCCATCACATCATTCTCCTAATGATGTGATCCCGTTGTCAAATGACATCTCATGTCCATGGCTATGAAACCTTAACCATCTTTTGATCAACGAGCTAGTTCACTAGAGGCATACTAGGGACATTGTGTTTGTCTATGTATCCACACATGTATCCATGTTTAAAATTAATACAATTATAGCATGGATAATAAACGATTATCATGAACAAGGAAATACAATAATAAACACTTTATTTATTGCCTCTAGGGAATATTTCCAACATTTTCCACAAGCCCATAACAATCTATTCTTTTTGTTGTTGATTCTCCATCAACCCCTTTCACCCTATGCTTCTCAAGTTCAATGGTGGTAGAAGTTGTTATTTTTCTTCTCCGTTCTTTTCCTTCCAATGTTCTAGTTTATATTCTTTTCTTTCGAAGGCGTTGTCATGCTGCTCTCTTTCGACTATCATCTTGTTGTATCAACATCATGTTCTTTCTTTGCTTATTATTTTTACTAGAGTGTTGTGTTCTATGTTCAAGTTCTTTCCTTCTTATCAAATTTTCCTCTCTATCCTATCGAAGTGCTACCGAAATTTCTTTTGAATCCTTGCTTGTTCCTCATGTCGTTCTTCATATCTTTCCAACCTTCTTGTTTCATTGGTTTCACTCGTTTGTCAAGGAAGCAACTAAGTTTTACCTCTTGCCCTTTCTCTTCCTCTTCTCATTCTAGATCTCGGGACGAGATCCTCGTGTAGTGGAGGAGAGTTGTAACAGCCCGGGACCGACGCTCCAGAAGATTCCCCTTTTTTCCATTATCGCCGTGTCATTCATTTGGTTATCGCATTCATCACTGCATCATTCGCATCATCTGCATAGCATCATCACTCGTTTTCGAAAACTTGCATCCATGAGTAGTTGTCGGTTCTCTCCGTTCGTGTCGCTAACCATTTTGAGACAAACCACACACACACGCGCCCGCGACATCGATAAAAATAATATTTTAAAGTATGTATAAAATATTCCCGGATCGAGTTGAAAGTTTGCGTGCGATCTTGTTTTATTGTAGGTGGACCGTCTGCCAAATTTCGTCGCAATCAGAGGTCGTTTGATACCCCAACGGTTAGTCGTAGCA
The DNA here is from genome assembly GCA_022496015.1 of Hordeum marinum. Lineage (NCBI taxonomy): Eukaryota > Viridiplantae > Streptophyta > Magnoliopsida > Poales > Poaceae > Hordeum > Hordeum marinum. The sequence continues at coordinate 93,576,548 of CM039675.1, forward strand.
GTGCGGTCATCGGTTTATTTGTCGGACGTTTTTCAGTGTTTTAAACTCGTGTCATGGGCCGAAACTTCCCTCTCATCCCCACCTAGAACCTCCCTCCATTAGTGGTCATCAGATCGCAATCGGACGGACGAGGTCCAACCCCCCTAGTCCTTTTCTATATAAACCACCCCATGGAGAGAGCCCCCTCATTCTCTAGGGTTTCCCTTTGCCAAAATTGCAGCCACCCCCCTACCAAACTCCACCTTAAAGCCCCACCTCCTTCAATCCCAAAAATCCACTCCTCCCCTCCTTTTCAGCCCTCAGATTCGCAATTAGAGGCCCAGATTTCGTCCCTGCAGCCCCACCGGACATTGTCCATGACCAACCCGGACATGTCCGGCTGCCACCAGATGCGTGTAGCCACAGCCGAGCTCCGGTGCAGTCGCCGCACCTCCATGGCCGCACGGCCAAGACCCATTGGCCTCCCTCGGACTCACCCTAGATCCGCTGGGATCGAGACCCGCCGGCCAGATCTGGCCTCGCCCTGCTCACCACCCACGCCGAGCTGCCGATCCGCCATGGCCTCGTGTTCTTCTACATCGAGCCAGGCTGGGGACAACCCCGTTGACCACGCCCCAGATCGGGAGTGCCTCGCTCGCCCATGCGGGTCGAGCCCCTCCAGTGCCTGGGCGTGGGCCCCAGCAGCGCCTCCCGCGGGCTAGCCTCAGCACCGCCCGAAGCTGGCCCAGCAACGCCCCGCCAAGGCCCAGCCAGCCACCTCACCGACCTGGGCCAAGTCTGCAATGGTGAGCGCCTGAAAGCCCTACCCCTCGCCCTGGGCATAATATGGTATCGTGTGCTAACAGATTCTGCCCGATTTATTTTTTTCGTTCGGCGAATTTATCTATTATTCTAGGAATTACAGATTTGCGTAAAAGCCCCTATTGATCATGCATTTAATATCTCTTCAACCGTGCATCATATGTAAAAGGTTTATATATGTAAAATGACTAGAATTTCATGTAGATTCACATTTTCCAACTCTCACATGTGATAAGAATGTTTAACTTTCTGTTTTCATGTAATTTGCGTAAATGCCATGTTAAAATGATTTATTTCATAACTAATAAGCCGTAGCTCCGATGCAAATGTGTTATATATGTAACTTGACTAGAAAAACGTGTAGAATCTCACGCCACACTTTATTTCCATGTTTAATAAATATAAAAATGTGTTAGGACATATCTAGACCAAATTCATAATATGCATATGAGGTCATTCCGGAAGTGTTATTCGTTGCTTCCGGCCTCATTTAAAGTGCCTAGGTGTTGTAGTTGTTTATGCTTGACCCCTTGCCATGATTAACAACATTTAATATTGATGTGTACCTAACGGGAATGAACTAAGTAATTGAAATGTGGAGTTTCGTCAATATGCAACTTGTTGCATATTGAGCTTCACTTAATGTGTAGTATTTGCTTGTTGTGCTTGCCATGCCTTCCATATTTAAATGGACATCCATCATATTTGGTTGAGCATCATGTCATGCATATGTTGTAGTGCTATCATGTGTTGATTGTTGTTTCCAGATTATTCCTTCTCGATAGAGTTCTAAAAGCGTTCAGAGTGTGAGGATTCGCTCGACTACGTTGGCTCGTCTTCTTCATGGACTCGTTCTTCTTCCAAACGGTATCTCAAGCAAGATGACACATTTCCATGGATACCACTACTATCATTGCTATGCTAGTTGTCCCGCTTTTATTGTTATGTCTTGCTACCTACCACTTGTTTGTCAAGCCTCCCAACATTGCCATGAAAATCCTCTAACCCCTCCACATCCCAGCAAACCATTGTTTGGCTATGTGACCGCTTGCTCAGCCCTTCTTATAGCGTTTCTAGCTGTAGGTGCAATTGCTTCCATGTGACGACATGGACATTCTTTTGTTATCACAATATTATTGCTATTTAATTAATGCACATATATACTTGGTAAAGTTGGAAGGCTTGGCCTTTTTCTTGGTGTTTTGTTCCACTTTTGCCGCCCCTAGTTACTTGTGAACCGGTGTTATGTTCCATAATTGAGTGCTCCTAACATGTTCGGGGTTGTTATGGGGACCCCCTTGATTTTTGTTTTGGGATAAAACTTATCTAGCAAGGCCCAACATTGGTACTACATTTGCCTAATAACTAACAAATTGCATAAGGACCCGCCGGCACCTGCAGATCTTTAATCAACCCCCCGGGCCAGTGCTCCTATGAGTGTTGGTCCAACCTGTCAACCACCAGTGGCTACCAGGGCAACTCTGTGACTGGCCTAGCGGAAGTTTGGATAATCCGTCGTGTCTTGAGAACGAGATACACGGCTCCTATTGGGATCGTCGACATGCCGGGCGGCCTTCCTGGATTTGTGTTACCTTTCTCGAACGTCTTGAGTGAGGGATTCCGATGTTCTTCAGGCTATCTCGAGGTGGAGGATTTCCTGTGGAATTGCCTAGGAAGATCACGAGATCCATGGTCAAGGTTATTCCCGGGGCATGTGGGTAATTTGTGATGGATGAGTTGGAGCACCCCTGCAGGGTTAAATCTTTTGGAAAGCCGTGCCCGTGGTTATGTGGCAAACTTGGAAACTTTGTTTAACACTCGGTCATAGCAAACATGAAGGAAACTCAAATAAAATACACCACCTGTGTGCGTAACCGTGACTGTCTCTTCTCATGAGTCCTTATCCGAGAGAGAACACGGTAGGGTTATGTTTGACGTAAGTAGGTGTTTAGGATCACTTAGTGATCATTAGTAGTTCATGTCCGTTATGCGTAAACCACCACACTTTACTCTCTGTATTCGTAAGTTAGCCACTCAAATAAATGCTTAGTCAGTTGCTGCAGCCTCACCACTTAACCCTACCTCACCCATTGAGCTTTAATAGTCTTGATACCCTTGGAAATGAGACTCTAAGTCACTGTGGCTCACAGATTACTACAACAACAGTTGTAGGTGTAGGTAATGCGATGATTTGACATGAGTGTGATGCTTGTTTGATTTGGAGTTCTTCTTCTTCTTCTTCTTCAATCTAGGATGGGTTCCAGGCGGCAGCCTGGGATAGCAAGGATGGATGTCATTTTGTCGTTTGTTTTCATCTCTAGTCGGACCCTGCTCTTCTATATGATGTTTTAATATGTTGTTGTATTGATGTGCTCTTGTTGTAGCTTGTGGCTAGTGTAAGCCAATTCCATATACTCATCTCTTCTGTACATGTACTTGTAATGATATCCATTCTTGCAACACGATGAGATGTGCTCCTATCCCCGTCGAGGCCCTCGAGCCAAAATAAGGATTGGGTCACATCTTGGGCGTGACAATAACATTGGAATTTGTTCCCCCACTATATAAAGGGGGTCATCTTCCCCAAGAAGACTACCTCTTCCATCCCCAAGCTCCATTGTTGCTCTAAGCTCCATTTTCACCCGATCTCTCTCCCTAGGCAAAAAACCTTGTTGATATTTTAGGGTTTGGATGAAAGGGTCCTGATTTACACTTCCTCTACGAGAAATTTGATTCCCCCCACTAATCCCTTGCGGATCTTCTTACTGTTGGGTCTTTGAGCACCCTAGACGGTTGAGGTCACTTTGGAGCCAGAATCCATTGTGGTGAAGCTTCATGGTGGTGCTGGGAGCCTCCAATTAAGTTGTCGAGATTGCCTCAACCTTGTTCATAAAGGTTCAGTCACCGCCTTCAAGGGCACCACTAGTGGAATCACGACATCTCGCATTGTGTGAGGACATGAGGAGAATACGGTGGCCTTAGTGGCTTCTTAGGTAGAATTGTGTCTCCACACCACTCCAACGGAGATGTACTTCTCCTCAATGGGAAGGAACTTAGCTAACACATCCTCATCTCGATCAGCTCCACTTGTGGTTACTTTTCACCTTTCCTTTGTGCAAGCTTTACTTGTATGATATCCTTGCTTGTTTGTATTGTTGTTGTTGTTACCATCATATACGTTGTTCATGTAGTTGCATATCGAGACAACATATTTGTTGATAAACCTAATTTGTTAACAAAAGCTAAAAATTGGTAGTTGCCTAACCCCCTCTAGTCAACCATATTGATCTTTTCAATTGGTATCAGAGCTACTTCTCTTTATTAAGGGCTTTACCGCCCGAAGCGCATGCTTAACAACAGGGATAGGGTTGATTAATTACTTGAGGATGAGGGAGTGGACACGGTCTCTCGGGAGGATTTAAATGAGGCAATTGCCTCACTTAAATATTCCATGACGATCGTGGTCAAATCCTTTTTTAAAGAATACCTTAATGGTCTCAAACTTTCTACCGATCCGTCGCTAGTGGTTAACCCCACTAACTCGGAGTGACATGCCAACTCCAGTAAGGAGGGGGCTAGTAGTGTTAAGGATAAGTTGCCCTAAGGAAAGAATGGGATGGGTGTAGCGTAACACGATAGAAAACAAAAAATTCCTGTACTATGAGCATGCCCAGGATCACTATGGAGATGCATACCAGGTTTTTGATCTGATCATTACTGACTCGTAGCGCAACGGAAGTGGAGTCAATGTTGATCGATGGTACAGATCCCCGTAGTGAGGATTTACAACCTCCCAACTGCGAGGATGCATTCCCTCGTCGGACAGCCCTCCGGGAGGCGGTCAGACAGTCCTTTGGGCGATGTCACGGACAGCCCTTCGGGAGGACCCTTGAACAACCCCTCGGGCAAAAGATCAAAACTACGACCTCTCTATAGGGTTGCACACATACGGTGTCAGTTATCCGATAGGGCTTCACCGTCTAGAACTAGTTTCCACTGGAACCAAGACAACCTTTCGGCTCTACGAAACTATTTTGTGGGAGGGAGAGAAGGAAGCTAGATCATGCATGGCATTTGTGAGAGAGTTGGAGTGAGTGTGGATAGCTCCTCTCCACCTCTATTTACAGGAAAACCAAGGGTTAGGGTTGGCACAAAAAATACCCAAACACCCACACTTTGTCACACATAAAAGACATAAAAGGCATAAAAAGATGGCAAGGGGATCTCCATGGAGGAGCACCACTCTTTGCTATCCAAACCCTTTTGGGGACGCCAAAATGGGGTTTCCCACCTTTCCATGTTATCCTTAGATCTTTTGGGAAGATTCCCTTTAAATATTTTCCCAAAAAGCAACCAATGAGTGCTTTTCACTATTCATTAAAACATTTTTCTGCGGTCGTTAAATCGAAAAATATTTCCGTCGGTCTTAGAATAATTCCAGTACCCACTAAAACAATTCTAGATGCGTTCCGAAACATTTTCAGATCAATGATTTTCATATGCAAAGAGCAACCAAAGCGGTTCCGGCAGTCCAGAACATTTCTGGTTTTTGTCTTCGAAAAATCCCAGAAGTTAACGGAACAATTCTGGTACCCTCCAATAATTTTTAGGCATAGCTGAAACCAATTTGACTTAATGGCATACTCCAAAACAACTTTTTGGTTTTACCGAAACTCTTCCGGCGTTCTCTTTCCAGAACACTTCCGTTGTCCTAGAAACTTTTCCGGTGATTTCCTCTGAGACTCCCTGTAGTATTCATCAGATAGATGACCCTTAAGTGACCCTATTGGTTCGGTGAAGTATAGACATGAGCGGAACACTTTCCGATCAATGATCAACATCGGAGCCGTGGACACCCATATTGACCCCTATACCAACACGAATAAATATTCGAGTGAACCATTAGTTTGTCGTGTGCTATTCCTGCTTCTTCACGATATGATACAAAACCCCGAGGTGAGACTTGTCAACATCCTCATGGATCAATACCTTGTCCACTATGCCAGTTACCTCGTTACCAGTTTTGTTCTCCTTTCGCATTTCCGTGTATCAGCATCCCTGTGATCAAATCACATTGTGTATAGCCAGATGATGATGGATACTGCAACGCCGAGAGGGCCCAAGTATATCTCTCCATCATCGGAGGAGCAAATCACAATCTTGAGCTACCAAGTTGCTTGTCATACTTTTCCGTGAACCGTAAGCCGCCGTAATAGCCACCCTGTTACAGATGACGTTTGACAATCCCCAAAGTTCATCAAGCAAGCACGAAGGAACTTGATACCCTCATGGTCTAAGGAATTATGCAAACGTTAACTATCTCTATGTTATTAACCATTAACTTGTGCCGAATGTATCTCATAGAATAACATTAATTCGAGCCAAGTCAACATAAGTGTTCTACCAACATTGTGCCCTCAAAATTGCTGGCATAGACATGCCCATGATCAAGAAAACATGATCATCATGCAATACTTGAGCTAGTCTTAGAGGCATGACTAGGAATACTTTTTACCCTTTATTGTACCACACATGCACATGAGTTTCCCTCCGAGACTCGTGGATATTGTAGACTCTAGGATCATTGCAGTTATAGCATGGATCATAAACATTCATCACAAACCAGGAGATACAAAGTAACTGTTATTACTGCTTCTAGGCCATATCTCCTACAAACTCCCACTTGCACTAGAGTCATAATCTAGTTACATGGCTTCCTTAACACCAGTGGCTATTTGGTGTTGCTCATGCTTTGCTCATGGTAGATGCTTCGTCATCAAGTCTGACACATTCAGATCCGTGTGAACTTTGCGTACTTTCACTAAACCCTGTTTGACATGATGTCGAATGAGTTTATATTTCGTTCAATATGTCTTGTCTAATGGTGCGAACTTGGCTCCCTTGCCTGATCCACGACGCCACTATTACCACAATAGATCTCCACCGGGTCCAGAGCACTTGGAACAACACCAAGGTCTTCAAGACATTGCTTGATCCCGACGGCCTGCTTGGAGGCTTCTGAAGCAGCAACATATTCCGCCTCTGTCATAGAATCCTCCATAGTCTTTTGTTTGGAACTTTTCCAATCAACCGCACCACTGTTTAATATGAAAACACAAACTCATTGAGATTTGAAGTCATCTGGGTCAATCATGAAGCCTGCATCAGTGTAACCACTTACAATGATCTCTTCATCACCTCCGTACACAAGGAGTAAATCCTTGGTCCTTCTGAGGTACATAAGAATATTTTTGACTGCGGCCCTGTGTTCCAATCCTGGATCACTTTGGCACTGGCTGCTAACACTTAGCGCATAGGAAACATTTGGTCTTGTACATAGCATGGCATACATAATAGAACCAACTGCCGAAGGATATGGAACATCATTCATTTGTACTCGCTCACCAAGAGTCCGAGGATAGTGATTCTTGCAAAGCACTATGCCAGGTGACATGGGGAGTAGGTCTTTCTTGGAGTTCTCCATGTTGAACCTTTTCAACTCCTTGTCAATGTACATGCTTTGGCTAAGCGCTATTAGGAGTTTTGATCTATCCCTATAGATCCTGATGCCCAATACGCACGCTGCTCCGCCTATGTCTTTCATTGAAAAACTCTTCTTCAATGATTCTTTTATTTCGTTAAGAAAATTCACGTCATTTCCAACCACCAATATGTCATCCACGTACAAGATTAGAAATAATTTTGCGCTCCCACTAAACTTCTTGTAAACACAAGATTCTTCGTCATTCCTGATGAAGCCAAACTGTTTGATTACTTCATCAAAACGAATGTTCCAGCTCCTTGCTGCTTGCTTCAGACCATAAATGGCCTTCTAAAGTTTGCATACCTTTCCAGCATCCTGATGAATGACAAAACCTTCAGGATGTATCATGTATACATCTTATTTGAGATTTCCATTTAGGAAAGTCGTTTTTAACATCCGTATGCCATATTTCATAATCGAAATAACCAGGAATTTCTAGTAATATCCGAACAGACCTAAGCATAGCTACGGGCAAGAAAGTATAGTCGTAGTCCTCTCCTGGAACTTGTGTGAACCCTTTCGCGACAAGTCTAGCTTTATGTATTGTAATGTTACCATCCACGTCTTTCTTTCTTTTGAAAATCCATTTACAACCAATGGGCTTTACACCTTCTGGAAGTTCTTCCAATTTCCAAACTTGGTTTTCGTACATGGATTCCATCTCTGGTCTCATGGCTTTGTGCCATTCCCTTGAGATGGGCCCTGCCATCGCTTCCTTTTAGTGCACACGTTCATCGTCTTCAAGAATGAAGATTTTGTTATGAAACCACTCAGGTGGCTCAATAGCCCTACCTAATCTGCGTGGTTCAAATACAACTTTGTCTGAAGTTCCCGCATCACATGCGACAACTTCCGGCTCGGTTGTAGGGATAATTTGCGGAATTGCTTCCAGTTCCTTAGCCATATCAATGGTTGTAGAAGATTCACTAATCCTATTAAGTTGTACTATCCTCCCACTTAATTCTTTAGCGCGAAGTTGTTTCTCGAGAAAGCGTCCCACCTTTGCGACAAACACTTTGCCTTGACTGGTGGTAGAAGGAATATCCAATGGTGTTATTTGGATAACCTACAAAGTAACATTTGTATGATCTAGGTTCCATTTTGGTTGGCTGTAAACATTTTACGTATGCCTCAGAACCCCAAACCTTGAGATGCGACACACTAGGTATATTTCCATACCACATTTCATGTGGTGTCATCTCAACAGATTTAGACGGTGCTCTGTTTAATGTATAAGTGGCAATAAGTAGTGTGTGACCCTAGAAAGATATTGACAGATCTGTAAGAGACATCATCAACCTCACCATGTCTAACATGGTTCAGTTACTTCATTCCGACACTCTGTTTCAATGTGGAGTTCCGGGGGGCGTAAGTTGTGAAACGATTCCACGGTCACTCAAATGTTGGCTAAACTCATGACTTAGATATTTGCCCCACGTTTTGATTGTAGAAACTTAATCCTTTTGTTACGATGATTTTCTACCTCATTCTGAAATTCTTTGGACTTTTCAAAGGTTTCAGACTTATGCTTTATCAACTAGATATATCCATACCTACCTAAATTGTTAGTAAAAGTCACGAAGTAGAATTACTGACCTCGTGCGATTGTGCTCATTGGACCACATACATCACTATGTATTATTTCCAGTAATTCACTCGCCCATTCAGGATGACCTATGAACGATGTCTTGGTAATTTTCCCCATGAAGCAAGCCTCACATGTGTCAAGTGATTCAAAATCAAAAGACGGTAAAACTCCAACCGTTTGGAGTCTTTTCATGTGTTTCTTTCCGATGTGACCAAGATGACAATGCCACATGTAAGTGGTGGTGGTATCAGCCTTCTTAAGACATTTAGCATTCACATTAAAGACATCATTTTCACATTCAAGATTTAGTATGAAAAGGCCCCCAACAATGGGTGCAAATCTCTAAAACAAATCCTTACAATAAAGTGAACAACCATTGTTCTCAGACTTGTAGGAGTACCCATCATGCACTAAACATGATCCATAGATAATGTTTCTACACAATGTCGAAACAAAATAACAGTTACTTAGTTCTAAGGTAAATCTTGAAGGGAGACATAGAGGCATATTGCCGACAACTTGAGCGGTGAGCCCAACACCGTTCCCAACGCGCATCATGAATTTATTCTTTGCCGGCCTGTGTACCTCCTGAAGCCCCTGTATCGAGTTACAAATGTGAGAAACCGATCCGGTAGCAAATACCCAAGTCTTAGAATTTTCTCTAGCAAGCAAAACTTCAATGACGTTAACTTGTATAATAGTTATACCTTTTTCGGTTTTCCCGGACTTCGTATCTTCCAGATACTTCTTGCAGTTTCTCTTCCAGTGTCCTGTGCCTTTGAAGTAGAAGCACTCAGTTTCAGCCTTGGCTCCGCCCTCAGAGATGCTTTGGGAGATGGTCTTAGCGGCGCCCTTGCCCTTCTTGGACTTGCCTTTCTTTTTGAAACTGGCGGATTTATTCACAAGCAATACTTGCTTGTAATTTTCCGCAGTCCTCCTTCAACAGTTTTCAACATGGCAAGCACCTCATTAGGTGATTTATCCATCCCATCCATGTTGTAGTTCATGATAAAACTGTCATAAGATGGGGGGAGTGAACCGAGCAACATGTCCATAACATGGGCTGGTGGAAGTGGAAATTCCAGGGTATTAAGCCTTTCAATGTAGCCAATCATATTGACCACGTGCTCGCCAACTGAACTGCCCTCAACCATCTTGGTCTCCGTTAAGATTTTCATGATAGCATAACATTCAGAGTGTGCATTTTTCTTGTATAGAGCATCTAGTTCCTTGATCGAGTTATGGAATTCAAAATGTTTTTGAAGGTCTGAACTCATGCAAGACAGCATGAGGCACTGCACTAAGTTGAAATCACCATCCTTAGTGGCCCAGATATTTTGTTCATCTGCTGGGGCAGTTGCCACTGGCTTAGATGGAAGATGTCCGTCAAGAACGTACACTTTATTTGCACTCCTAAGGACAATCCTCAGGGTACAGACCCAGTCCGCATAGTTGTTTCCATTTGCATCTAACTTCTCTTTCTCTAACATCCGGCCTAAGTTGAACAGTGCATTGCGAGCCATGTGATCTACAACAGTAAACACAAAATTCACTTTAGACATTGTTCATAATTAATTTTGCACTAGTGTATAAACAAAATTATTCTAAGGTGCGCTCCCACTCAAATCAATATCTCTCATAATTGATTGTGAGTGATGCAAGACCCAACTTTCAATTCAACTTCAAGGATGTAACCATCTCAAGTGATGAGAATTTCAATTGGTAGGCCAACTTGCCAATCACATCTCTATATGACTCTTGTTCATTTTTCGATGGGCGTGTTCCGAGATCAGGACGATCCTCCGGAACGTCGAGATAACCAAGTGATATTGCTGTAAGGTATCAACTCACCCGCCTCACACTTTTCTAGTCGTTCATATCCATGTAACCATGTGATACGCCGAATAGATAGGTGTCGTGACAGTGCTACACTTGTGAGAACACTAACTACTTGATATTTTTAAGTGAGAGATCACCCTAATAAAAGCGACTACCGCACAATCAAGAAGGGTGCATCATAAGGGATAAACATCTCACGCAATTCATAATAGCATGATATGGTATAGCCCTTTCTGACGGAGAAGTCGTTAATTTCTTCATCTTCGACATTTGCGTCGGTGTTCACCTTCGTGAAGATTTCCACCACCTTGTTGATGCACCAAATAATATTGATATCTCTATATCTAATAAAATAAGTGCATTACATAAGGTTGACACGCAAGTCATTTTAAAATGACAATCATATTGCTCCGGCCATCATGCCGAATCATGACACACAAGTCATGTTAGTAAATTTACATCATATAGTCATCTCTGCATAATCAAATTAATATCAGAATTGCTATACCACATCACATGCGATCCTACAAAACCAAGTTAGACGCCTCTAATCGGTTTATGCAAAATTGTATTTACGTGGCTTCTAAGGTTTTGACTTAAACTGCAGCTACAAACGTTTATCATCAAGTATGATCATTCAAGTTGCTAGATTAACTTTGCGGGGTGTATGGAGCACGAGATAATAAAATCTTGAACCCCATACTGAACTTCGTCATACGCATGACTCCTGTGCATATCATATATCCATTTCCCTTTCGTCTGCAAAACATCCATCTTTCTCAACTATGGAGGAACCCAAAGACACTGAAGCACTTCGTTGATCTGTCGATCAACATACTCAGGAGCAGCATGAAAGGATCGCGGATTGCCAGAACTTTGTCAGATTTCACCATGCCGTCAAGATCAGGAGTATGCAAATTCAAAGGAAGCAACAAGAACATCAGGTAATATATTTCATCTACTACCTGCACAAATAATTTTCAGCAACAGATCTCATCTACTACAAAATTATACTATGCAATACCCATACATCTCATGTATTCTAGATTGTAACCTGCATCTACGCATAGCCTGGCTCTAATACCACTGTCGGGGAACGCGACAAAAAACAAAAATTTCCGGTACTGCGAGCATGCCCAGGATCACAATGGAGATGCATACAAGGTTTTTGATCTGATCATTACCGACTCGTAGCGCAACGGAAGTGGAGTCAATGTTGATCAGTGGTGTAGATTCCCGCAGCTAGGATTTACAACGTCCCAACCACGAGGATGTATTCTCTCATCGGACAGCTCTCCGAGAGGCGGTGGGACAGTCCCTCGGACGATGTCACGGACAACCCTTCGGGAGGACCCTTGAATAGCCCCTCGGGCAAAAGATCGAAACTACGACCTCTCTACAGGGTTGCACACATACGGTGTTAGCTATCCGGTAGGGCTTCACCGTCCAGAACTAGTTCCCACCGGAACCCAGACAGCCTTTCGGCTCTACGAAACTATTTCATGGGAGGGAGATAAGAAAGCTAGATCATGCATGGCATTTTGAGAGAGTTGGACTGAGTGTGGAGAGATCCTCTCCACTTCTATTTATAGGAAAACCAAGGGGTAGGATTGGCACAATTTTTTTACCAAAACACCCACACTTTATGTCAGACATAAAAGACATAAAAGGCATAAAAGGATGGGAAGTGGATCTCCATGGAGGAGCACCACCCTTTGCTGTCCAAACCCTTTTGGGGACCCCAAAAAAGGGGTTTCCCACCTTTACATGTTATCCCTAGATCTTTTGGGAAGATTTCCTTTAGATATTTTCCCAAAAAGCAACCAATGAGTGCTTTTCTCTATTCATCAAAACATTTTTCTGCGGCCGTTAAATCCGAAAATATTTCCGTGGGTCTTAGAATAATTCCAGTACCCACTAAAACAATTGTGGACACATTCCGAAACATTTTCAGATCAATGATTTTCATCTGCGAAAAGCAACCAAAGCGGTTTCGGCAGTCCGGAACATTTCTGGTTTTTGTTTCTGAAAAATCCCAGAAGTTACCGGATCAATTCTGGCACCCTCCAATAATTTCTAGGTGTATGCTGAAACCAATTTGACTTAATGCTATACTCCGAGACAACTTTTCGGTTTTATCGAAACTCTTCTGACGTTCTCACTTTGGAACCGTTGTCCCCAAAACTTTTCCTATGATTTCCTCTCAAACTCCCTGTCTAGTATTCAGTAGATAGATGACCCTTAAGTGGGTGACCCTATAGGTTCGGTGAAGTATAGACATGAGTGGAACACTTTCTGATCAATGATCCACATCAGAGCGGTGGACACCCATATTGACCCCTATACCCACACGAATAAATATTCGAATGAACCATTAGTTTGCCGTGTGCTATTCCTATTGCTTCATGATATGATGTAAAACCCCGAGGTGAGAATTGTTGGAATCCCCATGGATGAACACCTTGTCCACTATGCCAGTTACCTTGTTACTAGTTTTGTTCGCCTTTCTCGTTTGCGTGTATCAGCATCCCTGTGATCAAATCGCATTGTGTTTTGCCAGACGATGATGGAAACCACAATACCGAGAGGGACCTAGTATATATCTCCGTTATCGGAGGAGCAAATCCCAATCTTTAGCTACCAAGTTACTTGTCATACTTTTCCGTGAAGTCGTAAGGCGCTCTAATAGCCACTTTGTTTCAGATGGCATTTAACAAACCCCAAAGTTCATGAAGCAAGCACGAAGGAACTCGACACTCTCATGGTCTAAGGAATTATGCAAACGTTAACTATCTCTGTGTTATTAACCATTAGCTTGTGACGAATGTATCCCATAGCATAACTTTTGGGGAACATTGCATGGGAAACGAAAATTTTCCTACGCACACGCAAGATCTATCCATGGTGATGAGCATCTACAAGAGGGAGAGTGGATCTACATACCCTTGTAGATTGTAAAGCGGGAAGCATTAAGAAACTCAGTTGATGTAGTCAAACGTCTTCGCGATCCAAATCGCTAGCCGTCCTACGATCCAATCACCATCCGTCCCGATCTAGCGCTGAACGGACGACACCTCCGCGTTCAGCACACATATAGCTCTATGATGATCTTCGCCTTCTTGATCCAGCAAGAGGGAGTGGATAGGTAGATGAGTTCTCTAGCAGCGTGAGGGCACAGTGGAGGCGGTTGTGCAACTATTCCGGTAGGGCTTCGCCTAAGCACCATCGGAAAACTAGAGGATATGATCTATCGGGGAGAGAGGGTTGCATCGTGGCTTAGGGTTCTGTGTGGCCGCCCTCTCTCCCCTCTAGTATATATAGGAGAGAGGGGAGGGGCCTAGCACCCCTAGGATTCCCCCTAGGAGTCGGCCAAAGTGGTGGAGGTGGGAGAGTCCACCTCCGATCCTACTCCTAGTAGGATTCCACTTGGAATCCTTCCTCCTCTTGGGGTTTTTTCCTTCTCCCACTTCCTAGCCGCATGGGCCCTTAGGGGATGGCTTGCCCAGCCCACTAAGGGCTGGTGAGCCATTCCTAAGTCCCATGTGGCCTCCTGGACTGTGTGGCCCCTCCCGGTGGTCCCTCGAAACCCTCCCGGCACTCCCGGTACACTACCAAAATACTCGAAACTTTTCCGGTGACAAAAACAAGACTTCCTATATATGAATATTTACCTCCAGAACATTCCAGAGCTCCTCGTGACATACGGGATCTCATCTGGGACTCCGAACAACCTTCGGTCACCACCATACATAATTCAATACTACCAAAACATCACGAAACATTAAGTGTGCAGACCCTGCGGGTTCGAGAACTATGTTGACATGACCAAGACACCTCTATGGTCAATAACCAATAGCGGGACCTAGATTCCCATATTGGTTCCTACATATTCTACGAAGATCTTTATCGATTGAACCTCTAATTCAAGGATTCAGTTAATCCCGTATGATGTTCCCTTTGTTCTTTGGTATGTTACTTGCCTGAGATTCGATCGTCGGTATCTCTATACCTAGTTCAATATCGTTACCGACAAGTCTCTTTACTCATTCCGTAATACAAGATCCCGTGGCTAACACTTTAGTCACATTGCTTGCAATGCTTGTTGTGCTGTTGTATTACCGAGTGGGCCGTGAGATACCTCTCCGTCACACGGAGTAACAAATCCTAGTCTTGATCCATGCCTACTCAATAGACACCCTCGGAGATACTTGTAGAGCATCTTTATAGTCACCCAGTTACATAGCAACATTTTACACACAAGGTAGTGCTCTAGTGTCAGTGAGTTGCATGATCTCATGGTCATAGGAACAGATACTTGACATGCAGAAAACTATAACAATAAACTGACATGATCATATGCTACGTTCATAGTTTGGGTCTTGTCCATCACATCATTCTCCTAATGATGTGATCCCGTTCTCAAATAACATCTCATGTCGAATGCTAGGAAATCTTGACCATCTTTGATCAACGAGCTAGTCTACTAGAGGCATACTAGGGACACATTGTTGTCTATGTATCCACACATGCAATTGAGTTTCCAATCAATACAATTATAGCATGGATAATAAACGATTATCATGAACAAGGAAATATAATAATAACCATTTTATTATTGCCTCTAGGGCATATTTCTAATAGTCTCCCACTTGCGCTAGAGTCAATAATGTAGTTCACATCACTATGTGATTTACATTGTAATACTACTAGGGAAAAGCCTAGTAGTAGCGTGGGTTTGATGCCTATTAGTAGCTACTAGTAAGGCTCTACAACTATTGTTACCAGCGCTACTGCTAAGACGTATAGTGGTAGCGTGTATAGTTACAAGCGCTACTGCTAAGCTAACTATTAGTAGCGTCCTTCCAAGCAAGCGCTACTAGTATTCTGTTTTTCATTTTTTTATTTTTAGTGTATTTATACGCCATTATACAAATTTTGATACAGTACGAATTCAACTTTTGGTCACTTTGATCCATCCACATGGATTAGATCCATTTGGATGAATCAAAAGTGATCAAAAGTTGAATTAGGACGACGATCCTACTAATTCAACTTTTGATCACTTTTGATCCATCCACATGAATCTAATCCGTGTTCCTTCCACCAATGATATAATAACTAATCATGATCATAATAAAAAATCATCATCATATTAATATAAAAATCATCATAGTCATAGTGTACCTATCTCATCACCACCAACACTAGCTAATAATAATCATTATAGTCATTACCACCAACACTAGTTATTTAATCATCTTAGTCATCACCACCAACACTAGCTCTTTAATCATCATAGTCATTACTACCAACACTAGCTAGCTAATAACTTTTACTGCTCTCTCAGGTAAAATAGCATAAAACATGTGTAGCACTCCTGCTTCATCATATTGGAGCATGCATATGAACCTGTCTTCTAAATGTGGGTTGCGCTTCTGATTGCTGCCCCTAGTACTTCTCTGCGATCATTTAGAATTTTGCTCCAGTCTTTGACTATTAAGACTTGCTCGCTTTGAGAAATGCGGAATGCACTCATGTGCGTTGTAGGATGTCTTGGTCATAAGCGAATCATTCTCATGTGACCTTTATGCTTGATCCAACAAGGCATAACATTCATTGGGAGTCCCCGTTGAAGAACATCGTAGTAACATACTTAGCAATGAAGTTTAGCTTAAAAATAAAGTGTGCAAAAGATGCACTGAGGACAAATAGTAAAATCTTATCATCTTTCCTTGATAGATGTGACCGTAGTTCAATATGCACACTAGCGGTCGCACGTATCGAGTACTAATATCTCGAAGTCTAGAAAAATTATTTGTCTTGACAAGATCAATATCCTCAAGCCATGAAACATAATGACTTATCTCCTCGTAGTTTAGTTCAGCCCCGGGACAGTAGTAGGTGTTGTCTACCAAGAGCCGAACATGTTTTATTGAATGGAAATAAGCTGTCAATAGAAATTAGTTGTCAACTATTTTCAAATAAAAAATATAATTTACTTAATAAATATGGTTGAGAAACTCACATAGAGGTAGAACCGGATGCATCTGCACATCGACCCAGATGTCGATTTTACCTTCATATTCATCTTCAAGATGAATATCAAAGGTGATAAGCATATTTGGCTCAAATGCATACGCCTTGCATAGTGCTCTCCAATGTGAGCATTCAAAATAGGAGTAGTTCTCTACATTGTATAATTTTTTGGAAAAAGCATAGCCATGCTCGGTCCTCAAGTTAACTCTCTTTACCTCAATACTGCACATATCTGAGAAACCAATCTTATCCAAGACATAATGTCTTGCATGGCAGGGGATACACTAGTAGAATTGTAAAAAATTAAAATTATAAGTTGAAGCAAAAGAAGCAGAAGTCATGCTTAATTACGAAAAAAGACTTGTCATTGTGACTTACTGTATCCACTTCGAAGGTCTCATCCATCATGATGCTCAATCGCCTACCATCTTCTAGGTGAGGCATATCACACAGACGGTGCTCGTCTTTGCAGTATTCGCACATACCGAATTCCCTTTCGCTATCGCCGTCAGACATTTCCTATGTTCATAGTTGAAATAGACGTGTGTTCAATAAGCAAAACTAAATCATAAAACAAATTAGTATTCAAATTAGCATGCATTCAATAAGCAAAACAAAATCATCTCTTGCGTCCGTACATTGTCGAATATTATCACTAATACATCTCGAATAGTATCATACATATAACATCACTAATACAGTTAGAACCATAGCGAATGACGGGTATTGGTGCGGGTGGTGGACACCCAAAGAGAAGGAACCATCACATGATCAGAGCTCCAGTGAGATCCCTGAAGAACTGGCCATGTATTGTCGAACCTGCCCTCCAATGCAACCATGTTGCGACGGACGTGCTCGTCCTCCTTGCTGACACGGTGACATACCACCTCCGTGGGGGATGAAAGCCTCCACACCGTCACTGGCCCACGCGATCGCCACCAAAGAAGGCCCGGGTCGATGACGGTGTGCCTCCTCACCAAGCTGCGCACCTCGGAAGGTAGCACCTCCCAGTACCAACCCGACGGAGCCCAGTCCCGGACATGGCCCCTATAA
The DNA here is from genome assembly GCA_022496015.1 of Hordeum marinum. Classification (NCBI taxonomy): domain Eukaryota; kingdom Viridiplantae; phylum Streptophyta; class Magnoliopsida; order Poales; family Poaceae; genus Hordeum; species Hordeum marinum. The sequence goes on from CM039675.1 coordinate 93,594,409, forward strand.
GCAAGCAACCCTCCTTCGCCGAGTTGACGATTAGGATGCGGGCCAGGCAGCGTTGACGTCGAGAACAAATGCTTAATTATGAAAACAAAATCAATAAACACTTAGCAGACCTAAAGTCAACCCGTTCCATGTATCGAGCAATGACATAGAAAAAATGCCCTATGTTTTGCCGGAATATCATTGAATTCCCGTTGTGGAAAATCACAAGCACTCGATATGTCCTACATTGTAGCACAAGTCATGCTAAAATTCATGAAAAAAATTCAGCATGACCTTTGCTTAAAACAGGACATATCGAGCGCCTACAATTTGCTGGAACAGAAACGAATCGACATTCTGACAAAACATAAGCCACTAGGAGGTACATTGCAAACAAGAACACCAAGACATCCTCTATGTTCATAATGCATCAGCATCGACTTCAACGACATCAACGAGACACCAAGTTTACTTACTAAATAAACTAGTTGTGTTAAATACTTACTAAATATAAAAGACTAGTTTTATTAACTACTTACTAAATAAACTAGTTCTATTAAGCACTTACTATAAATAAACTAGTTCTATTAACCACTTGCTAAATAAACTATTTCTATTAACCACTTACTAGATAAACTATTTCTATTAAACACTTGCTAAAAATTCTATTACCCTAGTTCTACCTTAAATTTTCTTAGTTCTATTACTAAATTTAATACCTCAAAACTTCTATTACTAACTATATTGGGTCACTAGAGAGATTTTTCCTAATATTACAAAACCTAATAACCTAACCCTAGAATCAACCTAACCCCCCTAACGCAAGAATCAAACTACTCTGCCTATGAAGGGAATGAGGGGAGAGGGAAGAGGGAGGAAGGAGGAGTGGTGGATACCTGCGGAGGGAGGGGTGTGGCGGTGAGGTAGGGGGCGTGACGATGATTGAGGGGGCGCGATGGTGGCGGCATCGAGGTGATGGTGACGACGTCAGCAAGGGAGGGGGCATGATGGTGGAGGCGTCGAGGCGATGGCGATGACAGCGGTCGGGGAGAAGAACAGGCGGAGAGAGGGTGACGGAGGAGAGGGATCGAATGGGGAATGGGATTGGATGAGGAAAGAAGTGGCGGAGGAATAAGCCCGCGCGGGCCGGGGTTATGTCAAGATAGCAGTAGCACTCTTTAGGGACGAGGGCTATGTTGGAAATATGCCCTAGAGGCAATAATAAATTAGATATTATCATATTTCCTTGTTCATGATAATCGTTTATTATCCATGCTATAATTGTATTGATCGGAGACTAGATGCATGTGTGGATACATAGACAAAACCATGTCCCTAGTATGCCTCTAATAGACTAGCTCGTTGATCAAAGATGGTCAAGGTTTCCTAGCCATTGACATGTGATGTCATTTGATAACAGGATCACATCATTAGGAGAATGATGTGATGGACAAGACCCAAACTACAAACGTAGCTTATGATCGTGTCAGTTTATTGCTACTGTTTTCTGCATGTCAAGTATATGTTCCTATGACCATGAGATCATGCAACTCATAGATATCGGAGGAGTACCTTGTGTGTATCAAATGTCGCAACGTAACTGGGTGACTATAAAGGTGCTCTACAGGTGTCTCCGAGGGTGTCTGTTGAGTTGGCATGGATCAAGACTGGGATTTGTTACTCCGTGTGACGGAGAGGTATCTCAGGGCCCACTCGGTAATACAACATCACAATGAGCCTTGCAAGCAATGTGACTAATTGTTAGTTGCGGGATCTTGTATTATGGAATGAGTAAAGAGACTTGCCGGTAATGAGATTGAACTAGGTATGGAGATACCGACGATCGAATCTTGGGCAAGTAACATACCGAAGAACAAAGGGAACATCATACGGGATTAACTGAATCCTTGACATAGAGGTTCGACCGATAAAGATCTTCGTAGAATATGTAGGAACCAATGTGGACATCCAAGGGTCGCCATTGGTTATTGACCGTAGAGGTGTCTCGGTCATGTCTACATAGTTCTCGAACCCGCAGGGTCTGCACACTTAAGGTTTGGTGACGTTTCGGTAGTGTAGAGTTATGTATGGTGGTGACCGAAGTTTGTTCGGTATCCCGGGTGATATCCGGACATCATGAGGAGCTCCGAAATGGTCCGGAGGTAAATATTCATATATAGGAAGTCCCAGTTTGGTCGCCGGAAAAGTTTCGGGCTCATCGGTAGTGTACCGGGAGTGTCGGTAGTGTACCGGGAGACCTCCGGGAGGGGTATTTCGACCCAAGAGGCTTCATGGGCTGTGGGAGAGTATTAACCAGACCTTAGTGGGCTGGTGGAATAGCTTCAACAGGCCCATGCGCCTGGGGGAAGAGTCCCAAAGGAAAAAGAGTGGAAAAAAGGCAAAAAGGGAGAGTCCTACTCCTACTAGGAGTGGAGGAGGAGTAGGAGTCCTCCCCCTTGGCTTCGGCCGACTCCAAGAGGGGCTCAGCCCTGCGCCAGCCCTCCTCCTCCTCTCCTCCTATATATACTGGTGGAATAGAATGGTTTTGCACAGATTTTACTGCCACGTGCTACCCGTTCCACTGGTGCTCCTCTAGATCAGATTTCCGCAGTGCTTAGGCGAAGCCCTGCTGGAATTGCTCCACCACCATCACCGGAGTGCCGTCACGCTGCCGGTGAACTCTTCTCCCTCTCCACTTCCTCTTGCTGGATCAAGACAGTGGAGATCGTCATCAAGCTGCACGTGTGCTGAACGCGGAGGTGCCGTCCGTTCGGCGCTAGATCGAAAGGACCGTGAACAAGATCGCGAGACGGTTCGTGATGAGTTCACGGGACAGATCGTGATGAGATCGCGGGACGGATCGTGATGAGATCGCGGGACGGATCATGATGAGTTCGCATGATGGATCGTGATTGGATCGCAGGACGGATCGTGATGTGATCGCGGGACGCTCGGCGATTTGGATCGCAAAGATGTTCGACTACACCAACCGCGTTTCTTAATGCTTCCCGCTTAGCGATCTATAAGGGTATGTAGATCCACTCTCCCTCTCGTAGATGCTCATCACCATGGATAGATCTTGCATGTGCGTAGGAAATTTTTTGTTTCCCATGCAACGTTCCCCAACATGCTACTGCTAGCTGGCGTACCTATAGCGTGTTTCGGGAACCAACACTATTGCTAAACTTAGCCCGGCGGCAACGGTGGGGCAATATTAGTAGTAGTGCTTTTTTAATGTCGCCCTACTGCTAAGCAGTTAGAAGTAGTGCTAGTTTTGGATGGGCCGCTGTCTATCCAATGCTACTTCTAAGGTTCTATATATAAGGTTTTTCCTAGTAGTGTAATGAATCTAACACCCATACAGTTCTGGTGTTGATCATGTTTATCCCTTGGAAGAGGATTAGTCAACAGGTCTATGACATTCACATCCGTGTGCACTTTGCAAATATTTATGTCCTCCTCCTTGATGTAATCATGGATGGAACTGAATCGTCTCTTTATGTGTCTGCACCTCTTGTGAAACCTTGGTTCCTTGGCCAGAGCAATGGCACCAGTGTTGTCACGGAACAGAGTCATTGGGTTCAGTGCACTGGGAACTACTCCAAGATCTGTCATGAACTCCTTCATCCGAACACCTTCCGTCGCCGCCTCCGAGGCAGCGATATACTCTGCTTCACATGTAGAATCAGCTACCACGCTCTTCTTGGAACTGCACCAGCTTACCACTCTCCCATTAATAATAAATACGTATCCGGTTTGAGACTTAGAGTCATCCACATGAGTGTCAAAGCTTGCATCGATGTAACCCTTTATGACGAGCTCTTGATCACCTTCGTAAACGAGAAACATTTCTTTAGTCTGTTTCAGGTACTTAAGGATATTCTTGGTCTCCGTCCAGTTCTCCCACTACTAGGGAAAACCTTAGTAGTAGCGCAAAATCTGCATATTAGTAGCGCTGGGTCCAGCGCTACTGCCATCGCGCTACAGCAAAGTTTTAGCAGTAGCGCTGGCCTGGCAAGCGCTACTACTATGTGCTGTTAACAGTAGCGCTTGCCCGGAAAGCGCTACTGCTAACTATCTGTAGTGCTTGGACGAACGAAGCATTGCTGCTAATCCAACGCTGCTATTAGATGATTGTCAGCACTACTGCTAGTATTCCTGCTTTCGCAGATTTACACCCTCTACGTATTTGTGATGTATTTATAAAAGATCTATACAGTAGTTTCATCAGATCATACTAAACATACACTATTATCATCATATCACAGAGATACAATGTAGGAGATATGCCCTAGAGGCAATAATAATTGTTATTGATCATCTCCCTGTTCATAATTAGGTTTATGTTCCATGCTATAACTGCTATGGTTCTCGAGTCTGCAATAACCACGAGGCTTGAAGGAAGACTCATATGCACGTGCGGAATAATAAACGGTAAAATGTATTCCTAGTCTCGCCTCTAAGACTGGCTCAAGTATTGCATGATGATCCTGTTTTCCTGATCATGGGCATGGCTATGCCGGCAATTTTGAGGGCACAATGTTAGAAGAACATTTGTGTTGAATCGACCCGAATTGATGTTATGCTATGAGATACATTCGTCATAAGTTAATGGTTAATAACACAGAGAAGTTAATGTTTGCATAATTCCTTAGACCATGAGAGTATCGAGTTTCATCATGCTTGCTTCATGAACTTTGGGGTTTGTTAAACGTCATCCATAAATGGGTGGCTATTACGGCGGCTTACGGGTTCATGGAAAAGTATGTCAAGTAACTTGATAGCTCAAGATTGGGATTTTCTCCTCCGACGATGGAGAGATATCTTTGGGCCCTCTCGGTGTTACGGTGTCCATCATCGTCTGGCCAGACACTTTGTGATTTGATCACGGGGATGCCGGAACACGGGAACGAGAAAAGAGAACAATACCGGTAATGAGGTAACTGGCATAGTGGACAAGTTGTTGATCCACGGGGATGCCAACATGTCTCACCTCAGGTATTTGTAACATATCGTGAAGCAATAGGAATAGCACACGGCAACTGGAGGTTCACTCGAATATTCATTCGTGTGGGTATAGGGGTCAATATGGGTGTCCACGGCTCCGATGATGATCATTGATCGGAAGGGGTTCCGGGTCATGTCTATACTTCACCGAACCTATAGGGTCACACGCTTAAGGGTCATCTATCTGCTGAATACTAGACAAGGAGTCCGAGAGAAAGTCACTGGAAAAGTTTCGGAGACAACGGAAAGGTTCCGGAGAGAACACCGAAAAAGTTTCGGTAAAACCGAAAAGTTGTTTCAGATAAAACCATTGATCCAAAAAGGTTTCGGTAAGCACCGGGAATGTTTTGGAGGTTGCCAGAGTGGTCTAGTAATTTGTGGAATTTTTCCGGTGAATAAGCCGAAAAAGGTTTTCGGAGCTGCCAGAATTATTTATCGGGTAAACGAAGATGGTTTTATATTAAACCACCATACCGTAAATGTTCTGGAGCGTGTCCAGATAATTTTAGAGGGTGCCGGAAATGTTCTAGGACCTTCCAGAATTTTTCAGAAGTAATAGTCGCGGAAAACATCTTGTCCCAGCGTGAGGGGACAAGATCCCACGTTTCGTGGGGCTGTTTTGGGGTGCCTCCCTTTTTGGGGGCAGCCCCTTGTGGCTGGACAAAAGGTGTTGGGGGGCCCATGGTGGGGGCAGCCTCCACAAATGGCAGAGAGTGTTGGGAGGAAGGTGGGGCCCCATGGGGGAACACCATGGACAAGGGAACATGTTTTCTCCATGTTTGGCGGGAACATGCTTCCTTGTTTTGTGGGTGCTTGTCATGTGGCTGAAATTTCATCCACCACCACCCCCTCCTTCACCTATAAAAGGATGTGGAGAGGAGCTCTCCATCACCACTCCAACTCTCATACACATGCCATGCATTATCTGGCTTCTTCTCTCCCTCCCACGAAAAGAGTTTCGTAGAGCTGAAAGGCTGTCTGGGTTCCGGTGGGAACTAGTTCTGGACGGTGAAGCCCTGCCGGATAGATTACACCGTATGTGTGCAACTCTGTAGAGAGATCGTAGTTTCGGTCTTAGTTCGAGAGTGCCTCCCGAAGGGCTGTCCGCGACACCTTCTATGGGACTGTCCGACCGCCTCCCGGAGGGCTGTCCACGGGGCAGATGAGGGTATACATCCTCGCGGTTGGGAGGTTGTAAAATCCTAGCTGCGGGGATCTGCACCGCCGTTCGTCATCGACTCTACTTCCGCTGCGCTACGAGTCGGTCACGAAAATGATCAAACCTTGTATGCAGTCTCCATAGTGGTCCTGGGCTGGTGTGTAGGTCGGAATTTTTTTGTTTGCTGCTGCGTTACCCAACAGTGGCATCAAGAGCCGTGCTATGCATAGATGCACGTTGCGATCTAGAATACATAGAGATGTATGGGTTTTGCACAATATAATTAGGTAGTAGATGAGATCTATTGCTAAAAATTATTTGTGCGGGTAGCAGATGAAATCTGTTACCCGATGTTCTTGTTGCTTCCCTGAAATTTGCGTAGTCCTGATCTTAACAGCATGGTGGAATCTCACAAAATTCTAGCAATCTGCGATCCTTTCATGCTGCTCCTGAGTATGCTGATTGACAGATCAATGAAGTGCTAACAGTTCTTTGGGTTCCATCATAGATAAGAAAGAGGGATGTTTCGCAAACTAAAGGGCAATGCAGATATGATCTGCACGGGGGTCACGCGTATGATGAAGTTTAGTATGGGGCTCGAGATTTTATTATCTCGTGTTTCATACACCCTGGAAAGTTAATCTAGCAACTTGGATTATCCTGCTTGATGATGATCGTTGGTAGCTTCGGTTTGTTTCGAAACCTTAGAAGCCACGTAAAACAAGTTTTTGCATGAACCGATTAGAGGCGTCTAACTTGGTTTTGTAGGATGGTTTGCATGTGCATATGATGTGGTATAGCAAGTCTCATATTAATTCGATTATGTATGAGATGACTATATGATGTAATTTGATTAACATGACCTGCGTGTCATGATTTGGCACGATGGCTGGAGCCATATGATTGCACTTTAATGACCTGCGTGTCAACCTTATATAATGCACTTATTTTATTTGCTATAGAGATAGCAATATTATCTGGTGCATCGACAAGGTGGTGGCAATCTTTGCGAAGGTAAACACCGACGCGAATGCCGATGACGAAGAAATACAAGACTTCTCCGTCGGAAAGGGCCATACCATATCATGCTATTATGAATTGCCTGAGATGTTTATCCCTTATGTTGCACCCTTCTTGATTGCACGGTAGTCGCTTTTATTAGGGTGATCTCTCACAAAAATATCAAGTAGATAGTGTTCTCCCAAGTGTAACTCTGTCACGACACCTAACTTTTTGGGGTGCGCCATGGATGCATGGGTACGAATGATTAGGGATGTGTGAGGCGGGTAAGTAAAGACCTCGCAGCAAGATCACTTGGTTGTCTTGACGTTCAGGCATGAAAGTCATGAGCTCGGAACACATGCATCGAAAGATGAACAAGAGTCACATGGAGATGTGATCGGCAAGTTGGCCTACCGATTAAAATTCCCATCATGAGATGATGATTCTATGGCGATGAATTGAAGTCTAGATCTTGTATCACTCAATATCAATTATGAGAGATATTGATTTGAGTGGGAGCGCACTATAGAATTAACTTGTTTAATTCTCAATGCAATTAATTTTGAACACTGTCAAAGTGTGGTTTACATAATAGTTGTAGAATAAATGGCTCGCGGTTCCACCTTGCCTGTTAAAATTGAATAAGCGTATTAATATCTGGTTAAAACTTTACGGTTGGTAACGTAATGTGAGGATTGTCCTCAAGTGTGCCGAGAAGGACTTTGTCCTATCGCATGCTTTCGGTATTCTCCCGCTAATGCTATGGATCATGTGACTCTCGTCCTTCGATCCAAAAAGCTAGAATTCTGTTTCAGTCAAATGCAATATGTTTGCTTCCATGAGATCTGAACTTCAAAAGTTTGGATAGTTATGTGATATTCATGGAATCTGAAAATCATTTTCAGAGACAGACAAAGGCTAAAAGATATGAGATATCCAAAGCAATATTTGTTTGCAAACTATTAGTAAAGGAGTTTACTATGCATTAGACTGATAAGAGAGGGATCCAGAAGGACGACTGTCATGTGATGATTGTGAATAAAACAACAACCGAAAGATAAAGGAAGTGTCTGAAGGGTGTTGGTGAAACTTTCTCGCCTAGGAAGTCCGGGGCTATCGCCACTCTTAAGTTGGGTGCTTCTTCTATGAGCAGGAGAAATACTGAAAGTTAAACTGTTAGAAGTATAATGGCAATAGAAAAGAAGACTGGAATATCCAGCTCATGTATGAAGGTCATACAGGTTTTTTGATGTATAGAAGGCTGGTCAAAGATATAGTTCTTGGGAATGATGGTTAAACATGTTAATCACTAATTCTTGGGTATTGTGAGTTAATCACAAAGATACCCGCTCGATTGCATTCTGTTGCAACTCGATGTAAGAACTACTATTGCCTAAAAGACTAGCCAAGAATGAGGTTTAGATACATGCTGGGAACGTAGTAAATGTTACTATGCCTTCCATCGATGTATTCCCTATGTATTTACTTTCATAATTCATTTTAGAGTTTCACACTCTAGCCCTTTGCATAAGGTATCTTGCAAGAAGGTTGTTCATAAGAGAACTTCTGATGTTTGGTGTTATGAATAATATAAGGGCCATACTTTCATTATGGATGAGACGTATGTTATGAATATTGATAAATAATACATTACCTCTATATTTACTTTCATAATTCATTTTAGAGTTTCACACTCTAGCCATTTGCATAAGGTATCTTGCAAGAAGGTTGTCCATAAGAGAACTTTTGATGTTCGGTGTTATGAATAACATAAGGGCCATACTTTCATTATGAATGAGATTTATGTTATGAATATTGATAAATAATACATTACCTCTATATTTACTTTTATAATTCATTTAGAGTTTCATATACTCTAGCCCTTTGCATAAGCTATCTTGCAAGAAGGTTGTTCATAAGAGAACTTTTTATGTTCGGTGTTATGAATAACATGAAGGGCCATGCTTCCATCAAGGATGGGATGTATGTTATGAATATTGATGGTAATATGATACATCCATAACACTGATGCTAAATGTCACAAGACTAAAAGAATTCCACATATGTGTGGCACTGCATTTGGTCACATTGGAGAAACCCGCATGGAAAATTCCATTATATGGATTTTGAAGTCGTTTGATTTTGAATCATCTGACACTTGCAACTTTCCTCTGAAAAGTGAAGTGACTAAAATACCGTTCACATGCCATAAGGAACGACCAAAGAACTTATTGGTGATCATACATTTTGATGTATGTAGTCCGATAAATGTTGTTGAAAACAGTGGATTTGTCTACTTTCAAAAATGAAGTAGAAGTTGTTGTAACAAGAAAATTATGTTTCTACAATTCGATTGCAGAAAGAATATTTGAGCTGCAAGGTTAGCGAATGTCTGATGAGTTGTGAAAAGAGTTTCATAACTTGCACCTCCCGGAACACCACTACAAGTGGAAAGTCTATGAAGATGTAGTCGAACCATTTATGACATGGTAAGATCAAAGATGACATAAATAAATTTTCCATTATCCCTTTTAAGGTGATGCTTTAGAGACTGTGGCTTTTACACTGAAAAGAGCTCCATCGGGTCTGTTGAAATGACGTCACGGTATGATACGCCCAACCATGTTATATCTTTTCTTAACATTTGGAATATGGGGCTTGTGTAAAAGGTTACAAACCTATTCCAAATCAGATAAGTGCTAATTTGTAGGTTATCCCAAGAAAATGGGTATTCCTCCCTCAACTATACCGAGGCAAATAGGTTCGCCACAAAGGACGGTATGCTTTTTGAAGGAAATAGTTCTTTCAAAAGGGGTGAGTGGGAGAACACTGCAACTCGATGAGATAAACAGTATCTTCGTCATCAGTTCAAAGGAAAGGAACCTTGGAAGTGATTCCAAGGTTTCCTACTACGACTGATACGGAAGTCTCTACAATAAAATGTATGGACTTCGGTCGAACTTGCAGCTGAACCTCGTAGGCAAGGTTCATGCAGACCTCTCAGGTGCGCAAACGAGATATTGTTGTTGGACAACAGTATACCTATGATACACAAGGAAGCGGTGATGGGCCCTGACTTCGGAATTGGCTAAATGCCAATAAAATCCAAGATAGTTTCCATAAAAGTGATTCAAGATTAAAATCATGATACACCTTTCGGAAGACTTAGAGTCTAATGAATATTTATGGAACTAAAACTGATACGGATAAAATGTTTTATCCATATAGCTCGACTTGTTGAAATAACAAGTTCAAGGAGGTGACTATGGTGAGGTTGATTCACCGTAGCGATGCTTAAAGTCGGTTCGGGTTGAACTAGCAATTAATACATATTTCAAACTTGAGATATGAAACATGGATGACGAGAGGATTTCTATCTGATGGAAATGAAACCTAGGACTTGTATGTGATACAGTCTGAAGTAATTTGTCGATCTAGAGGATGCTAGTAAGTATGCAAACTTCAGAGTTCCAGCAATGGACAGAAGAGAGCAAAGTGGAGTTGGAATCTTCGTTTTTGATGGAATGGTCAAAGGGGTTTAACTTCATCAAATGAGTATCGAAGATGCTTGTGCTTCAAGAAAGTAAGTGGGAGCATAATAATATTTCTAAAAACCTTGTGTACTTGACACATTGTTAATTGGAAATAAATTTCTTGACATGAATTAGGACTTCATTGGAAAATAGTTTTTCGATGAAGTGCTTAGGCTAAATAGCCTCAATATTAAGCATGATGATCTATGGAGATAGATTTACCTAATGGGGATAAGCTATGAATACATATTGACAAGATGCTAAAACTTTTAGCATTTAAAACGCCAAGGAGTGATTCTTGCCGAAGTCACATGGAAAGAGTTCTTGCAAGACTCGGTGTCCCAAAACACTGATGAGTAAAATACATGATGGAGATTCCACACACTCTTGTGTTTGGATTAATCATGTATTCCATGGTATGTAAAACAACCAAATATGTCCAATACTCCAAAGTTGTTGCGGGTATAGATACCAAAGTGATCAAAGTACTGATCATGGGACAACAGTGAAAGATGTCATTAAGTACTAAAGTAGTACTGATGACATATTTTTCTCGCAAGCAGAAATCATGAAGAGTTCGTTGTAATATGTTACATTGATACACTCTTCACCATTTCTCCATACAATTTTCGATTTAATTGAGGGTTTTGTGTGATACACAATATGGTGGCACGGTAGTTGGAAATTGTTCCAAACAAGATACTATGGCGAATTCTATAACAAAGGCTTAGTATGTTGACGCTTTAGAAGTCACAAAGAAGTTGTTGAATCATATAGTTCATTCATGAACTTACTATGGTTCCAAGATGGCTTTGATCTATGGGACACTATTGCAGATAGTTGCTCCATAGCTCAGTATGAGGAATCAGGTTTTGACCAATGATTCACACATATGCAAAGCCAAGTCCACACAAAATATGAATTTTGTGGAAGCGTGAAAACGCAAGGATATGCAAAGTTACACACGGAGCTGAAGTTGTTAGATCCGTTGGTCATCAGGCTATACCACAAGCGAAGCATATTTTACACCAGTGTGCCATAGGTGTAAAGTGCATTAGCATTGACTAGATTATTGACTAGTGTAAACAGAGTCATCCACATGAGTGTCAAAGCTTGCATCGATGTAACCCTTTATGACGAGCTCTTGATCACCTTCGTAAATGAGAAACATTTCTTTAGTCTGTTTCAGGTACTTAAGGATATTCTTGGTCTCCGTCCAGTGCTCCCACTACTAGGGAAAACCTTAGTAGTAGCGCAAAATATGCATATTAGTAGCGCTGGGTCCAGCGCTACTGCCATCGCGCTACAGCAAAGTTTTAGCAGTAGCGCTGGCCTGGCAAGCGCTACTACTATGTGCTGTTAACAGTAGCGCTTGCCCGGAAAGCGCTATTGCTAACTATCTGTAGTGCTTGGACAAACGAAGTGCTGCTGCTAATCCAACGCTGCTATTAGATGATTTCCAACACTACTGCTAGTATTCCTGCTTTCGCAGATTTACACCCTCTACGTATTTGTGATGTATTTATACAAGATCTATACAGTAGTTTCATCAGATCATACTAAACATACACTATTATCATCGTATCACAGACATACAATGTAGGAGATATGCCCTAGAGGCAATAATAAATGTTATTGATCATCTCCCTATTCATAATTATGTTTATGTTCCATGCTATAACTGCTATGGTTCTCGAGTCTGCAATAACCACGAGGCTTGAAGGAAGACTCATATGCACGTGTGGAATAATAAACGGTAAAATGTATTCCTAGTCTGGCCTCTAAGACTAGCTCAAGTATTGCATGATGATCCAGTTTTTCCTGATCATGGGCATGGCTATGCCGGCAATTTTGAGGGCAAAATGTTAGAGGAACATTTGTGTTGAATCGACCCGAATTGATGTTATGCTATGAGATACATTCGTCATAAGTTAATGGTTAATAACACAGAGAAGTTAATGTTTGCATAATTCCTTAGACCATGAGAGTATCGAGTTTCATCATGCTTGCTTCATGAACTTTGGGGTTTGTTAAACGTCATCCGTAAATGGGTGGCTATTACGGCGGCTTACGGGTTCATGGAAAAGTATGTCAAGTAACTTGATAGCTCAAGATTGGGATTTGCTCCTCCGACGATGGAGAGATATCTCTGGTCCCTCTCGGTGTTACGGTATCCATCATCATCTGGCCAGACACTTTGTGATTTGATCACGGGGATGCCGGAACACGGGAACGAGAAAAGAGAACAATACCGGTAATGAGGTAACTGGCATAGTGGACAAGTTGTTGATCCACGGGGATGCCAACATGTCTCACCTCGGGTATTTGTAACATATCGTGAAGCAACAGGAATAGCACACGGGAACTGGAGGTTCACTCGAATATTCATTCGTGTGGGTATAGGGGTCAATATGGGTGTCCACGGCTCCGATGTTGATCATTGATCGGAAGGGGTTCCGGGTCATGTCTATACTTCACCGAACCTATAGGGTCACACACTTAAGGGTCATCTATCTGCTAAATACTAGACAAGGAGTCCGAGAGAAAGTCACTGGAAAAGTTTCGGAGACAACGGAAAGGTTTCGGAGAGAACACCGAAAAAGTTTCGGTAAAACCAAAAAGTTGTTTCAGATAAAACCATTGATCCAAAAAGGTTTCGGCAAGCACCGGGAATGTTTTGGAGGTTGCCAGAGTGGTCTGGTAATTTCTGGAATTTTTCCGGAGAATAAACCGAAAAAGGTTTTCGGAGCTGCCGGAATTATTTATCGGGTAAACGAAGATGGTTTTATATTAAACCACCATACCGGAAATGTTCCGGAGCGTGTCCAGATAATTTTAGAGGCTGCCGGAAATGTTCTGGGACCTTCCAGAATTTTTCAGAAGTAATAGTCACGGAAAACATCTTGTCCTAGCGTGAGGGGACAAGATCCCACGTTTCGTGGGGCTGTTTTGGGGTGCCTCCCTTTTTGGAGCAGCCCCTTGTGGCTGGACAAAAGGTGTTAGGGAGGCCCATGGTGGGGGCAGCCTCCACAAATGGCGGAGAGTGTTGGGAGGAAGGTGGGGCCCCATGGGGGAACACCATGGACAAGGGAACATGTTTTCTCCATGTTTGGTGGGAACATGCTTCCTTGTTTTGTGGGTGCTTGTCATGTGGCTGAAATTTCAGCCACCACCACCCCCTCCTTCACCTATAAAAGGAGGTGGAGAGGATATCTCCATCACCACTCCAACTTTCATACACATGCCATGCATTATCTGGCTTCTTCTCTCCCTCCCACGAAAAGAGTTTCGTAGAGCCGAAAGGCTGACTGGGTTCCGGTGGGAACTAGTTCTGGACGGCGAAGCCCTGCCGGATAGATGACACCGTTTGTGCGCAACTCTGTAGAGAGATCATAGTTTCGGTCTTAGTTCGAGAGTGCCTCCCAAAGGGCTATCCACGACACCTTCCGGGGGACTGTCCGACCGCCTCCCGGAGGGCAGTCCGCGGGGTAGATGAGGGTGTACATCCTCGCGGTTGGGAGGTTGTAAATTCCTAGCTGCGAGGATCTGCACCGCCGTTCATCATCGACTCTACTTCCACTACGCTACGAGTCGGTAACGAATATGATCAAACCTTGTATGCAGTCTCCATAGTGGTCCTGGGCTGGTGCGTAGGTCGGATTTTTTTGTTTTCTGCTGCGTTACCCAACATACAATACTCTCGTCATACCATCATCATCACCATTCAACACAAATATCATTACATATCCAAAATAGCGATACACAAGAGTGATCATGTCATGTCTCGAATAAGTGCAAATGCATGGTCATGGTACACACACAAGTTTCATTATCTCTATCTAAACCATGATGTAGAAGAGAAGAGCGATCAACATGAGCAAGAGCGCGACTATGTAGTACTTGAGGCACCGGCGGTACCGCCCTCGCTCATGCGGGAGTGTCCACCTCAAGTAACTCCTTTCCGCTTCGGCTCTACTGCTGAACCCTCTGTGGCTAGCACCCGGGTACTTGTCCACCTGGGCCTGAGCATTTGGCCAGTGGTCGTAGACTCCTGGAACCTTCCCAACGAACACGGCATAGCAGCCCTTCGCCATCTCTGATCAATGTACCTGCATCGACAGTTGATCAATTGAACGGTAAAATGCAACATAATGTACTTAAGAAAACAAAGAGGCATAATTAGTAAAATACAGGCAACTTATAGTAAACATAAGTGACGAAGTTCCTCATATATACCCAAACTAATGAACTAGCAAGAGCGATCAGTCCTCCATGTCGGCGGTCCAATCTTCATAGTCAGGGATGAAGCACCCAAGCTTCGTGAAAGGCTTAAGGTCCAGACGCTGAGCGAGTAGCAATGCTCGGACATCATCCCGTGTCATTGTTGGCCCATGGTAGAACATCCTTGTTGGTTCGAGGACATGCTTCATCATCACTTGAGCAAGTTCACACTGTACGTGATAAAACTCAGCTCGTAGTCGATGATCCAGTGTCTATCCTATGCTTGTGGCCCAGCTGACAATCTCGACATCTTCGGTACTAGGTGACATGCGAAGGCATTGATTATCCCTTCTGTACTCGAGCAGGTGATGCATGAGGTAGAATCCATAAGCCTGACAGGAACCTATTGTGCAACTTCTTTAGGAGCATGTGCTCCATATGTGGTATCTTCTTCAACAGAACGTCATTGATGTTCGCGGTTTCCCTAAGGATGCATCCTAGTTGATTGCCCCAGCACGAGCACGCTTCCTCCGGCGCCGTTGGCTCTAACGTCTTGGGGTGCATCTCCGTGACCACAATTTTTCCGATGCCGAGCTCGTTTGGTTTTCATGACCTCTTCTTCTTCGGTGCTTTACCGGCTATGATAGCTTCATTGCCGGTCTCGGGGGTGGTGTCGGTGTCGGTGCCAGTGCCGGTGTCGGTGTCAGGGTTGGTGCAGCTGCCGCCACCATGCAACCCCATCTGGTGTTCGTCCAGGTAATCGAAATATGCATTTGCTGCCTCGTGGGGGTCTACTATGAGGTGAGCAGAACCCCCGGCTTCGACGTCGTTAGACATGTTTCCTATTCAACAATTGTAAATAAAAGATATAATGAAGAGAAAAAAGGGGCCTATATATATTTGGTCTGAATGTTGATTAATTCCCCTTTCGGCAAATCCCGGACGCTCCATATGTCCTAGTTTCTAGCACAAGTCATGCCGAAAATTACGAAATTTTTCGGCATGACCTTTGCTACAAAGTGGACATATGGAGCGCCTGAAATTTGCCGGAACGGAAATGAATCAACATTCCGGCAAAACATAGGCCACTCAGACATTCCGGCAAATTTCCAACCACATATATCATACATCATATAGCTACAATGAACAACAATGAACGTATATCGTACTACATTCCTAAAATGTGGCATATGCAAATGTACATATAGCAACAATGAACATCAACGACATATATCATATAACAATAAACATCAATTCTGTTTTTTGTCCTAACTAATTTTTTCCTAGCTAATTTTTTTGCCCTAGCTAGTTTTTTGTCCTAGCTAATTTTTTGTCATAGCTAACCAAGCAACAATGAACATCAATGAAAACTAAATGCTACTGTTTTTTGCCCAAGCCAATTTCCAAAAAAAAATCCCTAGATAATTTCCTAATTTTTTTGCCTTAGCTAAAGGGAGAGGGGGGCAGGGCAGAGGTGAGCGAGAGGCTGACGACGGCGGTGACAAAGGAGAGGGGAGAGAGTGGAGAGGGCGGCGACGACATGAGTTCGAGGGCGGCCATCGGCGAGGTAGAGGGAGGCCTCGGGCAGCGGCGACAGAGGAAAGGGGGGAGAGAGTGGAGAGGGCGGCGACGGCGTGAGTTCAAGGGCGGCCGGCGACAAGGTAGAGGGCGGCAGGGGAGAGGGTGGCGATGGCGGCCGGCATCTAGGTCGAGGGTGGGCAGGGGAGAGGGCGGCGGCGACAGAGGAGAAGGGGGAGAGAGTGGAGAGGGGCGGGGGGGGGGGGGGAAGGAGTTGGCGAAATTTTGAGCCGGAGGAGTAGGAGGTTAACCCCAACTAGCAGTTGCGCTGGTTTAGGAACCAACGCTATATACTGGTTCCTAAACCAGTGCTACTGCTACGGGGGAGCCCACGTGGGGGTTAACCCCAGATAGTAGTAGCGCTTGTTTAGGAACCAGCGCTATAGCTAAGCTAGCTATAGCGCTTGTTCCTAAACAAGCACTACTGCTAAATATTTCAATTTTATTATTTATTTATTTTTCCTTTTCTAGTTTTTAGTTTTCTTTTCTTTTATTATTTTCCTTTTCTTTTCTGTTTACTTTTCTTTTCTTTTGTATTGCTTTCTCCCTTTTGTTTTTGTTTTTTTGTTTTTCTCCCGACGATGGCGTCACCCTCTCCCACACTGCGTGAGTATTATCACCAGAACTATGCATGTGGTGGTAACATATCAGTTGACCGATAACGGTTACTTAAGTGCGTACACAAAGTAGGTACATATATATAAATGATGGTTTCTGATCAACTGCGTCGATGACGTTTCACATTGAGCTTCTTCCCTTTATTGTTCGTTGCCGAGTAATTGAGCCCCTCCTTGTGACTTTTCCAGAGCCATGGAGTACGATCTTTCTTAGGTAATGTAGTATTTATTCTTCTTTTCACATATGCTTCATCATCATCATCATCTTCCCTCATTGGGTTGCCGTATTGGTCGTAGTCTTCCTCGTTGGCGACTCCATCCATTCCGGTGATGCTCCTTTTGGATCTCCTCACGACAACACGGCTGGGATTGGCCGAGTCGGTTATGAAGAAGCATTGTGTCACGTGCTTAGCGTGTACCCATGGCTCATTTTTGGCAATGACGTTAACGTTCACGGGAGTGCTCTTCGCGTTGAGTATAGACATGGTGGTGAAATACTTATTTTCTCTTACGACGTCCTTGGCCCATCTGACACGGAACATCGTCGCATCGTTCATTCCAGCATAGTCAAGCTCCCAAATCTCTTCGACCCTTCTGTAGAATCTTTCAGTTCTACCATTGGCGTCGGTCACGCATCGAATTGTGACCCCGGAGTTCTGGTAATCACTGTCCATGTATTTGGCCTCCATGTAGAACATGTACCCATTGATAGCGTAGGACTGATAGGTCGTGATCTTGGGCACAGGGCCATGTGCTAAGGCTTGTATTAGCAATCCATTCGAACTGCCCTCTTCCAAGGGATTTTCAAGAACTTGCTCTTTGAACCAACGCAAAAAGTGGCGTTGTGCTCTACAGTAACTTCGTCGTCTGTCTTGAGCATCCCTTTATCACGGTGCTTCTTTGTGATGCTTTCTTTGTGCCGTGCCACATAATAATCTACCACATCTAGGTGTTGTAGCACTACTAAGTTAGCCATCTCAAAGTCGTTCCGTCGATTCGAGTAGTCCACGTGCAATTCCCTCCAGCCTTTGTTATGACCATCTCCTTCGAGCTTCCCATCGTGCTTCTTGATGGGCAAACCAACAACAAGGTCTTCGACGCCTATATAATTCTCGCAAAAGGAGACACACTCATGTGTCAGATACCCCTGGACGATGCTCCCTTCGGGACGGGACATGTTACGAATGAATCCTTTGATGACCCCATTCATCTTCTCGAACGGCATCATGCTGTGAAGGAATGTCGGCCTGAGGTCGATGATGTCGTACACAATGTGGACAAACAGATGCACCATGACGTTAAAGAACGCGGGCGGGAAGTACATCTCAAGCTCACATAGTATGACAACAATCTCTTCCTGTAGCCTTCGGAGCTGCTTCACATTTATGGACTTTCGGGAGATAACGTCGAACAAGTTGCAGAGACTAGTAAGCGTGTCATGGACGTGCTTCTCCATTATCCCTCTAATGGCAACCGAGAGTATCTGCGTCATCATCACGTGACAGTCATGAGACTTCATCCCTCTGAACCTTTTCTTCTTGGGGTCTAGAAATCTGCTTATCTTCCCACAGTAACCGGAACTGACTTTGATTCCCATAAGGCACTTGATGAATTTATCGATCTCCTTCGCACTTAAGGTGAAGCAATAAGGGGGGCAATAATTCTCCTCCTTCTTGTTGACTTTTCTGCCCCTTTCCCCCTCCTCCGTCTCCGTCTCCGTCTCCTCCGTTGTGTTTTTACGGTGGAGATCTTTCCTGATCTTCAAATCTTCCAAGTCTTTCCTTGCCTTCAGCCCATCCTTGGTCTTATCCTGCATGTTCATCAGTTTGCCAAGCAAGCTCTCGAGGACATTCTTCGTGATATGCATTTGATCAAGGCAATGAGGCATGTCGTGATTGGGCGAGCACTCCAAGTCCCAGAAAACAGACCTCATTTTCCATACCTTTAGCAGCGGCTCCAGCGCCTTTTTGATCTTTCCCGGCGTGGGGCATTGTTCCGAGTTTCTCAACAGCTTGTCGATTTCTGCGCCGCTCCTCTTACGTAGAGGTACTAGAAACTCATCCAACCCATTGAATAGATCTCCATGCTTTCTCCATGGGTCATCCTTATCGAGCCATCTATGATGGCCCATGTACACGATTTTCCCGGACCTGCCATCTTTCGTTGACGTAAGCTGCTGAGACGTTGTATCATCCATGCATCTCGTGCATTCGTAGTATCCGTGGCACCCTAAGGTGTACCCGTAACCGAGATAGTCGTGCACCGTCGTCATCAGCGCGACTCTCATATGGTAATACCCTACTTTGCTGGTGTCCCATGTCCATGCCGGTGTTTTCCATAACGTGTCTAGCTCCTCTTGCAGAAGCCCCATATACAGGTTAATACTATTTCCCGGTTGTTTTGGCCCTTGAATCAACATGCTCATGTGTACGTACTTTGTCTTCATGCACATCCATGGGGGTAGGTTGTACATCCATACAAACACGGGCCATGTGATGTGGTTGGTGTTCTGGTTTCCAAACGGATTCATGCCATCGGTGCTCGCACCAAGCACGATGTTCCTTGGATCTTCTGCAGCAAATCCATATACGGCATTGAATGCTTTCCACTGGCTACCATCTATGAGGTGTCTCAGCTTCGGATCATCTCCATCGTCGGGTTTCTTCCTCTCCGCGTGCCAGCGCATGAGCTTTGCTTCCTTAGGATCTACGAAATACCGCTGTAGACAGGGAGTGATCGGAAAGTACCATACAACTTTCTAAGGAGCTTTCTTTCCTGCCTTCTTTTATCGAGAAGCATTGCACACTGGATATCTGGTTTTTTCCGCGTGCTCCCCCCAATAAATGATGCAATCGTTGATGCATGCGTGGTACCTAATGTGCGGCAAATCAAAAGGGCAAACCATTTTCTTGGCCTCCTTGACACTAGTAGGACACAGGTTCCCCGTGGGAAGAACTTTATTATGTAGATACTTCAAATGCTCATCGAGGCTTTTGTCTGTCCATTTTTTTTGGCCTTCGTCTTTAGAAGTTCGAGCGTGAAACTCGAGCGGGTCACCTCGGGATCGCAACCGTCATACAATGGAGTCTTCGAGTCCACTTCAAGTTGCGCCAGCTTGGCCTCCTCTCTCAAAGCAGCTCTCTCGCTAGTCCTACTCTTGCGAAGGAGGTCTCGAACATGAGGGTCCTACATGACTGCACTTAGTAGTGTCGAAGACTGTTGCGTGCCCTCTTCTCTACCATGTTCGGACTCTTCTTCGTCGTGTCCAGAATCTTCTGTGATGCTGTGATTTCCAGACTCTTCGCCGGCGCCATCGCCGTGTCGATCGGTCATCTCTTTGTCGAGCCCCATGTCGTTATTCCCTGCCATGTGGACGTCCTCATCATCATGAGCTTCTTCACTTATCCACTGAGTATAGCCATCCATGAAACCATTCTTCAGCAGGTGCACCTTCAAAGTGCCACGATCAAAAGGGTCCAAAAGGACTCCTTCCTTGCATCTTGCACACGGACATCTAATCCTAGTCCGATTATTTGTGTACATGTCCATCACCGCAGACTACATGTACCGCTCCACCTTCCATCCACTCACCTTCATGGCCGACTACACGGTATAACAAGCAGAAGGGTTATAAAATAAATAATACATGCATGCTTCAAAGTCATATAAAATTTTGGCATGACCTTGCCTAAAAATAGGACATATTGAGTTTGCTCGAAATTCACCGAAACGGAAATAAATCGACATCTTGGCGAAACATAAGCAACTCGAGGGCATTTCACTCACAAAAAGCTCTCCATATATCCCAAACACACATATTTGCATTCACACACATATTCCCATTCTTGAAATGAACAACTTTTTACTCACCAATATATCTCCCGAGAGCGATGCCGATCGAGAGAGCACGCCGTTAATTAGATGATGAGAGAGACCGATCGAGACGTGTGGATGTCTAAATAGCTAGCTAGATCTAGTTCTTGGGGAGGAGGGGTGAATCTATCTAGCTAACTAATGGAGAGGGAGTTATGTTGGAGGGGGACATTAATGGGGGGAGAGAAAGAGAGATAGGAGAAAGAGAGATAATGTGAGAGAGGCCATTTATGGAGGAGAGTTATGGTGGAGGGGGACATTAATGAGGAGAGAATTAGAGAGGTAAGAGAAAGAGAAAAGAAGAGCAATAATGGTGGAGAGTGGAGAGGGGAAAGGAGGGGAGAGAGGGGGGGGGGGGTGAAAAGGTGGCAACAGCCGCAACTAGCAGTAGCGCTGCTTACAAAAATACGCTGCTACTATGTGTGGCACATTAGCAGTAGAGATTGCATGTCATAAAGCACTACTGGCAGTAGCCTTAGCAGTAGCGCTTCCATCCACCTAGCACTGTTACTATACATAGTGTCGGTGGGGTCGTCGGGGCCACCTTATCAGTAGCGCTTTCTTAGCGCCCAGTGCTACTGCTAAGCCCTTAGTTGTAGCACTGCAGGAATAGAGCACTACTGGTAATTAGCATCAGCAGTTTTATTTGTCCAACGCTACTAGTAGGCTCCTGTCTATAAGGTTTTCCCTAGTAGTGTCCACTCCTAGATCACTTTGAAACCTTCTGGTCAAACTTATGGCAAGGCTAACATCGGGTCTTGTGCACAACATTGCATACATGATAGAGCCTATGGCTGCAGCTTAGGGATGACACTCATCTTCCCTCTATATTCTGCAGTCACTGGGCATTGAGTCTTACGCAACTTCACAAGTTGCAATACAGGCAATAACCCCTTCTTGGACTGATCCATTTTGAACTTCTTCAAAACTTTGTCAAGGTATGTGCTCTGTGAAAGTCCTATTAAGCGTCTTGATCTATCTCTATAGATCTTGATGCCTAAAATGAAAGCAGCTTCTCCAAGGTCCTTCATTGAAAAACTCTTGTTCAAATATTCCTTCATGCTTTCCAACATTTCTATATTGGTTCCAATCAGCAATATCTCATCCACATATAACAATAGAAATGCTATAGAGCTCCCACTCACTTTCTTGTAAATACAAGCTTCTCTGTAAACTTGTATAAACCCAAACACTTTGATCACCTCATCAAAGAAAAGATTCCAACTCTGAGATGCTTACACCAGTCCATAAATGCATCGCTGGAGTTTGCAAACTTTGTTAGCATTCTCTGGATCAACAAAAACTTTGGGTTGTCTCATATACAACTCTTCCTTAAGGAAACTGTTAAGGAACGCTGTTTTGACATCCATCTGCCAGATTTCATAATTGAAATTGCAGCTATTGCTAACATGATTCTGACAGACTTAAGCATCGCTACGGGTGAGAAGGTCTCATCATAGTCAACTCCTTGAACTTATGAAAACCTTTTGCCATAAGTCAAGCTTTATAGACGGTGACATTATCATCTGCGTCCGTCTTCTTCTTAAAGATCCATTTGTTCTGAATGGCCTTTCGCCCTTCAGGTAATACGTCCAAAGTCCATACTTTTCTTTCATACATGGATCCCATCTCGGATTTCATGGCCTCTAACCATTTCTCAGAATTCGGGCCCATCATGGCTTCTCCATAGCTTGTAGGTTCATCATTGTCCAACAACATGACCTCTAAGACAGGGTTGTCGTACCACTCAGGAGTAGTACGAGGTTCGATAGTAACTTGATCCGAAGCTTCATGATCATCATCGTTAACTTCCTCTTCAACTGACGTAGGCTCCATAGAAACATTTTTCTGGGTTGCGCTACTCTCTTGTTGAAACAATGGTTCAACAATCTCATCAAGTTCTATCTTCCTCCCACCCAATTCTTTCGAGAGAAACTCTTTCTCAAGAAATGTTCCGTTTTTAGCGACAAACACTTTGCCTTCGGATTTGAGATAGAAGGTATACCCAACTGTCTCTTTAGGGTATCCTATGAAGATGCATTTCTCCACTTTGGGTTCCAGCTTTTCAGGTTAAAGATTTTTGACATAAGAATCACATCCCCAAACTTTAAGAAACGACAACTTTGGCTTCTTGCCAAACCACAGTCCATATGGCATCGTCTCAACGGATTTCGATGGTGCGCTATTTAAAGTGAATGATGCTGTCTGTAATGCATAATGCCAAAACGATAGTGGAAAATCGGCAGAGACATCATAGAATGCACCATATCCAATAAAGTTCGATTACGACATTCATACACACCATTACGCTGTGGTGTTCCAGGTGGTGTCAATTGTGAAACCATTCCACACTGTCTTAAGTGACTGCCAAACTCATAACTTGGATATTCTCCTCGTCGATCAGATCGTAGGAATTTAATTTTCTTGTTATGATGATTCCCAACTTCACTCTGAAATTGCTTGAACTTTTCAAATGTTTCAGACTTGTATTTCATTAAGTAAATATACCCTTATCTACTCAAGTCATCAGTGAAGGTGAGAAAATAATGATATCCACCACGTGCCTCAATTCTCATTGGTCCGCACACATCAGTATGTATGATTTCCAACAAGTCACTAGCCCGTTCCATTGTTCTAGAGAACGGGGTCTTAGTCATATTGCCCATGAGTCATGGTTCACATGTGTCAAGAATTCAAAGTCTTAGTCATATTGCCCATGAGTCATGGTTCACATGTGTCAAGCATTCAAAATCGAGTGACTCCAAAAGTCCATCAGCATAGAGCTTCTTCATGCGTTTTACACCAATATGACCTAAGGGGCATTGCCACAAGAAAGTGGTACTATCGTTATCAACTCTACATCTTTTCGCATCAATGTTATTAACATGTGTATCATTACTATCGAGATATAAACCCCTCTATAGCGACCCGACTCAAAACGAGTCAAGCCCCTGTGTTTTCTGTGCCATCCCTGGATCAGTATGCTGGCACACACAGTACATCAATGTATATATCAAAGTGCAATCACATGTAATTAACGTAAAACATATATATACCTTAAAATAGCAGCGGATACAGTCAACGGGAGTGGAGTCCCAGTAACACCAATGGCAAGTTGAGTGCGGACCGTAACCCTGAATCGTACTCTTACCCGTCGTAGGAGAGTATCTGCAACATAAGACGTTGCAGCCGTGTAGGTCAGCATTTTGAATATGCCGGCAAGATCACCATAGTAGAACAGAAGAATAAAGACTATTCTATATGCAAAGGCTTTGTGGCTCTGTGTCTAAGTTTTTGCGTAAAAGCTGATTTTATTTTCCCTACAACAAAGGAATATCAGGAAATTCACTATGGAGTTACCTATCATGACATGGTTCCGCCAACCAATGTCTCAATGCCCATAAGTATCATTAAGTTGCCCACAATTAGTTATCAGTCCAGTGTTGAGAGTTCAGAGATAGATCCAAGTCTAGAAGCTCAAATTGTCCGTAACCGGGGACATGGCTAATCGATTAGGTTTAACTCTGCAGAGTGTTGTGTACTTTACCCACAAGATTCTTTCCCTCCCGGTAACTCCTCGCACTGCCTGGTGTTTGAGAACAGGATGAAAGAAACATGGTCTTTCAGAGTGCTTCCCTGACTGTCCGGCAGTGCCCATCCAATCCTAACGTCGACTGCATCTCGTAGCACTGCCCAGCAGAGTCACAACAAAGATCAACCAAGCCAGAGCCCATAATGACTTGTGGCTACACAGGTAAGCTTCCGGGCATGAAGTATTCATCCTTCTCTTTGAGTCTGGGTGAAGCTTTCCGCAAGATGTCATGGCGCTTCTCCATGCATCCCGGCCATCCACTAGTTTCTCCAGGGATGCCCAATCAACCATCCTTCACCCAGTAGTGTGTATTGAAAACTTGTCTTCTCAAGTCTTGAAGTCTTGAGGACTTGAAAATGTCTTCATGAAGTTGTCGTCTTGACGTAGAGTCCTTCTTCACACCACTCACGAACGCTCATACCAAACCCCATCTACTATAGCATAAAAGTAACTAACGTTCCCGGGGCTTTAGTAACTAGTGGTGGGTTCCTACCTCATGCATTCTACTCAACTACAAGAATTTCAATAACACTACGGGAGGGATGTGTTGAATGATGTCACTACATGCAATAAAAACATAGGTATTATATAGATGGTCAAAGTGAACTTGCCTGTACTGTTGACGAAGATAAAGATCGCTCTCAGAAATAACTTGATAGACTATTCGTTACTCTCCGATGAAAATCTATAACAAACATTGCATTCATAAGCAAACACTTCTAACAAGCAATACTAACAATCAAAAGGTAACACAAGGAACAAAAACAACAAGGTTTAGGAGGGAAATACTTAAGACAAAAGTTAAAATCAAGAAAACTACATCAACACAACTAAGGTGATGATGAAGGAAATACTTAAGACAAAATAAACAAAGTTTTTCATAAAAGCAACTAAGGTAATTTCCCACTACAAGCAACTATTTTCAACAACACTAAACCAGAAACAAAGTAAAATATAACAAAAAGGATTTTAGTAAATATTTTACTAGCAAAAGAATTACTTTTGAAGAATCAGTAAAACTATGAAACAACTAAGTTAACAGAAAATAAACAATGAAAATCTTTATTATAAAACAGAATTAAATCATCTAAAATTTTGTGAAAAGAGTTTCTATGAAAAAGTAAATTGTTTTATAACATGTTACCTAATGAAAAAATAATCTAGTTTCCTATCATAATAGAGCAAAATTAAATTATTTTTATTAGCAAAATATTTCTTAACAGAAAAAAATTAATACAAATTTTATTTGAAAACAAAATCTAATTACTTAAAACTTTAGTTAAAAGAACTTTTACTAACAAATTTGCTTTTAAAACAACTATACCTATTTGAATGAGGGTATAGATCCCTACAACAAAATTTATAAACTAAACAAATTAACTTTTGTTAACAGCAAGTAAATTACTAAGGTTTGAAACAACAAAACTAAATGAAATCTGAGACTTAATATAAATCATATTCAGTTTTTCAAAATAAAACAAATAAATCAATTTAATTAAACTAATAGGAAACTATACAGATTCTGTTTGGTTTGAAAACACTATTTAAAATTATTATAAAAAATTCTCAAACTCTACCAAATGATAGCTATGGTCACTAGTGACAAGTAGGAAAAAGGATCATTCAAAAATTCATTTTAGAACTCATGATATTCAGAAAACAAAATTTAAATCAAATCTGTTTAAATTAAAATTTAAATATTCAAACATAACCAAATTTGATATCTACAGAAACTAGATGAAATTTTTGATCTAATGCAAAATAAATCAATTAAAAAAATTAAGTAGTTCAAAAGATATAAAGAAAATAAAATCGGAACTTATTCTGGAAACAGAAATTAAAACAGAAAAGAAAAATGTGTTTCTAACGGTCAGAGGGTACACATGGCGCTTCCTGATTGGTCTGGTGTGCATGTGCGCGCGAGAGCTTACGGGCGGGCGACCAGTCCGAAGAGGAAAACGATTCGGAATTAAATCCGATCTAATCTAACGCGTTGATTATGGATCCGACGGTCCAGGGAGCTTACGGAGGAAAGGTCGCCGGCGTTGGAGGTCTCCGGTGGATCCGAAGGCGGCGAAGACGACAGCGAGGAGCTCCGGTGGTCGAGGAAGGCAGCGAAGTGGTCCGGGCGGTTGCGGTGGACGTCCTGCGTCGAATGGTGAGGTCGGAGGGGCGAGGGGACGTCCGAGGCGACGGGCACATGCAATGGAAGCTCCGGTGGTCGGAGTTACTCCGGCGAGGAATTGCGGCAGCCTTCCGGCGAGATAGGAGAGGGGTTTGGGGGGAAATGGATGCGGGGACTGGCCGGCTTTTATAGGAGTGCGGGGGAGCGAGGGGGGTCAAGAGGGGCGAGAGATCCGAGGAGGGGAGAAACGGTCGGCGACGGCGCGCGCGAGAGGAGGGAGGCGACCGAGCGGGGCTAACTGTCGGTCGGGTGGGACCCGGTGGCAGCGAGAGGGAGGGCGAGGTTTCCGCGTCGGTCGGCCGGCGAGTATTGAATTCGCGAAATAAAGCCTGTGGGCCGGCCGTTTTAATTCTAAAACCGTTACCGTTTTCTGTTTAATGATTTTACCAGAGCCATAAAACTTGTTCAATGCATTCGAATAATTTCCAAATATAGTCAAATTGTATATCAGAATTAACATAATAATAAATGCCATTTAATGGACATTTTTATTCTGGCATTTGAATAATTTGTAAAAAATATTATTTTCAGAAATTGCCCTTTTGCTTTTAAATCCCTTTGCAAATATTTTTCAGAATAACCCCTGGTTTTTATTATTCAAATAAATCACCAAGAAGTCCCTGGTGTGGAGTGTCATGTTACTCCTCTCAAATTTTTGTCAGGGGTTTGAATACTTTGAAAATTGGAATAGGAACCAAATATGAAATGATTCCAAAAGAAAATCCAAAGATTTTCACATTCACTATTCAAAGATTTATTTTAAACTTCCAACTCATATTTCATATAATTTGAAGAAGTCATTTTATCTTCTCTCATGAAAATCATTGAGTTGCATAAAGTTTTCTGAATTTGAAATATTTTTCAAATGAAATTCAAATTCTTTTCAAATCCCTTTTCATTTCTTTAAATGGAAGAAGTCATGTCATCTTCACTCTAGGGTTTTGTGATGAAATGAATTTGAATTCTTGGTGAGAAAAATGCAAAGTGAAAGTTTGGGACAGTCATTTCATTTCCTCTCATTAAACTTTCAAAAGTTTCAAAAAGTTTCAAATTTTCACTCAATTTCAATCACTCAAGCAAACAAACAATCATTCTAATAATTATTATAACATTCCAAAATTTGGGATGTTACAAACCTACCACACTTAAAATGAATCTCGTCCTCAAGATTCGAAAAGTCTAGAAAGAATAGGTTAGGGTTGGGGGTCTTCTAACAAATCCATTGACCAAGAAGGTGTGGGGTCTTCCAACAAAACTCCATTGACCTGGAAATGTGGGTCTACCACACTTGAAATGAGAGTTACTGGTCCTTCAAAATCTTGGCAGTCCTCTGGGTGCATCTGTCTGTTCACATTCTTCACGATAACTCCTTCGGTGATGCTCTTCCGTTTAAAATCAAAAACTTGTGTTCTCATAACAAAATGTATTTCCTCCGATACTGGGTCTTCTTAGCTGGCAGGTCTCGCGTTCATTCTAAGTAACTTATCGAAGATCTCATGGTGGTCTACCATTTTTGGTTATCCTGCAGTGAAATGGGTCTTGGCTTCATTCCTCACCATAAAAATTCCTACGTGTGACAACAACTGTCATGTACAAGGGGTTTTTCATCATACCGTTCTAAGGCTTCAACAAAAGCTTCAAAGAACGCCGTCTCTTTACTATGGGTAAGTCACTCAGATTTACCAATCCGAATAGCAAGAGAATGATAAGAGTAAGTCGTCATGGTGGCCAAACCATGTCGCACTGAAATCATTACCTTGTATAAGGTTTAGTGAATCTCGTATTCTAACACTTGGTCTTCCTCACAAGCGTTGCAGAAATTTCTTGTCAATGAACGAGGTTCGGATAAATCCATTAATTCTGCAAGCTAAGCAAAAACATCTATCGTTTCTTCACAACTCTCAGGTTATCGTATACTCCTAAGAAAAACGTTTGCTGATCAGTCGTAGCTTCTTCCAAGTTGCTTCCTTCACAAAGGTGGGGCTTGATCCTTATCAATCCTGAGGTCGGTGAGTTGTGGGTTCACTTGAATACTTGAACAACTTCATCTCACCCGTGGGGTGACTATCGATCCATATTCCAGCATTACCTTCAGTTCACTCCATTATACTCTTGAGGTAACAAATCACAGACTTATTCTTGTCTAAATTCCTCTCTACGAAATCCATTTTCCTTTCCATTGGTGTGTTTAACCTTGGGTATGGTTTCATCACAATCATTCTCTATTCCAACTTCAAAAGTACCTTGTCACAAAGGTTATCATCCACACAGTTTGAGGTGGTTCCACATTCTCTTCACCTGTATTCACTTATCCAAACTCCTTAACATGAATGGTATTCTCTTCATTCTTTTGTCCCTGTGGTTCCTACTACACTTAGAATGAAAATGCACGCATGCCTGCATAGACCATATTTTCTCATATCCTCGAAAATGGTAAGAGATCTTTGTTCATAGAGTAACAACTCACATATTTCAACATAAGATAAATCATGACACCATAATTTCCATTGACTCATGAATTTATTTACAGACTCTGAGACTTCCATTACATAACTCCGAAATGGTAAGAGTGCTGCCTATTACGTTTGTTACATCTAGAATCCAAAACTCAGACTACTCATGTTTAGCCATTCTTCTCTAGACAGGTATAGGAGTAGTGTCTTGTCTTCTTGCACTGAAAAAAATGATTTCTGACATATCTCGGGTCTTCTTGATGTTGGTTTTTGCTCTTGGGAGTTCTGGTTCCTTTCTTGGACACTTATCGGCATAGTGGCCTAAATTCTTGCACCTGAAACACATGATCTGACTCAGATCCTTCTTCGTAGAAATTGGGTTGTTCAGAGGACGTCTTTGGTTTCTCTTCTTGGGTTCCTTTGTTCCGATCAAAAGTTCAATTTCCTGTGGATCAAACTCC
Source organism: Hordeum marinum (assembly GCA_022496015.1). Classification (NCBI taxonomy): domain Eukaryota; kingdom Viridiplantae; phylum Streptophyta; class Magnoliopsida; order Poales; family Poaceae; genus Hordeum; species Hordeum marinum. The sequence continues at coordinate 93,624,069 of CM039675.1, forward strand.
ACTTCTTCTACCGGGAAGTTTCCCAGATAATCTTTTCTTTCCTTCGTACAGTCCTGTGAGTAATGTCCTTCTTCCCCACATGAATAGCAAACATTGGAGTAAAATCGCCTTCTCCATTAGGGTCTTCATCATCTTCCTTCGTCATAAGTTCTCCTAAGTTTTCTCTGAAGGCTTCCTTCATGGCTTCATTCCGCTGCTTGATGACTTCTTGTACCTTGGGGTACTCCTAGCATTGAGCAGGGTAATGTGTAGTTCCTTCACACAAGAAACATATCACTTGCCCAGTTGGGCAGTCCTCAGCAGGGTGATCTTATTCATAGTGAGGGCATCCATCCTTGTGTTCTTCCTGGGTGTGTCCTATCTCTCCACATATCTTGCATGCACAAATCTTCTTCACATCGTTGCCACGGGGCTTCTGGGTGTTGTTAACAACATGAGATCCTTGCAAAGCCATCTTGAATTCTTCCCAAGTGATTGATTCCTGCCTATGCATCTTCCACCAACGTGCAACACCTTCTGCAAAGTACCAAAGAGCATACTGGACCATTTCGTTACTCGCAACATGGTTACTCCTTAGGTGATCCTGCATGTTCTGAATCCATTCTTCTGTCTCTAACCGAGTCATCGATCCAGAATACACAAGTCCAGCTTCATTCGTCATCTATTGGGTTCAAGGTTTTGGGGATGAGAGAGAAAGGAGCGGATACACACAATACAAAGAATGGTTTTGAAAATAGATTTTTTTTGTTGTGGCTGTCGAAAATTACACACAAATGACAGCTCACAAAAATCATCGTATCTAACGTAAGTATACAACAGGGGTTTGGTCTTCTAGGGCATAATGTCTTGGAAATTCTTCATGGTCTTCAATTTCTTTGGGTCTTCACAGTCTTCAACACGTGTAGCTTCAACTCTTCTAATGCATGGTGAAATCTTCTTTACTTTGAAGTGACCATCAGTTGTTTCGATATCTTGTCCTTCTCGAAGTGGTCTTAGTTGATCCTTAGTGTGGTCAAGGGGAAAGGGTATTTTCTAACTTTTTGATAAAACTCAGAAAGGATGAGAAGTAGAAGATCTTTTTGAAAACAAAGTTTTTCAAGAAATCATTTCCTAAGGGGCTTTCCAGTTTCTAGGGTCACGTCCTACAGTCAACATGTGCTCTGATACCATTTCTGTAGCGACCCGACTCAAAACGAGTCAAGCCTCTGTGTTTTCTGTGCCATCCCTGGATCAGTATGCTGGCACACACAGTACATCAATGTATATATCAAAGTGCAATCACATGTAATTAACGTAAAACATATATATACCTTAAATAGCAGCGGATACAGTCAACAGGAGTGGAGTCCCAATAACACCAACGGCAAGTTGAGTGCGGACCGTAACCCTGAATCGTACTCTTACCCGTCGTAGGAGAGTATCTGCAACATAAGACGTTGCAGCCGTGTAGGTCAGCATTTTGAATATGCCAGCAAGATCACCATAGTAGAACAGAAGAATAATGACTATTCTATATGCAAAGGCTTTGTGGCTCTGTGTCTAAGTTTTTGCGTAAAAGCTGATTTTATTTTCCCTACAACAAAGGAATATCAGGAAATTCACTATGGAGTTACCTATCATGACATGGTTCCGCCAACCAATGTCTCAATGCCCATAAGTATCATTCAGTTGCCCACAATTAGTTATCAGTCCAGTGTTGAGAGTTCAGAGATAGATCCAAGTCTAGAAGCTCAAATTGTCCGTAACCGAGGACACGGCTAATCGATTAGGTTTAACTCTGTAGAGTGTTGTGTACTTTACCCACAAGATTCTTTCCCTCCTGGTAACTCCTCGCACTGCCTGGTGTTTGAGAACAGGATGAAAGAAACATGGTCTTTCAGAGTGCTTCCCTGACTGTCCGGCAGTGCCCATCCAATCCTAACGTCGACTGCATCTCGTAGCACTGCCCAGCAGAGTCACAACAAAGATCAACCAAGCCAGAGCCCATAATGACTTGTGGCTACACAGGTAAGCTTCCGGGCATGAAGTATTCATCCTTCTCTTTGAGTCTGGGTGAAGCTTTCCGCAAGATGTCATGGCGCTTCTCCATGCATCCCGGCCATCCACTAGTTTCTCCAGGGATGCCCAATCAACCATCCTACACCCAGTAGTGTGTATTGAAAACTTGTCTTCTCGAGTCTTGAAGTCTTGAGGACTTGAAAATGTCTTCATGAAGTTGTCGTCTTGATGTAGAGTCCTTCTTCACACCACTCACGAACGCTCATACCAAACCCCGTCTACTATAGCATAAAAGTAACTAACGTTCCCGGGGCTTTAGTAACCAGTGGTGGGTTCCTACCTCATGCATTCTACTCAACTACAAGAATTTCAATAACACTACGGGAGGGATGTGTTGAATGATGTCACTACATGCAATAAAAACATAGGTATTATATAGATGGTCAAAGTGAACTTGCCTGTACTGTTGATGAAGATAAAGATCGCTCTCAGAAATAACTTGATAGACTATTCGTTACTCTCCGATGAAAATCTATAACAAACATTGCATTCATAAGCAAACACTTCTAACAAGAAATACTAACAATCGAAAGGTAACACAAGGAACAAAAACAACAAGGTTTAGGAAGGAAATACTTAAGACAAAAGTTAAAATCAAGAAAACTACATCAACACAACTAAGGTGATGATGAAGGAAATACTTAAGACAAAATCAACAAAGTTTTTCATAAAAGCAACTAAGGTAATTTCCCACTACAAGCAACTATTTTCAACAACACTAAACCAGAAACAAAGTAAAATATAACAAAAAGGATTTTAGTAAATATTTTACTAGCAAAAGAATTACTTTTGAAGAATAAGTAAAACTAGGAAAACAACATTCTAACAACATGAGTGTGAACTTAACTACAAGCACAACCATAAACTAAAAGAAAAACAAATATGAAACAACTAAGTTAACAGAAAATAAACAATGAAAATCTTTATTATAAAACAGAATTAAATCATCTAAAATTTTGTGAAAAGAGTTTCTATGAAAAAGTAAATTGTTTTATAACATGTTACCTAATGAAAAAATAATCTAGTTTCCTATCATAATAGAGAAAAATTAAATTTTTTTTATTAGCAAAATATTTCTTAACAGAAAAAAATTAATACAAATTTTATTTGAAAACAGAATCTAATTACTTAAAACTTTAGTTAAAAGAATTGTTACTAACAAATTTGCTTTTAAAACAACTATACCTATTTGAAAGAGGGTATAGATCCCTACAACAAAATTTATAAACTAAACAAATTAACTTTTGTTAACAGCAAGTAAATTACTAAGGTTTGAAACAACAAAACTAAATGAAATCTGAGACTTAATATAAATCATATTCAGTTTTTCAAAATAAAACAAATAAATCAATTTAATTAAACTAATAGGAAACTATACAGATTCTGTTTGGTTTGAAAACACTATTTAAAATTATTATAAAAAATTCTCAAACTCTACCAAATGATAGCTATGGTCACTAGTGACAAGTAGGAAAAAAATCATTCAAAAATTCATTTTAGAACTCATGATATTCAGAAAAAAAAATGAAATCTGTTTAAATTGAAATTTAAATATTCAAACATAACCAAATTTGATATCTACAGAAACTAGATGAAATTTTTGATCTAATGCAAAATAAATCAATTAAAAACATTAAGTAGTTTAAAAGATATAAAGAAAATAAAATCAGAACTTATTCTGGAAATAGAAATTAAAACAGAAAAGAAAAATGTGTTTCTAACAGTCAGAGGGTACACATGGCGCTTCCTGATTGGTCTGGTGTGCATGTGCGCGCGAGAGCTTACGGGCGGGCGACCAGTCCGAAGAGGAAAACGATTCGGAATTAAATCCGATCTAATCTAACGCGTTGATTATGGATCCGACGGTCCAGGGAGCTTACGGAGGAAAGATCGTCGGCGTTGGAGGTCTCCGGTGGATCCGAAGGCGGCGAAGACGACGGCGAGGAGCTCTGGTGGTCGAGGAAGGCAGCGAAGTGGTCCGAGCGGTTGCGGTGGACGTCCTGCGTCGAATGGTGAGGTCGGAGGGGCGAGGGGACGTCCGAGGCGACGGGCACGTGCAATGGAAGCTCCGGTGGTCGGAGTTACTCCGGCGAGGAATTGCGGCAGCCTTCCGGCGAGATAGGAGAGGGGTTTGGGGGGAAATGGATGCGGGGACTGGCCGACTTTTATAGGAGTGCGGGGGAGCGAGGGGGGTTAAGAGGGGCGAGAGATCCGGGGAGGGGAGAAACGGTCGGCGACGGCGCGCGCGAGAGGAGGGAGGCGACCGAGCGGGGCTAACGGTCGGTCGGGTGGGACCCGGTGGCAGCGAGAGGGAGGGCGAGGTTTCCGCGTCGGTCGGCCGGCGAGTATTGAATTCGCGAAATAAAGCCTGTGGGCCGGCCCGTTTTAATTCTAAAACCGTTACCGTTTTCTGTTTAATGATTTTACCAGAGCCATAAAACTTATTCAATGCATTCGAATAAATTCCAAATATAGTCAAATTGTATATCAAAATTAACAGAATAATAAATGCCATTTAATGGACATTTGTATTCTGGCATTTGAATAATTTGGAAAAAATATTATTTTCAGAAATTGCCCTTTTGCTTTTAAATCCCTTTGCAAATATTTTTCAGAATAACCCCTGGTTTTTATTATTCAAATAAATCACCAAGAAGTCCCTGGTGTGGAGTGTCATGTTACTCCTCTCAAATTTTTGTCAGGGGTTTGAATACTTTGAAAATTGGAATAGGAACCAAATATGAAATGATTCCAAAAGAAAATCCAGAGATTTTCACATTCACTATTCAAAGATTTATTTTAAACTTCCAACTCATATTTCATATAATTTGAAGAAGTCATTTTATCTTCTCTCATGAAAATCATTGAGTTGCATAAAGTTTTCTGAATTTGAAATATTTTTCAAATGAAATTCAAATTCTTTTCAAATCCCTTTTCATTTCTTTAAATGGAAGAAGTCATGTCATCTTCACTCTAGGGTTTTGTGATGAAATGAATTTGAATTCTTGGTGAGAAAAATGCAAAGTGAAAGCTTGGGAAAGTCATTTCATTTCCTCTCATTAAACTTTCAAAAGTTTCAAAAAGTTTCAAATTTTCACTCAATTTCAATCACTCAAGCAAACAAACAATCATTCTAATAATTATTATAACATTCCAAAATTTGGGATGTTACACCCTCACATTGGGTGCATGACCGTAAAAGATATTACTCATATAAATAGAACAACCATTATTCTCAGATTTAAATGACTAACCGTCTCGTAATAAACAAGATCTAGATATAATGTTCATGCTTAAAGTAGGCACTAAATAACAATTATTTAGGTTCATCACTAATCCCGATGGTAGTCGAAGAGCAAGAGTGCCGACAGCGATCACATAAACCTTGCAACAATTTCCCACGCGCATCGTCACTTCTTCCTAGCCAGTCTCCATCTATTCCCTAGGTCTTGGTTTGAGTTGCAAATGTGAGCAACTGAACCGGTATCAAATACCCATGCACTACAATGAGAGTTGGTAAGGTACACATTAATAAGATGTATATCATATATACATTATTTGGTGTTGGCTGCCTTCTTGTCGGCCAGATACTTGGGGCAGTTCCACTTCTAGTGACCAATTCCCTTGCAATGAAAGCACTCAGTTCTGGCTTGGGTCCATCCTTGGGTTTCTTCACGGGAGGGGCAACTGCTTTTCCACTCTTCTTGGAGTTACCCTTCTTGCTCTTACCATTCTTCTTGAAACTAGTGGTTTTATTGACCATCAACACTTGATGCTCCTTCTGGATTTCAGACTCAATGACTTTCAACATTGCAAATAGCTCGGTGACTGACTTATTCATCCCTTGCATGTTATAGTTCATCACGAAGCTCTTGGAGCTAGGTGGCAATGATTGAAGAACTCTGTCAGTGATCGCCTCCGGTGGAAGGGGCATCCCTAACGCAGCCAGACGGTTCGAATACCCAGACATTTTGAGTATATGTTCATTGATAGACTCGTTCTCCTCCATTTTGCAAGCATAGAACTTATCGGAGGTCTCATACCTCTCAATCCGGGCATTCTTCTCAAAGATAAACTTCAACTCCTAGAACATCTCATATGCTCCATGGCATTCAAAACGTCTTTGAGTTCCTGGTTCTAAGCCATACAACATTGCACATTGAACTATTGAGTAATTTGCAGAACGTGCATCCCAAGCGTTCTTAATGTCTTCGGACGACACGGGAGCGGGTGGGTCACCAAGCGATGCATGAAAGACATAAGCCTTCTAGGAAGCCGTGAGGATAATCCTCAGATTACGGTCCCAGTCTACAAAGTTACTTCCATCATCTTTCAACTTGGCTTTCTCTAGGAACACATTAAAATTCAGGGGAACTACTATACGAGCCATTGATCTACAACATAAATATGCAAAGGTTACTAAGACTATTGTTCAAGATAATGAGTTTAGTTAATCAAATTACTTAAAAACTCCCACTCAAATTGACATCCCTCCGGTCATCCGAGTGATACATGACCCAAATTCACCAACTCAAGTCCGATCATCATGTGAGTTGTGGTGGTTTCAATGGTGAACATCATCATGTTGATCATATCTACTATATGACTCATGTTTGACCATTCGGTCTCTTGTGTTCCGAGGCCATGTATGTACATGCTAGGCTCGTCAAGTTTAACCCGAGTGTTCTGCACATGCAACACTAGCTTGCACCCCTTGTATGTGAACGTAGAGTCTATCACACCCGATCATCACGTGGTGTCTCGAAATGACGAACTTCCGCAACGGTGCACACTTGGGGAGAACACGCTTTTATCTTGAAATTTTAGTGAGAGGTCACCTTATAATGCTACCGTTGTCCTAAGCACAACAAGGTGCATAAAAGGATTAACATCACATGCAAATCATAAGTGACATGATATGGCCATGAACTTGTGCTTTTTGATCTCCATCTCCAAAGCATCAACATGATCTCCATCATCACCGGCACGACACCATGATCTCCATCAACATGTCATCATGAAGTTTGTCGTGCCAACTGTTGCTTCTACGACTATTGGTAAGTCATAGCGATAAAGTAAAGCAAAAACAATGAAAATAATTAAAGACAACCCTATGGCTCCTGCCGGTTGCCGTAGTCATCAACATGAAAGTCGTTATATTCTATACAAAACATGATCATCTCGTACTTTACGTATATCTCATCATGTAATTGGCCATATCACATCACAACATACCCTGCAAAAACAAGTTAGACGTCCTCTAATTGTTGTCGCAAGTTGTACGTGGCTGCTACGGGTATCTAGCAAGAACAGTTCTCACCTATGCAAAAACCACAACGATGATACACAAATTGCTATTCACCCTTTTGAAGGACCGCCTTTGTCGAATCCAATCCAACTATAGTAGGAAAGACAGACACCCGCCAGCCATCTTTATGCAACAAAGTCACATGTCAGTCGATGGAACCGGTCTCTCGTAAGCGTACGAGTAAGGTTGGTCCAGGCTGCTTCATCCCATAATATCGCTGAATCAAGAAAAGACCAAGGGAGGAAGCAATCTGAGCATCAATGCCCACAAACTCCTTTGTGTTCTACTCATGATCTCATCTAGACATAGACCTAGCTCTCATACCACTGTTGGGGAACGTTGCATGGGAAACAAAAAAATTCCTACGCACATGGAAGATCTATCCATGGTGATGAGCATCTACAAGAGGGAGAGTGGATATACATACCCTTGTAGATCTCTAAGCTGGAAGCATTAAAAAACGCAGTTGATGTAGTCGAACGTCTTTGCGATCCAAATCGCTAGCCGTCCCGCGTTCCAATCACGATCCGTCCCGATCTAGCGCCGAACGGACGACACCCCCGCGTCCAGCACACGAACAAATCGATGATGATCTTCGCCTTGTTGATCCAGCAAGAGGGAGCGGAGAGGTAGGTGAGTTTTTCGGCAGCGTGACGGTGCGGCCGCGGTCGTGGTGGTACTATTCCGGCAGGGCTTCGCCTAAGCACCTCCGAAAAACTAGAGGATATGATCTATCGAGGAGAGAGGGTTGCACCATGTCTTAGGGTTTTCTGCGGCTGCCCTCTATCCCCTCCAATATATATAGGAGGGATGGTAGAGGACCGGTGCCCCTAGGGTTCCGCCTAGGAGTCGACCGAAGTGGTGGAGGTGGGAGAGTCCACCTCCAATCCTACTATTAGTAGGATTCCACTTGGAATCCTCCCCCCTCTTGGGTTTTTTTCCTTGTCCCACCTCCTGGCCAAATGGGACCTTAGGGGATGGATTTCTCAGCCCACTAAGGTCTGGTGAGCCACTCGTAAGGCCCATGTGGCCTCCCGGCCTGGGTGGCCCCTCCCGATGGTCCCCCGGAATCCTCCCGGCACTCCCGGTACACTACCGAAGTATCCGAAACTTTCCTGATGACCAAAACGGGACTTCCTATATATCAATCTTTACCTCTAGACCATTCCGGATCTCCTCATGACATTCGGGATCTCATCTGGGACTCTAAACAACCTTCAGTGTCCACCATACGTAACTCAATACTACAGAAATGTCATCGAACGTTAAGTGTGCAGACCCTGCGGGTTCGAGAACTATGTAGACATGACCGAGACACCTCTATGATCAATAACCAATAGAGGGACCTAGATGCCCATATTGGTTCCTAGATATTCTACTAAGATCTTTATCGGCTCAACCTCTATGTCAAGGATTCAATTAATCCTGTATGATGTTCCCTTTGTTCTTCGATATGTTACTTGCCCGAGATTCGATCGTCGGTATCTCTATACCTAGTTCAATGTCATTACCAACAAGTCTTTTTACTCGTTCCGTAATACAAGATCCAATGTCTAACACTTTAGTCACATTGCTTGTTGTGATGTTGTATTACCGAGTGGGCCCTGAGATACCTCTCTGTCACATGGAGTAACAAATCCCAGTCTTGATCGATGCCTACTCAACAAGCACCCTCGGAGATACCTGTAGAGCATCTTTATAGTCACACAGTTACATTGTGACATTTGATACACACAAGGTACTCCTCTGGTGTCAGTGAGTTGCATGATCTCATGGTCATAGGAACAGATACTTGACATGCAAAAAACTATAGCAATAAACTGACACGATCATATGCTACGTTCATAATTTGGGTCTTGTCCATCACATCATTCCCCTAATGATGTGATCTTGTTATCAAATAACATCTCATGTCTATGGCTAGGAAACCTTGACCATCTTTGATCAATGAGCTAGCCTACTAGAGGCATACTAGGTACACATTGTTGTCTATGTATCCACACATGCAATTGAGTTTCCAATCAATACAATTATAGCATGGATAATAAATGATTATCATGAACAAGGAAATATAATAATAACCACTTTATTATTGCCTCTAGGGCATATTTCCAACAATAACATCACTTAGGGTTGATTCAACACAAGTGTTCTACCAATATTGTCCCCTCAAAATTGCTGGCATAGACATGCCCATGATCAGGAAAACAGGTTCATCATGCAATACTTGAGCTAGTCTTAGAGGCATGCTTAGGAATAATTTTTACCCTTTATTGTACCACACGTGCTCATGAGTTTCCCCGCGAGCCTCATGGATATTGTAGACTCAAGAATCATTGGAGTTATAGCATGGATCATAAACATTCATTACAAACCAGGAGATACAAAGTAACTGTAATTACTGCCTCTAGGGTATATCTCCTACAACGGGGACCTTTGCCTTGGTCCCTGATGACCCACAAGTATAGGGGGTCAATCTTAGTGCTTTCGATAAGTAAGAGTGTCGAACCCAATGAGGAGCAGAAGGCAATGACAAGTGGTTTTCAACAGGCTAATTTCTGCAAGCACTGAAATTGTAGGTAACAGGTAGTTTGATAGCAAGATAATTGGTAACGAGCAAGTAACAGTACCGGTAAATAAAGTGCAGCAAGATAGCCCGATCCTTTTGTGGCAAAACATAGGCCAAAACAGTCTCTTTTAATAAGCGAAGCGTTCTTGAGGGTACACGGGAATTTCATCTAGTCACTTTCATCATGTTGGTTTGATTCGCGTTCGCTACTTTGATAATTTGATATGTGGGTGGACCATAGCCTGGTGTTGTTCTTACTTGAACAAACCTCACACTTATGATTACCCCCTCGCAAGCATCCGCAACTACGAGAAAAGTGTTAAGATAGAATCTAACCATAGCATTAAACATTTGGATCCAAATCAGCCCCTTACGAAATAGCGCATAAACTAGGGTTTAAGCTTGTGTCACTCTAACAACCCATCATCTAATAAGTAATTCACAATGCATTCCCTTAGGCCCAAATATGGTTAAGTGCCATAGTCGACATTCACATGACACCACTAAGGGAATCCGAACATTCATATCATCAAAATATCGAACACATATCAACTTCACATGATTACTTGCAACATGACTTCTCCCATGACCTCAAGAACGAAGGTAACTACTCACAAATTATATTCATGCTCAAGATCAAAGGGGTATTAAATATCATAATGGATCTTAACATATGATCTTCCACCAAATAAACCATATAGTAATCAACTACGTAATGTAATCAACACTACTAGTCACCCACAGGTACCAAATCTAAGGTTCCGGTACAAAGATTGAACACAAGAGATGAACTAGGGTTTGAGAGGAGATGGTGATGTTGAAGATGTTGATGAAGATTGGCCTCCCAAAGATGAGAGGGTTGTTGGTGATGATGATGGCTTCGATTTCCCCCTCCGGGAGGGAAGTTCCCCCGGCGGAATCGCTCCGTCGGAGGGCAAAAGTGCTCCTGCCCAAGTTCCGCCTTGATACGGCAGCATTCCACCCCGAAAGTCCCCTCTTGATTTTTTCTAGGCCAAAACACCTTATGCACCATAAGATGGGCACCATAGGTGGGCTGGGCTGCCCACAACCCACCAGCCCACGCTTGGGGGGCCTGGCGCGCCCTGGTGTCTTGTGGGCACTAGATGGCCCCCATCCGGTAGTTATTTGCTCCATTATTTTTTATATATTCCAAAATAATTCTTCATGAATTTTCATATTATTTGAAGATATGTGGAATAGGTGTCTCTGATATGCTTTTTTAGGTCTAGAATTCCAGCTGCCGGCATTCTCCCTCTTTGTATAAACCTTGCATATTATGAGAGAAAAGGCATTAGAATTACTCCACAAAGAATTATTATGCATAAAAATATTATAAATAAAAATAGGAAATCATGATGTATAATGGACATATCAACTCCCCCAAGCATAGACCTCGCTTGTCCTCAAGCGAAAGCCAATATCGATAAACATGTCCACATGGTTTGAGAGAGAGAGAGAGGTGTCGATAAAAACAAAATACGGACATAGTAGCATCATGCTTATTATCATAGCAGCAACAAACTTTATCATAGGACCCTTTCATATAACTTTCATTCTATAACTTCATCATAAAATTTCTCATGAACAAGTAACAATTCATCACAACATAGAAGAATAAAGCATAAACCTTATTGAAAACCAACAAACTATGTTCTCAATCAACTTTGCAACTACAATTCATCATATTATCAGGAAGGGTCTTGTGTTGAAGCCTTTTGGCAAGTCCACATACTCAACCATCATTTAATCTTCTATGATTGCTAACACTCACAGCAAACCCATGAACAAAAAGTTTCAACCGAACACATAGAAAGATAGGGGCTTATAGTTTTGCCTCCCAACGTATTCACCTCAAGGGTGATGTCGAAAATAATAACTCATGCTCACTCATATCCAACTGGATATATTTGCCTCGGTATTTCCTTAACACATGATGCTTGCAAAAAGAAAAAGTAAAAAAGGAATAGGGAAGAATACTTTGACTCTTGCATAAAAGTAAATACATAAAGGTAAAAGATAGGCCCTTCGGAGAGAGAATCAGAGGTTGTCATGCGCTATTTAGTTTGTATGCCAAATACCTTAATGAAAAAGAATGTCACATTATATTTCCCCTTGTGATAGCAACCTTTATTATGTATTCCATCGCTTTTATTACTTTTCCATCACAAGTTCGTACAATGCTCAATTTTCTCTTACACCAATTGATCAAACACATTTAGAAGCAATTTTTATCGCCATAGTGCACCGATGGGAGCTTACTTGAAGGATCTTACTTGATCCATAGGTAGGCATTGTAGACTATCTAAACATGAGTTTGGGTTTAGGGTTTTTGGATGCACAAGTAGTATCTCTAATTAGTGCGGAATTTTTGGCTAGCAAAGATATTGAGCAAGCACCACATGTTAAAGGATCTACGACAATACAACTTATATGTGAATATTGTTGGAAATATGCCCTAGAGGCTATAATAAAATGGTTATTATTGTATTTCCTTGTTCATGATAATTGTCTATTGTTCATGCTATAATTATGTTAACCGGAAACCGTAATACATGTGTGAATACATAGACCACAACAAGTCCCTAGTGAGCCTCTAGTTGGATAGCTCGTTGATCAATACATGGTCAAGGTTTCATGACCATGGACATTGGATGTCGTTGATAATGGGATCACATCATTGGGAGAATGATGTGATGGACAAGACCCAATCCTAAGCATAGCACAAGATTGTATAGTTCGTCTGCTAAAGCTTTTCTAATGTCAAGTATCGTTTCCTTAAACCATGAGATTGTGCAACTCCCGGATACCGTAGGAATACTTTGGGTGTGAAAAACGTCACAACGTAACTGGGTGGCTATAAAGGTACACTACGGTATCTCCGAAAGTGTCTGTTGGGTTGGCACGAATCGAGACTGGGATTTATAACTCCATATGACGAAGAGGTATCTCTGGGCCCACTCGATAAGACATCATCATAATGAGCTCAATGTGAGTAAAGAGTTAGCCACGGGATGATGTGTTACGGAACGAGTAAAGAGACTTGCCGGTAACGAGATTGAACAAGGTATAGGGATACCGACAATCGAATCTCGGGCAAGTATCATACCGGTAGACAAAGGGAATTGTATACGGGATTGATTGAATCCCCGACATTGTGGTTCATCCGATGAGATCATCGTGGAGCATGTGGGAGCCAACATGGGTATCCAAATCCTGCTGTTGGTTATTGACCGGAGAGGTGTCTCGGTCATGTCTACATGTCTCCCGAACCCATAGGGTCTACACACTTAAGGTTCAATGACGCTAGGGTTATAGGGAAATAGTGTACGTGGTTACCGAAGGTTGTTCCGGGTCCCGGATGAGATCCCAGATGTGACGAGGAGTTCCAGAATGGTACGGAGGTAAAGATTCATACATAGGAAGTGAGGTTTTGGTCACCGGAAGAGTTTGGGCATCACCGGTAACGTACCGGGACCACCGGAAGGGTTCCGGGGTCCACCAAGTGGGGCCACCAGCACCGGAGGGCTGCATGGGCCACAAGTGGGAGGGAACCAGCCCCTAGGTGGGCTGGTGCACCCCACAAGGGACCCAAGGCACAGCATGAGGTGGGAGGGGGGCAAACCCTAGAGGCAGATTAGCCCAAGGCCCACCTAGGGCGCCACCCCTCCCACTCCCTCTGTTGGCCGCCGCCCTAGATTTATCTAGGGTTCGCCGTCAGCCCTGGGGAGGGAACCCTAGGGATGCCGCACCCATCCTCCTTCCCCCTATATATGTGGGGTTTGGGGGGCTGCCAAACACCCGAGTTCTTCCTCTCTCAGCGCAGCCCTACCCTTCCTCTTCCTCATTCTCCGTAGTGATTGGCGAAGCCCTGGCGGAGACCACGCAGCTCCACCGTCACCACACCGTCATGCTGCGGGAGCTCTCCCTCAACCTCTCCTTCCTCCTTGCTGGATCAAGGCATAGGAGACGTCACCGGGCTGCACGTGTGTTGAACACGGAGGCGCCGTTGGTCGGCGCTAAGATCGGATTCCACCGCGATCTAAATCACTGCGAGTACGATTCCACCAACCGCATTCTTGTAACGCTTCTACTTAGCGATCTTACAAAGGTATGAAGATGCAATCTCTCCTCACTCGTTGCTAGTTTCTCCATAGATAGATCTTGGTGGTCATAGGAAAAATTTAGTATTACTACTACGTCTCCCAACAGTGGCATCATGAGCTAGGTCTATGCGTAGAATCTATGCACGAGTAGAACACAAGTTGTTGTGGGCGTCGATCTTGTTAATTTGCTTACCGTTACTAGTCTTATCTTGATTCGGCGGTATTGTGGGATGAATCGGACCGGACCAACTTTACACGTACTCTTACGTGAGACCGGTTCCACCGCCTGACTTGCACTTGTTGCATAAGGTGGCTAGCGGGTGTCTGTCTCTCCCACCTTAGTCGGATCGGATTCGATGAAAAGGGTCCGTATGAAGGGTAAATAGCAATTGGCATATCACGTTGTGGTTTTGGCATAGGTAAGAAATGTTCTTGCTAGAAACCTATAGCAGCCACGTAAAAACTTGCAACTACAAATTAGAGGATGTCTAACTTGTTTTTGTAGCATATGCCTTGTGATGTGATATGGCCAAAGGATGTGATGTGATGCATTGTGATGTATGAGATTGATTATGTTCTTGTAATAGGATTCACGACTTGCATGTCGATGAGTATGACAACCGACAGGAGCCATAGGAGTTGTCTTATTTTATTGTATGACCTGTATGTCAATCATAAACGCCATGTAATTACTTTACTTTATTGCTAATCGTTAGCCATAGTAGTAGAAGTAATAGTTGGCGAGACAACTTCATGAAGACACGATGATGGAGATCATGATGATGGAGATCATGGTGTCGTGCCGGTGACAGGGATGATCATGGTGCCCCAAAGATGGAGATCAAAGGAGCAAGATGATATTGGCCATATCATGTCACTATATTGATTGCATGTGATGTTTATCATGTTTACATCTTATTTGCTTAGAACGATGGTAGTAAATAAGATGATCTCTCAATACAATTTCAAGAAATGTGCTCACCCTAATTGTGCATCGTTGCTAAGGATCGTTGTTCCAAAGCACCACGTGATGATCGAGTTTGATAGGTTCTAACGTTCGCATATAACGGGCGTAAGCCAGATTTACACACGTGATACACTTAGGTTGACTTGATGAGCCTAGCATGTATAGACATGACCTCGGAACATGGAAGACCGAAAGGTCGAACATGAGTCGTATAGAAGATACGATCAACATGGAGATGTTCACCATGGATGACTAGTCCGTCTCACGTGATGATCGGACACGGGCTAGTTGACGTGGATCATGTATCACTTGGATGACTAGAGAGATGTCTATCTAAGTGGGAGTTCATTAAATAATTTGATTATGTGAACTTAATTATCATGAACTTAGTCTAAAATTGTCTTTACAATCTATATTGTAAATACAATGGCCAACGCTAATGTCACCCTCAACTTCAACGCGTTCCTAGAGAAAACCAAGCTGAAAGACGATGCAAGCAACTATGCGGACTGGGTCCGTAGCTTCAGGATCATCCTCATAGCTTCCAAAAGATTGTATGCCCTTGATGCACGGCTAGGTGACCCACCCATTTTCCCGGCGGACCAAGACGTTATGAACACTTGGCAGTCACGTTGTGATGATTACTCCCTGGTTCAGTGCACATGCTTTACAGTTTAGAACCAAGGCTCCAAAAGCGTTTTGAGCAACACGGAGCATATGAGATGTTCCAAGAGCTAAAACTTGTTTTCCAAGCTCATGCCCGGGTCGAGAGATATGACGTCTCCGACAAGTTCTTCAGTTGTAAGATGGAGGAAAATAGTTCTGTCAGTGAGCATGTACTCAAGATGTCTAGGTTGCACAACCACTTTACTCAGCTGGGAGTTAATCTCCCGGATGACTCGATCATTGACAGAATCATCCAGTTGCTTCCACCTAGCTACAAGAGCTTTGTGATGAACTACAACATGCAGGGTATGGAGAAGTCCATTACTGAATTATACTCGATGCCGAAATCAGCAGAGGTCGAGATCAAAAAGGAGCATCAAGTGTTGATGGTGAATAAGACCACTAGTTTCAAGAAAGGCAAGGGTAAAAAGAACTTCAATAAGGATGGCAAAGCTGTTGCTGCGCCCAGTAAGCAAGTTGGCGAGAAGAAGAACAAGCATGGACCCAAGCCTGAGACTGAGTGCTTTTATTGCAAGGGTACTGGTCACTGGACGTGGAACTGCCCCAAGTACTTAGCGGATAAGAAGGCCGGCAACGTTAAAGGTATATGTGATATACTTGTTATTGATGTGTACCTTACCAGCTCGTAGTAGCTCCTGGGTATTTGATACCGGTGCAGTTGCTCACATTTGTAACTCCAAGCAGGAGCTGGAGAATAAGCGGAGACTGGCAAAGGACGAGGTGACAATGCGCGTCCGGAATGGTTCCAAGGTTGATGTGATCGCCGTTGGCACGCTACCTCTACATCTACCTTCGGGATTAGTTTTAAACCTTAATAATTGTTATTTAGTACCAGCTTTGAGCATGAACATTGTATCTAGATCTCGTTTGAAGCGAGATGGATACTCATTTAAATATGAGAATAATGGTTGTTCTATTTGTATGAGAGAAATATTTTATGGTCATGCCCCATTGGTCAATGGTTTATTTTTTGATGAATCTCGAACGTGATGTTACACATGTCCATAGTGTGAGTACCAAAAGATGTAAGGTTGATAACGATAGTCCCACTTACATGTGGCACTGGCGCCTTGGTCATATTGGTGTCAAACGCATGAAGAAGCTCCATGCTGATGGACTTTTGGAGTCTCTTGATTTTGAATCATTTGACACGTGCAAACCATGCCTCATGGGCAAGATGACCAAGACTCCGTTCTCCGGAACAATGGAGCGAGCAACTGACTTATTGGAGATAATACATACCGATGTATGCAGTCCAATGTGCGTCGAGGCTCGCGGTGGCTACTGTTATGTTCTCACCCTCACTGATGACTTGAGCAGATATGGGTATGTCTACTTAATGAAACACAAGTCTGAAACCTTTGAAAAGTTCAAGGAATTTCAGAGTGAGGTAGAGAATCAACGTGATAGGAAAATAAAGTGCCTACGATCGGATCGTGGCAAAGAATATTTGAGTCACGAGTTTGGCACGCACCTAAGGAAATATGGAATTGTTCCACAACTCACGCTGCCTGGCACACCTCAGCGAAATGGTGTGTCTAAACGTCGTAATCGCACTCTATTGGATATGGTGCGATCTATGATGTCTCTTACCGACTTATCGCTATCATTTTGGGGATATGCATTAGAGACTGCCGCATTCACTTTAACTAGGGCACCGTCAAAGTCCATTGAGACGTCACCGTATGAATTATGGTTTGGAAAGAAACCTAAGTTGTCGTTTCTAAAAGTTTGGGGATGCGATGCTTATGTGAAGAAACTTCAACCTGAGAAGCTCGAACCCAAAGCGGAAAAGTGCATCTTCATAGGATACCCCAAAGAAACTATTGGTATACCTTCTACCTCAGATCCGAAGGCAAGGTCTTTGTTGCCAAGAATGGATTCTTTCTTGAGAAAGAGTTTCTCTCGAAAGAAGTAAGTGGGAGGAAAATAGAACTTGATGAGGTAATTGTACCTCCACTCGAACCAGAGAGTAGCTCAACACAGGAAGTTGTTTCTGTGGAGCCTATGCCGGCTGGAGAGGAAGTTAATGATGATGATCATGAAACTTCAGATCAAGTTACTATTGAACGTCGAAGGTCCACTAGGACACGTTCCGCAGCAGAGTGCTACGGCAACCCTGTCCTGGAAATCATGTTGTTGGACAACGGTGAACCTTCGAACTATGAAGTAGCGATGGCGGGCCCGAATTCCAACAAATGGCTTGAAGCCATGAAATCCGAGATATGATCCATGTATGAGAACAAAGTATGGACTTTGGTGGACTTGCCTGATGATAAGCGAGCCATAGAAAATAAATGGATCTTTAAAAAGAAAACTGACGCGGATGGTAATGTGACCGTCTATAAGGCTCGACTTGTCGCTAAGGGTTATCGACAAGTTCATGGAGTTGACTACAATGAGACTTTCTCACCCGTAGTGATGCTAAAGTCTGTCCGAATCATGTTAGAAATTGCCGCATTTTATGATTATGAGATCTGGCAAATGGAAAACGGCATTCCTTAATGGTTTCCTTAAGGAAGAACTGTATATGATGCAGCCGGAAGGTTTTGTCGATTCTAAAGATGCTAACAAGGTATGCAAGCTCCAGTGCTACATCTATGGCTAGTGCAAGCATCTCGGAGTTAGAACATTCACTTTAATGAGGTGATTAAAGCGTTTGGATTTATACAGGTTTATGGAGAACCCTGTATTTACAAGAAAGTGAGTGGGAGTTGTGTAGCATTCCTCATATTATATGTAGACGACATATTGTCGATGGGAAATGATATAAAAATCTTGGAAAGTGTAAATGCCTACTTCAATAAATGTTTTTCAATGAAGGACCTTGGAGAAGCTGCTTACATATTAGGCATCAAGATCTATAGAGATAGATAAAGACGCCTCATAGGTCTTTCACAAAGCACATACCTTGACAAGATATTGAAGAAGTTCAATATGGATCAGTCCAAGAAGGGGTTCTTGCCTGTGTTACAGGGTGTGAGATTGAGTACGACTCAATGCCCGACAACGACAAAGGATAGAGAAGAGATGAGTGTCATCCCCTATGCTTCAGCCATAGGCTCTATTATGTATGACATGCTATGTACCAGAACTGGTGTGAACCTTGCCATAAGTTTGGTAGGGAGGTACGAAAGTGATCCCAGAGCGGAACACTGGACAACGGTCAAGAATATCCTGAAGTACCTGAAAAGGACAAAGGATATGTTTATCGTATATGGAGGTGAAAGTGCGTTATATCGGCTAGAGGGGGGGGTGAATAGGCGATTTTTACAAATTCATCACTTGAGGAATTTCAACTTCGAGGAATTTGAAATGTGATGAATAACTAACAGCGGAATGAGTACTCAGGTGCATGAGGAGCATAGTATCAGCTTAGTCATCATGATGAAATGAAACATGCATGAACAGTGAGTAGCGTGATAAGGATAAGCAGTGATGCACAAGGCAACTTGAAGAATTTGAGGTGAGGAATTTGCTAAAGTCTTAAGTCAAATTATTCAAACAGTAACAATCAATTTCATCAACAGGTTTATGAGGAATAAGGAGGTTGAGGAAATAGAACCGGGTAGCTTGATGAAGACAATGGTTTGATGACCTAGTTCCAACTGCTGTGACAGTCGTACGTCTAGTTTGGAGCGGCCTGGTATTTAAACCAGAGGACACATAGTCCCAGGACA
Source organism: Hordeum marinum (assembly GCA_022496015.1). NCBI lineage: Eukaryota > Viridiplantae > Streptophyta > Magnoliopsida > Poales > Poaceae > Hordeum > Hordeum marinum. The sequence continues at coordinate 93,643,462 of CM039675.1, forward strand.
CACAATCCTTACCGTATTCTCCTTGAGATAAGGTCACAAAGTCCTCGCCCAACACTCGTGGTAAGTCTTCAGGGTAGACTTCCAAAACCCTCACAAACTGGTCACCCAATGATCCACAATTTACTGCTGGATGCTCTAGACCAAGGTCATTTCGTGCTCCCCAATTGACTGCAGGAGCACTAGACCATGACGCCTAATCGTCTGGAGGATACACAGTCCTCAAAGGTAACAAGCGTCGGTTCCACACTGGAATTTCTTCAGTGATGCTCAATCACTATGGGTTTTATGGTTTGCTTGTGGGTTTTTCCTCACTGATGATTTTCTCTCAAAGTCCTTAGAGCATGGGTTGCTCTCAAATGACAAGTGTCAGTTCTCTCTCAGAGCAGCCAACCAGCTAGTGGTTGTGGGGGTTGGCTATTTATAGCCAGGGTGCAACCTGACATGATAAGTCATAAATGCCCCCAATGATATGACCGTTATGTGGATAAGAACGATTGGGGACAACTGGCGCTAAGCATAGCAATGTTTGGAATTTCGAACTATGAAAGTCCTCAGCTTATCATGATCCTCACTTGTAGGCAATTCGCACTGGCGAAATCCTAACTCCTTAGTCAGATCAATTTCCTCAGAGACCAGAAGACCTTTGTCTCTGTCATTGAAAAACTTGTCTGAACCGTAAGAGACTTCCAAAGGCTTCACTCGGAGAATTGTATGGGTTGAGGATTTTGGAGTTGAGCATCAGTTGGAAATTTTCCTTAGTATTACCTCGACCCCCTTTAACAGTACGGTGTTTCCGATGACTCAAATAAAGGAAAAAAGAAGCTACGAGAACAAAAGTCTTCACGCTTCATATTCCTCATTCATATCTTCAAGGTCACACCAAGTTCTTCATTTTCAAAGTCTGCACAAAGTCTTCACCAAAGTCTTCAGAAAGTCTTCAGCAAAGTCTTCACTTGAAGACATACATTTTTAGGGGTCGGCAATATCCGAATATATCAAACTCTTCATCGACTTATAGAGCCTGTGTACACTCACAAACTCATTAGTGCCTTAACATATAAGTCTTCAATACACCAAAATCACTAAGGGGCACTAGATGCACTAACAATCTCCCCCTTTTTGGTGATTGATGACAAATAGGTTAAGTTTTCAACGGGGATAAACATATGAAGTGAAAGTACAGATTTTGAGGAATTTGATTGCAAGATAAAGAAGATCTCCCCCTGAAGCTGTAGATGCACATGGCAGGTTCAAAACATGGAGAACTCCCCCTATATCTTGTAATTCATACACGCATTTGAATATATGAAATGAAGAATTTGAAATGCGTGAGGAAAATGGTGTCTGACGAAATTCAGCATGCATGCATTAAGGTATTTGAGGAAATAAACATGCGAGGAAATAGTTCAAAAGTGTCAGACCACCATCGGACTTAAGTTTACAACTCAATAACCAAAAACTTCAGAAGAGCAAGAGTTGTAACTTAAACAAAAATAGCCCATATATATGTAGACCCGTTTGAAGACTAATTCAAATTTTCTCCCCCTTTGTCATCGAGGACCAAAAGGGAAGGAAAAAATGATAACTAACGCCCCATGAGGAATTTCATCTTGTTGGTGAAGAAGGAGCGCCAGCATTGTCGGGGTCGATTGTTGATGCAGGTTCAGCAGCAGTATCGTCAATGTCTTCATCTTCATCGCACTCGCGAGATGAAGAATAGGAACTGGTGACCATCAGAGGAACTTGGACTTTCTTGAACTTCTTCTGAGGACAGTGAGCAAAGTCAGGATATTCTTCAAAGTTTAGCTCATCCAATTCTTCAGAAGACATGATGTGATTTAGCACAACCCAAGAGCGCTTGAGGTTTTCATGAGCATAGTAGTGGTTCCTCTTGACAGTGTTCTGCATCATAGTCATATTTTGCACAATATACCCAAGTTGACGCTTGACCCACTTGTGATTTCGATCGAACTTCTGATGAAGACTTAAGAGAAGCTCACGATCAGTCATCACATGAGGAGCAGTTGCATGAGGCTTTTGTGCAGAGGTTTTGGTAGAGGAGTCCTGTGTGGCAGAGTCATCATTGGTGGAGTAGGATGCTGCTTGACGAAACTGACCATCCAATGGACGAGAGCCTTGATCAATGACATCCTTGCCTTTTCCTTCATCAATTGTGCTTTTGAGAACTTTAATCGGGGGCAAAAAACTGAAATGATTCTGGAAGTCAGTCTTAAAGTGAATTGAAGACTTTGTTCTGATGAAATGCATAATCTAGGGAGCAAAGGGCTTCAACTCAAATGGTGACATAGCAGCATCGGCCAGAGTCCTCATGAAGAAATCGTGAAAGTTGATGGGAATGCCATGAATGATGTTGAAAAGCGTATTCTTCATGAGTCCTTCCACTTCTTCTTCTTCAGAGTTGTGGCCCTACTGAGGACATAGGGTATGAGTGAGTATGTGATAGACTGTTCTTGGTACATACAACAAATCCTTCACAAGAAAGGTTGTCCTTTGAGGCTTTCTAGGCGCTAATTTCTTCATCATCACATTCATCATCTGATTCGGTAGTGGTGGATCATTGAACAGGCAGCGGGCTTCATCTGAAGGAATTGGAACTGGGACAGACTGAAGCAATTCAGAAGAACTTGCAGTGAAATGAGTTGTTTCGGTCATCCAGTCCAAGACCCAGGAGTTGATGTCTGAGGAATTTCCACTAATGTATAGAGTGGCATAGAATTGAAGAATCAACTCCTTGCTCCAGTCACAGACATCTACACAGAAGGGAAGAAGCCCAGCATCATGAAGAACTTGGAGCACCAACGTGAATGATGGAATTGACTCCATGTCCACATGAGGAATATTATGGTGCTCGAAGATTTTCTTCTTGTCACATAGAACAGAGGCATAGTAGTTCATTTGCGTAGGAGTCCAGAACCTTGTGCGACCAGTCCGACCAGAATCATATGGATTTGATCCTGTGAAGAACATGTGTTCATTGAAGAAATTTGTCCTGAGGAATTTGGGGCGGACTGAACCTTTGAATGGCATTCTTTGCTTAGGTTGAAGATTTGGTCGACTGTGCCCCTTGATCTCAGTTGGCATGGGAGGAACAGCAGACTGAGTGATTTGTAGAACAAGTTCCTCAGTAGTGGCCGGAGCATCAATTTCCTTAGCCGTTGCAGCTGGAATTTCTTCAGGGTCTGGAAGGTACAGGTGTTCAGAATCTTCAGGTATTTCCTCAGTTTGTGCAGGTGACTGAGGAATCAGCATCAAAGGAGTCGCCACAGGTGAGTTGGGATGTGCAGATTCCCAATATTCATCATTGATGACAGGAGTAGTGTCACCAATGTCAACTTCTTCATCAATTTCTTCAGCGCCAGCAGTTAGCAGAAGCTGAGGTGATGATACCTTGGGAGTTGATGCAGTGTCATCAATGACAATTTCCTCATTAAGAGGCTCTGAGGAAGCAACCGAATGATTCTCTTCTTCGTGAGGAATGTCATTTGCTTCCTCAATTGGCACAATAGCATAGGATGGTGCCGAGGAAGTTGGAGTTACATCAAGTGGTGTAGCTGAGGAACTTGTCAAAGTTTTCAACTTCTTCAACATAGGGGCTTCAGAAGTTGATGCCTTTCTTTTGAGGGGATTTTCCTCAGCAGGAGCAGTTTCTTCAGGAACGACTGATGCAGCTGCCCTGGGTGGTTCAGTTTCTTGAGGCTCAGCGGATTCTTCAGCTGGCCTATCAGATTCTTCAGGCACAACATTGGGGGTTGTCCTGACATGTTCTTCAGTGGTCTGAGTTTCCTCAGCAGCACTGGCAGCTGCTTTTGGTGAAAAAGCACTTTCTTCAGCAGTTTCTTCAGGCTGAGCATTTTCATCAGCAGCCTGAGGAATTTCATAATCAGTCTGAGCAATTTCTTAAGACTGAGTCTTTTGTGGTTGCGATCAAGCTGCAACCCTGGTGTTGTGATCCTTTACAGCTGCATGAGCAGCCCTGACAAGTCTGACCTTGGTGCCCTTCCATTCAACATCATATCTCTATTCATCCAAAGAGAGAGTGTGAATCTCGGACTGAACTGTAACGAGTTGATTTGGGGTCACATTTTCACGTAGAAACTTTTCTTTGCAAGTCTTGTTCCTCTTAGGTCTCTGAGCTTGCTCTCTTTTCCATTGTTCTTTAGAGATGAAGTGGGTGAGGACATGATCCACTTCAGGAGGCAGATTTAGTGAGGAAAGTGGAGTGCTTGGGTCCTCATGCCATATATCTATGAAATTTAGCATCATCTTGGGATCCAGCATGAGAGGAAAAGAGCTACCCTTTGCTTTAGCAGCCCTGTGCTGACTCTGTCTGATGATTTCTACCAATTCCTCATCATCAGCATTAGCATCAGCATCATCATTATCCTCTGAAGAATCTGAGGGGACTGTAACGAGAGCCTTGCTGGTGTGAGAGCTTGGTCTTTGACCACGTCCAGCTATCTTCTTCAGTTTAAGTGCAGAGGGACTGGTTGAAGACTTTGTAGTAGTGGAGGGGCTTGCAGTGAGCTTCGGAACAATCGTGAAACCCTTAGTGCTTTTGCATGTTGCCAGATGCACTGGGGTTGAGGACTTTTTGACTGTTGCAGATGACTGAGCAGCAATAGTTCCAGGTGCTGAAGGTTTTCTGGGCTGAGGCCTTTGACCTTGAGGAATTTGCACTGAGGATTTTGAAGAGCCAATTTTCAGAGCAGATTTCTTTACCATCTTCTTCGAAGCAAGAGCAGAAGCTCCGGCAGAGGCAGCAGCAGCAGAATCCTCGTTGAATCTTCACTGCCTCTTTGGCTTTCCTCGCCAACTTGGCTAGTTGCTTTTCCCACATGGTAGGAAAGTCCTCACCAGTTTTGAGGCTAGAAGGATCATCAATTTGGTTAGGAGCAAGAGGAGGCCTGCTGCAAGGTGGTTTCATAGCGAATTTCATCATGTATTTTGGAGTTACGTAACGATATTCTCTCCATTCTTTGGCCCATCTCCTCTCAATCTTTTGCAGATGGATCTTCCTCTGCTTGGTCGTCTCCTTTCCATGAGTTTCTTCGTCAGGTGTGCAATATTCATCATACAGATCCTTAGGGATCTCAAATGCAGTGTGCACATCTGGCTTTTTCCCTCCTTTCTAAGGTTTCTTTCCATCAGACATTTTCTTCACTTGAGGAATATGAACTCTTGAAGAATCTGAAGAGGCACACAGTTTTTCTTCAAGTAGCGCTGCAAATGAGTTAAGTTGATGAGAACCTAGTGATTCATCAGCGGACATGTTGTACCTGTGAATAGAGTATATGTGCGAAGAATTTGAAGAGGTCATATGGGTTCTCAGAAATTTTAAGAGAGATAGGTGTGAGGAATTTGACCATGGATGTCTTGAGGAATTTTACTAAGTGTTCTTAGTCTTAGGTTCCAGAGTTGTGCAAATTTGAGAATTCGCACAATTGTGGAATCTTGAAGAAAATCATTACTTAGGGAAAATCATCAACTATCAAATATGAGGAGATGTAAGGTGCTTTTGTATTTGATTTATAACGTATAAACACCTATTAAGGAATAGTAGTTGTAGTTGAGGATCAAACAGGGGCAGTAAAAATAAATTTTAATTACCCTGGTGAAGAACACGACGAACATAGAGACGAAATGAGGAAGTTCGTTCGTTCAGATTTCCCATGCCCTAGCTTGGCAGAAGGAGATAGCTACAGCGGCGGCGGGATGAAGATTTCTGCGGCCGATGCGAGTACGGCGACGACGAGGTTGAGGCAGCGAAGCTCTTCCTCACCGGCGACAATGACTTTAGCGGCGGTGCTTGGTTGGAGCTCGGGAGAGAGATGAGATGCGGAGTAACCGAGAAAAGTAGATGGGAAGGGGGCATTTATAGAGGAAGTGAAAACTGATCCTCCCGAAGATTTTGGATAGGATTGCCCCTGACCCTTGCTCTCCACGCGACAGGTGTCACCCGCGATCTGGGCAGTGAAGATTGTGGAGGATCGTGGGTTATCAAGGCACGGGAATCGGAACAGTTTGAGCGGGAATCGCCAAAAAAATTGATAGTGAAGATTTCAAAGTTTTCGTTCGCAAATTCTTCAGCTGTCAAGGACACAGTGAAGACATTGAACAAGCTTCAAAGTAGAACGCATATGAGGAATTTGTGAACAGTCTGGGTTGAGTTTAGCATAGACGAGGAAAGGGTCCGATCACATTCACTTAGATGAAAATCAACTTGAAGAATTAGCTATAAGTGAATGCTGTTGAGGACATTAAAAAACTCAAATATACATATATATATAGTCAATGAAGAATATGAGTCTCAAAAGTTTTGAAGAATTTGAAAAGTTGATGAATTTGAAGACTTGAGGAATTTGCAAATTTGAGGAATTTGCAAATTTGAAGAATTTGCAACAGTGCTCAATTTTTAAGAACTTCAACTTTTGGTTGGTGGCGTAACCCACCGTATAAGAATGATGATTTCAGACACCGCTTACAATTGTCATAGAGTTCTAAGAATGAAATTCTCCATTAATTTCTTCACACTTAGAGAGTTATTCTTCATTGATTGAAGAAAAATGTTACTTCGTGTGTTGCACATCTAAGTCATCAATTTTGCATACGTGTTAGGATGTGTGTTCTTCATCAAAGAACATTCGAAGATTCTAAGATATTTAGCTCACACCGCAACTTGCAAAATATCTTTTCATCCAAGGGCTTTGTGAAGATAACGGCCAGTTGTTCTTTAGTAGGAATGTGATTGATGGAGATGTCTCCCTTGAGTACATGATCTCGAAGAAAGTGATGACGAATCTGGATGTGCTTGGTCTTGGAGTGCTGAACAGAGTTGTACGCAATCTTGATGGCACTCTCATTGTCGCAGTAAAGAGGCACATTCTTCAGCTTGATGCCGTAGTCCTTGAGGGTTTGCTTCATCCATAGTAACTGAGCACAACACGAGCCAGCAGCAATGTACTCAACTTCTGCAGTAGAGAGTGAAATGCAGTTCTGCTTCATCAAGGACCAACAGACTAAGGATCGTCCGAGGAAATGACATGTGCCTGAGGGTGACTTGCGATCCACACGATCTCCAGCATAGTCAACATCAGAGTATCCGACGAGGTGAAGATTTGAGCCCTTGGGATACCACAATCCAAGTGTTGTTGTGTGAGCTAAGTATCGAAGAATATGTTTCACAGCCTTATGGTGTGATTCCTTCGGTGTTGCTTGGAATCGAGAACACATGCAGACACTTAGCATTATGTCAGGCCAAGATGCACATAGGTACAATAAGGAGCCAATCATGGAGCGGTATACCTTCTGATCGAAATCTTTACCATTTTCATTAGTGCAGAGATGGCCTTTTGAAGGCATTGGAGTTTGGACGCCTTTGCAATCTTGCATGTCGAATTTCCTCAGAACATCTTTGAGGTATTTCTCTTGTGAGATGAATATGCCATTGTCTTGCTAACGAATTTGAAGACCTAAGAAGAATTTCAACTCTCCCATCATAGACATTTGATATTCTTCACTCATCATATAGGCAAATTCATCACTGTAATGTTTGTCAGTACATCCAAAGATAATATCATCAACATATATTTGGCATATGAACAGTTCATTGTCATAGGATTTCGTGAAAAGAGTAGGGTCGAGTGAACCAGGTTTGAAGCCTTTCTTCATGAGGAATTCCTTCACAGTGTTGTACCACGCCCGAGGGGCCTGCTTGAGGCCATAGAGGGCCTTGTTTAGTCTGAAGACTTTGTCAGGATGCTTAGGATCTTCAAAACCTGGGGGTTGAGCAACATATACTTCTTCCTCAAGCTTACCATTGAGGAATGCACTTTTCACATCCATTTGATATAAGATGATATTATGATGTTTAGCATAAGCCAGTAATATGCGAATAGCTTCAAGTCTAGCAACAGGTGCAAAAGTTTCATCAAAGTCAATTCCCTCAACCTGTGTATAGCCTTGAGCTACAAGTCGAGCCTTATTCCTCACCACAAGACCATTTTTATCTTGCTTGTTGCGGTAGATCCACTTGGCACCTATGATGTTATGCTTGCGAGGATCTGGCCGCTTGACAAGTTCCCACACGTTGTTGAGCTTGAACTGATGCAATTCCTCTTGCATAGCTTGAATCCATTCGGGCTCCTTAAATGCTTCATCAACTTTGGTGGGCTCTAAGATAGAGACAAAGGCAAAGTGCCCACAAAAGTTAGTTATATGTGAAGCTTTTGAGCGTGTGAGAGGACCTGGTGCATTGATGTCATCGATGATTTAGTCAATCTGTACTTCATTTGCTACTCTTAGATCAGCAGGTTGACGAGGCTGAGGAGTTTCATCAGCACCATTTTCTTCAGGTATATCAGCATGAGAGTCTTCATTTGTTGGAATGATTTCCTCAGTGGGTATGACATCTTAAGTTGCCTTCAGCTTGATGGATTCCTCAGGAGATTGTTCATCTAACACAGAAGGCAGGTGCTCTCTTTGCGAGCCATTAGTTTCATTGAACCGCACATCTACAGTTTCAACCACCTTGTGATGGTAGGTGTTGAAGACTTTGTAGGTGTGCGAGTCCTTTCCATAACCAAGCATAAAACCTTCATGTGCTTTCGGTGCAAACTTAGAACTATGGTGAGGATCTCTGATCCAGCATTTTGCACCGAAGACTTTGAGATAACTTACATTGGGTTTCTTGCCTGTCATGAGCTCATATGAAGTCTTCTTGAGGAATTTGTGAAGATATACCCTGTTGATGATGTGGCATGTAGTATCAATTGCTTCAGGCCAGAAGCGACGAGGGGTTTTGTATTCGTTAAGCATGGTTCGAGCCATCTCAACAAGAGTCCTGTTCTTGCGCTCCATGATGCCATTCTGCTGAGGAGTGTAAGGAGCAGATAACTCATGAGTAATACCAAGTTCATCAAGATATTCATCAAGGTTAGTGTTCTTGAATTCAGTCCCATTATCACTCCTAATATGCTTGATCTTGACGCCAAAGTTGGTGGAGGCCCTTGAAGCAAATTATCTGAAGACATCCTGCACTTCATTTTTGTACAGAATGATATGCACCCATGTATAACGAGAGTAATCATCAATAATGACAAATCGATACAAACTTGAAGAATTTGTTAGTGCGGAGTAGTGAGTGGGACCAAAGAGATCCATATGAAGCAATTCAAAAGGTCGCGTAGTGGTCATGATTGTCTTCGAGGGATGCTTGGATCTGGTCATCTTCCCAGATTCACATGCACCACAAAGGTGGTCCTTGAGGAATTTGACACCCTCGATGCCAATGACGTGCTTTTTCTTCACGAGTGTGTACAAATTCCTCATACCAGCATGTCCAAGTCGTCGATGCCACAACCAGCCTTCTGAAGACTTTGCAAGTAAGCAAGTGGCAGGTTGAGGACCTGTAGAGAAATCAACAATATACAAGTCTCCTCTCCTAAAGCCTTCGAAGACTTTGGAATTGTCAGATTCCATGATGACAACACAACGATATTTTCCGAATATGACAACCATATCAAGATCACAAAGTATTGATACAAACATGAGGTTGAACCCGAGGGATTCAACAAGCATCACCTTGTCCATGGTTCGGTCCTTTGAGATAGCAACCTTACCAAGTCCCAATACCTTGCTTTTTTCCTTTGTCTGCATAGGTGATATGCTTCAGAGGAGATGGAGTGAGTGGCAAATTCATTAGTAGATTCTTGTCACCCGTCATGTGGTTTGTGCATACACTATCGAGAACCCACTCAGTAGATTTTAGAGTATCATCCTGCAGATGAATTAGTACACCTTACGAACTCATATGCTTCAGAGTGAAGAATATGATATCAATTTCATCAGACAAAATTTCATCACATAAGATAGTAAGCAACTAGAGTGAGGACGTGAGAAATGAACAATTCATTTCATTATGGTTACCTTGTGTCCTTTCAAGCATTTCCTCAGGTCTCCAGCAAATTCATTAGATCTTCAAATTCATCTGGAGACCTGACCCTGCATAAGATGTCAGTTTGTTTTCTTCACCACCCACATCTAGAGGGGTGGCAAGGAATTCATCAGTCTGCGAGCACCATGTGAGAAGGGAGGCATTGAAGCAAGTGTGCTTCGTTTCACAAGGCGAGGGTTAGAGTATTCATATGAATAAGCAGAGAAATTCTTCGAGGACTTATGAACATAATGGTTTGAAGAATAATGCACATATTCATAACTCATAGGTTTTCCCTGCGAAACAGAGGCATTAGCACGAGAATGATGATTTTGACCATTTGAGGAATTTGGTCCAAGTGAGGACTTTGGTCCATATGAGGAATTTGATCTGGGGTTCCGATTATTCATGAGTGGTGTCGTGAGGACATTTGCTTGAAGATTTTGTAGGTAGTTCTTGGGAAACCAGATTTTCTTCATAGGAGAACTGTTCCTGTAGTTAGTTCCAACATATCTAGCAAATACTTCACTTGACTGATTTTTGAAGAATCTGTAATTGGAGTCAAGTGACTCAACAGAGGAATATGAAGTTTCACAAGTAAAGCCAGATAAAGTGGATGGATCCACAGGAGATTCTTTTGCAGCAACCCAAGAGGTTTTGGGGTACTGCTCAGGTGTCTAGTGGGATCCATCAGCGTTGAGTTTCCTCACAAAGGCAATACCCTCTTTCCTAGGGTTGTTGTTCAGAATCTGCTTCTTGAGGACATCACAAAGGGTTTGATGCCCTTTGAGACTTTTGTATATGCATGTCACATACAATTCCTTCAAACCTGCATTGTCATTATTGATACTAGTGGTATCCTCAGATGAGGAATTTAAGACCACGGGAATAGTTGAAGAAATTGGAGCAATAGAAGCATTTGAACATTCAGGTGAAGAATTAGCAGTTTCACGTTCGATGCATTTCAAACAAGGTGGAACAAATTCTTCCTGAGCGGTACTGATCTGTTGAGCCAGTAAGGAATTGTTTTCCCTGTGGAGATCCTCATTTGACACCGTCAGCTTTTCAAGATCTTGCTTTCTTTGAAGAAATTCATATGAAAGCTTCTCATGATCGGCTAAGAGGTCGTTATGATGACTCTGAAGGTTATCATACATTGTGTGAAGACTTTTAAGATCAACAGACAGAGTTTGAGTCCGATCCACTTCACGGTTTAACAGATCATCGCTTTTGTCTAGAATTTTCTGAAGCTTTTCAAGTGCACTTTGTTGCTTAGTGGCAATTTTAACAATTTTAGCATAGCTAGGTTTCACATATTCATCAGATTCACCTTCACTTGATTCAGATGAGGAATGATGTTTGTGTACCTTTGAGCCTTTTGCCATAAAGCAATAAGTGGGAGCATAATCATCATAGCTGACGTCAGAGTCGTTGGAGTGGTCATATTCTTCATTGTTGAAGATGGACTTGCTGACGAACGCAGTAGCGAGAGCAAGGCTAGCGACACCAGATTTTGATTCCTCCCCAGATTCTTCCTCTTCTTCATATTCTTCAGATTCTTCCTCAGAATCCATTTCCTTACTGATGAATGCTCGAGCCTTTCTGGAACCATTATTCTTGTGCTTTGAGGACTTTGAAGATGAGGACTTTGCAGATGAGGACTTTGAAGATTTCTTCTTTTTCTTTGAGTCATCGGAACTATCATCTTTGTATTTCTTCTTCTTCTTGGAGTCTTTTTCCCAGAGAGGACAATCAGAGATAAAGCCACTTTTTGATGACTTTCCAAATCTACCTCGTCTTGAGAACTTCTGGAATTTCCTCACAAGCATAGCTAGTTCCTGACTTAGTTCTTCAGAATCACCAAGGCTGCTATCAAAATCTTCTTCTTCAGATGAGGAAATTGCTTTTGCCTTCAGAGCATGAGATCTTCCATAGCTTGGCCCGTAGAGGTCTCTTTTCTCAGCTTGTTGGAATTCATGAGTATTGAGTCTCTCAAGAATATCAGCAGGATCAAGAGCTTTGTAGTCTCCATGTTCTTGAATCATCAAAACTAGAGTATCAAATGAGGAATCGAGAGATCGTAGCAGTTTCTTCACCACTTCATGGTCAGTGATATCAGTGGCACCCAGTGCTTGAAGTTCATTGGATATATCAATGAGGTGATCAAATGTTTGCTAAACATTTTCATTGTCAAGTCTCTTGAAGCGGTTGAAGAGATTGTGAAGAACATCAACACGAGAGTCTCGTTGAGTGGAAACACCTTCGTTGACTTTGGACAGCCTATCCCAGATAAGCTTAGCAGATTCCAAAGCACTCACTCTGCCATACTAACCTTTGCTCAGATGACCACAGATGATATTCTTTGCTTGGGAATCGAGTTGCTTGAATCTCTTCACATCAGCAGCTGTAACAATGGGAGCGACAGAGGGCACACCATTTTCCATAACGTACTAGAGATTGTTGTCAATAGCTTCAAGGTGCATACGCATCTTGTTCTTCCAGTAGGGGTAGTCTGTCCCATCGAAAGTAGGACATCCCGCGGAAACGTTGATCATACCTGTAGTCGACATAACTAGAACTCCAGGTGGTTAAACCAAAATCACACAGAGCGAGGGAGTACCTGCTCTGATACCAATTGAAGTTGCGTTATATCGGCTAGAGGGGGGTGAATAGGCGATTTTTACAAATTCATCACTTGAGTAATTTCAACTTCGAGGAATTTGAAATGTGATGAATAACTAACAGCGGAATGAGTACTCATGTGCATGAGAAGCATAGTATCAGCTTAGTCATCATGATGAAATGAAACATGCACGAACAGTGAGTAGCATGATAAGGATAAGCAGTGATGAACAAGGAAACTTGAAGAATTTGAGGTGAGGAATTTGCAAAAGTCTTAAGTCAAATTCTTCAAACAGTAACAATCAATTTCATCAACAGGTTTATGAGGAATAACGAGGTTGAGGAAATAGAACCGGGTAGCTTGATGACGACAATGGTTTGATGACCCAGTTCCAACTGCTATGACAGTCGTACGTCTGGTTTGGAGCAGCCTGGTATTTAAAATAGAGGACACACAGTCCTTACCGTATTCTCCTTGAGCTAAGGTCACACAGTCCTCGCCCAACACTCGTGGTAAGTCTTCAGGGTAGACTTCCAAAATCCTCACAAACTGGTCACCCGGCGATCCACAATTTACTATTGAATGCTCTAGACCAAGGTCACTTCGTGGTCCCCAATTGACTACAGGAGCACTAGACCATGACGCCTAACCGTCTGGAGGATACACAGTCCTCAAAGGTAACAAGCGTCGGTTCCACACAGAACAAAGTCCTCAGAGGATGGGTTGCTCTCAAATGACAAGTGTTAGTTCTCTCTCAGAGCAGCCAACCAGCTAGTGGTTGTGGGGGTCGGCTATTTATAGCCAGGGTGCAACCTGACATGATAAGTCATAAATGCCCCCAATGATATGACCGTTATGTGGATAAGAATGATTGGGGACAGCTGGCGCTAAGCATAGTAATGGTCGGAATCTCGAACTATGAAAGTCCTCAGCTTATCATGATCCTCACTTGTAGGCAATTCGCAATGGCGAAATCCTAACTCCTCAGTCAGATCAATTTCCTCAGAGACCAGAAGACCTTCGTTTGTGTCACTGAAAAACTTGTATGAACTGTAAGAGATTTCCAAAGGCTTCACTTGAAGAATTGTATGGGTTGAGGATTTTGGAGTTGAGCATCAGTTGGAAATTTTCCTTAGTATTACCTCGACCCCCTTTAATAGTACAGTGTTTCCTATGACTCAAATAAAGGAAAAAGGAAGCTACGAGAACAAAAGTCTTCATGTTTCATATTCCTCATTCATATCTTCAAGGTCACACCAAGTTCTTCATTTTCAAAGTCTGCACAAAGTCTTCACCGAAGTCTTCAGCAAAGTCTTCACTTGAAGACATACATTTTTAGGTGTCAGCAATCTCCAAATATATCAAACTCCTCATCGACTTATAGAGCCTGTGTACACTCACAAACTCATTAGTGCCTTAACCTATAAGTCTTCAATACACCAAAATCACTAAGGGGCACTAGATGCACTAACAGGAGGTGCTGAGGAACTTGTCGTAAAGGGTTACGTTGATGCTAGCTTCGACACAGATCCAGATGACTCCAAGACACAAACCGGATACATGTATATTTTGAACGGAGGGGCAGTCAGCTAGTGCAGGGGCAAGCAAAGCGTCGTGGCGGCATCTACATGTGAAATGGAGTATATAGCTATTTCGAAAGCAGCAAAGGAAGGAGTCTGGATGAAGGAGTTCATCACCGACCTAGGAGTAATTCCCAATGCATCGGGCCCGATGACTCTATTCTGTGACAACACTGGAGCTATTGCCCTTGCCAAGGACCCCAGGTTTCACAAGAATACAAGACACATCAAGCGTCGCTTTAACTCCATCCGTGATTACATTCAGGAGGGAGATATAGATATTTGTAAAGTACATATAGATCTGAATGTCGCAAATCCGTTGACTAAACCTATCTCACGAGCAAAACATGATCAACACCAGAACTCTATGGGTGTTCGATTCATCACAATGTAACTAGATTATTGACTCTAGTGCAAGTGGGAGACTATTGGAAATATGCCCTAGAGGCAATAATAAAATGGTTATTATTGTATTTCCTTGTTCATGATAATTTTCTATTGTTCATGCTATAATTGTGTTAACCGGAAACCGTAATACATTTCTGAATACATAGACAACAACAAGTCCCTAGTGAGCCTCTAGTTGTCTAGCTCGTTGATCAATAGATGGTCACGGTTTCATGACCATGGACATTCGAGGTCGTTGATAACGGGATCACATCATTGGGAGAATGATGTGATGGACAAGACCCAATCCTAAGCATAGCACGCGATCGTGTAGTTCGTCTACTACAACTTTTCTAATGTCAAGTATCGTTTCCTTTGACCATGAGATTGTGCAACTCCCAGATACCGTAGGAATACTTTGGGTGTGCCAAATGTCACAACGTAATTGGGTGGCTATAAAGGTACACTACGGGTATCTCCGAAAGTGTCTGTTGGGTTGGCACGAATCGAGACTGGGATTTGTCACTCCGTATGACGGAGAGGTATCTCTGGGCCCACTCGGTAAGACATCATCATAATGATCTCAATGTTACTAAGGAGTTAGCCACGAGATGATGTGTTATGGAACGAGTAAAGAGACTTGTCGGTAATGAGATTGAACAAGGTATAGGGATACCGACGGTCGAATCTCGGGCAAGTATCATACCAGTAGACAAAGGGAATTGTATACGAGATTGATTGAATCCCCGACATCGTGGTTCATCTGATGAGATCGTGGAGAATGTGGGAGCCAACATGGGTATCCAGATCCCACTGTTGGTTATTGACCGGAGAGGTGTCTCGGTCATGTCTACATGTCTCCCGAACCCGTAGGGTCTACACACTTAAGGTTCGATGACGCTAGGCTTATAGGGAAATTGTGTACATGGTTACTGAAGGTTGTTCGAAGTCCTGGATGAGATTGCGAATGTCACGAGGAGTTCCGGAATGGTCCGATGGTAAATATTAGTAAATAGGAAGTGAGGTTTTGGTCACCGGAAGAGTTTTGGGCATCACCGGTAACGTACCGGGACCAGCAGAAGGGTTCTGGGGTCCACCAAGTGGGGCCACCAGCACGGAGGGATGCATGGGCCACAAGTGGGAGGGAACCAGCCCCTAGGTGGGCTGGTGCACCCCACAAGGGGTCCAAGGCACAGCATGAGGTGGGAGGGGGCAAACCCTAGAGGCAGATGGGCCCTAGGCCCACCTAGGGCGCCGCCCCTCCCACTCCCTCTCCTGGCCGCCGCCCTAGATTGAACTAGGGTTGGCCACTGGCCCTAGGGAGGGAACCCTAGGGATTCCGCACCCCTCATACTTCCCCCTATATATATGTGGGGTTTGGGGGCTGCCAGACACACGAGTTCTTCCTCTCTCGACGCAGCCCTACCTTTCCTCTTCCTCGTTCTCCGTAGTGCTTGGCGAAGCCCTGCCGGAGACCATGCAACTCCACCGTCACCATGCCGTCATGCTGCCAGAGCTCTCCCTCAACCTCTCCTTCCTCCTTGCTGGATCAAGGCATAGGAGACGTCACCGGGCTGCACGTGTGTTGCACGTGAAGGCGTCGTTGTTCGGCGCTAAGATCGGATTCCACCACGATCTGAATTGCTGCGAGTACGACTCCACCAATCGTGTTCTTGTAACGCTTCCTCTTAGCGATCTTCAAAGGTATGAAGATGCAACCTCCCCTCACTCGTTGCTGGTTTCTCCATAGATAGATCTTGGTGGTTGTAGGATTTTTTTGATTTACTACTACGTCTGCCAACAAATATGAACAAACATATGTCATTACGTTGTCTTCCTTGTCCAACGTCAACAATTTTGGCATATAGTATCTAATGAGGGCTCACAATCATAAAAGACGTCTAAGATAGTGTATTTTCATGTGAATATTCTCTTCCCTAATTAATTATTTCATGAATTGCATCATTGACCAGTGCTATGTTTGTCAATCTCCAATAAATTTTACCACTTATACTTTTCCTTATGTGATGTCATTACTTACCATAAGATTGGCATGTGATCCTTTTAATTTATTTTCCTCTTATTATGATTGCAACAAGAAAGTAAAGAAGCAAGATCTCAAACTAAACTTTATGATATAACTCTCACTCGATTGCATAGATAGATAGATCATGAAACTAGCACTCGAAAATAGATCATACTAAACTTGTATTCACCTAAATCATGAAATAGCTAAGGATCGAAATAAAATAAGTAAAATTAATAAAAGTGATGGTGATACGATACCGGGGCATCTCCCCCAAGCTTGGCTCAAGCTAAGGGGAGTGACCATACCCATGTACTCAAGTCTCCCTTGGTGGTGAAGATGATGAAGGTGGTGGTGATAAAGTGTCACACTTGAGCCTCAATAGGTACTCCAATTTACGGATGATGCTCCGAAGGGTCATGATGTGCTCCTCTAGAAAAAGAAAATCATGAGTGAGAAATTTATTCTGAACACGAACCGCTTCGAAAGCCCTAAAAGCTTCAAATTCAATGCTGGTGAGATGACTATAATAAGGTCGAAGGATATCTTCTTCTTCCTCCTCTACCGTGGGCATGGATTGCCCTCCTTCTTGAGCTTGAGCCCTCATAGCTTCCTTGCCCTTGTCTTCATGGTTGGCTTATTTTGGATCCTCTTTCTTCAGCTCGATCTTCATCAACCAAGCATCTTCTTATATGTTATTGGAGTAGGAAGAAGACATGATGCCTAGCTTAATAGATCTGATAGGAAAACAACATGAAACAAGAATATGGGATTTTTCTATGATGCGGTGGTCAAAGTAATCGGGGATATATATAGAGATTTTCTTATCTTGAGAAACAAGAATATGGAAGGAAAACAGAGTCGGGAAGGTGCCTAAGAAGGGCACAACCCACCAGGGCGCTCCAGGGAGGGCAGGCGCGCCCTGGTGTATCGTGCTCACCTTGGTTGCCTTCCTGTTTATTTATTATTTTCCTAATTTTGTAATATTCCAAAAAAAAAATTGTGGATTTTTCGAAGTCCGATTACTTACCATATCATGTACCTCCTCTTTTTTCAAGATTCTGGAGTGTTCCAGAAGGTTTATTTTATGTGTTCGTCCGGTGTCATGGTTTGAATAATATTGCTTTCAACATTAATATGCGTACCTGATATATAGTGTTTAATTCTTTGTCCATTGACCACCTTCGGGTTAATACCTTCGCTATTATTAATCTTGATAGCTCCAGAGTGATAAACCTCTTTGATAACATATGGTTCTTCCCATTTGGAAAGAAGTTTTCCTGCAAAAACTCTGAAATGAGAGTTGTACAAAAGAACATATTCTCCAATTTTGAATTCCCGCTTTTGGATTCTTTTCTCATGACATATTTTAACTTTTTCGTTGAATAGTTTGGCATTTTCATAAGCTTGGGTTCTCCATTTATCTAATGAGCTAATATCAAATAACCTCTTTTCACCGGCAAGTTTGAAGTCATAATTGAGTTCTTTAATTGCCCAAAATGCTTTGTGTTCTAACTCTAGAGGCAAATGACAAGCTTTTCCATATACCATTTTGTATGGAGACAAACCCATAGAATTTTATAAGCTATTCTTTAGGCCCAAAGTGCATCATCTAGTTTCTTAGACCAATTCTTTCGAGACCTATTGAATTTTTTTTGTAATATTAATTTTGTTTCACTATTGCTAAGTTCAACTTGACCACTAGATTGAGGATGATAGGGTGATGCAATTCTATGGTTAACATCATATTTAGCAAGAATTTTACGCAAAGCACAATGAATAAAGTGTGAACCACCATCACTCATTAAATATCTAGGGACTCCAAACCTCAGGAAAACAACTTCTTTAAGCATTTTAATGGAGGTGTTATGATCATCACTACTAGTTGGAATAGCTTCTACCCACTTAGTTGTTGGGGAACGTTGCATGGGAAACAAAAAATTTCTACGCACATGCAAGATCTATCCATGGTGATGAGCATCTACGAGAGGGAGAGTGGATCTACATACCTTTGTAGATCGCTAAGCGGGAAGCGTTAAGAAACGCGGTTGGTGTAGTCGAACGTCTTCGCGATCCAAATCACTGAGCATCCCGCGATATCATCATGATCTGTCCCGCGATCCAATCACGATCCGTCCTGCAAACTCATCATGATCCGTCCCGCGATCTCATCACAATCCGTCTCGCGATCTTGATCACGGTCCTTCCGATCTAGCGCCGAACGGACGACACCTCCGCATTCAGCACACATACAGCTCGATGATGATCTCCGCCTTCTTGATCCAGCAAGAGAGATCGGAGAGGTAGAAGAGTTCTCCGGTAGCGCGAAGGCTTTGCGGCGATGGTGGTGGAGCTATTCCGGTAGGGCTTCGCCTAAGCACTATAGAAAACCGATCTAGAGGAGAAACTATGCACTAGAGGACAGGTAGCATGTGGCTATTAGGGTTAGCTTTTTCCTCTAAATCCTCTAGTATACATAGGAGGGAGGGAGGGGAGGAGGCAGCCTCAAACCCTAAAGGTTTGGTCGAAATTGGAGGTGAAGGAGTCCTACTCCAATCCTATTAGGAGTAGGATTCCTCCTTTCCACTTGGAAACTCTTTCCACCTCTCCACCTTTGGATTTTTTCCTTCTCAAACCACTCCAGCCGCATGGGCCCTTAGAGGAGGCTTCGGCCAGCCCACCAGGGGATGGTTTACTCCTCCCACAGCCCATGTAGCCTCTTGGGTCGAAATACCTCTCCCGATGGTCCCCTGGTACACTACCAGCACTCCCGGTACACTACCGATGAGTCCGAAACTTTTCCGGCGACCAAAAGAGGACTTCCTATATATCAATATTTACCTACGGACCATTCCGGAGCTCCTCATGATGTCCGGGATCTCATTTGGGACTCCAAACAACCATCGGTCACCACCATGCATAACTCTATACTACTGAAACGTCACCAAACCTTAAGTGTGCAGACCCTGCGGGTTCGAGAACTATGTAGACATGATCGAGACACCTCTAAGGTCAATAACCAATAGCGGGACCTGGATGCCCATATTGGTTCCTACGTATTCTACGAAGAGCTTTATCGGTCGAACCTCTATGTCAAGGATTCAATTAATCCCGTATGATGTTCCCTTTGTTCTTCGGTATGTTACTTGCCCGAGATTCGATCGTCGGTATCTCCATACCTAGTTCAACCTCGTTACCAGCAAGTCTCTTTACTCATTCCGTAACGCAAGATCCCATGACTAACACTTAGTCATATTTCTTGCAAGGCCTGTTGTGATGTTGTATTACCGAGTGGGCCCTGAGATACCTCTCCGTCACACGGAGTAACAAATCCCAGTCTTGATCCATGCCAACCCAACAGACACCCTCAGAGATACCTGTAGAGTACCTTTATAGTCACCCAGTTACGTTGCGACGTTTGATACACACAAGGCACTCCTCCGGTGTCAGTGAGTTGCATGATCTCATGGTCAAAGGAACAGATACTTGACATGCATAAAACAGTAGCAACAAACTGACACGATCATATGCTACATTTGTAGTTTGGGTCTTGTCCATCACGTCATTCTCCTAATGACGTGATCCCGTTATCAAATGACATCTCATGTCCATGACTAGGAAACCATAGCCATCTTTGATCAACGAGCTAGTTTATTAGAGGCATACTATGGACATGGTGTTGTCTATGTATCCACACATGTATGTGAGTTTCCGATCAATACAATTATAGCATGGATAATAAACAATTATCATGAATGTCGGGACCCCGATCCTAAGTCATAGAATCCAAACTGTAACATATCACATCACTTTGCAGCCTCACGCACGGTAAGCTCCACGGCTGCAGCCTTACCTTAGCCGGGACCGTTTGCGTCTTTTGGCTCACATATGTGAACATGTCGCTGGCAATCAAACGACAGAGAACCCGGGCTGACCTGACTAGTCATAGAACCCAAGTGGCACATCCATACGGAGACAGGCATACGTAACCCAGCAATGCAGGTGTCGGCCTCAAGCGTGTGTAGACGAGTCATAGCAAGCTACAAGGACTCCATTACGCCATGAGACATAAATGCCATCATTGCACGTAGACGAGTCGTAGCGGGCTACAGGGACTCCATTACACTACAAGACATTTCCCCGAAGGGACAGACACAGCAGCAAAGAAGGATACATGCCGGTCAATCAATGTGTCTGGAGTAGTAGCAAGCTACCATGGCTCAGTGGAAGCACAAAGAGGCAGTTTCCCGTAAAGAGTACTACTAAAGGCACACAACTAGGTGTCGGATCCCATACATACCATTGCACGTCACACGTACGCACGACATTCCCGATATGCATAGATACAACCATGGCATCACAACATAACCATACAACAACTTTTATTTAAAGGGCTCAGACGAGCCTTGCATAATACGTTCTTACAGATAGGGGTCACATGACCCGACACTCAAGTCATACAAACAAGTTCGTACAAACCAAGAGGAAGCATAAGTTGTCTGAGTACAGACAAATGAAAGGGTAAAAGGCACATGGCCTGACTATCTATAGCCCGCCACAGGGCATAAGGTCGTAGCTGGGACACCAGCTATTCGGCATCGTCGACATCTAGAAAGAACCCACCCGATGGGTCCTAGGTGTCATCTGCAACATTTATTAAGCAAACATGAGTACAAACGTACTCAGCAAGTCTTCAAAGCAGACCTAGACTATTCGTGCTCATGTATCAACAAGGGGGGGTGGAGTTTATGCAACAATGCCAGCTTGGACTCATGGCTAACCTACACTACACAATTATATTTTAGATATCGCACACGAGTCCACTAAATCCATGACAATACACCACCATGGAATCACTTCCCTCTCCTTGGGGAGTGCCATCCACGATACTCACACTTGTCTTGATATTTTTATGAGTATCCATTTGATTATCTATGAACAGCATAAGTTATCCAAGTAGTCCATATCCGAGGACGTGGCTATTCGAATAGTTTCATACCCTGCAGGGGTGTACTTCTTCACACATGCTCTCGCCACTTCTCGCTATGTGCTCATAAAACCATGAACCTCGGCAACCTTCAAGCAGAAGCCCAACGAGGGAGTCGGCCACGACCGTCAATCACATAAGTGTTGGGGAACGTTGCATGGGAAACAAAAAATTTCCTACGCACACGTAGATCTATCCATGGTGATGAGCATCTACGAGAGGGAGAGTGGATCTACTTACCCTTGTAGATTGCTAAGCGGGAAGCGTTAAGAAACGTGGTTGGTGTAGTCGAACATCTTCGCGATCCAAATCGCCGAGCGTCCTGCGATCTCATCACGATCTGTCCCGCGATCCGATCACGATCCGTCCCGTGAACTCATCACGATCTATCCCGCGAACTCATCACGATCCGTCTCGCGATCTTGATCACGATCCGTCCTGCGAACTCATCACGATCCATCCCGCGAACTCATCACGATCCGTCTTGCGATCTTGATCACGGTCCTTCCGATCTAGCGCCGAACGGACGTCACCTCTATGTCCAGCACACGTACAACTTGATGACAATCTCCACCTTCTTGATCCAACAAGAGGGAGCAGAGAGGTAGAAGAGTTCTCCAGCAGCATGATGGCGCTCCGGAGATGGTGGTGAAGCTATTTCGGCAGGGCTTCGCCTAAGCACTGCAGAAATCCGATCTAGAGGAGAAACTATGCACTAGAGGAACGGGTAGCACGTGGCTGAAAATTTTGTGCCAAAACCCTAAAATCCTCTAGTATATATAGGAGGATAGGAGGATGAGGCTTGGCTGCCAAAGAGGCAGCCCTTGGTTTGGCCGAACCTAGTGGTATTGGAGGATTCCTCCTCCAATCCTAGTAGGACTAGGACTCCTCCTTATTTTTGCCTTTTTTGCCCTTTTCCACCTTTTTCTCTTTGGGCTTTTCTTCCCTGCCACATGGGCCTTGTGTGGGACTTCTACCAGCCCACTAAGGGCTGGTATTTACTATACCACAGCCCATGTAGCCTCTTGGGTCGAAATACCCCTCCCGATGGTCTCCCGGTACACTACCGGCACTCCCGGTACACTGCCGATGAGCCCGAAACTTTTCCGGTGACCAAAATAGGACTTCCTATATATCAATCTTTACCTATGGACCATTCCGGAGCTCCTCATGACGTCTGGGATCTCATCCGGGACTCCGAACAACCTTCGGTCACCACCATACATAACTCTATACTACCGAAACGTCACCAAACCTTAAGTGTGCAGACCCTGCGGGTTCGAGAACTATGTAGACATGACCGAGACACCTCTACGATCAATAACCAATAGAGGGACCTGGATGCCCATATTGGTTCCTACATATTCTACAAGATCTTTATCGGTCGAACCTCTATGTCAAGGATTCAGTTAATCCCGTATGATGTTCCCTTTATTCTTCGGTATGTTACTTAATTATTTTCATATATAAATTATTTTCATCTGATTTACAGATTAATTTATCAGATGAAAATAATTTATATATGAAAATTTATCAGAAAAATCCAATGAATCCAATGGTGCTATTATCAGGCATGTTAGAGCAACCTATGTAGAAAAACATTGACATTTGCCAATAGGTTAGTTTATGGAATTCGAAATGCAGAACAATTTTGAACCTATGTTCAAAATAATTTCAACTTAACTTGAACATTAGTTGCATCAGCTCATCCAAACATGGTACCATGCCATGATCATGCATCATATTGTTGCACTTGCGTGTATTGATTGCTTCTTATCTGCATTATGGTAGGCCCTGCTTCTGAGGATACCCTCGAGTGTTCCAACGAAGGAGAGAACCTTCCCGCTACTCAGCAAGGCAGGCAACCCCCTTTGATCATTCCGATAACATCCCACTCTCTCGCTCATGCTCTTGTTTATTGCATTAGGACGAATGTCTCATGTCTGTCATACACGGTAGATGAACCTACCCTTATGCATGACCTGTCATTGTCACAGTAAATAGCTAAACCTTGCAACCTAGCATACCTGGTAGATGCTTGTGCCATGATGTGCTTAGCTTACTTTGCCTGCTATGCTTGCTATGCTTAGAGTTGTGTCAGGTCTGATTCATCCGGGTGATGAACTGAGTGAAACAATGTTGTTCTGATGTGATGAACTTATGATGAACCCGATTTGGTAAAGGTAGCGATGAGAGGTTATGTAGGAGTACATAGCGGGTTGTCTCATTGGGACCGTTCTTAGGAACGGAGTTCCGTGTTTGTGATCCAAGACTAGTTACTACCACGCATTGGGTTCCGGTAACTCGACCCCTCTCGACGTATCAGTCGCTTAGTCCTTAGTCCAGGAGTTGCAAGTAGTTTCTGGTGTTTATAGCATGCTGGAGGCCGTGCATAGCGCTGACCCTAGGGGTGGGTTACGATGCGGTAGGCAGTGGCACGGTGTACCAAGGGTCACCCGAATGGTGGGCTTGGGAACCCTACGCACATCGTTTGGGTCCGTAGCGGAAACTTCGGTCGGACTTCCGTGCGGGTTCAGTCTCAAATAGCCGATAGCCTCGACTAGAGGTCTTATGTGATTGACGGTTGTGGCCGACTCCCTTGCTGGGCTTTCGCTTGAAGGTTGCCGAGGTGCATGGTTTTATGAGCACACAACGATAAGTGGTGAGAGCGTGTGTGAAGAAGTACACCCCTGGAGGGTATGAAACTATTCGAATAGTCGCGTCCTCAGATATGGACTACTTGGATAACTTATGATGTTCACAGATAATCAAATGGATACTCATAAAAATATCAAGACAAGTGTGAGTATCGTGGATGGCACTCCCCAGGAGAGGGAAGTGAATCCATGGTGGTGTATTGTCATGGAGTTAGTGGACTCGTGTGCGATATCTAAAATTTAAACAAAGAGTTAAAATTGTGTAGTGTAGGTTAGCCATGAGTCAAAGCTAGCATTGCTGCATAAACTCCACCACCCCCTTGTTGATACATGAGCATGAATAGTCTAGGTCTGCTTTAAAGACGTGCTGAGTATGTTTGTACTCATGTTTGCTTAATAAATGTTGCAAATGAGACCCAAGACCCATCGGGTGGGTTCTTTCTAGATGTTGACGATGCCGAATAGTCGGTGTCCCAGCTACGACCTTATGCCTTGTGGCGGGCTGTAGATAGTTAGGCCATGTGCCTTTTACCCTTTCATCTATCTATACTCAGACAGCTTACGCGTCCGCTTGGTTTGTATGAACTTGTTTGTATGAATTGAGTGTCGGGTCATGTGACCCCTATCTGTAAGAACGTATTATGCAAGGCTCGTCTGAGCCCTTTAAATAAAAGTTGTTGTATGGTTATGTTGTGATGCCATGGTTGTATCTATGCATATCGGGCATGTTGTGTGTACGTGTGACGTGCAACGGTATGTATGGGATCCGACACCTAGTTGTGTGCCTTTAATAGTACTCTTTATAGGAAACTGCCTCTTTGTGCTTCCACTAAGCCATGGTAGCTTGCTACTGCTCCAGACACATTGATTAACCAGCATGTATCCTTCTTTGTTGTTGTGTCTGTCCCTTCGGGGAAATGTCTCGCAGTGTAATGGAGTCCCTGTAGCCTGCTATGACTCGTCTACGTGCAGTGATGGCATTTATGTCTCATGGTGTATTGGAGTCCTTGTAGCTTGCTATGACTTGTCTACACACGCTTGAGGCCGACACCTGCATTGCTGGGTTACGTATGCCTGTTTCCATACGAATGTGCCACTTGGGTTCTATGACTAGTCATGTCGGCCCGGGTTCTCTGTCGTTTGATTGCCAGCGACATGTTCACGTACGTGAGCCAAAATACGCAAACGGTCTCGGTTAAGGTAAGGCTGCAGCCGTGGAGCTTACCGTGCGTGAGGCCACAAAGTGATGTGATATGTTACAGTCTGGATTCATATGACTTAGGATCGGGGTCCCGACATAGCTGCATACCTTGGTGAACCATACTAATTCTCAATACAGGAACACAAATACAATGCCACTGAATGGATCATGGATAGTGGTTGCACCAGTCACATGACTCGTGATGGAAGTCTATTGATGGAGCAAACTCTTTGACCTCCAACAAAATACCACATCGTCTTTGCTGACAAGAGCATCAAAAAAGTATTGGGGCTAGGTAGAGTTGCAATCTCAAGGGACCGACACATGGAAAATGTCATGCTTGTCGAATCCCTTGGTTACAACTTAATGTTTGTCTCAATGCTTTGTGACTTAGATATGCTTGTCATATTCGGCAAATTTTGATGTGTGGTATTGATGTCCTCTAACAAAACCAAAGTCCTCGAAGGTTTTCAAAGAGGTGATTTTTACATGGTAGATTTCTTTGCAGGACCACAGGTTGCCTCTTGTCTTCTAGCAAAAGCTTCGGAGTGCTGGCTATGGTACTAAAGGCTAGGACATGATAGGATGAGGAACTTGCACACACTCGCCAAGAAGAAGCTCATCATTGGCGTCGAGGGTTTCAAGTTCAAGAAGGATCACCTTTGTGGTGCCTGTGAAGCCGAGAAGATGACCAGGGACAAACATCCCTCAAAGACAATCATGACTACCTCAAGACCCTTCGAGCTATTACACATGGATTTATTTGGCCCCACTCACTATTCCACCTTCTCTACCACTTCAAATCTATATGGCTTCGTGATTGTTGATGACTATTCTGGATTCACTTGGGTGCATATCATTCTTTACAAAACAGAAGTGGAGGATGTCTTCAGACGCTTCACAAATAGGTGAATGAACAACTACAACATCAAGATCAAGCACATCAGGAGTGACAATGGCACTGAATTCAAGAACATAGGCTTGGACACCTATCTTTATACTCTTGGCATCACTCATGAGTTCTCTGGTCCATACACCCCACAACAGAATGGCATCGCAGAGCGCAAGAATAGGACTCTTATTGAGATGGCTTGCACCATGCTTGATGAATACAAGACACCACGGAAGCTATGGCCTGAAGCCATTGACACTGCATGCCACATCATCAACAGAGTATATCTTCACAAGTTCTTCAAGAAAACCTCTTATGAGCTTCTCACCGGTAAGAAGCCCAATGTAAGTTATTTCAAAGTCGTTAGTGCAAGATGCTGGATAAGGGATCCACACCGCACTTCAAAATTTGCACCGAAAGCACATAAGGGTTTCATGCTTGGTTATGGAAAGGATTCACACACCTATAGAGTCTTCAACACCTTTCACAACAAAGTTATTGAAACTGTAGATGTGCGTTTTGATGAAACTAATGGCTCGCAAAGAGAGCACCTACCTCCTGTGCTAGATGAATTACCTCCTGATGAAGCTATCAGGCTAATGGGCACTGGAGAAATTGCACCTGAAGAACCCATGGTTGAAGAAGTCATCATTCCTCCATCCACTTGGCGCGAAGACAATGTTGAAGCTGAAGGTAATGTTGCTGACAAAGACAATGCTCAGCAGCCAGAACAATGTATTCGCCCTTCTCATCCACGCATGTCCAATGAAGTCCAAATTGAGAGAATGCTAGATAGCATAAATGCACCAGGTCCACTCACTCGCCCAAGAGCTACTCAACTAGATAACTTTTGTGGGCATTTTGCTTTTGTATCTAACACAAAGCCCACCAAAACTGATGAAGCTTTCAAGGAATCAGAATGGATTCAAGCCATGCAGGAAGAGCTTCACTAGTTTGAGCTAAACAATGTGTGGGAGCTCATGAAGCATCTTGATCCAAGGAAGCACAACATCATCGGTACCAAGTGGATCTTCTGCAACAAGCAAGATGAGTCTGGCCAAGTCATCAGAAACAAGGCTCGACTAGTGTCCCAAGGTTACACACATGTTGATGGTATTAAATTTAGTGAAACCTTTGCAGCGGTAGCCAGGCTCGAAGCCATTCGCATACTGCTTGCTTATGCTAACCATCATGACATATGCTTATATCAAATATATGTCAAAAGTGCGTTCCTTAATGGTAAGATTGAGGAAGAAGTATATGTTGCTCAATCACCAGGGTTTGAAGATCCAAAGCATCCTAACAAAGTCTTCAAGCTCAAAAAGGCACTCTATGGCCTCAAGAAAGCACCAAGAGCTTGGTACACTCAAGGAATTCCTCAAGAAGAAAGGCTTCAAACCTGGTTCACTCGATCCCACTCTCTTTACTAAATCCTACGATGGTGAACTATTTGTATGTCAAATATATGTGGACGGCATTATATTCAGCTATACTAATAATAAATACAGTGATGAGTTTGCTTATATGATGCAAGAGAAGTACCAAATGTGGATGATGGGAGAATTGAAATTCTTCCTAGGGCTTCAAATTTGACAACAACCAAATGGCATCTTCATATCTCAAGAGAAGTGCCTCAAGGACTGACTCAAGAAATTTGGCATGAATGAAGCCAAAGGCTACAAGATGCCAATGCCTACCAATGGTCACCTCTGCACTGACGAAAATGGCCAGATATAATGCTTAGAATTTGCATGTGCGCCCGATTTCAAGCGGCACCAAAGGAGTCACATCACCTTGTTTTGAAGCGAATACTCTGATATCTGGATCACACCCCAATGTTAGGATTATGCTATCCAAAGGGTTTGAAGTTTGAGCTCATTGGCTATTCATATTCTGACTTCGCTGGTGATAGAGTTGATCGTAAGTCTACATCAGGCACATGTCATTGGCTAGGACGATCTCTTGTGTGTTGGTCTTCAAAGAAACAGAACTATGTTTCACTCTCCACTACCAAAGCTGGATACATTCCTGCTGGCGCATGCTGCACTCAACTTCTTTGGATGAAGCAGACCCTCAAGGACTATGGCATCAACCATAAGCATGTGTGTCTCTACTTCGACAATGAGAGTGCAATCAAGATCTCCTACAATCCAGTACAAAATTCGAAGACGAATCATATTTAGATATGACATCATTTGCTTCGAGATCACGTGATGGAGGGCGACATCAGCATCAAGCATGTAGACACTGAAGACCACTTGGCAAATATCTTCACGAAGCCTTTGGATGAGAAGAGGTTTTGCAAGTTGCGGTGTGAGCTAAATATCTTAGAATCCTCAAATGTCATTTGAATGGGAATACATCCTAACGCTTATGCATGTTGATAACTTTAGATGCACAACACACGACATAACGTACGTGTTCAACTCATGACGACATACAATCTGAGTGTGAATACATTAACAAAGAATATGACTTCAGAGTGCCATGATAATTTTGCGCCATGTCTGGGTCAAACATTCTTATACGATGGGTAATGCCACCAACTAACCTCGAAGACATTGCTTTTATCCTATCTACTTCACATGTCTTCGAAAACTGAGGATGTCTTCGGAACAAAATTTTATTACTTGCACGTGTGTTTCTATTGGAAACCATTTGTAGATCTATATTTGGATTGGAGCTTTGTCCTATACAGCATTTGTCCTATAGCTTTGTCTTCAACTTTTTCCTAGGCAAATGTGATTGGACCCGACATTCTCTTCTGTTCTTACCTCGTCTAAGTTTGTTCTAATCCACTCATATGCATTCTATATTTACACGTGTTGAATGTCTTCACTGCGTCCTTGTCAGTCGAAGACAAATCAACCACATAATTAATTCTCAAATCTCATTTTTCTTCGTGTTTTTAGCAACAATGACCGCATCGCCGCTTCGATTATGGTAGTGGGTTGTTAGATGTGTTGCATGTATGCCATGTGTTCCACTTAAACCAAGGAGTCACGAGCATATCCGTCCAAACGGTTTGGATGTTTCCTCTCCTATAAATACAAGTTACCCTATTCAATTATTACCTTCCTGTTCCTCCGCCACCCACGTGCTCAAACCCTAGCGCTGTCGCTGGATTCCATTGCCACTGGAGATGAAGTGCTTAGCTGCCGCGGCCTCTCCGATGATGTACTCACGCCAACCGTGTACAACTCCCTCATGTCGCCATCGTAGCTGTCTACCTCCATCAAGTTAGGGTGAGGCAGATCGAACCTCTTGGCCTCTCCGCCTCATCGAGTTGTCCTTCTTGTTCTTCACTGCGGTAAATAAAAAGCTATTTTTACCGCATGCTTTGATCTAAAATTCTTATTGAAAACATTGGGTTGCTATTTTTTTAGCTTCAACTTAACCGCATCTAGATCTAGATCTCACTTTGCCTAATACTTCCACTTTGTGGTCTAAAACTTATTTGACTCCTCACTTGTACAAATTTTTGGACTTGTACAAATCTGAAAGCACCATATGCTCTATAAAAGTGAATGTCTTCGGCAAACAAGGTCAATGTCTTTAAAACATGGTTTTATCTTCAAAAAATCTTCTGAGAATGCATATGACGTCTCCTCTTCCCCCGCGTATCTAACTCTTTCACAGGTACATGTCCGCAGCAGAATCACTTCGGTCTCATAGTCTAAATTCGTTTGCAAACTATTTGCAGATATATCTGCAATCCCCTAGTGCATGTTCATATTTGTGCACCCCAGTGAAGCCTTTGTCAAATCCAATGACAGATGATAAGCCATCCAAGAAGGATCGAAAACAAAGACACAAGAACACTGCCAAAGATCTTCCTCCAGAGCTATATGAGCAATATAAGTCTGACAGTGAAGAAACATACCACGAATGCAAGAATCAAATCCAATGGATTCAAAGATATTGGAGTGTGGAGTGGTTATACTACCAATTCGTGACTGATGAGTATGTTGAGAAGTGTGCTGAAAAGTTACCCTGGACTGACATCGTCTACAAAAATCTTCATCCGAAGACTAAGGTAGATGCTACCAATATGGGATTCTACCCATGCATGTTCACGCCCCCAATGCTAGACAATCCTCATCCATCAAGCATTCTTGGCTGCCCAGAGCGTACACAGTCTGAGTCTGATGAAGGAGATAAAGAGAATCCTCCTGAACCAAAGCCGAAGCCAATAAAGAAGTCAAAGGCTTCAAAGCCAAAAGCTTCAAAAGCTCCCAAGCCTTATGACTCTTCACCTCAAGCTTCGCGTTCCCCCTTTGTTAATCCAGAAGAACCAAAGGAAGAAGGCTGCCTTCACAGGCGAATGAAAAGGGAAAGTTGCTGCCTCCAGAGGTCCAAAGCCAACCATGTCTTAATGGATGCATCGAACATGATTGAGCTATCTAATGATGAGTTCGATGATGAAGCCTTAGCTAGGCTCATCCAGCACAAAGAAGAGGAAGCCAAGCTGCTCGAAGACTTACCTTTATTCGACCCTGCCATCTTTGAACACTTCATTGATGAATGGTTCATTGATCCCTCCCTCTCCATTGATGCCCTCCATCTCCCAATTGGACTAAGTGTCACCTTCCAAAGGCTGGTGAAAGGAACTGACAGTGGCTCACAAAGCCAAGTAGATGAAAGCCAAGATTAGCCATGAACAGGGGATGTTCAAGCAGAATGCACACAGGCTCTCCGCCCCTCAGATACAGGGATATCAGCTGATGATGGCGGATCTCGAAGCTGAGTTTGAATAGAAATGTGAAGCTGTCAAAGGCATCCCTAGCGCGTCTAAAGAGAAAGACTTCGATTATGGTCCAAGATCACAATGACATGCTGAAGAGAAAGGCTCTTGTCTAGCCTGCCCTTGCTCTTGAAACCATTGAATGCTCAAGGCAAGCTTCAGTGTCTTCCGATCAGCCAGCTCCTGCAAGGTCTGAGCATCATGGCATTGTCTTACCCGATGGGTTTGCCAACCTATGAACGTGCCCCTCTACCACTGCTACCTCAAGCAAGAAGACAAAGAAAGACGAAGCTGAAGCCAAGAAGTGCAAGGCTGCTGCCTCTGAAGCCCAACCTCCTAAGAGGTTGAAGACAAGAAAATCAAAGCCTTCTGATTTAGCTAAAGAACCTAAAACCCCTATCGCTCCGTCATCAACCCCCGCTCCTCAACAGGAGACACTGCAAGTGACACCCATATCCATGGCGCCTCCCGCCTCTCGGAATCAAGAGAGGCAAGTGATCCTACATGAGCTTGCTACCATAGAGGCTCCGCCTTCTAAAGACATTCCAGCTGCCGACGCCACTGCAGCTGAAGACATTGATCGTGAAGACAATGTTGAAAAGGTTGTAGTGCCTCTAGATGATGCACCGGTATTATCATTACCCAACCAGGAAAGCGAGTTTGTGGATATTGGCACTCTTGTTAGGCCAGAGATTCCTGAAGCTCAACAAGGAAATCGCTCCTCACCTTTCTTCCACCTGCTCCACGCTCTCCTGAATCACCATTTGTTGCCAAGGAGACAGACACTACTCCCCGTGCGTCGCCTCTCAAAAGGTTGTGTCATGGACCAAGACATGCTACGGATTTAATTCATAGCATTCCTAAATATGAAGCTCATGTCTCACCAACTGCACCAGTTGATGAAGTTCTGATGATTGAAGACATTCGTAGAGATCAACCTGAGCCTGCTACCACTACTGCTGAAGATATTGCAACAAACACCACTCTGGGTCATGTGAATACCCCTAATGGTCCTCCTGTCCCTTCCACTCCATCAACCTATGACAATGAGGAAAATATCGTCATGGCTTGCAATAGGGAAGGAGAAATGGTTCCCACCAGTTGGCCTCGGTTCATTGCACCACCATGGATGGGGCCTCAATATGAGTTCAACCTTGATCGACGCCCCCATGTCATGAACCCCATGCCACGTATTCCAAGTCTTCGACAGTCAGGCCCTTCTAGACCCACTATCTTCAAGCTCGAAAGGTTCAGGCTGAACAACACATTCTTCGACTCCGATCGCAATCCATACAAGCGTACAAGAATACAGTCTGACAGATTCTAGAGTGCTCCACAACGTTGGTTCTACATGTGTGTGCTCTTTGGTCAGAACATGATCTTTCCTCACAGACATCTCAGCTTTGAATCATGAAAGGTCTCTCCTGTCTTGATCAAGCACTGGATTGTATTCAAGATGTGGGATTTCTGCCCTTCTGCATAGATCATGAAGATTGGAATGAGGAACTCATCCTCCAGTTCTATGCAACTCTTCATATCTCTAGCTTCGGTCATGACTTGAACACTTGGAAGATGGACTTCATGATCAGGAATGAACACATTACTGCCTCTCCGCTGGAATTCTTTCATGCAACACCACTTGCTGCCTCTCATGAAGATCTGGATCCTCGCTCTAAAGTCTATGAGGCTGCCACTTGAAGCCTTTTCCATATGCGAGAACCCAATATGACTGAGATGCTCACATTGATGAAGCCTTTGGATCGAGATGCAGAGTTGCCCACCTCTTTCTTTGCTGATGATCTTCAGTATCTGCCTAGGACCGTCTATCATATTCTTCGGCACACAATTTGGCCGATCAAAGGGAACAACTCAACTCAAAAGATTGAAGGGCCTCTTGAGACATTGCTCTACAACACTGTTTATGGCAATAGGTTCAATCTTCAAGATTTGTTCCTTCGCAACCTTGCAGCCAATGGCATCAATGTCCTCGAGCCAAAGATATATGGTCCCTGGATTATGTGCTTCATCAAATACAGAACCAACACCATGTTTCTTCCTTCTACTCGCAACCATGGCATTTATCTTCTAGATATTGAAGTTGTGCAAGCAGATCTATACCCATCCAAGAGCAAGAACCCCATTTTTGAAGGCACAAGTGGAACTGCTGATGTTGAAGGTCTTTACCTTCCCTCTGATCCTTCAAGGGAAAGGCTTATTGGTGTGATTCAGGAACCAAGACCAAGTGCCACCAATACGGAAGCCACTACTAGCACCCTACCTCGTTAACGCCTGCCCAGAAGAGAGCATGCACTCACTGATCGTGAACTTCTCGTTTCACTAATCCAGAAGCAAGATAGGCATCATGAATTGACTCGACGCCAGATGCAGTCTGTGGTGCAAGACCTCAATCATGTTCGCAATCTAGCCACCAAGAATGCGTTCGTTGCCTATGAAACCAGTCGTCGCTCATGGAGGACTTTGACCATGCTGGCACCTGAGGATGAGCTTCGAGAAGATGGATATCATCCATGCTACAGATTTGGTGCACCACCTCCCAACGCGGAGAAGTGGCACAAGACTCCATTGGTATGTCTCCAACGTATCTATAATTTTTGCTTGTTCCATGCTATTATATTATCTGTTTTTGATGTTTTATATGCATTAATATGCTATTTTATATTATTTTTGGGACTAACCTATTAATCTAGAGCCTAGTGTCAGTTTCTATTTTTTCCTTGTATTTGAGTTTCGCAGATAAGGAATATTAAACAGAGTCCAATTGGAATAAAACCTCCAGAAAGATTTTTTCTGGAAAATATGGAAGCCACGAGACTTGAGAACCAAGGCAGAGGAGCTGCCACGGGGCTACAAGCACGCTTGCCGTGGCCACGGGGTACCCCATGCCGGGCAGGCTTGTGGGCCCCTAGCACCTCCTCTAACCCTAATCTTCATCCTATAAATACCAAAATATTCCATCATTCTCAGAATGATCTACGAAACACTTTTCTGCTACCAGAAGCCTCCGTTCCCAAGAGATCCAATCTTGGAGCCTTTTTCGATAATCTGCCGGAGGGGGATTTGATCACGGAGGGCATCTACATCAACTCCTTTGCCCCTCCGATGATGCATGAGTAGTTCACCACAGACCTATGGGTCCATAGCTAGTAGCTAGATGGCTTCTTCTCTCTCTTTGCTTCTCAATACCATGTTCTTCATGATCTTCATGGAGATCTATCAGATGTAATACTCTTTCGTGGTGTGTTGTCGAGATCCGATGAATTGTGGGTTTATGTTCAGATTATCCATGAATATTATTTGAGTTTTTCCTGAATTCTTATATGCATGAGTTCATATCTTTGCAAGTCTCTTCGAATTATTGGTTTGGTTTGGCCAACTAGATTGGTAATTCTTGCAATAGGAGAAGTGCTTAGTTTTGGGTTTAATCTCGCGGTGTCCTCACCCAGTGACATAGTAGGGGTAGCAAGGCACGTATTGTATTGTTGCCATCAAGGGTAAAAATATGGGGTTTTCATCATATTGCTTGAGTTTATCCCTCTACATCATGTCATCTTACCTAATGCGTTACTCCGTTGTTCATGAAATTAATACTCTAGATGCAGGTAGGAGTCGGTCGATGTGTGGAGTAATAGTAGTAGGTGCAGAATCATTTCGGTCTACTTGTCACGGATGTGATGCCTATATGCATAATCATTGCCTTGGATATCTTCGTAATTATTCGCTTTTCTATCAATTGCTCGACAGTAATTTGTTCACCCACCGTAATACTTGCCATCATGAGAGAAGTCATCTAGTGAAACCTATGGCCCCCGGGTCTATTTTCCATATTATATTTTCAGATCTAAAACCAAAAATACCTGCTGCATTGTTTTCACTTTTATTTTTTACTTTCCGTTCAAGCATCCTATTATATCTATCTCTACTAGATCTCATCCTTGCAAATAAACGTGAAGGGATTGACAACCCCTTTATAGCATTGGGTGCAAGAGTTTGATTCCCTGTGTAGGTATATCTATAGGTGGATCGCTTGTATCACCTACTGGATTGATACCTTGGTTCTCGAAAACTAAGGGAAATGCTTATCTACTTTCCTGCATCAAACAGTTCCTCTTCATGGGAACAACGCATGCTAGAGAAGTAGCATCCATCACTCGAAGATAGTGACTTCTCTTCTTCAGCTCCCTCCGCCAACGTCAGTCTTGCAGATGAATCTGATGATGCAACCACTCTGCCTCCATCGGCTCGGCATCGCAACACTGCACCAAGCTCAATTGCACCAGCACCTCATGACTCCACTGCATCGTCTTCATCGACACCTGCTGGGGATGTGTAGTTTTTCAATGTCTTCGTTCCTTTTTGGTCATTCGATGACAAAAGGGGGAGAAGCATTGGATGATAGTCTTCAAACGGGTCCACTAATATGGGTTGGGTGTTATCTTTTGCTAAGTTTACAACTCTCGTTTTTTGAACATTTGTTGTTTTGGGTTGTAAAACTTATGTCCTGATGGACGTCTGCACTTTATGTTTACTGTACTCCTTGGCACTTCTTCATGTTATTTTATGCGCCTGAAGTCATTTTGCAGACGCCCATTTTTGATTATGCATTTATTATCTTCGTCATATCAGTTAATGCATAGTGATTGGATTACAATATATAGGGGGAGATCTCCACAAACTA
Organism: Hordeum marinum; assembly: GCA_022496015.1. Taxonomy (NCBI): domain Eukaryota; kingdom Viridiplantae; phylum Streptophyta; class Magnoliopsida; order Poales; family Poaceae; genus Hordeum; species Hordeum marinum. Next base: position 93,679,207 of record CM039675.1, read on the forward strand.
CAATCTGACATGTGCATTTGCGTTCCAAGCAAAATCTTCATATGCACATCTTCATGGCGAGCTCTCTATAACTGGCAATGCATACCCAACAATTTGTGCAAAACAAATTTAGTATATAAGCTGCTATGTGCCTTTATATAACGTATGGCAGTCTAGTTGTAGTTACAGACAAGAGAAACCTAGAAAAGAATGTTAAGTGCCACTTTGGCCTATATTGAGCTACTACTCGTTGCTAGTTAGTGCGACTGGGCCTCGTCCTCAAGCCGTAATTAACGTGGCCGATTTGACGAAGCTGAGGGGACAACTCGACCTGTCCAGCCACCATGCCTCGGGCTTTCGATTCACGATTCCCCTGATTCAACCGATGTTGTGCCACATCAAGGCACATCGCCGTGCCACATATTTCTCATCTCCGCGCCACCGCCGATCGTTCTCATGCGCGCCTGTTCGCGACTACGCCTGCAGCACCACGATGCACACCGAGGCACACACATCTGCTATCTGGTAGAAAAGTCGGCAACGATGGCGGCGTCCTCAATTATCTCATTGTCTGATTATTTCTTGCCATTTTGCGAGTCTTTAATCTTTATTTGTCTGATTGTTAGTTAAGAAAAGAGGATTATCTTCATTCCCTAATTTTGTTTTGATTAATCCATTGTTGCATCTAGTCAACTTTGGGTGATGCTTACATTGGGTCACAATAAAACTTCTGAAGAAGTGCAAAAGAAGGAAGTTAAATTTCATGCATATAAATTTCTGAATTATGAACAATCATTTCTCATTTCTAAAAGGGTGAGTGTAGAGTTAATTCATTAGTCACCTTGTTGTTGCCATGTAACTAAATTACTGGAGACATTGTTGCTACAAAGAATAATTTACTGTTTCATTGTTATTATTATGAATTTTTTATGTCTTATATTGTTGTGAAGAAAAAAGTCTTGACATCGCATACCCATGTCAGAAATCCTGGCTCCGCCATTGGATACGGTTGTAGTTGTTTTGGAGCAACCCACCTCGAATACATTGAGAGAGACCCATCCTACGAGGATACACCTAAACACCTAGAGCTAGTTTGCTCCACCGAAGACTTTTTGTTTTGAGAGAACTGAAAACTTATTACACTTGAAGACTGTGATCTTCTAGACGGTTAGGTGTCTGGGTCTAGAGCGGCCAAGAGTCATTGTGGACTGTCAGGTGACCAAGTTTGTACGTGTTTCGGATGGCTCCCCTGAAGACTTACCTGAGTGATTGGGCATTGTCTAAGTGACTTCAGCTCAAGGGGAATAATTGGAAGACGAGGTCTTTTGAGTTCAATCTCAGCCTCCCTAACCAGACGTACAGTTATCATAGCAATTGGAACTGGTCCAACACATTGTGTGTCTTCGTCAAGCAACTGTTTCTATCCTTCACTCTCTTGCATTCCTATTCTGAATAGTGAAGTCATTGCTTGCACGTTGCCCGAAGACTTTCTCCAAAGACATTCATATCTACTGTTTATCTTCATACTGTCTAAGTTTGTCTTTGACTCATCTTAGTGTGCATGATAATGATGCTTGATTTATCTGTATGTCTTCACTGTGATGCATGTCTAGAATAGATCCTTGATTACTATCCCTACCTGATCCTGTTTACATTTCCGCATTATTCGAATACATTCATTGCTTCGAAGACTTTCATAAAAATCGCCTATTCACCCCCCTCTAGTCAATAAGTAGCACTTTCACCTTCATTAGCCATAAAGTGGCACTTCTCCCAATTCAAGACGAGATTAGTTTGTTCATGACTCTGCAAAATTCGATCAAGGTTGCTTAAGCAATCATCAAAAGAATTTCCGTAAACAAAAAAAATCATCCATGAAAACCTCCACAATCTTTTCATAGTCATGCATCTATGAAAGGTACCGGGTGCATTGAATAAACCAAAAGGCATACGTCTATAAGTATAGGTTCCAAAAGGACAAGTAAAGGTGATTTTCTCCTGATCAGATTGTGATATAGGTATTTGAGAGAAACCGAAATATCCATCCAGAAAACAGAAGTGTGCGTGCTAAAATAATCTTTCTAGCATTTGATCAATGAAAGGCAGAGGGTAATGATCTTTTCTAGTAGCTTTATTTAATTTTCTAAAATCAATTACCATTCTATAGCCAGTGACAATTAACTGTGGGATAAGTCCATTTTTATCATTAGGAACAACAGTAATACCTCCCTTCTTAGGGACATAGTGAATGAGACTTACCCATCTACTATCATCTATGGGATAAATTATACCTCCTTCCAGAAGCTTTAATATTTCAGTTCTTACCACTTCTTTCATCTTAGAATTCAATCGTCATTGGTGATCAACAACGGGTTTAGCATCAGGTTCCATATTAATCTTGTGCTGGCATAGAGTAGAACTAATGCCCTTAAGATCATCAAGAGTATATCCAATAGCATCCCGGTGCTTCCTCAGAATTTTTAATAATCTTTATTCTTCACGTTCTGAAAGGTTAGCACTAATAATAACATAATATATCTTTTCTCGTCAAGATAAGCATGCTTCAGAGTGTCAGGAAATTGTTTAAATTCAAACACATGATCACCTTTAGGAGGAGGAGGACCTCCTAGAGTTTTAATAGGCAAATTATGTTTTAGTAGAGGTTGTTTATCAAATAAATTTTTATCTAGTTCATTTCTTTCACGCAAGTGCATATCGTTTTCATGGTCTAGCAAATATTGTTCTAGTGGATTAGTAGGAGGAACGACAATAGAAGAAAGACCAATTATTTCATACTTAATAGATAATTCTTTATTACGGGGTTGTCTACTAAACTTGGAAAAGCTAAATTCATGATACACATCACCAAAAATAGCACTAACGGTTTCTCTCTTTCAATCTATCTTAGCATTAACAGTGTTGAAGAAAGGTCTACCAAAGATAATGGGACAAAAGTCATCTTGTGAAGAACCAAGAACTAGAAAATCAATAGGATATTTTATTTTCCCACACAAGACTTCAACATCTCTAACAATCCCAAGTGGTGTGATGGTGTCTCTATTAGCAAGTTTAATAGTAACATCAATGTCTTCTATTACAGCAGGTGCTATGTCAATCATAATTTCTTAGTATAAAGTAAAAAAGGAATATCACTCACACTAGCACCCATATCACATAAACCATGATAACAATGATCTCCTATTTTAACTGAGACAACATGCATGCCAACTACGGGTCTACGTTTATCTCCTTCATCGGGTTTGGCAATTCTAGCAGCTTCATCATAGAAGTGAATAACGATCCCATCAATATTTTCTACCAAGAGATCTTTCACCATAGCAACACTAGGTTCTACTTTAATTTGTTCAGAGGGCATACGTGCTTTAATATTACTTTTGCGAACCACAGTTGATACCTTAGCATGTTCCTTTATCCTAACAGGGAAAGGTGGTTTTTCAGTATAAGTAGTATGCACAAGTGTATCAACATTGTAAATGATGGTTTCATCTTTAGATTTTATTGATTCTTTGATTTATTTTTTAATAGGGCGATGATATTTAAACCACTTCTCGTTAGGGAGATCAACATGAGTAGCAAATGATTCACAAAAAGAGGCTACTATCTCAGAATCAAGTCCATAGTTAGTGCTAAACCTGTGAAAAGCATCAATATTCATAAAAGATTTAACACAATCAAACTTAAGCTTAATACCTGAATCCTTACCTTAGTCGAGTTCCCAATCTTCCGAGTAGCGTTTAACTCTTTCCAATAGATCCCACTTGAGTTCAATAGTCTTCTTCATAAAAGAACCAGTACAAGAAGTATCGAGCATGGATCATTCATTTTGAGAAAGCCGATCATAAAAATTCCGAATAATAATTTCTCTCGAGAGATAAAGATTGGGGCATGAATATAACATTGACTTCAGCCTCCCCCAAGCTAGAACGATTATTTATACTTCACAATGCCAAAAGTTATATGTATAATTCCGATCACAATGAACTAGATGCATAGGATAAAACTTTTGGTGGAATTCCAAACTCAATCGATTCCAGTTCCATGATCCAATATCATCACATAGCTAATACCATGTCAATGCTTTTCCCTTAGAAGATAAAGGGAAAACCTTCTTCTTAACCTAATCTCCGGGTAAACCTGCAAGCTTAAATAATCCACAAATTTCATCCACATGTATTAGATGCATATCAGGATGTTTAGTTCCGTCTCCTACATAAGGATTAACTAGCAGTTGTTCTCTCATACATGAAGGACTTTCAAAACCAATATTTTCAGTAGATGCAGTAGGTTGAGGGGAAAATTTGTGGTTCCGGTTACGGTGAAGATACCCGAACAAACCCCTCAAAGGATTGTTTTCCGTAGTAGCAAGTGACAACTAATTCCAGCACATAGTATAAGTTTTTCCTTCCTGATTTCCACTTACCAAGGGCGCTTCACTCCCCGACAACAGCTTTAGAAAAGAGTCTTGATGACCCACAAGTGTAGGGGTTCAATCATAGTCCTTTCAATAAGTAAGAGTGTTGAACCCAACAAGGAGCAGAAGGAAATGACAAGAAGTTTTCACCAAGGTAATTTCCGCAAGCACTGAAATTGTAGGTAACAGGTAGTTTGGTAGCAAGATAATTGGTACCGAGCAAGTAGCAGTAAAGATAAATAAAATTCAGCAAGATATCCCAATCCTTTTGTGGAAAAGTACGTGCCAAAACGGTCTCTTATAATAAGCAAAGCATTTTGAGTGTACACGGGAATTTCATCTAGTCACTTTCATCATGTTGGTTTGATTCGCGATCACTACTTTGATAATTTGATATGTGGGTGGACCGGTGCTTGGGTGTTGTTCTTCCTTGAACAAACCTCCCACTTATGACTAACTCCCTCGCAAGCATTTGCATGTACGAGAAAAGTATTAGATATAATCTAACCATAGCATTAAACATTTGGATCCAAATCATCCCCTTACGAAATAGAACATAAACTATGGTTTAAGCTTCTGTCACTCTAGCAACCCATCATCTAATAAATACTCCACAAGAATTCCCTTAGGCCCAAGATGGTGAAGTGTCATGTATTCGACATTCACATGATACCACTAAGGGAATCACAACATTCATATCATCAAAATATCGAACACATATGAACTTCACATGATTACTTGCAACATGACTTCTCCCGTGACCTCAAGAACAAAGGTAACTACTCACAAATGATATTCATGCTCAAGAACAGAGGGTTATTAAATAGCATAATGGATATGAACATATGATCTTCAACCAAATAAACCATATAGTAATCAACTACGTAATGTAATCAACACTACTAGTCACCCACAAGTACCAATCTAAGGTTCCGGTACAAAGATTGAACGCAAGATGTGAACTAGGGTTTGAGAGGAGATGTTGTTGTTGAAGATTTTGATGAAGATTGGCATCCCAAAGATGAGAGGGTTGTTGGTGATGACGATGACTTTGATGTCCCCCTCCAGGAGGGAAGTTCCCCCGATGGAATCGCTCCGCCGGAGGGCAAAAGTGCTCCTGCCCAAGTTCCGCCTTGAGAAGGAGGCATTCCATCCCGAAAGTCCCGTCTTGATTTTTTTAGGTCAAAACACCTTATGTATCAGAAGATGGGCACCAAAGGTGGGCTAGGCTTCCCACAACCCACCAGGTCGCGCCTGGGGGCCTAGCGCGCCCTGGTGTCTTGTGGGCACCAGGTGGCCCCCTTTGGTTGTTATATGCTCCATTATTATTTTTATATTCCAAAATAATTCTCTATGAAGTTTAAGCTTATTTGAGGATGTGCAGTATAGGTATCTCTGATATGCTTTTTCAGGTCTAGAATTCCAACTATCGGCATTCTCCCTCTTTGTGTAAACCTTGCATATTATGAGAGAAAAGGCATTAGAATTACTCCATAAAGCATTATTATGCATAAAAACATTATAAATAACAGTCGGAAATCATGATGCAAAATGGACGTATCAGTTCCCCCTCCCCAGGTCTCTGGAGGACCGGTCCACACACCTCATATTAACAACCTAGGTCCTCCTCCTAAACTTGAGTTTCATTTGTATCAAGGGGGTTTTCGTGTTGGTTTTTTTGTATCAAGTCTCATTTGAATCACAACTCAACTAATCTTTGGAGAATCATTGATCATGGTTACTACCCGCATGATCCAAACAATCTCATTCCAAGAGAAGAGGCGAACAATCAATAAAATCACTCCACCTAGTTCATCCTTCAAACCGTAGTGCTCCTTGAAGATCTAGCTGACTTGCGTCCTTTTACTCATGCAAAGGATTGTTGGGCACATATTGTCTCTTTATATAAGGGAATCTCAAGTATTCAACGGTCCAATTTTGAGGTGGTTCTCGATGAGGCTAATGAGATTGTGATGAATGAAGATGAGGACACTCGTGATGTCTATCAGAGATTGACAACTCTCGCGGTCTCCCTTCAATATCATGTGAGTAAGGATACAAATGACAATTGGATCAAGCATAAATTTCTCAAGGCCATCATGCCATTCAACAAGGCCATGTTGTCACACCCTATGTTTTGCCTCATGACTAAGTTATCATGACTCAAAAATTAGGGCCAATTAAAACTTTTTGAGTGAATTTGAATCCTTGACTTGTGTGTTATTTGCTTGCCTGTTTGATTGCTTGCTGGTGCTTAATTCATAAAACATCCTCCTACCCTCAAGAACTATTTTACTTGATCCCAACTCTTGTCCAATGATCATGACATGTGAATATGACTTAAAAATATTTTTCCAAAATATTATTTTGGCCAAAAAGAATTTATTCAATTTAGGATTTTCAAAAACCCCTGAATTGAGGTTTTTACTACAAGTCCTCAAAATGGGAGGATTGTTTTACCCCCAAAGGATTTATTTGGAACCTACTATATATATAACTCCCCAAAACCATAAAATATTTTTTAAAGATTATTTTATTTAATGGACTTTTCTTAAAGCCAGAAATGGGTTTTCATAGGAAAAATTATTTAACTGATTTAAAAATATTTGAGAAAATTTGGGAAAACTCAGTGGACATATATTGTCCATATATAAGAGTTTCAACACATGGTCATGTTCAAGATATTGGACAAAGAACTTCAAAAACATTTCTGCCTATTTTAAGCATTTGAAATATTTCTATAAGAAATATTCTCAAATAAATCCAGGAAAATTCTAGCATGTCACATACGATATATGTGGTCATCTTGCCAAGTTTCATCTCAATCCCAATTGTTTTGGTTCATCAAAATATCCCAAAATCCTCTTTGTCCAGATCCAAATTTGAGCAACTTTACATTGTGAAGTATCTCCTATTTATCCCAAACTTTGTGGGAATGCTCTATTACCCTAATGATGATGCTACACTAAGTGGTGCATCAAGGAGAATAGTTTTGTAGACCTAGATCTATAGAAACTTGATTCTGTTGATTTCTAGGGATTACAAAGTTTACATTATCAACTTTCTTCAAATCATCTCAAAACTTGTGATCAAGACCAAATGGACTTACCATTTACCTCTGGTAAATATCAGGGCCATTGGATACACCTAGATGCCCTAGGACAGCATCAAACACCTTCAGCCATGAACTTGTGGACAAGCGAAGTGGGCCCAAAAAGATTCCCCTTGCCCCCCATCTTTTTACGATAGTATATTCTAGCCCCAATTTACCTCCAATAACCTTGACATAGCCTCTAATCAATTATTGGGGGGTAACTCTCTCTTTTCCCTCTCTTTTTACCATGGAAAGGCCTATTCTTCCCCTCCCCCACTATTTTGTGCATGCCAATGCCCCCAAACTTTGTCACAATCTCATTTTGCATACTAATGCACCTTGGCACACCCAAATATGGCATGCTCATGTAGGAAATATGACCAGACCATCTGAATTTAGTTTAGGGTAGTAATTGTAGCCTTGAACTACAAGTACCCTGCAAACTTGTCTACTTGAGCTAAGAATTGGTGGTCATGTAGTATATCCATCCCCATGAACTCTAGGCAAGGTCTTTTACCTAATTAATGCTCTCCATTAGAATCCCTGTTGTAACTCCCAAGTTTGCTGCTGCAAACGTACCTATAGTAAAAACCAGCCTTACCCAATTCCTTTTATAGTGAAACTTCACCGGTGCTCTTCTGCATGCGTGCCTCGATCGCCAAACATGTTTGGACGACCAAAAGCATTCTTAGGAAAAGAGATGGCGTGGTGACCAAGCTATTGTCATGCAGAAACGGCGCTCTGCAGTCAAACATTGTCATGTAGCCCACGTCTGGCCTTACCAACGTGTCTCCGTGCGTCGGACATATTCCCTCAGCCTCCCTACGCCCCTCCCCGATGCTGGCATGGCTCCAAGCCGCTCTGGCAGGCATGCTCTCCATGCCCGAAGCTCACCCGACGGCCACCCGAGTCCCCCTCTGTCACCCTCATATATCCTCCTTTCCCAAAGCTCCCTGAAGGTCCTAGCACACTTATCCCCCTACTAGATACCCTTCGGGCACGCCCGCGAACCTCTAGCGCCCTCTCGCTTCGGCCTCCGGCTAAATTGGTGAAGCCCGGCCGCCCTCCTCTCCTCCGAGACTTGCCAGGACTCCCCTGTACCTCCCCGCTCCTCCCCGCGACCCCCTCCTCCGTCCTCATGGCTATAGCATCATGTCCGTCATCACCATCGGCCTCCTCCGCTGGGGCAATGCAGTGCTCGATCCCGGTCTCCCATGGCGCACGAAGACCACCCAGACGGGTGCGGAGGTGGAGCACCACCGGAGGTGGCCGGGGCCACTGGGGTAGCTGCCAGCGCATGCTTGGTCGGGATCCTCTGCCCCTCCCCTGTCCTGGCGGGAGGTGGAGGGAGACCCTGCCAGCAGGGCCTACCGGTCAGTGGCTAAGGCCGGGGCCCCCAGTTTAAGTTGACGTGCCTTCTTTGGGTATGAGTTTTGCCATGGAGAAAATGACTTCCGGGCAATGCGCCTTCGGCGTGGCCGCTATGCGAGCACGGCGGTGCTACTAGGCCGGCCCGTTCACTACCTGACGCCCGTGCGCAATATAGCCCCTTTTGGTATGATAATTTTTTCCCTAGAACTAATCGATTCATAGAAAAATCATATGACCTCCAATTTAGTTGATTCAAATTCCTACAGATTCCTAAAACCATTTCCTATCCAAATTAGTGCATTGCACAGTTTTCACAAGACTTTCCTATTAAGTTTAGATTCAAATTTGAATTTAAACCACGTAGAGCCCCACCTTGCCAATTCCTATGGAATTCTTATGAACTCCATATGCACTGATTCAAGTTCCTAGGTGTACCTAATTCATTCAATGAGTTGTGAACATTTTTCCTTATACTTATTCTGCTATGACAAATATTGGACCATTTCTTCATGTATGATCCACTTTGAAAGTCCCTAGGGAAATCATGCCAACTCCAAATCCAGTTAAACCACTTCCCAAATGTTTCTAAAATCGTGCCCTAATTGTTGGGTGCATCCAACCATTTTTATAAAAAGGTTTTCTGTAGGATTCTTGTAGGACCACAAATTTCCATATTTCCACTATTAAAAACTCTCCCTTGACCCACATCCACCAAAACCTCCTTGGTTATTATTATTATGACCAGAGATGTCCAATAAAAATAAAACTCCTATTTATAGAGCACTTTCATTTTCTGCTTGTTGTGTTGCTTATTGCGGTTGTTTCCGACAATAGTTGACAAAGTAGACAAAGTGCTCGGAGTGGACGAGAAGCATGTGAAGACCTTGAAGATTTTATAGAGCCAGGCAAGCAGCCCTTTGACCATGTTAAGAAACCATTTTCATGCATGTCATATAGCACCTTATTCCTTGTTGTTGATCATGTGATATGGTGACCAATTCGGTGGGATGCCTCCGTTACTTTTACCATTGATACTTGCATCGTGCATGACCCTACCTCCTTATGAGGGTTATGCGGGTGGGAGTAGTTAGGATGCTAGTAGTTGCTACGCAAGTGGGATGGGATTATGCATGGTGATGGAAACAAAAGTATTTTCAAAGACTTTTCGAAAACCCCATCGGGTGCCACTAATGCCCGAGGGAGATGATGTTGAGTTGGGTAACCACTTGAGAAAGAAGTGGTGTACCGGAGAAAGTTGTGTGAGTGTGTGTGTTTTCAAAAAAGGATTAGATTTAAGGTCTACTGACCGTCCCAACCTTACATGTGCGACCACTCTACCCCTATATGGAAGGGGCTTTGTTGATTACTTTGGTGGGTACTAGCATGGAGCCCGCATTACTAGTGGCGGGAGTGGTGTGGTCATTCTCGATACAGGGTCGTGCCGGTATGGACGAGCATGCGCTGTCTTCACAGGCACCGGCCACACCGTTGGTCCCTGCATGGATGCTATGTGTGATGTACATCATGTGGGTTGGGTACCAATCGAGTGGACTCTTTGTTTAGTATTTCCAGGGGAAAGACATTGTTCGGGTGCTTACCTCGGGTATGTAATATACCGCGAGTCGTGGATGACACGGAAGTTCCCTGAGTCTTGTCGGTAAAGCGCGCAACCTCTGTAGAGTGTAAACCTATTCGAATAGCCGCGTCCACGGTCATGGACAGTTGGAGGTCCTTCTTAAACTATGTCCAGATGTTTCCTCAAAACTTTGTGTGTGTGTGTGTGTGTGGTGACAAGGATGATACTTCAGTCGATTCGGATGACTTGGCATGATGACTGAACATGAGATGTTCAGATGGTACATGAGACAAGTCTGAGGACTTGGTGTGATGGTTGAACATGAGACGTCCAACCCCTGCTTATGATGATGACTGTGACGTGTTCTCATGAACACCTGTCTATGGTTGATGTGTGCTTACTTAAGTTACTTGATCATGTCATTGCACTCAAAACTAGCTTTCTGTAAAACTTACCTATTAGTGCTATATCATACATTGTTATTGTCTTGTTCCAAACATGGGTTGCTTGCCAGTACATTCAAAGTACTCATTGGCTTGCCACTGGTTATTTTATTGGCCAGGCATGAAATATCAGGTTATGATGAAGATTATCTTGGTGACGGGCATGCGAGCTAGGACGCTTCCTAGTTAGAATGCATGTAGGGTTATGGCAGATGGCATGGGTTCACGCTATCATTGAAGATTTCCGCTAAAATCATATGAAGACTTGGCCATAAAGTCCATATTTCAGTAAACCGGTATGTAATGGATGTGAGACTCTTGTTATTCAGTTTCTATGTGTTCAGTGAGCACTGATCTCTGGGATCACTGTGCACGTACATTCGGTGATCTCGACTTATGAGTCGGGGTCCCCATAGAGCTGGTATCAGAGCCATCCTGACTATAGGAAGCCCTTAGTTAGCATGGACCTTAGTTAGGGCAAAACTATTTCTCTAGGCCCTTCAAAATCACTTACAAAACCTCTATATTCTCACCTCTCCTAAATTTTCAAAAGAAGCGATGGTATTTTTGCCTTAGCACATCCACCCTATTCTCTTAAACTCTCCCTGTTTGCTTTTCAAAACTTCTCCAATGGTCGCTACTATGCTTGTGCCCCTGACCACGGGATTCCTTGAAATCCTCGTGCGTAACCTGGAAGGAAGCCACCTTGCCAGACATTCACATAAGTTTGACGATCCCATGAAAGGGAGCTACTAGCAGAGGATACCTTCTCGAAGGATGAGGATGTCAAGACTTAGATGGTAGTGACACCCTTGACACAACCCCAGGATGATGCCACCCTAGATTTTGAAGACCAGGGCACAAGGCATGCTATGTCATGATATGCATCGCTAATAGAGCAATCCTATCCTTTTCGTTGTTATGTCGGTAACCACCGGCGGATGAGAACCTCGCCATTTGGTCCGCCTCACTATAGTGAGCAAGAAAACGGTTCTCATCATCCCCTGTTCTTGGTGCTGATGATATCATCAACGTGACCGGCAGGATACAACTCTACCATGCCTTGTTAATGACATTACATAAAAGATTGCCTACCTGGAATGCTCGACGTCTCAGAAGACAAGAAGGCATTGTCATGATCACAAGGACACCAAAAGACCCTGTCAACAATAGCCGTGAAGAATCACCTTCATCGTCAACACACCAGACTGGAAGTCGTCAAGGACTCTTCAGGTGCAACCAGGATCGTTTTGACGAACAACAACCGGAGACATAGCGACACATGAAGAAGACCCAGAAGACTAAGCGGACTCCTCTCCAATACAAGAAGCAAGCACGACTACTTAGTCCGAGAACCCCTAGGGTAGGATAGGTCGTGTGTCCCCTATGCAAAGTTGAGTCCATATGATGGTTCAGATAGAACCATAATTGTGTGTTGCTTGTTTTTCCTTGTTTATGCTTTAGGTGAAAGTCGCACTTTTGCCCCAGGCAACAAGTACGTGACTAAAGACCCACCTTATCTTAATAAGTGTGTTTTGCCTTTTTGGCATTTGTTTGATTGCACTTGCACTATACCACCCCCTTAAGCACTCTCCTCTATGCTACTTCCCTCTTCCCCCCTCATCAACTGAAGACCATCAAGACAAGATGCACCAAGCATCCACCTCGACAAACAACTAAAGCCGAGGACCTCGACTATGATGTACTCAACAAGACACAACCTCATAGAGTTATGCGCTCCCTCAAGATTGGAAACCCCTCCCAGACCAGCCTCTACCTCACGAGATTCCCTAGCACAAGCCTCTGATCACGTGTTTAATACACAGATTTGCCAGAGCACTTATTGAGCTTCAATAACCCCTGCTTTGCACTGGGTTCATTATGGATCTAGTGATCATAGTGAACAAACATCCTTCATTCTTACGGCAGCACTAGAACCTTGATGCCATAGGAAGAATAATTATAAAGGTATACAATTTGTGGATAATGATTTGATTTACCCATAATAGATGTCTTGAGGAAGCAGTTGAGACCCTTTGGTGGATTATGAGGCTTAATGTTGGTAGACGAACTTGGTGGATCAAGATTTATAGAGTAGCATAACTTACTTGTCCCTTGAGCAAATTGGATTAGTAGGAAAAATATGACCACATGCTGAAACTCTTGCTGGATCAATGACTTGACTTTGGCAAGTAATGTAGATAGTCGATTGATGGTGATATGATGGTTACTGGAGTAACTAGTAGGAAGCTCTTACTAGATGTAAAACTTGGATTTAAATATGTGATCCTAATAGGTACTCGGGATCAATCAAACCATGTGGTTCGGAGTAATTGGGATTTAGCCCAATGATCTTGATCTTTATACCATGTTTCTTGGTGGAAGACAAACCAGGAATATTGGATTGTTGTTAGAAACGATTCAAGGATCCATGTGTACTTAACATCGGAGTTCACTACATCATGATGGGGGTTGATGCTTATGCTGTGATGAGATAGTTCTTCCTGGAATTAGGGGATTTAGGAAATCTAGAATATATGGGACGACACCGGTATTGGATTTGTAGCAATGATAGGTCATGTAATAGTGGATGGTACTTGTGGATCGGTTAATTGGATTCGTAGAAAGGAAACAAGATCTTGGAGTGGTTTATTACGTGTTTCCTAAGCATAGTAATGCAATACCTTAGACCGTGCATAGGTCAGTAGGACACTTGGATTGGTAGTGTCATGATCAAGCTTAGCGGCTTGTAAATTATCCCGAGGATTTTTATATAGGCATATATGTGAGTTAGCTATAGTATACATATGAGATTTTCGGTATAGTCCTTCTCTCAAAACCTTGGAGATATGAGTAGCATATGTAATATTGGATTTGACTTAGATGAGATGATACCTTAGAGGATATAGGGTGATTTTGTTTGGAGTAATAGGCAGTACTATTGGCATCTAATAGTTGTGCTCGGAATAAGGTGTTAGACGTTCACTCACTTCCTAAGCTCCTTGAAACCCGAAGCTTTACGGACCATGACGTGGTCGGGTTATGACCATAGGCCTTGGACTATAAGTCCTTAGACTATGGTCGGTACTCCACCTCGACCACCACTAGTCCTGTTCAAAGGAAGGTGGCCATGAAGACCTCTATTAGGTTGGACCACAAACGCTCGATATCAGTGACCATCCGGGACGAATTCCCGCTCCTCTCACATATCCCATGAGCAATGTGTTTGTGTGATACTTCGGGAAATAGGTTGTTGTCCTCTGGGATGACATACTTATCTACCCAATGAGAGGAGGATCACCTTAGTCTTGTTCGGACAAGCCCTAGGAACACCCATTACCATGCCTCTCGAGTATAAGGTTTCACCTTAAAGGAGTTGGACTCCACGAAGCACCCTCCCTATAGAAGAAGGCTTTCTTGCCCAAGCAAGATAAAGAACCACTGCGATTGTGAAGCCACGACAACGACAAAGAAGAAGCAAAAGAAGTGAACCACCACACCTCTACCGGCCACATCAAATAGACTATATCAAGAAGCACCGACGTCCAAGCATGATGACGCCCTTGCACATCAAGAGGGTTGAGGAACCCCTTATTATGACTGGTCATCCATCAGTTCCTGTCTAGGAAGGAACCGAGGAGTGGATAACACCCCTCACTCCACCACTTTGATAGTGTATGATGAGCATGACGTCCATAGTCCCTTCACATGCCTAGAATGGAGTGGACAACTATCATGACTTTGTTATCAGCCCTTTTTAAACAATCCAGGGCATGAACCGTGACTCGATCATGGTAAGCCACCTGTCAAAGGTAGTTCACCCCATTTGCCAAGCGTCAGACCTTGGGGTAAGATGGACGATCTATACACTGAATAGTTAGCTTATCCAGAACCCCACTGAAACCTTCCCAGATGGTAGAACCCGTTTTGACACCAAGTCTCTAAGCTCGGTCTTAGGGGCGAGACTCAACGCAGACCTTGCCACGGAGAGACGAGTAGACCAAATACTCAAAGACCCTCCAGAAACGTGCGGCCATGACGATGAAGACAAACGACCAAAGAAGAATGAAGAATCTACCTCGGCAACTTACTCAAGTGGAGTGTCTCAACGAGAAGCCCATGATGACACGCTTCAGCACTCTCAAGGATGAAGACCACAAGCATCGGAAGATCAACTGTTCCAACAGAGTCAGCAATTCCCCGTCAAGGGAAGCTACAACCTTGACCCCTTCTATTCTAACATGAGGCATCTAGATGTCACTAACAACCCCAGGACTAGCACACAAACACTCCGCTTTTCCAGGTCTTCTAACCTTGGGTTACACATGCAAGCCAGACCCTTGCTAGAACCTCGTCCACCAAACCCTTAAACATTAGGCAAGCCAAGCATATTGCAAGAACCCCGTTCACCCTTAGACGAAGTCAATAGTGCACTCGAAGACATATCATTAGGCACTTCAAGATCCGAAAGGACAACCACGCCGGAGCAGAAACAACATGGAACGTGAAGACTACCTCAGCTCTGAATGTTTGCATCAGTACCTAGCCTAGGAATCTCGGGGATGAGATTCTTATAAGGGGGTAGGTCTGTCACACCCTGTGTTTTGCCTCATGACTAAGTTATCATGACTCAGAAATTAGGGCCAATTAAAACTTTTTGAGTGCGTTTGAATGCTTGACTTGTGTGTTATTTGCTTGCTTGTTTGATTGCTTGTTGGTGCTTTATAATTCATAAAACATCCCCTACCCTCAAGAACTCTTTTACTTGATCCCAACTCTTGTCCAATGATCATGCCATGTGAATAGGACTTAAAAATATTTTCACAAAATATTATTTTGGCCAAAAAGCATTTATTCAATTTAGGATTTTCAAAAACCCATGAATTCAGGTTTGTACTACAAGTCCTCAAATTGGGAGGATTGTTTTACCACCAAAGGATTTATTTGGAACCCACTATATATATAACTCCCCAAAACCATAAAATACTGTTTCTAAAGATTATTTTATTATATTATTTAAAGGCATTTTCTTAAAGCCAGAAATGGTTTTTCATAGGGAAAAATATTTAACTGATTTGAAAATATTTGAGAAAATTTGGGAAAACTCACTCGACAAATATTGTCCATATATAAGAGTTTCAACACATGGTCGTGTTCAATATATTGGACAAAGCCCTTCAAAACTATTTTTACCTATTTCAAGCATCTGAAATATTTCTATAAGAAATATTTGCAAATAAATCCAGGAAAATTCTAGCATGTCACATATGATATATGTGGTCATATTTCCAAGTTTCATCTCAATCCCAATTGTTTTGGTTCATCAAAATATCCCAGATCCAAATTTGAGCAACTTTACATTGTGAACTATCTCCTATTGATCCCAAACTTTGTGGGCATGCCCTATTACCCTAATGATGATGCTACACCAAGTGGTGCATCAAGGATAATAGTTCTGCAGACCTAGATCTACAGAAACCTGATTCTGTTGATTTCTAGGGATTACAAAGTTTACATTGTCAACTTTCCTCAAATCATCTCAAAACTTGTGATCAAGAACAAATGGACTTATCATTTACCTCTGGTAAATATCAGGGCCATTGGATACCCCTACATACCCTAGGACATCATCGAATAGCTTCAGCCATGAACTTGTTGACAAGCAAAGTGGGCCCAAAAAGATTCCCCGTGCCCCCTGTTGGAAATATGCCCTAGAGGCAATAATAAATTAGTTATTATCATATTTCCTTGTTCATGATAATCGTTTATTATCCATGCTATAACTGTATTGATCGGAGACTTAAATGCATGTGTGGATACATAGACAAAACCATGTCCCTAGTATGCCTCTAATGGACTAGCTCGTTGATCAAAGGATGGTTAAGGTTTCCTAGCCATGGACATGAGATGTCATTTGATAACGGGATCACATCATTAGGAGAATGATGTGATGGAATGGTCCGGAGGTAAAGATTCATATATAGGAAGTCCCAGTTTGGTTTCCGGAAAAGTTTCGGGCTCATCGGTAGTGTACCGGGAGTATCGGTATTGTACCGGGAGTGCCGGTAGTGTACCGGAGGACCTCCGGGAGGGGTACTTCGACCCCAAGAGGTCCATGGGCTGTGGGAGAATAATAACCAGCCCTTATTGGGCTGGGAAAACAGCCACAAAGGCCCATGGCGCAGGAGAGAAAGTCCTAAAGCAAAAAGTGGAAAATCAGCCAATAGGAGGCAATCCTACTCCAACTAGGATTGGAGGTGAAGTAGGATTTCTTCCCACCTCCTATTTCGGCTGACCCAAAGGCCTTGGCTGCCTCTCCTCTCCTCTCCTCCTATATATACTAGTGGATTGGGTGGTTTTTGGACAGAATTTCCGGCCACGTGCTACCCGTTTCACCGGTGCACAGTTTCTCCTCTAGATCGGATTTCTGCAGCGCTTAGGCGAAGCCCTGCCGGAATTGCTCCACCACCACCATCACCGGAGCGCCGTCACGCTGCCGGTGAACTCTCTCTCCTCTCCACCTCCTCTTGCTGGATCAAGATGGTGGAGATCGTCATCAAGCTGCACGTGTGCTGAACGCGGAGGTGCCGTCCGTTCGGCGCTAGATCGGAAGGACCGTGATCGAGATCGCGAGACGGTTCGTGATGTGATCACGGAACGGATCGTGATGAGTTCGCGGGACAGATCGTGATCAAGATCGTGAGACGGATCGTGATGAGTTCACGGGACGGATCATGATGTGTTCGCGGGACGGTTCGTGATTGGATCGCGGGACGCTCGGCGATTTGGATCGCGAAGAAGTTCGACTACACCAACCGCGTTTCTTAACGCTTCCCGCTTAGCGATCTACAAGGGTACGTAGATCCACTCTCCCTCTCGTAGATGCTCATCACCATGGATAGGTTTGCGTGTGCGTAGGAAAATTTTTGTTTCCCATGCGACGTTCCCCAACAGTGGCATCATGAGCTAGGTTGATGGTTCGATGAGATCTCGAGTAGAACACAAAAGGTTTGTGGGCGTTGATGCTTAGATTGCTTCCTCCCTTGGTCGTATTTTGGTTCAGCGGGATTGTGAGATGAAGCGGCCCGGACCAACATTACTCGTACGCTTACGAGAGACCGGTTCCCTCGACGCAACTTGTTGCCTAGATGGCTTGCGGGTGACAGTTTCTCTCACTTTAGTTGGATCGGATTCGACAAAGGCGGTCCTTGAGAAGGTTGAAAAGCAAACTAGTGTATCACCGTTGTGGTTTATGCGTAGGTGAGAATCGTTCTTGCTAGATACCCATAGCAGCCACGTAAAATATGCAACAACAATTAGAGGACGTCTAACTTGTTTTTGCAGGGTATGTTGTGATGTGATATGGCCAATTACATGATGAGATATATGTGATGTATGAGATGATCATGTGATGTATAGATTATCACGACTTGCATGTCGATGAGTACGGCAACCGGCAGGAGCCATAGGGTTGTCTTTAATTATTGTATGACCTGCGTGTCAATCATTAAGCGCTATGTAATGCTTTACTTTATCGCTACGGTAGCAATAGTAGTAGAAGCATGCAGGGCGTGACAACCCCAATGGCAACACATTGATGGAGATCAAGATGATGGAGATCATGGTGTTGTGCCGGTGACGATGGAGATCATGCCGGTGTTTCGAAGATGGAGATCTTAAACACAAGTTCATGGCCATATCATGTCACTTATGAATTGCATGAGATGTTAATCCTTTTATGCACCTTGTTTTGCTTAGTACGGCGGTAGCATTATAAGGTGATCCCTCACTTGAATTTCAAGATGAACTGTGTTCTCCCCGAGTGTGCACCGTTGCGAAAGTTCGTCGTGTTGAGACACCACGTGATGATCGGGTGTGATAGACTCTACGTTCACATACAACGGGTGCAAGCCAGATTTGCACGCGCAGAACACTCGGGTTAAACTTGACGAGCCTAGCATGTACAGACATGGCCTCGGAACACGAGAGACCGAAAGGTCGAACATGAGTCATATAGTAGATATGATCAACATAATGATGTTCACCATTGCAGCCACCTCAACTCACGTGATGATCGGACTTGAGTTGGTGAATTTGGATCATGTATCACTCGAATGATCGGAGGGATGTCAATTTGAGTGGGAGTTCTTAAGTAATATGATTAATTGAACTCATTATCATGAACATAGTCAAAGTGTCTTTGCAAATTATGTTGTAGATTACTAGCTCGCGCTGTAGCTCCCTTGTATTTTTATATGTTCCTAGAGAAATAGAATTGAAAGATGTTCGTAGCAAAATTGCGGACTGGGTCCGTGATCTGAGGATTGTCCTCACTGCTGCACAGAAGGCTTATGTCCTTAATGCACCGCTCGGTGCGCCACCCCCTCTAGCGTCGTCTATAGATGTTGTGAACATCTAACAGGCACGTTTCGATGACTACTTGATAGTTTAGTGCGTCATGCATTACGGCTTAGAATTGAGGCTCCAAAACGTTTTGAACGTCATGGAACATATGAGATGTTCTAGGAGCAGAGATTGTGATCTCAGGCTCGTGCCTTTGTTGCGAGATATGAGATCTCCAACAAGATTCTTTGCTCGTAAGATGAAGGAGAATAGCTCAATCGTTGAGCATGTACTCAGATTGTCTGGGTACTACAATCGCTTGAATCAAGTGGGAGTTGATCTTCCAGATAAGATAGTGATTGATATAGTTCTCCAAGTCACTGTCACTAAAGCTACTAGAACTTAGTGATGAACTATAATACACCAGGGATAGAAGTATTGATCCCTGAGCTGTTCGCGATGTTTGACACCGCGAAGGTAGAAATCAAGAAGGAGCGTCAAGTGTTGATGGTTAATCAAACCACTAGTTTCGAAAAGGGCAAGAGCAAGGAGGGAAACTTCATGGATAGCAAGTCAATTGCTGCTCCAGTGAAGCAACCCAAAGTTGAACCTAAACCCGAGACTGAGTGCTTCCATTATGAGGAGAACGGTCACTGAAGCGGAACAACCCTGGATACATGGTAGATAAGAAGGCTGGCTAAGTCGACAGAAGTATATTTGATATGCATGTTATTGATGTGTACCTTGCTAGTACTCCTAGTAGCACCTGGGTATTGGATACCGGTTCGGTTGCTCGAAATAAAAGCTACGGAATAAATGGAGAACTAGCTAAGTGTGAGGTGACGATGTGTGTTGGAAATGTTTCCAAGGTTGATATGATCAAACATCGCACGCTCTCTCTACCTTCGGGATTAGTGACGAACCTAAATTTTATTTGGTGTTTTGCATTGAAGCATGAACGTGGTTAGATCATGTTTATTGCAACACGGTTATTCATTCAAGTTAGAGAATAATGGTTATTCTGCTTACATGAATAAATACCTTCAATGGTCATGCACCTAGTAAGTGTGGTTCATTGAATCTTGATCATAGTAATACACATGTTCATAACAATGATGCCAAAAGATGCAAAGTTAATAATGATAGTACCACATACTTGTGGCACTGCCGCTAAATGTCATATTGGTATAAAGCGCATGAAGAAACTCCATGTTGATGGATCTTTGGACTCATTCGATTTTGAATCGGTTGAGACATGCGGACCATGCCTTTTGGTAAGATGACTAAACCCCGTTTTCTGGCTTGATGAAACGGGCAAGTGACTTATTGGAAACAATGCATGTTGATGTATACGATCCAATGAGTGTTTATAGCTTGCAGTGAATATCATTATTTTCTTACCTTCACTGATGATTTGAGTAGATATAGTGTATATTTACTTAATGAAACACAAGTCTGAATCGTTTGAAAGGTTCAAGCAAATTCAGAGTGAAGTTTAAAGATCATCGTGACAAGAAGATAAAAATGACCGCGATATGATCGTGGAGGTGAATATCTGAGTTACGAGTTTGGCATACAACTTAAGACAACGTGAAATTTGTTTCACAACTAACGCCACCTGGAACACCATGCTGTGATGGTGTGTCCGAACATCATAGTCATGCTCTATTGACATAGTGCATACTGTGATGTCTCTTATCATATTACTACTATAATTTTTGGGGTTATGCATTAGAGACAACTACATTCACTTTAAATAGGGCATCATCTAAATCCGTTGAGATGACACCGTGTGAATTATGGTTTGATAGAAACCTAAGCTGTCATTTCTTGATGTTTGGGGCTGCGAAGCTTGTGTGGAAAATGTTTTCACCTAATGAGCTCAAACCCAAAGCGGACAAATGCATCTTCATAGAATACGCCAAGAACAGTTGGGTATAACTTCTATCTCAGATCCGAGTGCAAAGTGTTTGTTGCTGGAATGGATCCTTTCCTGAGAAAAGGTTTCCCTCGAAAGAATTGAGTGGGAGGAAGATAGAACTTGATGAGGTTATTGAACCTTGTTTCAATCAGAGTAGCGCAGCGCAGAAAGTTGTTTCTGTGAAGCCTATGTTAGTTGAAGAAAGAAGTTAATGATGATGATCATGAAGCTTCGGATCAAGTTACTATCGAACCTCGTAGGTCGACAAGGACGTGTACTGCTCTTGAGTGGTACAACAACCCTGTCTTAAAGGTCATGTTGTTGGACAGCGATGAACCTACGAGCTATGGAGAAGCGATGATGGGCCCGGATTCCGACAAATGGATGAGACCATGAAATCCGAGATAGGATCCATGTATGAAAACCAAGTATAGACTTTGGTAGACTTGCTCGTTGGACGGCAGGTCGTTGAGTACAAATGGATCTTTAAAAATGAAGACAGACGCTGATGGTAAATATCACCATTTGTAAAGCTCGACTTGTTGCAAAGTTGTTTGTGACAAGTTCAAGGAGTTGACTACGATGAGATTTTCTCACTCGTAGTGGTGCTAAAGTCTGTTGGAATTATGTTAGCAGTTGCTGCGTTTTCAATTATGAAATCTGACAGATGGATGTCAAAACATCATTTCCTTAACGGTTTACTTGAGGAAAGGTTGTATGTGATACAACCAGAAGGTTTTGTCAGTCCTAAGGATGCTAAAAGGTGTGCAAGCTTTGGTGATCCTTCCATGGACTGAAGCAAGCATCTCGGAGTTGGAATATACACTTTGATGAGGTGATCAAAGTTTTTGATGTTTATACAAAGTTTACGAGAAACTTGTATTTGCAATAAAGTGAGTGGGAGCACTATAGAGTTTCTGATAAGTATATGTGGTTGACATATTGTTGATCGGAAATAATGTAGAATTTCTGGAAGGCATAAAAGGTTGTTTGAAAAGTGTTTTTCTAAGGAAGACCTGGATAAAGCTACCTAATTGTTGAGCATCAAAATCTATAGAGATAGATCAAGATGCTTGATGAGACTTTCAATGAGTGCATACCTTGACAAGATTTTGAAAGAGTTCAAAATGGATCAGCCAGAGAAATAGTTCTCGTCTGATTTGTAAGGTGTGAAGTTGAGTGAGACTCAAAGCTCGACAACGGCAGAAGAAAGAGAAAGGATGAATGTCGTCCCCTATGCCTTAGCCATAGGCTCTATATTATGCCATGCTGTGTACCGCACCTATGTGTGCCTTGCCACGAGTCTGTCAAGGGGTACAAGAGTGGTCCAGGAGTGGATCACTGGACAGCGGTCGGAATTATCCTTAGTAACCAGAGGACTAAGGAAATGTTTCTTGATTATGGAGGTGATAAAGAGTTCGTCGTAAAGAGTTACGTCGATGCAAGCTTTAACACCTATCCGGATGACTAGTAGTAGCAATCTGGATACGTATAGTGGAGCAGCCATTTGGAAATAGTACCAAGTGGAGTGTGGTAGCAGTGATTACGGTTTGACATAGAGATTTGCAAAGTACACACGGATCTGAATATCGCAGACCCGTTGACTATAAGACCTCTCTCACATGCAAAGCATGATCGAGCCCCAAAACTCATTGGGTGTTAGATTCATAACAATGCGAATCACATGGTGATGTGAACTAGATTATTGACTCTAGTGCAAGTGGGAGACTGTTGGAAATATGCCCTAGAGGCAATAATAAATTAGTTATTATCATATTTCCTTGTTCATGATAATCGTTTATTATCCATGCTATAACTGTATTGATCGGAGACTTAAATGCATGTGTGGATACATAGACAAAACCATGTCCCTAGTATGCCTCTAATGGACTAGCTCGTTGATCAAAGGATGGTTAAGGTTTCCTAGCCATGGACATGAGATGTCATTTGATAACGGGATCACATCATTAGGAGAATGATGTGATGGATAAGACCCAAACTACAAACATAGCATATGATCGTGTCAGTTTATTGCTACTGTTTTCTGCATGTCAAGTATATGTTCCTATGACCATGAGATCATGCAACTCACGGATATCGGAGGAGTGCCTTGTGTGTATCAAACGTCGCAACGTAACTGGGTGACTATAAAGGTGCTCTACAGGTATCTCCGATGGTGTTTGTTGAGTTGGCATGGATCGAGACTGGGATTTGTTACTCCGTGTGACGGAGAGGTATCTCAGGGCCCACTCGGTAATACAACATCACAACAAGCCTTGCAAGCAATGTGGCTAAGTGTTAGTCACGGGATCTTGTATTACGGAACGAGTAAAGAGACTTGCCAGTAACGAGGTTGAACTAGGTATGGAGATACCGACGATCGAATCTCGGGCAAGTAACATACCGAAGAACAAAGGGGACGTTATACGGGATTAACTAAATCCTTGACATAGAGGTTCGACCGATAAAGATCTTCGTAGAATATGTAGGAACCAATGTGGATGTCCAGGTCCCGCCATTGGTTATTGACCGTAGAGGTGTCTCGGTCATGTCTACATAGTTCTCGAACCCGCAGGGTCTGCACACTTAAGGTTCGGTGACGTTTCGGTAGTGTAGAGTTATGTATGGTGGTGACCGAAGTTTGTTCGGAGTCCCGGATGAGATCCCGGACGTCACGAGGAGCTCCGGAATGGTCCGGAGGTAAAGATTCATATATAGGAAGTCCCAGTTTGGTTTCCGGAAAAGTTTCGGGCTCATCGGTAGTGTACCGGGAGTATCGGTATTGTACCGGGAGTGCCGGTAGTGTACCGGAGGACCTCCGGGAGGGGTACTTCGACCCCAAGAGGTCCATGGGCTGTGGGAGAATAATAACCAGCCCTTATTGGGCTGGGAAAACAGCCACAAAGGCCCATGGCGCAGGAGAGAAAGTCCTAA
Organism: Hordeum marinum; assembly: GCA_022496015.1. Taxonomy (NCBI): domain Eukaryota; kingdom Viridiplantae; phylum Streptophyta; class Magnoliopsida; order Poales; family Poaceae; genus Hordeum; species Hordeum marinum. Next base: position 93,703,300 of record CM039675.1, read on the forward strand.
AGCAAAAAGTGGAAAATCAGCCAATAGGAGGCAATCCTACTCCAACTAGGATTGGAGGTGAAGTAGGATTTCTTCCCACCTCCTATTTCGGCCGACCCAAAGGCCTTGGCTGCCTCTCCTCTCCTCTCCTCCTATATATACTAGTGGATTGGGTGGTTTTTGGACAGAATTTCCGGCCACGTGCTACCCGTTTCACCGGTGCACAGTTTCTCCTCTAGATCGGATTTCTGCAGCGCTTAGGCGAAGCCCTGCCGGAATTGCTCCACCACCACCATCACCGGAGCGCCGTCACGCTGCCGGTGAACTCTCTCTCCTCTCCACCTCCTCTTGCTGGATCAAGATGGTGGAGATCGTCATCAAGCTGCACGTGTGCTGAACGCGGAGGTGCCGTCCGTTCGGCGCTAGATCGGAAGGACCGTGATCGAGATCGCGAGACGGTTCGTGATGTGATCACGGAACGGATCGTGATGAGTTCGCGGGACAGATCGTGATCAAGATCGTGAGACGGATCGTGATGAGTTCACGGGACGGATCATGATGTGTTCGCGGGACGGTTCGTGATTGGATCGCGGGACGCTCGGCGATTTGGATCGCGAAGAAGTTCGACTACACCAACCGCGTTTCTTAACGCTTCCCGCTTAGCGATCTACAAGGGTACGTAGATCCACTCTCCCTCTCGTAGATGCTCATCACCATGGATAGGTTTGCGTGTGCGTAGGAAAATTTTTGTTTCCCATGCGACGTTCCCCAACACCCCCAACTTTTTACCATAGTATATTCTAACCCCAATTTACCTCTAGTAACCTTGACATGGCCTCCGATCAATTATTGGGGGGGACTCTCTCTTTTCCCTCTCTTTTTACCATGGAAAGGCCTATTAATTCTTCCCCTCCCCAACTATTTTGTTCATGCCAATGCCCCCAAACTTTGCCACAACCTCATTTGCATGCTAATGCACCTTGGTACGCCAAAATATGGCACGCTCATGTGGAAAATATGAGCAAACCATCCGAATTTAGTTTAGGGCAGTAATTGTAGCCTTGAACTACAAGTACCCTATAAACTTGTCTACTTGAGCTAAGAATTGGTGGTCATGTAGTATCTCCATCCCCATGAACTTAGACAAGGTCTTTTCCCTAATTCTCTCCATTAGAATCCCCTGATATAACTCCCAAGTTTGCTGCTGCAAACTTACCTGTAGTAAAAACTAGCCTTACCCAATTCCTTTTACAGTGAAACTTCACCAGTGCTCTTCTGCATGCAGGCCTTGATTGCCAGACATGTTTTCACGACCAAAAGCATTCTCGGGACAAGAGATGACGTGGTGACCAAGCTATTGGCATGCAGAAACGGTGCTCTCCAGTCAAACATTGTCATGTAGCCTGCGTCTGGCCTTAGCAGTGTGTCCCTGTGCGTCAGACATATTCCCTCGGCCTCCCCACGCCCCTCCCAGACGCTGGGATGGCTCCAAGCCGCTCTAGCACGCGTTCTCTCCACGCCCAAAGCTCAACCGGTGGCCACCCGAGTCCCCCTCTGTCACCCTCCTATATCCTCCTTCCCCAAAGCTCCGTGAAGGTCCTAGCGCACTTATCCCCCTCCTAGACACCCTTCGAGCATGCTCGTGAACCTCTAGCACCCCCTCCCTTCCCCCATGGCCGGCGATGCTCGTCTCGACCTCCGGCTAAATTGGTGAGGCCCGACCGCCCTCCTCTCCTTCGAGACTCGCCGGGACTCCCCTGTACCTCCATGCTCCTCCCCGCGACCCCCTCCTCCATCCTCATGGCTATGGCGCCATGTCCGTCGTCACCATTGGCCTCCTCCGTCGGGGTGATGCAATGCTCGAGCCTGGTCTCCCACGAGGCACGAAGACCACCCAAACGGGTGCGGTAGGTCTCCCCAAGCCCACCGGTGTTTGGAGCACTGCCGGAGATGGCCAGGGCCACCGGGGCAGTAGTCGATGCGCACTTGGCCGGGCTCCTCTGCCCCTCCCCTATGCTGGCGGGAGGTGGAGGGAGACCCTCAGCGGGGCCTGTCGGTCAACGGCTAAGGCTCAGGCCCCCGGTTTAACTGGCCACTCCTTCTTCGGGTATGTGTTTCGCCGCGGAGAAAACGGCTTCCGGTCAATGCTCCTTCGACGTGGCCACTGTGCGAGTGCGACGGTGCTATTGGGCCGGCCCGTTCGCTACCCGACGCCCGTGCGCAATATAGCCCCTTTTCGGTATGATCCTTTTCTTTTTTTCTTCAGAACTAATCAATTCATAGAAAATTCATATGACCTCCAATTTATTTGATTCAAATTCCTACAGATTCCTAAAATCATTTCCTATCCAAATTAGTGCATTGTACATTTTTTAGAAGACTTTCCTGTTAAGGTCTAATTCAAAATTGAATTTGAACCATGTAGAGCCCCACCTTGCCAATTCCTATGGAATTCTTATGAACTCCAAATGCATTGATTCAAGTTCCTAGGTGTTCCTAATTCATTCAATGAGTTGTGAACATTTTTTCTTACACTTATTCTTCTATGACAAATATTGGACCATTTCTTCATGTATGATCCACTTTGAAAATTCCTAGGGAAATCATGCAAACTCTAAATCCAGTTAAACCACTTCCCAAATGTTTCTAAAATCATGCCCTAATTGTTGGGTGCATCCAACCATTTCTATAAAAAAGTTTTTTGTAGGATCACCAATTTCCATATTTCCACTATTCAAAACTCCCCCTTGACCCACATCCACCAAAACCTCCTTGGTTATTCTTATTATGACCAGAGATGTCCAATAAAAATAAAACTCCTATTTATAGAGCACTTTCATTTTCTGCTTGTTGTCTTGCTTATTGCGGTTGTTCCCGGGGATAGTTGACGAAGTAGACAAAGTGCTCGGAGTGGACAAGAAGCATGTGAAGACCTTGAAGATTTTGCAGAGCCAGGCAAGCAGCCCTTTGACCATCTTAAGAAACCATTTTCATGCATGTCATATAGCACATTATTCCTTTTTGTTGATCATGTGATATGGTGACCACTTCGGTGGGATGCCTCCGTTACTTTTACCGTTGATACTTGCATAGTCCGTGACCCTACCTCCTTATGAGGGTTATGCAGGTGGGAGTAGTTAGGATGCTAGTAGTTGCTACGCAAGTGGGATGGGATTATGCATGGTGATGGAAACAAAATTATTTTCAAAGACATTTCGGAAACCCCGTCGGGTGCCACTAATGCCCGAGGGAGATGATGTTGAGTTGGGTAACCACTTGAGAAAGAAGTGGTGTACCGGAGAAAGTTGTGTGAGTGTGTGTGTTTTCGAAAACGGAATAGATTTAGGGTCTGCTAACCGTACCAACCTTACATGTGCGATCACTCTACCCCTATATGGGAAGGGGCTTTGTTGATTACTTTGGTGGGTACTAGCATGGAGCCTTCATTACTAGTGGCGGGAGTGGCGTGGTCACTCTCGATAATGGGTCGTGCCTGTATGGACGATCATGCGTTGTCTTCACAGGCACCGGGCACACCGTTTTTCCCTGCATGGATGCTACGTGTGATGTACATCATGTGGGATGGGTACCAATCGAGTGGACTTTTTGTTTAGTATCGCCAGGGGAAAGACATTGTTCGGGTGCTTACCTCGGGTATGTAATATACCACGAGTTGTGGATGACACGGAAGTTCCCCGAGTCTTGTGGGTAAAGCACGCAACCTCTGCAGAGTGTAAAACTATTCGAATAGCCATGTCCACGATCATGGACAGTTGGAGGTCCTTCTTAAACTACATCTAGATGTTTCCTTAAAACTTGGTATGTGTGTGTGTGGTGACAAGGATGATACTTGAGTCGCGTCGGATGACTTGGTATGATGACTGAACATGAGATGTTCAGACGGTACATGAGACAAGTCTGAGGACTTGGTGTGATGGTTGAACATGAGACGTCCAACCCCCTACTTATGATGATGACTGTGGCGTTCTCTTATGAACACATGTCTATGGTTGATGCATGCTTACTTAAGTTACTTTACCATGTCATTGCACTCAAAACTAGCTTTCTGCAAAACTTACCTATTAGTGCCATATCATGCATTGTTATTGCCTTGTTCCAAACATGGGTTGCTTGTGAGTACATTCAAAGTGCTCATTGGATTGCCACTCGTTATTTTATTGGCCGTACATGAAAGGTCGGGTTATGATGAAGATTATCTTGGTGACGGACATGCGAGCTAGGACGCTTCCCAGTTATAATGCATGTAGGGTTAAGGCAGATGGAATGGGTTCATGCTATCGTTCAAGATTTCCGCTGCAATCATATGAAGACTTGGCCATAAAGGCCATATTTCAGTAAACCGGTATGTAATGGATGTGAGACTCTTGTTATTCGGTTTATGTGTGTTCAGTGAGCACTGATCTCTGGGATCACTGTGCACGTACATTCGGTGATCTCGACTTATGAGTCGGGGTCCACATACATGTCCTCCGTGATCCGTCAAAGACCGAACTTTCACACCTTGTCCTCAAGTGATGTGTTGGATGAATTTATTGATATGAACATCTTGAACAAGACTGCTGACAACGCTCTAGCTTGTGTCCAACGGTTAAACAAAGCCTCACCCAACCTTGATTTTATGTCCAAGGAAATTCCGCGAGAAGAAGATGAAGAATAGAGGAGGGTTTCCTTGAAGACACCAAATATGCATACCACAAGGACATGGCTGTTGTGTCCAGGCAATTTTGGGGCAACAGGAAAAAGTCAAGGCCCAATTTCTCCAAGAACAACTCAAGTGTCTCTAAAGGCAAGCAAAGTGTGAGGACTTGCTATAATTGTGGCAATGTGAGTCACTTCATGGTGGATTTCCCGTATGAGAAGAGGGAAGACAATGGTGGCGCTCATTCACAAAGACAAGGCTAAGTCCTTCCCCAACAAGAACAACTTCACCAAGAAGGTGCCTCAAAAGCTGTTGGTGACACACGAAGGGTACGTCTCTAATGATGATGATGATGAATATACAAGTGGTGAAGGAATGTCGATGGCCATTGTGGACATTGCAACCTTTTCCTCAACCAAGGTGTCTCTCTTCAACTCTCCCAACGAGAACCACATTTCCAAGTGCCTCATGGACAGGTATCAACAAGGTAACCTACAACATCAAAACAACCATTACTACTACTCCTTGTTTGTTGGATTGTGTGGATGAATGTGAGGAGGTTGAAGTTGATGATAATGAGTTTGACAAGTTCATGGGTAAACTCAAAGTTGAGACCAAGAAGCACTTTGTTGCTATCTTGGAACAACTTGGTGAGGCTAGTGATATCATTGAGTCTCATGAGGAAAACATCTCTAAATTGTAGGGGCATAGTCGTGACTATGTAGATGAGATAGAGGATCTTTCCATTGCTCTTGAGGAAGAGCGAGATCTTCATTTGTCTCTTGCTAAGTCAATGATGACCTTGCTAAATTACAAAAAGATCATGATCATGCTCTTGTTCTTACTCGTGTGCTCAAATTCGAAAAGGTTTCACTTGGGGTTTACCATGATAGACTCAAGGAAGAGTATGACACACTTGACAAGGCTCGCAAGGCTTTGAAGAGTGCTCATGCTTCTCTTAAGGAGTCTCATGATCAACTCCAAGTAAAACTTACTAAGGAAATAGATATGTGTCCTCCATTTTTGTTACTTGATAATACCCATGCTACTAACCCTTGTTGTGAGCATGTGCACCTTATGGAGGAAAATGCAAAGTTGAAAGAGTAACTTGAGAAAGGCCTTGTGACATGTATCTAGGGTGAGAAGACCCTCAATGACCTTTTGAGCAATCAAAAGGATGTTGTGGCAAAGGAAGGGATTGGGTTTGCACCCAAGTCTAAGAAGAAGAAGAAGCAACCTCTCCCACTCAAGGAAACCTTTGTCAAAGGGAGGGAGGATACTCACGAGAAGAACAAGGACAAGGTCAGGGTGGTAATGCCAAGAAGGACAAGGCCACTACTTCCAACAAAGTCAGGAACTTTAACCCTTCTTATGTTTTATGTCATGCTAGTGATGGGCATGTTTATGCCAAATTTTTTGGTTCTTCTTATGAGCACATTGAATGGTCCATTTGGTTTCCTAAGACCCTTGTTACTAACATGAAAGGACCCATCAAAGAATGGGTACCTGAATCCAAGCATTGATCTCTTGTAGGAGTTTACTTCCAAAGGAGGTTCATGGTTGTTTGATAGTGGAGCAACAAATCATCCGACTGGAAGCAAGGAGGTGGCGGACATTCAAACTAACTAATCCTTGGCCACTCAAGTCCAATTTTGTGATGATACAATTTCAAAGGTATTGGGTCTTGGCAATGTGGTGATCTCTTTGGATTTAACCATTGAGGAAGTCATGCTTGTTGAGACCCTTGCATACAATTTAGTTTCCATACGTCAACTTGCACTCATGGGATTTTCTACCTTCTTTGGTACTGATATCGTGGCCCTTTTGTGGACCAAGACTCTTAAAGTAGCCTTTGTTGGGCATGTCGAAAACATTCTCTATGTGGTTAACTTTTTAGAGTGACCCACTAAGACCGCGACTTGCCTAATGGCTAAAGTTGATGTGGGATGGATTTGGCATCGCTGTCTAGCCCATGTCAATATAAGATCTTTGCAAAGTGTCCTCAACTGGGATCATGTTTATGGACTAACAAATGTGAGTTTTGCCAAAGATCGTGCTTCCAGTGCTTGTATCGAAGGAAAGCTACATGAGACGGCTCACTGACCCACGACTACCATCTACTCGAAGAGGGCCTTGGAGCTATTTCACATGAATCTCTTCAATCCTCCATCCTTCCATGATCTTGGGGGAAGAAAATATTGCTTGATTATTGTGTATGATTCATCAATATATACTTGGGTATACTTCTTCAAGAAGAAGAGTGAGACCTAACAAACTATCATCGACTTTGCAAATGAAGCTCAACTTCAACATGAGGAAAAGATATTGATGATTAGAAGTGATAATGGCATCGGGTTCAAGAACTACATCTTGGATGAGTTTCTTAGTGATGAGGGGATCAAGCATCAATACTCCGCACCATATACCCCTCAACAAAATGGTGTTGCGGAAGGAAGAACCGTGCGTTGATGGATGCGACAAGGACCATCATGGCGTAATTCAAATCACCGTACAACTTCGAAGCCATCAACACTGCATGTCATGCATCTAATCGGCTCTACCTTCGCAAAGTCTTGAACAAGACTCCATATGATATTCTTATCGGTAACAAGCCCAACCTCAAGTACTTTCGTGTGTTTGGCTGTAAGTGTTCCATTTTTAAAAAAGGTGTTTCTTTCTCAAAGTTTGAACCTAGAGCTCAAGAGGGCATATTTCTTGGTTACGCTACAAACTCTCATGCTTACCGTGTCCTCAACAAGTCCAATGGACTCAATGAGGAGACATGTAACATGGAGTTTGATGAAAATAATGGCTCCCAAGTGGAGCAAATTGGTATTTGTGATGTAGGTGATGAAATTCCTCCCCAATCCATAAGAAGAATGGGTGTGGGACACTTCCTATCCATTGACTAACCCTTTGTGGCCGAAGGAGAAGGACAATGTTCTACTCAAGTGGAACCATCACCAACGCAAGATCCACACGCTTCCGAAGAACAACATTAAGGCCCTCAACCAAATGAACAAGATCAATGGCAAGATCAACCTCATGATGATGGTACTTCACCAAGTGATGCCCAAGATCAAGTTCATGATTTCAAGCAAGCTCAAGATCAAGAACAAGTTTAAGATTAAGAGCAAGCTCAAGACGATGTTCAAGATATTGTTCATGTGGCTCCCAAACCTTCCTTGGATGAGATTTTGGATCGTCGTGCTGCTAAAGTAGCCTCCAGACTCAAACATGATAAACAAGTTTTGGAGAATGTCTACGGGAAATTGAGTAAAGGGGTAAGCACTCGTAAACAATTAACAATTTTTTTGAGAGAATGAGGCGTTTGTTTCTTGTATTGAACCCCTATTAGTACAACAAGCACTCAAGGACACAGATTGCCTTGAAGCCATGCATGATGAACTCAACAACTTCGAGCGCAACAAGGTGTGGCAATTGGTGTCAAGACCAAAATATAATCACAATGTCAATGGAATCAAATGAATCTTTAAGAACAAGCAAGATGTGAACGGTGTCGTCACTCGTAACAAGGCAAGATTGGTAGCGCAAGGCTACTCCCAATTTGAGGGTCTCGACTATGGTTAAACATGTGCTACCATTGCTTGCCTTAAATCTATTCGCATGTTGCTTGCATATGCAAATCATCATGATTTCATATTGCAACAAATGGATGTGAAGAGCGCATTTATTAATGATCCTCATAAGGAGTTGGTATATGTCAAGTGACCATCAGGGTTCAAGGATCCCAAGTTCCCCAATCATGCATACAAGCTCGATAAGGCACTCTATGACCTTAAACAAGCCCCACGTGCGTGGTATGAGCACCTTACCGAGCTATTACAAGACCATGGCTTTGAAATTGGGAAAATTGATCCCACTCTTTTCATGAAGAGGGTGTCGGGGTACGACACCTATGGGATCGTGTGGATCCTTTGTGGTTCGGTAGGGAGATGGTGTGCACAAAGAGCAGATCTGACGAGCAGCGCGAGGGGATTTTTACCTAGGTTCGGGCCGCTGAGAAGCGTAAAACCCTACTCTTGCTTTAGTGTATTATGAGTGTTTGAGTTCTGGCTACAGGAGCGCCATGTGATGAACAGTACACGGACGCTACGTGTGTGAGCCAGAAGGTCCTCCCCCAAAAAGTCCTCTTTTGTAATGCCTTGGGCCTCCTTTAATATGACTAAGGGGTCTCCAACAGTGGCGTACAATACATACACGAGGTGTACAACTGCTATAGTGCTATCATACCTAACACTGACAGCATAGGGCAAACGCATTAAATGCTCCGTCAGGCGTCCCTGACCTTCTACGGACAGGACAGGAGCCCGTCCCATCAGCATTGCTCAACCTCCACCATCGCTAGATTCCTTGACACGTATTCAGGAGGGATGACACCTGGTCTCTATGCTGGTAGGATGGTGAGAACTTGCCGAGTGCACATCTCGCCAAGGCTCCGTGGGCCATCCCAGCAAGATCTTGCCGGGGTCCGAGATTTTGGTCTTCGGTCTTGTGATTGTTGTCTTGAACGTTTTCTTGACATCTTCTTACTTGCAACTAGCATTCCCTTGACAGGCCTTGTCGCTGGTGTGGCTACAACTTATCATGCACAAGTAAGGGGTACTAAAAGACCCAAACTTTAGTACGCCGATAGGATCCCCCGAGCCTAGGCCACACACGGGTGCGAGGCATTGTTGGGCTAGGCCCAAACAGTGCATGGGCATGCGTGGTAGGAGTCCACGGCCGTAATTACTTCAGTTATCATGCCAGGCCGTTTCCGCCACGTGCACCGCATGCATAGAGGGGAGTTAGCAACGGGCGCCCGTGACGTAAAGTCCTGATCTTGGCAGAAACTGCAGCGCCATGGATTGGAGTAATGGGGTGGTTACCTGTTCGCCCATGATCGTGGGCGACGGGATTGGTGGAGATGGGCGACGACTCTTGGGGCAGAGGAGAGCCAGCCCCTGCGCCTGTCCCTATAAATTGGGGGGTAGCAAGGGGCGATGCTCATCCATCCTTGCTTCCCCCTTGAGTGCGAACCTCCAGAGCTTGCCCTTCTATACCTTCCCGATCTTGAGTTGTGCTTGCCCTTAGCCATCGCCAAGGGGCAAGGGTGGCCACCATCCTCCGCCCAAACGGCAAGGAATTCCTGTCGGGATCATGCTACCGCTTTAGCCACGAAAGTGGAGGGTGGCTCAAGCGTGCGTGGTGGGAGAGGTACGAGGGGTCGTGGTCGACGTGGAGGCCGTGGTCGGGGGAGGCGGAACACCGTTCCACCCATTCCTCCAACGCGAGACCCTCTTCTTCAGGAGACCCATGCTGAGGGGACGGCGCTAGAGTTCGTCATCAAGTTGCATGGTCCCCTTCGGAGCCATCTACGCCTTCCTCACCCTTTTGCCAGGGTGATGGAGGTTGACAAGCCGCCCGCTCCGTGGCTGCGGGCGCATGGTTGTTGCAATGGCACCGCGCGGGTGGATGTTGAGTACCCGGAGAGTCGTGTCATGCTCCTCAGACGCGGTTGGAAAACTTTTGCTCGCGCCCACAACCTCATGGACGGGCATGTCCTCGCTTCAAGATGGTGGAGGCCGACCTACTCTCCATCAAGATTTATGGGCGTTCGGGCGCCTACCTTAGCTGCTACGAGGAAAGCTCGAGCGGTGTCGAAAGTTCCTCCTCGAGCGACAACGATGAGGAGGACAGTGTCGGTGAATATGACGACGACTAGTCCGAGATCTAGAACATCAAGTCAGAATACGATGACCTGGGCTCTGACTGATCGACAAACGCACCATTACCGGTAGCTCACGCCCCTCCCCCTCCCGGTGGAGCGACCTTACCGAGGGTCCTTGTCCCAAGCACTGCCTCATCTTCCAGCTAGATCTCTCAGCAGGCATGTGGACTTTGGCTTCATCTTCCCTTCTAGAAGTTCCGCCCTCCACATAGTGCTGGTCCTGGAGGGGTCAGGCTGGGCTTCTGTCGGGGGTCCCTTCCTATTTTTCTTCTTATAATCTGCCCCTAGGGGAGAAAGTCAAATAAAGATTTATTTAGGCAGAGATGCCATCTCGTGTAAATTGCATTCCCTTTGAACGAATGCATATTATTCCTCTTGTTAGATTTGTCTCTATATGGTACACTCCCTACGCTTTATCAGAAACTTGACGGTGCATGCAACCCGTCCTGCGATTCAATCATGATCCGTCCCACAAACTTGATCACGATCCGTCCCACGAACTTGATCACGATCCTTCCAATCTAGCACCGAACGGACGGCACCTCCGCATTCAGCACACGTACAGCTTGATGACGATCTCCACCGTATTGATCCAGCAAGAGAGAGTGGAGAGGTAGAAGAGTTCTCCGGCAGCGTGACGGCGCTCCAGCGATGGTGTTGGAGCAATTCCGGCAGGGCTTCGCCTAAGCACTGCAGAAATCCGATCTAGAGGAGAAACTATGCACTGGAGGAACGGGTAGCACGTGGCTGAAAAATCTAGTGAAAAACCCCAAAACCCACCAGTATATATAGGAGGAGAGTAGGAGAGCCTTTGCGCAAGGGCCAAGGCTCCTATGGTTCGGCCGAACCTACTAGGAGACGAGGACTCCTCCTCCAATCCTAGTAGGACTAGGATTGCTCCTTTTTTGCCTTTTTTACACCTTTTCCTATTGGGTTTTCTTCTCCAGCCACATGGGCCTTGTGTGGCAGTTTCCACCAGCCTACTAAGGGCTGATATTCACTCTCCCACAGCCCATGAAGCCTCTTGGGTCGAAATACCCCTCCCGGAGGCCTCCCGGTACACTACCGGCACTCCCGGTACACTACCGATGAGCCCGAAACTTTTCAGGCGACCAAAACAGGACTTCCTATATATGAATCTTTACCTCCGGACCATTTCGGAGCTCCTCGTGATGTCCAGGATCTCATCCAGGACTCCGACCAACCTTCGGTCACCACCATACATAACTCCATACTACCGAAACGTCACCAAACCTTAAGTGTGCAGACCCTGTGGGTTCGAGAACTATGTAGACATGACCGAGACACCTCTATGGTCAATAAACAATAGCGGGACCTGGATGTCCATATTGGTTCCTACACATTCTACGAAGATCTTTATCGGTCGAACCTCTATGTCAAGGATTCAGTTAATCCCGTATGATGTTCCCTTTGTTCTTCGGTATGTTACTTGCCCGAGATTCGATCGTCGGTATCTCCATACCTAGGTCAACCTCATTACCGGCAAGTCTCTTTACTCGTTCCGTAATACAAGGTACCGTGACTAACACTTAGTCACATTGCTTGCAAGGCTTATTGTGATGTTGTATTACAGAGTGGGCCCTGAGATACCTCTCCGTCACACGGAGTAACAAATCCCAGTCTTGATCCATGCCAACTCAACAGACACCCTCGGAGATACCTGTAGAGCACCTTTATAGTCACCCATTTACGTTGCGACATTTGATACACACAAGGCACTCCTCCGATGTCCGTGAGTTGCATGATCTCATGGTCATAGGAACATATACTTGACATGCAGAAAACAGTAGCAATAAACTGACATGATCATATGTTATGTTTGTAGTTTGGGTCTTGTCCATCACATCATTCTCCTAATGATGTGATCCCATTATCAAATGTCATCACATGTCAATGGCTAGGAAACCTTGACCATCTTTGATCAACGAGCTAGTTCACTAGAGGCATACTAGGGACAGAGTGTTATTTATTTACCCACACATGTAATGTGTTTCCAATCAATACAATTATAGCATGGATAATAAACGATTATCATGAACAAGGAAATATAATAATAAACACTTTATTTATTGCCTCTAGGGCATATTTCCAATAGTCTCCCACTTGCACTAAGTCAATAATCTAGCTCACATCACTATGTGATTTACATTGTAATGAATCGAACACCCATGCAGTTCTGGTCTTGATCATGTTTAGCCCTTGGAAGAGGTTTAGTCAACGGGTCTGCAACATTCAGATCTGTGTGCACTTTGCAAATATTTATGTCCTTCTCCTCGATGTAATCGCGGATGGAGTTGAAGCGTCGCTTTATGTGTCTGGTCCTCTTGTGAAACCTTGGTTCCTTGGCCACAGCAATGGCACCAGTGTTGTCACAGAACAGGTTCATTGGATTCAGTGCACTAGGCACTACTCCAAGATCTGTCATGAACTGCTTCATCCAGACACCTTCCTTCGCCGCCTCCAAGGTTGCGATATACTCCGCTTCACACGTAGAATCGGCTACCACGCTTTGCTTGGAACTGCACCAGCTTACCACTCCCCCGTTGAGAATTAATACATATCCGATTTGCGACTTAGAGTCATCCAGACCAGTGTCAAAGCTTGTATCGACGTAACCCTTTACGACGTGCTCTTCATCACCTCCATAAACGAGAAACATTTCCTTAGTCCTTTTCAGGTACTTAAGGATATTGTTGACCGCTGCCCAATGCTCCATTCCAGGATCACTTTGAAACCTTCCGGCCATACTTATGGCAAGGCTGACATCGGGTCTTGTGCACAGCATTGCATACATGATAGAGCCTATGGCTGAAGCATAGAGGATGACACTCATCTTTTCTCTATCTTCTGCAGTCACTGGGCATTGAGTCTTACTCAACTTCACACCTTGTAACATAGGCCAGAACCCCTTCTTGGACTGATCCATTTTGAACTTCTTCAAAACTTTATCAAGGTATGTACTCTGTGAAAGTGCTATTAAGCGTTTCGGTCTATCTCTATAGATCTTAATGCCTAATATGAAAGCAGCTTCTCCTAGGTCCCTCACTGAAAAACTCTTGTTCAAATATTCCTTCATGCTTTCCAGCATTTCGATATTGTTTTCCAATCAGCAATATGGCATCCACATATAATACTAGAAATGCTATAGAGCTCCCACTCACTTTCTTGTAAATACAAGCTTCTCCATAAACTTGTATAAACTCAAACGCCTTGATCACCTCATCAAAGCGCTTATTCCAACTCCGAGATGCTTGCACCAGTCCATAAATGGATCGCTGGAGTTTGCAAACTTTATCAGCATTCTCTGGATCGACAAAACCTTCGGGTTGCATCATATACAACTCTTACTCAAGGAAACTGTTGAGGAACGCCGTTTTGACATCCATTTGCCAAATTTCATAGTCGAAATAAGCAGATATTGCCAACATGATTCTGACAGACTTAAGCATCGCTACGGGTGAGAAAGTCTCATCATAGTCAATTTCTTGAACTTGTGAAAAACCCTTTGCCACAAGTCGAGCTTTATAGACACTGACATTACCGTCCGCGTCTGTCTTCTTCTTAAAGATCCATTTGTTCTAAATAGCCTTTCACCCTTCAGGTAATACTTCCAAAGTCCATACTTTGTTTTCATACATGGATCCCATCTCGGATTTCATGGCCTCTAACCATTTCTTGGAATCCAGGCCCATCACTGCTCTTCCATAGCTCGTAGGTTCATTGTTGTCCAACAACATGACCTCTAAGACAGGGTTGTCGTACCACTCAGGAGTAGTACAGGCACTTGTCGACCTACGAGGTTCAATAGTAGTTTGATCCGAAGCTTCATGATCATCATCATTAACTTCCTCTTCAACTGTCGTAGATTCCACAGAAACATCTTTCTGCACTGCGCTACTTTCTGGTTGAATTAAAGGTTCAATAACCTCATCAAGCTCTATCTTCCTCCCACTCAATTCTTTCGAGAGAAACTCTTTCTCAAGAAATGTTCCGTTCTTTAGCGACAAACACTTTGCCTTCGGATCTGATATAGAAGGTATACCCGACTGTCTCTTTTGGGTATCCTATGAAGACACATTTCTCTGCTTTGGGTTCCAGCTTTTCAGGCTAAAGCTTTTTGACATAAGCATCACATCCCCAAACTTTAAGAAACAACAATTTTGGCCTCTTGCCAAACCATAGTTCATATGGCGTCGTCTCAACGGATTTCGATGGTGCCCTATTTAAAGTGAATGCAGATGTCTCTAATGCATAACCCCAAAACGATAGTGGCAAATCAGCAAGAGACATCATAGAACGCACCATATCTAATAAGGTTCGATTACGACGTTCGGACACACCATTATGCTGTGGTGTTCCGGGCAGTGTCAACTGTGAAACAATTCCACACTGTCTTAAGTGACTGCCAAACTCATAACTCAGATATTCACCTCCTCGATCAGATCGCAGGAATTTAATCTTCTTGTTACGATGATTCTCAACTTTACTCTGAAATTGCTTGAATTTTTCAAACGTTCCAGACTTGTGTTTCATTAAGTAAATATATCCATATCTACTTAAGTCATTAGTGAAGGTGAGAAAATAACGATATCCTCCACACGCTGTAACATTCATTGGACCGCACACATCAGTATGTATGATTTTCAATAAGTCACTTGCCCGTTCCATTGTTCCAGAGAACGGTGTTTTAGTCATCTTGCCCATGAGGCATGGTTCACATGTGTCAAGTGATTCAAAATCAAGTGACTCCAAAAGTCCATCAGCATGGAGCTTCTTCATGTGTTTTACACCAATATGACCTAAACGGCAGTGCCACAAGAAAGTGGTACTATCATTATCAACTCTACATCTTTTGGCATCAATGTTATGAACATGTGTGTCATTACTATCAAGATTCAATATGAATAAACCCCTAACATTGGGTGCATGACCATAAAAGATATTACTCATATAAATAGAACAACCTTTATTCTCTGATTTAAATGAGTAACCGTCTCGCAATAAACAAGATCGAGATATAATGTTCATGCTTAACCCAGGCACTAAATAACAATTAGTCAGGTTCATCACTAATCCCGATGGTAATCGAAGAGAGAGCGTGCCGATGGCGATCACATCAACCTTTGAACCATTTCCCATGTGCATCGTCACTTCGTCCTTTACCAGCCTTCGTTTATTCCGTAGTTCCGGCTTTGAGTTGCAAATGTGAGCAACCGAACCGGTATCAAATACCCAGGCACTACTACGAGAGCTAGTAAGGTACACATCAATAACATGCATATCATATATACCTTGTTTGTTGTTGGCCACCTTCTTGTCAGCCAGGTACTTGGGGCAGTTCAGCTTCCAGTGACCAGTTCCCTTGCAATGAAAGCACTCAGTTTCTGGCTTGGGTCCATGCTTGGGCTTCTTTACAGGAGTAGCAACTGCTTTGCCATCCTTCTTGGTTTTACCCTTCTTGCCCTTGCCCTTGACCTTAGCATTTTTCTTGAAACTATTGGTTTTATTGACCATCAACACTAGATGTTCTTTCTGGATTTCAGACTCAGCGACTTTTAGCATCGCAAACAGCTCAGCGACTGACTTGTTCATCCCGTGCATGTTATAGTTCATCACAAAGCTCTTGTAACTAGGTGGCAGTGATTGAAGAACTCTGTCAGTGATCGCCTCTGGCGGAAGGGCAATTCCCAACTTCGCTACACGAGTTGAATACCCAGACATTCTGAGTATATGTTCACTAATAGACCCGTTCTCCTCCATCTTGCAAGCATAGAATTTATCGGAGGTTTCATACCTCTCGATCCGGGCGTTCTTCTGAAAGATAAACTTCAACTCCTAGAACATCTCATATGCTCCATGACGTTCAAAAATGTCTTTGAAGTCCCGGTTCTAAGCCATACAATATTGCACACTGAACTATTGAGTAATCTCCAGTATTTGCCTCCCAAGAGTTCTTAACGTCTTCGGAGGTTATGTCTTCTGGTTGGTCACCAAGCGATGCATCAAGGACATATGATTTCTCGGAAGCCGTGAGGATAATCCTCAGATTACGGGCCCAGTCAACACAGTTACTTCCATCATCTTTCAACTTAGCTTTCTCTAGGAACGCATTAAAATTCAGGGGTGCTACTGCGCGAGCCATTGATCTACAACATAAATATGCAAAGTTTACTTAGACTATTGTTCAAGATAATGAGTTTAGTTAATCAAATTACTAAAGCTCCCACTCAAATTGACATCCCTCAGGTCATCTGAGTGCCACATGATCCAAATCCACCAACTCAAGTCCGATCATCACGTGAGTTGAGGTGGCTTCAATGGTGAACATCATTATGTTGATCATATCTACTATGTGACTCATGTTCGACCTTTCGGTCTCTTGTGTTCTGAGGCCATGTCTGTACATGCTAGGCCCGTCAAGTTTAACCTGAGTGTTCTGCACGTGCAACACTGGCTTGCACCTATTGTATGTGAACGTAGAGTCTATCACACCTGATCATCACGTGGTGTCTCAACACGACGAACTTTCGCAACGGTGCACACTCGGGGAGAACACAATTCATTGTGAAATTTAAGTGAGGGATCACCTTATAATGCTACCGTCGTCCTAAGCAAAACAAGGTGCATAAAAGGATTAACATCACATGCAATTCATAAGTGACATGATATGTCCATGAACTTGTGCTTTTGATCTCCATCTAGAAAGCACCAGCATGATCTCCGTCATCACCGGCATGACACCATGATCTTCATCATCTTGATCTCCATCAACGTGTCGCCATCGGGGTTGTCGCGCCCAACATGCTTCTACTACTATTGCTACCGTTTAGCGATAAAGTAAAGCATTACATAGCGCTTAATGATTGACACACAGGTCATACAATAATTAAAGACAAGCCTATGGCTTCTACCGGTTGCCGTACTCATCGACATGCAAGTCGTGATAATCTATACATCACATGATCATCTCATACATCACATATATCACATCATGTAATTGGCCATATCACATCACAACATACCCTGCAAAAACAAGTTAGACGTCCTCTAATTGTTGTTGCATGTTTTACGTGGCTGCTACGGGTATCTAGCAAGAACAATTCTCATCTACGCAAAAACAACAACGGTGATACACTAGTTGCTTTCAACCTTCTCAAGGACCGCCTTTGTCGAATTTGATCCAACTAAAGTGAGAGAAACTGGCACCCACAAGACATCTATGCAACAAGTTGCGGTCGAGGGAACCGGTCTCTCATAAGCGTACGAGTAATGTTGGTCCGGGCCGCTTCATCTCACAATACCGCTGAACCAAAATCTGACCAAGGGAGGAAGCAATCTAAGCATCAACGCCCACAAACCTTTTGTGTTCTACTCGAGATCTCATCTACACATAGACCTAGCTCATGATGCCACTGTTGGGGAACTTTGCATGGGAAACAAAAATTTTCCTACGCACACGCAGATCTATCCATGGTGATGAGCATCTATGAGAGGAAGAGTGGATCTACGTACCCTTGTAGATCGCTAAGCGGGAAGCGTTAAGAAACACGGTTGGTGTAGTCGAACGTCTTCGCAATCCAAATCACCGTGCGTCCCGTGATCCAATCACGATCCGTCCCGTGATCCAATCCCGATCCATCCCGCGATCCAATCATGATCCGTCCCACGAACTTGATCACGATCTATCCCACGAACTTGATCATGATCCTTCCGATCTAGCACCGAACGGACGGCACCTCCGCGTTCAGCACACATACAGCTTGATGGCGATCTCCGCCGACTTGATCCAGCAAGAGAGAGCGAAGAGGTAGAAGAGTTCTCCGACAGCGTGATGGCGCTCCGGCAATGGTGGTGAAGCAATTCCGGCAGGGCTTCGCCTAAGCACTACAGAAATCCGATCTAGAGGAGAAACTATGCACTGGAGGAACGGGTAGCACGTGGCTGAAAAATCTATTGCAAAACCCCAAAACCCACCAGTATATATAGGAGGAGAGGAGGAGAGCCTTGGCGCAAGGTCCAAGGCTCCTATGGTTCGGCCGAACCTACTAGGAGAGGAGGACTCCTCCTCCAATCCTAGTAGGACTAGGATTGCTCATTTTTTGCCTTTTTTCCACCTTTTCCTATTGGGTTTTCTTCTCCAGCCACATGGGCCTTGTGTGGGAGTTTCCACCAGCCCACTAAGGGCTGATATTCACTCTCTCATAGCCCATGAAGCCTCTTGGGTCAAAATACCCCTCCCGGAGGCCTCCCGGAGGCCTCCCGGTACACTACCGATGAGCCCGAAACTTTTTCGGCGACCAAAACAGGACTTCCTATATATGAATCTTTACCTCTGGACCATTCCGGAGCTCCTCCTAACGTCTGCGATCTCATCTGGGACTCTGAACAACCTTTGGTCACCACCATACATAACTCCATACTACTGAAACGTCACCAAACCTTAAGTGTGCAGACCCTGCGGGTTTGAGAACTATGTAGACATGACCGAGACATCTCTACGGTCAATAACCAATAGCGGGACCTGGATGTCCATATTGGTTCCTACACATTCTACGAAGATCTTTATCGGTCGAACCTCTATGTCAAGGATTCAGTTAATCCCGTATGATGTTCCCTTTGTTCTTCGGTATGTTACTTGCCAGAGATTCAATCGTCGGTATCTCCATACCTAGTTCAACCTCGTTACCGGCAAGTCTCTTTACTCATTCCATAATACAAGATCCCGTGACTAACACTTAGTCACATTGCTTGCAAGGCTTATTGTGATGTTGTATTACCGAGTGGGCCCTGAGATACCTCTCTGTCACACGGAGTAACAAATCCCAGTCTTGATCCATGCCAACTCAATAGACACCCTCGGAGATACCTATAGAGCACCTTTATAGTCACCCAGTTACGTTGTGACATTTGATACACACAAGGCACTCCTCTGATGTCCGTGAGTTGCATGATCTCATGGTCATAGGAACATATACTTGACATGTAGAAAACAGTAGCAATAAACTGACACGATCATATGCTACGTTTGTATTTTGGGTCTTGTCCATCACATCATTCTCCTAATGATGTGATCCCGTTATCAAATGACATCACTTGTCAATGGCTAGGAAACCTTGACCATCTTTGATCAAAGAGCTAGTTCACTAGAGGCATACTAGGGACAGAGTGTTGTTTATTTACCCACATATGTAATGTGTTTCCAATCAATACAATTATAGCATGGATAATAAACGATTATCATGAACAAGGAAATATAATAATAAACAATTTATTTATTGCCTCTAGGGCATATTTCCAACACACCTGACTACCCCACCATTCAAAACATACACATACCCGGTTTGTGACTTCGAATCATCCGGATCTATGTCAAAGCTAGCATCGACGTAACCCTTTACGACGAGTTCTTCAGCACCTCCATAAATGAGAAACATCTCCTTAGTCCTTTTCAGGTACTTAAGGATATTCTTGACCGCTGTCCAGTGTTCCATTCCAGTTTCACTTTGGTACCTCCCTACCAAACTTATGGTAAGGTTCACATCAGGTCTGGTACACAGCATGGCATACATAATAGAGCCTATGGCTGAGGCATAGGGGATGACACTCATCTTATCTCTATCTTCTGTCGAGGTCGGGCATTGAGTTGTGCTCAATTTCACACCTTGTAGTAGAGGCAAGAACCCCTTCTTGGACTGATCCATATTGAACTTCTTCAATATCTTGTCAAGGTATGTGCTTTGTGAAACACCAATGAGGCATCTCGATCTAGTTCTATAGATCTTGATGCCTAATATGTAAGCAGCTTCTCCAAGGTACTTCATTGAAAAACACTTATTCAAGCAGGCCTTTATGCTTCCCAAAAGTTCTATATCATTTCCCATCAATAATATGTGATCCACATATGAAATGAGAAATGCTACAGAGCTTTCACTCACTTTCTTGTAAATATAGGCTTCTCCATAAGTCTGTATAAACCCAAACGCTTTGATCACTTCATTAAAGCGAATGTTCCAACTCCAAGATGCTTGCACCAGCCCATTGATGGAGCGCTGGAGCTTGCATACCTTGTTAGCATTCTTAGGATCGACAAAACCTTCCGGATGCATCATATACAATTCTTCCTTAAGGAACCGGTTAAGGAATGCCGTTTTGACGTCCATTTTCCAGATCTCATAATCATAAAATGCAGAAACTGCTAACATGATTCGGACGGACTTCAGCATCGCTACGGGTGAGAAGGTCTCATCATAGTCAACTCCTTGAACTAGTCGATAACCCTTAGCGATAAGCCAAGCCTTATGGACGATCACATTACCATCCGCGTATGTCTTCTTCTTAAAGATCCATTTATTTTCTATGGCTTGCCGATCATCAGGCAAGTCCACCAAAGTCCACACTTTGTTCTCATACATGGATCCTATGTCGGATTTCATGGCTTCAAGCCATTTGTTGGAATCTCGGCCCACCATGGCTTCTTCATAGTTCGAAGGTTCACCATTGTCTAACAACATGATTTCCAGGACAGGGTTGCCATACCACTCTGGTGCGGCACGTGTCCTCGTGGACCTTCGAAGTTCAGTAGTAACTTGATCAGAAGTCTCATGATCATCATCATTAACTTCCTCTCTAGTCGGTGCAAGCACCATAGAAACAATCTCCTGCGCTGCGCTACTTTCTGGTTCGAGAGGGGGTACAATTACCTCATCAAGTTCTACTTCCGTCCCACTTACTTCTTTTGAGAGAAACTCTTTCTCTAGAAAGGATCCATTCTTGGCAACAAAGATCTTGCCTTCGGATCTGAGGTAGAAGGTATACCCAATAGTTTCCTTAGGGTATCCTATGAAGACACACTTTTCCGATTTGGGTTCGAGCTTTTCAGGTTGAAGTTCCTTCACATAAGCATCGCATCCCCAAACTTTCAGAAATGACAGCTTAGGTTTCTTTCCAAACCATAATTCATATGGTGTTGTCTCAACGAACTTAGATGGTGCCCCATTTAAAGTGAATGCAGCAGTCTCTAATGCAGATCCCCAAAATGATAGTTGTAAGTCAGTAAGAGACATCATAGATCGCACCATATCCAATAGAGTGCGATTACAACATTCAGACACACCATTTTGCTGAGGTGTGCCAGGCGGCATGAGTTGTGAAACAATTCCACATTTCCTTAGGTGCGTGCCAAACTCGTGACTCAAATATTCTCCGCCACGATCAGATCGTAGGCACTTTATTTTCCTGTCACATTGATTCTCTACCTCACTCTGAAATTCCTTGAACTTTTCAAAGGTTTCAGACTTGTGTTTCATTAAGTAGACATACCCATATTGCTTAAGTCATCAGTGAGGGTGAGAACATAATGGTAGCCACTGCGAGCCTTAACGCTCATTGGACCGCATACATCGGTATGTATTATCTCCAACAAGTCAGTTGCTCGCTCCATTGTTCTGGAGAACGGAGTCTTGGTCATCTTGCCCATGAGGCATGGTTCGCACGTGTCAAATGATTCAAAATCAAGAGACTCCAAAATTCCATCAACAGGGAGTTTATTCATGCGTTTGACACAAATATGACCAAGGCGGCAATGCCACATGTAAGTGGGACTATCGTTATCAACCTTACATCTTTTGGTACTCACACTATGAACATGTGTAACGTCACGTCCGAGATTCATCAAAAATAAACCATTGACCAGCGGGTCATGACCATAAAACATTTCTATCATATAAATAGAACAACCATTATTCTCAGATTTAAATGAGTAGCCATCTCGCATCAAGCGAGATCTAGATACAATATTCATGCTCAAAGCTGGTACTAAATAACAATTATTAAGGTTTAAAACTAATCCCTAAGGTAGATGTAGAGGTAGCGTGCCGACGGCGATCACATCGACCTTGGAACCATTCCCAACGCGCATCGTCACCTCGTCCTTCGCCAGTCTCCGCTTATTCCGTAGCTCCTTCTTGGAGTTACAAATGTGAGCAATTGCACCGGTATCAAATACCCAAGAGCTATTACAAGTGCTGGTAAGGTACACATCAATAACATGTATATCATATATACCTTTGACGTTGTCGGCCTTCTTATCCGCTAAGTACTTGGGGTAATTCCGCTTCTAGTGACCTGTTCCCTTGCAATGAAAGAATTCAGTCTCAGGCTTGGGTCCATTCTTGGGCTTCTTCCTGGTAACCGATTTACCGGGCGCGGCAACTGCTTTGCCGTCCTTCTTGAAGTTCTTCTTACCCTTGCCTTTCTTGAAACTAGTGGTCTTGTTCACCATCAACACTTGATGTTCCTTTTTGATTTCCACCTCCACTGATTTCATCATCGAATATAACTCAGGAATGGACTTATCCATCCCTTGCATATTGTACTTCATCACAAAGCTCTTGTAGCTAGGACTCCCAGCTGAGACAAGCGGTTGTGCAACCCAGACATTTTGAGTATGTGCTCGCTGACAGAACTATTTTCCTCCATCTTACAACTAAAGAACTTGTCAGAGACTTCATATCTCTCAACCCGGGCATGAGCTTGGAAAACCATTCTTAGCTCTTGGAACATCTCATATGCTCTGTGTTGCTCAAAATGCTTTTGGAGCCCCGGTTCTAAGCTGTAAAGCAGGCCACACTGAACCAGGGAGTAATCATCACTACGCAACTGCCAGGTGTTCATAACATCTTGAGTTGCTGGGAAAACGGGTGTGTCACCTAGCGGTGCATCAAGGAGATATAATTTCTTGGAAGCTATGAGGATGATCCTCAAGTTACAGGCCCAGTCCATATAGTTGCTTCCATCGTCTTTCAGCTTGGTTTTCTCTAGGAACGCATTGAAGTTGAGGGCAACATTAGTGTGGGCCATTGGTTCTACAAGATAGATTATAAAGACAATTTTATACTAAGTTCATGATAATTAAGTTCATCTAATCAAATTATTTAATGAACTCCCACTCAGATAGACATCCCTCTAGTCATCTAAGTGATACATCATCCACATCGACTAGGCAGTGTCCGATCATCACGTGAGACGGACTAGTCATCAATGGTGAACATCTCCATGTTGATCGCATCTACTATACGACTCATGTTCGACCTTTCGATCTCTCGTGTTCCAAGGCCATGTCTGTACATGCTAGGCTCGTCAAGCCAACCTAAGTGTTTCACGTGTGTAAATCTGGCTTACACCCGTTGTATGCGAAGGTTAGAATATGTCACACCCAATCATCACGTGGTGCTTCGAAACAACGATCCTTCGCAACGGTGCACACTTAGGGGGGACACATTTCTTGAAATTTTAGTGAGGGATCATCTTATTTATGCTACCGTCGTTCTAAACAAATAAGATGTAAGAACATGATAAACATCACATGCAAATCATAAAGTGACATGATATGGCCAATATCATCTTGCACCTTTGATCTCCATCTTCGGGGCGTGGCATGATCATCATTGTCACCGGCACGACGCCATGATCTCCATCATCATGATCTCCATCATCGCGTCTTCATGAAGTTGTCTTGCCAACTATTACTTCTACTACTATGGCTAATGGTTAGCAATAAAGTAAAGTAATTACATGGCGTTTTTTATTGACACACAGGTCATACAATAAATTAAGACAACTCCTATGGCTCCTGCCGGTTGTCATACTCATTGACATGCAAGTTGTGATTCCTATTACAAGAACATGATCAATCTCATACATCATATATATTTCATCACATTATTTTGGCCATATCACATCACATAGCATACCCTGCAAAAACAAGTTAGACGTCCTCTAATTATTGTTGCAAGTTTTACGTGGCTGCTATGGGTTTCTAGCAAGAACATTTCTTACCTACGTAAGAGCCACAACGGTGATATGCCAATTACCCTTAATAAGGACCCTCTTCATCGAATCCGATCCGACTAAAGTGGGAGAGACAGACACCCACTAGCCACCTTATGCAACAAGTGCATGTTAGGCGGTGGAACCAGTCTCACATAAGCGTATGTATAAAGTCAGTCCGGGTCGCTTCATTCCACAATGTCGCCGAATCAAGATAAGACTAGTAACGGCAAGCAAATTGACCAAATCATCGCCCACAACTACTTGTGTTCTACTCGTGCATAGAATCTACGCATAGACCTAGCTCATGATGCCACTGTTGGGGATCGTAGTAGTAAATCAAAATTTTCCTACGCATCACCAAGATCAATCTATGGAGAAACCACCAACAAGTGGGGGGAGTGCATATTCATACCTTTGAAGATCACAAAGTGGAAGCGTCACAAGGGTGGGCCTAGGGCCCATCTGTGCCTAGGGTTTGCCCCCTCTCCTCCTAGCTGCGCCTTGGGCCTTGGTGGGAGGCGCACCAGCCCACTCAGGGGCTGGTCCCTTCCCACTCTCGGCCCATGCAGGCCTCCGGGGCCGCTGGCCCCTCCCGGTGGACCCCCGAAACCC
Source organism: Hordeum marinum (assembly GCA_022496015.1). NCBI lineage: Eukaryota > Viridiplantae > Streptophyta > Magnoliopsida > Poales > Poaceae > Hordeum > Hordeum marinum. The sequence continues at coordinate 93,728,136 of CM039675.1, forward strand.
TTCCGGTGGTCCCGGTACATTACCGGTGATGCCCGGAACACTTCCGGTGACCAAATACTCACTTCCTATATATCATTCTTTACCTCCGGACCATTCCGGAACTCCTCGTGATGTCCAGGATCTCATACGGGACTCCAAACAACTTTCGGTAACCACATACACAATTCCCCTATAACCCTAGCGTCATCGAACCTTAAGTGTGTAGACCCAATGGGTTCGGGAGGCATGTAGACATGACCGAGACACCTCTCCGTTAAATAACCAACAGCAGGATCTGGATACCCATGTTGGCTCCCACATGCTCCATGATGATCTCATCGGATGAACTACGATGTCGGGGATTCAATCAATCCTGTATACAATTCCCTTTGTCTACCGGTATGCCACTTCCCTATACCTTGTTCAATCTCGTTACTGGCAAGTCTCTTTACTCGTTCCATAACACATCATCCCATGGCTAACTCCTTAGTCACATTGAGCTCATTATAATGATGTCTTACCGAGTGGGCCCAGAGATACCTCTCCATCACACTGAGTGACAAATCCTAGTCTCGATTCATGCCAACCCAACAGATACTTTCGGGGATACCCGTAGTGTACCTTTATAGCCACCCAGTTACGTTGTGACGTTTTGCACACCCAAAGTATTCCTACGGTATCCGGGAGTTGCACAATCTCATGGTCTAAGGAAATTATACTTGACATTAGAAAAGCCTTAGCAGACGAACTACATGATCTTGTGCTATGCTTAGGATTGGGTCTTGTCCATCACATCATTCTCCTAATGATGTGATATCGTAATCAATGACATCCAATGTCCATGGTCATGAAACCATGACCATCTTTTGATCAAGGAGCTAGCTAACTAGAGGCTCACTAGGGACATGTTGTGGTCTATGTATTCACACATGTATTACGGTTTCCGGTTAATACAATTTTAGCATGAACAATAGACAATTATCATGAACAAGGAAATATAATAATAATCACTTTATTATTGCCTCTAGGGCATATTCCAACAAGATCTTGTCGGGTGCACGTCTTCCCGGGGCTTCGTGGGCCATCCCGACAAGATCTTGCCGGGGTCCCATCTTTTGGTCTTCAGTATTGTGATTGTTGTATTGAATGTTTTCTTGACATCTTCGTACTTGTATCTAGCAGTCCCCTGGCAGGCCTTACCACTGGTGTGGCTACAACTGCCCGTGCACAAGTAAGGGGTACTAAAAGACCCAAACTTTAGTACACCGACAAAGGGTTAAGGGGGACTATTTCATATGACAAGTATATGTTAATGATATTATCTTTGGTTCTCCTAACAAAACTTTCAATGATGATTCAGCCGTACTAGTGACCGAACAATTTGAGATGTCTATAATGGGAGAGTTGAAGTTCTTCCTTGGATTCAAAATCAAACAAGAAGACAAGGAACCTTTAGCAACCAAGCAAAATACACTCAAGACATGCTCAAGAGGTTGAAGTTAGATGATTTCAAGCCGGACAAGACCGCCATGCAACTAAGTGCCATCTTGACATTTATCCCAATCGTAAAGCCGTGGATCAAAAGCTATATCGCTCCATGATTGGATCCTTGCTTTACCTTCGTGCATCTAGAATGGATATTATGTTGAGTGTGGGAATTTGTGCACGATTTCAAGCGGCACCTAAGGAAAGTTGTTATGTGGCAGTCAAGGAAATCTTTCGATATTTAGCTCATACCCCAAACTTTGGATTATGGTACCCCCAAAGATGCTTTAGTTGATCCCATGGGATATTCAGACTCGGATTGGGTTGGAGACCGTGTAGATAGGAAGCCAACTTCCAGAGGGTGCCAATTCATTGGTTGCTCTTTGGTAAGTTGGTCTTCAAAGAAACAAAATTGTATTTCTCTCTCTATCACTGAGGCCAAGTATGTAGATGCCGCAAGTTGTTGTGCCCAATTACTTTGGATGAGGCAAACTTTAAAGGATTATGGTGTCAATTGTGACAAAGTCCCTCTTTTTCGTGACAATGAAAGTGCAATCAAGATCTCCAACAACATGGTTCAACATTGCAAGACGAAGCAGATCGAGATTCGTCATCACTTCACACGGGAACGTATAAAGCATGGGGATATTGACCTTATTTATCTCAATACTCATGACCAACTTGCACATATTTTCACGAAGCCATTGGATGAAGCAAGATTGTGCAAGTTAAGGCATGAGCTCAATATCATTGATTCGAGCAATGTGGCTTGAAGTATTGCACATCCCACCACATTCACCATTTTGCATTGTTTAGATGTAGACATGGACTCTCCCTCCCCTCATTATGCATAAATCGATCAAGTCTTTCACATTAGCCATTTTTTATGATACTTGTTCTTCAAAGAAGAGTTTTGGTCATGGGCCCAAGGTTAAAATCTTCACGATGCCATACCAATTGAGTCAAACATAGGTGGCTTCGGCCATCGCCCCTCCTAGTGAGGTATTCACTTTTGAGAGCTTGTTTGTGTTTGGTGTCACTCCAAGTTTGTTTTTCTTCATTTTGACATTTTGAACTTGGAGTGTCTATTCCTATTTGCCGGGTTCGTGACTCCAACCCATACCTTCTCTCATCTACAACCCCATATAGTGCATAAGCCACCCTTTGTATCTTGCTTGGCATGATGGTCGCCTTAGGTGGTACTATCGCTGGTGGGATGGTACTACCGCTTATTCATAAGCGGTACTACCACCTCCCCCACGGTACTATCCATACTTCTGTCACGTCGTAGTACCATGGCGGTACTACCACTTGTGATTGCGTTGTGGGAGTTATGAGACGGGCAGGGAGAGTTCCCACTCCCCCATACCCATTCAGCTCCCCCTCGTGGTTTTCTCTCTCCAGGCGACCCAAGTGCTCCGGAATCCGCGTCGGACCTTTGTTTCCGGCCATTCTTTCGTGATTCCGACCGGTGGACTCGACCCCCACCCTCTCCTCTTGCCATGGATGCTGGTATTGCCCTTGTTTTCCTCTCATATAGTTCTATTTCTTGAATTTAGGCTTTAGGGCAATATGAGATGCATTCTCTGTTTTTAGTCAAATCGAGGCATGAGTAGGATGTGGAAGACTGCTAGTGAGTAGATTTGTAGTTCTATTGGAAAATATGTGTGTTTGACATCACCGGTAGTATCGGATCTGACCTGTGGTGGTGGTTTCCCTAGTGACCTCCGCCCCGAGTGGTACTACCGCTCCTCCAGGAGCAGTACTAGCGCTTATGGTAAGAGGCACTACCGCCCGTGCTGCCAAAATCACATGTTTTTATTCAACTTCAGGTTTACTCTCTCCTTTTATTTTTTCTTATGCATTTTGTTTACACCTGCTTTCCCTCGCTTTGTGTTGCGGGTTCCATGTGGTAGCAGCTCTACTCATTAGGAGCGTAGGGTGAATCCAAGTCGTGGCTCTGAGCGTTACCGCATGAAAGGAGATGACAATGACAACCCCAACCCCAATGCACCTCCCAAGCAGAATACCAAGTCGGATGCAACCAAAACCAAGAAGACTCCATTGATGGATGAATTGCCAAGCAAAGAATTCTGCGTTCTCCGCCCTCACGACCGATATGTAGAACCACACAAATCAGCTCTTCTCAACCATCCCTTCTAGACTAGGCAACAAGGTTATGTTTATCATGATATGCTCAAGAAGAATAAGAACATGTATGTTACTCATGTCAACTCCATTGAGTTGGACTATCTGCAGAAGAATGCCGGATACTTTGGTGAAGCTCTTGACCTCTATGAGAAGCTTGGTATTATCATCCTGATGTAGTTCAACAAAGACTTTGATGCAGATATTGTGGTTGTGTTCTTTGCTACGCTCCATCTTTGCTCTGATGAGGATCGGACTCTGGCCTAGATGACTAATGGCAAGAGGTTGTCTCCTACATGGAAGGACTTCACGAGTTTGCTAGGATTCAATGATCAGGGGCTCCATTCCCCAATTGGATTTCGTCCTCATACGAAGGTTACTTCCATTCATAAGAGTCATCTTTGGCCCTACTCCGCTAAGAATACCTCCTCCACCACTGCCCCAACTTATGTTCTTGAATCATTTCTTAATATCATGCATCGTATCTTCACGCATACCCTCTTTCCCCATGTTGGGAATTTGGATCAGGTACACTATTACTTGGTGGATATGCTACTCTACTGTTAGGAGATGAGGGGAAAAGAGGAGATACAGGTTCTGGATGTTTCTCATGTCATGTGGTTTGAGCTCCTCTCGGCGGTAACAGGGCGCAAATGTCCCATATATGCTCCATACTTTATGCATCTTCTTGAGAGGACCTGGGCACGCACCTTTCCAGGTTTGGAGTTTGAATGTGGTGAGCTGGTTCTCCATGAGGTTGTGTAGCTGAGACAGAAAGACAAGTAGAGCATCATGCTACTCCAGAGATGTATCTTCCAGATGCTAAGAATGAGGAGGAGGAGGAGGATGAGGTTGAGGTGTGGCGTTGGTCCCAGTTATGGGCCGTCCATCGAGGAGCCATCGTGGGCACATAAACTGACAGAGAAGATGAAGAAGTTGTTCTTCTTACAAGCTCACGGTTAGTACAAATCTCATGTTGCAGAGAAGGCAACTAAGATCCGTCACAAGGCTATGGACAGGCACATTGGCATGGACATTCCTAGTGTATTTGAGGACAAGGTCACCAATGAGGAAACTTGAACTTCCAAGAATTGCAAGTGAGACTCAGATGTTGATTAGCCTGGCACAACAACTTCTAGCTCCAGTGAGTTTGAGGATTATTGATGGACATTCCATGCATTGCTACCACCTCTGATTGTTTTTAGTAGTCTTTGCCCTTTTGGTGTCTCTATGCCAAAGGGGGAGAGAGTTTAGGGATTTTCCGAGTCATGAGTGTGTCTCAGTTGCTTGCTTTTCTTTGCTCGTGAACTCTTTTATCATTTCCTTTGGTTTGGTTTGTGAGACTTAATGATCGAGTCGTATAGTATGAGACATATGCTACACTCTTATTATCTATATATTTCTTAATAGTACTCTATTAGTATGTGAGTTTATGCGTATATTGTGCCCTATGTTTATGCTCACATCTCATGCCTTGCATTTATGCTTATCACCCTTCATGTTAATGCAAGTATTGCATGTCTATAAAATATAGGGGGAGTTTGGTGTTGGAAATATGCCCTAGAGGCAATAATAAAATGGCTATTATTATATTTCCTTGTTCATGATAATAGTTTATTATCCATGCTATAATTGTATTGATTGGAAACTCAAATACATGTGTGGGTAAGTAGACAACACTATGTCCCTAGTATGCCTCTAATAGACTAGCTCGTTGATCAAACATGGTCGAGGTTTCCTGGCCATTGACATGAGATATCATTTGATAACTAGATCACATCATTAGGAGAATGATGTGACGGACAAGACCCAAACTATGAACGTAGCATATGATCGTGTCAGTTTGTTGCTATTGTTTTCTGCATGTCAAGTATGTGTTCCAATGACAATGAGATCATGTAACTCACCGACATCAGAGGAATACCTTGTGTGTATCAAACATCACAACGTAACTGGGTGACTAAAGATGCTCTACGGGTATCTCCGAGGGTGTTTGTTGAGTTGACATGGATCAAGACTTGGATTTGTTACTCCGTGTGACGGAGAGGTATCTCAGGGCCCACTTGGCAATACAACATCACAATTAGCCTTGCAAGCAAAGTAACTAAAGAGTTAGCCATGAGATCTTGTATTACGGAACGAGTAAAGAGACTTGCAGGTAACAAGATTGAACTAGGTATAGAGATAGCAACGATCAAATCTCGGGCAAGTAACATACCGATGAACAAAGGGAACTGCATACGGGACTGGTTCAACCGATAAAGATCTTCTTACAATATATAGGAACCAATATGGGCATCCAAGTCCCGCTATTGGTTATTGGTCATAGAGGTGTCTCGGTCATGTATGCATAGTTCTCGAACCCGTAGGGTCTGCACACTTAACGTTCGGTGACGTTTCGGTATTATTGAGTTTTGTATGTTGGTGACCGAATATTGTTCGGAGTCTCGGATGAGATCCCATATGTCACGAGGATCACTGAAATGGTCCGGAGGTAAAGATTTATATATAGTAAAGTGGTATTGGGGTTCCAGAAAAGTTTCGGGTATTTCTAGTAGTGTACGAGTGACAAATGGGTTCCGAGGGTCCACTGGGAGGGCCCCCACCCCGGGGGCACATGGGCCCAAGAGGTGGTGCACCAGCCCCTGGTGGGCTGGGCATCTCACCTGATGATGGGCCATTCGCCCAAGAGGAAAAAGGTGGAGGGTGGGAGGAGTCCTTGTTGGAGTAGGACTCCTCCCCCGTGCCTCACCTCCTTGTTGGAGGTGGATTCCACCTCTTGGCCGGCAGCCAAGGCCCAAGGGGAAACCCTAGGTCACCTCCTCCCACCCCTTCCTTCTATACATAGTGGAGGTTTGAGGGCAGCCCAACACCTGAAAAGCCATGTGCTGCCCTCTCCCCTCTAGATTGTCTTTATCCTCTAGATAAGTTCGGTAGAGCTCGGCGAAGCCCTGCCGGACTAGTTCACCACCACCTCCACCACGTCGTTGTGCTGTCGGAGAACTCATCTACCTCTCCGCCCTCTCTTGCTGGATCAAGGAGGCGGAGATCTTCATCGAGTTGTACATGTACTGAACGTGGAGGTGTCGTCCGTTCGGCGCTAGATCATGATTGGATCGCGGGATGACTTGCGATTTGGCTCGCGAAGACATTCAACTACATCAACCGCATTTCTTAATGCTTCCTGCTTAGCGATCTACAAGGGTACGTGGATATCATCTCTCCTCTCATAGATGCTCATCTCCTAGACTGATCTTGGTGCAACATAGGAATTTTTTTGTTTCCCATGCAACGTTCCCCAACAGTGGCATCATGAGCTAGGTCTATGTGTAGATGATATCACAAGTAGAACACAAAGGAGTTTGTGGGTGTTGATATTCTGGTCGCTTCCTCCCTTGGTCTTTTCTTGATTCAGCTGTATTGTGGGATAAAGCGGCCCAGACCAACTTTACATGTCCATGTACATGAGACCGGTTCCATCGACTAACATGCGACTTTGTTGCATAAAGATGGCTGGCGGGTGTATGTCTCTCCCACCTTAGTTTAATCGGATTTGACACAGGCGGTCCTTGTAGAAGTTCGAATAGCAATTTGTATATCACCGTTGTGGTTTTGCGTATGAAAGAATCATTCTTGCTAGATGCCCGTAGCAGCCATGTAAAACATGCAACAACAATTAGAGGACGTCTAACTAGTTTTTGCAGGGTATGTTGTGATATGATATGGCCAAAGAAATAATGAGATATACTTGATGTATGATATGATCATGTTTTTTACTAGTTCATATCAACTTGCATGTTGATGCATACGACAACTAGCAGGAGCCATAGGGTTGTCTTTAATTATTGTATGACCTGTGTGTCAATCATTAAGCGCTTTGTAATGCTTTACTTTATTGCTAAGATGTAGCAATAGTAGTAGAAGCATGGTTGACACGACAACCCCGATGGTGACACAATGATGGAGATCATGATGATGGAGATCATGATGACTGAGATCATGGTGTTATACCAGTGACGATGGAGATCATGTCGGTTCTTTGGAGATTGAGATCAAAAGCACAAGTTCATGGCCATATCATGTCACTTATGATTTGCATATGATGTTAATCCTTTTATGCATATTATTTTGCTTTGGAAGAGGTAGAATTATAAGGTGATCCCTCACTAAAATTTCAAGATAAAATTGTGTTCTCCCTGAGTGTGCACCGTTGCGAAAATTCATCATTTCGAAGCACCACATGATGATCGGGTGTGATAGACTCTACGTTCACATACAACGGGTGCAATACAGTGTTGCACATGTGGAACACTCGGGTTAAACTTGACGAGCCTAGCATGTACAGACATGGCCTTGAAACACAAGAGACCGAAAGGTCGAGCATGAGTCATATAGTAGATATGATCAACATGAAGATGTTCACCATTGAAACCACCTCATCTCACGTGATGATCGGACTTGGGTTGGTGAATTAGGGTCATGTAGCACTCGAATGACCGGAGGGATGCCAATTTGAGTGGGAGTAAGTAATATGATTAATGAAACTCGTTATCTTGAACAATAGTCTAAGTAATTTTTGCAAATTTATGTTGTAGATCAATGGCTCGCGCAGTAGTTCCCCTGAATTTCAATGTGTTCCTAGAGAAAGCCAAGCTGAAAGATGATGGAAGTAACTTTCTAGACTGGGCCCATAATGTGAGGATTATCCTCACAACTTCCCAAAAGTCTTATGTCCTTGGTCCACTGCTCGGTGAACCACCAGCTCCGGTGTCGTCTTTAGACATTGTGAACGCCTGGCAAGCGTGTTCTGATGACTACTCAATAGTTCGGTGTGCGATGTAGTATGGCTTAGAACCAGGACTTCAAATACGTTTTGAACGTCATGGAGCATATGAGATGTTCTAGGGGTTGAAATTTATTTTTGAGAAGAATGCCTGGATCGAGAGGTATGGGACCTTTGATAAGTTCTATGCTTGCAAGATGGAGGAGAAGGGGTATGTCAGTGAACACATACTCATAATGTCTGGGTAATCCAACCATCGGGCTGAATTAGGGATGCCCCTCCCGCCAGAGCCTATCACTGACAGAGTTCTTCAATCACTGCCACCTAGCTACAAAAGCTTCATGTTGAACTATAACATGCAAGGGATGAACAAGTCAGTCGTCAAGCTGTTTACGATGCTGAAAGTCACTGAGTCTGAAATCCAGAAGGAGCATAAAGTGTTGATGGTCAATAAAACCACTAGTTTCAAGAAAAATGGCAAGGGCAAGAAGGGTAACTCCAACAAGAGTGGCAAAGCAGTTTCCCCTCCTGTGAAGTAACCCAAGGCTAGGCCCAAGCCAGAAACTGAGTGCTTTCACTGCAAGGGAATTTGTCACTAGAAGCGGAACTGCCCCAAGTATCTGGCCGACAAGAAGGCGGCCAACACCAAACAAGGTATATATGATATACATGTTATTGATGTGTACCTTACCAACTCCCTTTATAGTGCTTGGGTATTTGATACCGGTTTGGTTGCTCACATTTGCAACTAACTACGGAATAGACGGAGGCTGGCAAAGGATGAAGTGACGATGCACATGGGAAATGGTTCCAAGGTTGATGTGGTCGCCGTCAGCATGCTCGCTCTTCGATTACCATCAAGATTAGTGATGAACCTAAATAATTGTTATTTAGTTCATGCGTTGAGCATGAACATTATATCTTGATCTTGTTTATTGCGAGACGGATACTCATTTAAATCAGAGAATAATGGTTGTTCTATTTATATGGGTAATATCTTCTATGGTCATGCACCCAATGTGAGGGGTTTATTCTTTTTGAATCTCTATGGTGATGATACACATGTTCATAACATCGATGCCAAAAGATGTAGAGTTGATAATGATAGTACCACTTTCTTGTGGCACTATCGCTTAGGTCATATTGGTGTAAAACGCATGAAGAAGCTCCATGCTGATGGACTTTTGGAGTCACTTGATTTTGAATCGCTTGACGCACGTGAACCATGCCTCATGGGCAAGATGACTAAAACCCCGTTCTCCAGAACAATGGAACGGGCAAGTGACTTGTTGGAAATAATACATACTGATGTGTGCGGTCCGATGAGCATTGAGGCGCGCGGTGGATATCATTACTTTCTCACCTTCATCAATGACTTAAGTAGATATGGGTATATTTACTTAATGAAACACAAGTCTAAAACGTTTGAAGAGTTCAAGAAATTTCAGGGTGAAGTTGAGAATCATCATAACAAGAAGATTAAATTCCTACAATCTGGTCGAGGAGGAGAATATCTGAGTTATGAGTTTGGCAGTCACTTAAGACAATGTGGAATTGTTTCACAATTGACACCGCCTAGAACACCACAACTTAATGGTGTGTTCGAACATTGTAATCGAACCTTATTGGATATGGTGTGTTCTATAATGTCTCTTGTCAATTTGCCACTATCGTTTTAGGGTTATGCGTTCGAGACAGCTGCATTCACTGTAAATAGGGCACCAACGATCCGTTGAGACGACGCCGTATGAACTATTGTTTGGCAACAAACCAAAGTTGTCATTTCTTAAAGTTTAGGGATGCGATGCTTATGTCAAAAACCTTCAGCCTGAAAAGCTGGAACCCAAAGCGGAGAAATGTGTCTTTATAGGATACCCAAAAGAGACGGTTGGGTATACCTTCTATCTCAGATCTGAAGGCAAAGTGGTTGTTGCTAAGAACAGGTCATTTCTCGAGAAAGAGTTTCTGTCGAAAGAATTGAGTGGAAGATAGAACTTGATGAGGTTGTTGAACCTTTGTTTCACCAGAGAGTAGCGCAACGCAAAAAGATGTTTCTATGGAGCCTACATCGGTTTAAAAGGAAGCAGATGATGGTGATCATGAAGCTTCAGATCAAGTTGCTATCGAACCTCGTAGGTCGACAAGGACACGTACTGTTCCTGAGTGGTACAGTAACCCTATCTTAGAGGTCATGTTGTTGGACAACGATGAACCTACGAGCAATGGAGAAGCAATGATTGTCCCGGATTCCAACAAATGGTTAGAGGCCATGAAATCCAAGATGGGATCCATTTATGAAAACAAAGTATGGACTTTGGAAGTATTACCTGAAGGGCGAAAGGCCATTCCGAATAAATGAATCTTTAAGAAGAAGACGGACACAGACGGTAATGCCATGGTCTATAAAGCTCGACTTGTGGCAAAAGGTTTTTCACAAGTTCAAGGAGTTGACTACGGTGAGACTTTCCCACCCGTAGCGATGCTTAAGTCCGTAAAAATCATGTTAGCAATGACTGCATTTTTTATTATGAAATTTGGCAGATGGATGTCAAAACAGTGTTCCTTAACGGTTTCCTTAAGGAAGAGTTGTATATGATGCAACCAGAAGGTTTTGTCGATTCAGAGAATGTTGGCAAAGTTTGCAAACTCCAGCGATCCATTTATGGGCTGGTGCAAGCATCTCAGAGTTGGAATCTTCGCTTTGATGAGGTGATCAAAGCGTTCGGATTTATACAAGTTTACGGAGAAGCTTGTATTTACAAGAAAGTGAGTGGGAGCTCTATAGCATTTCTAATATTATATGTGGATGACATATTGCTGATTGGAAACAATATAGTACTTTTGGAAAGCGTGAAGGAATATTTCAATGTGAGTTTTTCAATGAAGGACCTAGGAGAAGTTGCTTTCATATTAGGCATCAAGATCTATAGAGATAGATCAAGACGCTTAATAGGACTTTCACAGAGCACATACCTTGACAAAGTTTTGAACAAGTTCAAAATGGTTTAGTTCAATAAGGGTTTTTCCCGTATTGCAAGGTGTGAAGTTGAGTAAGACGCAATGCCCAGTGACTGCAGAGGATAGAGAAAAGATGAGTGTCATCCCATATGCTTTTTCCATAGGCTCTATTATGTATGCAATGTTGTGCACAAGACTAGATGTCAGCCTTGCCATAAGTATGGCCATAAGATTTCAAAGTGATCTAGGAATGAAACACTGGACGACGGTCAAGAATATCCTTAAGTACCTGAAAAGGACTAAGGAAATGTTTCTCATTTATGGAGGTGATCAAGAGCTCGTCATAAAGGGTTACATCGATGCAAGCTTTGACACTGATCCAGATGGCTCTAAGTCTCAAACCGACTACGTATACATTCTCAATGGGGGAGCGGTAAGCTGGTGCAGTTCCAAGCAAAGCGTGGTAGCTAATTCTACATGCAAAGCGGAGTACATAGCTGCCTTGGAGGCGGCGAAGGAAGGTGTCTGCATGAAGCAGTTCATGACGGATCTTGGAGTTGTGCCCAGTGCACTGGACCCAATGACTCTATTCTGTGATAACACTGGTGCCATTGCTCTGGCCAAGGAACCAAGGTTTCACAAGAGGACCAGACATATAAAGCGACGCTTCAATTCCATCAACGATCACATCGAGGAGGAGGACATAAACATTTGAAAATTACACATGGATCTGAATGTCGCAGACCCGTTGACTAAACCTCTTCCACGGGCTAAACATGATCAACACCACAACTGTATGGGTGTTAGGTTCATCACAATGTAAATGGCGATGTGAGCTAGATTATTGACTCTAGTGTAAGTGGGATACTTTTGGAAATATGCCATAGAGGCAATAATAAAAGGGATTTCTATTCTAGTGCCCCTCGTTCCTTAGTTGTATTCATTCATCCCCATGCTCTTAACTTTTGCTCACTTTTCACCACTCCTTATTCCGAAACCCTTCGAAATGGTCACATGGGGGATGTCGTCGGGTCAATGGTTTGACCGTTAACTCTGGCGTGTGGGGCCGCGTTGGATTGTGTCACCCGTTGGACCTGCCAAGTGGGGCCACGTTGAACTGTGTTGCCCTCTTTTGACCGTTCTGACGTGTGGGGCCGTGCTGGACTGTGTCGCCTGTTGGACCCTGCCAAGTCGGGTCGTGTTGGAAGGTGGTGCTGGTTGGACCGTTGGGCCGTGGTTTCGTTTGGGCTGCTGCATTAAACGCCTGCATGCATGCGCTGATGCACGCCGCCACGATAAGCTTGCTATGCATGCGTGACATGATCCAGCCAGCCTGCCTGCATGTGCCGACGTGCACCGCCAGGGACGCAGCCTTCCTGTGAGCCGCCATGGACACAATGTCTATCACTGCTGCCGGTTCGTCCCTTCTCGCACACGCCTCCTCGATCGATTCATACTTCACACCGTCTCAGCCTTTAACCTCCGCAGCATCAATTTAGTGTGGCAATTAAAGTCTAGGGCATACCGACCGACGTGCGGCATTTGAATGTAGCAAACATGCGACCGATGCCCTTATTTAAACCGCCCACCCCTCCACCTATTCTCCACACACCCATTTGCACCGCTCCCCTTCTCTTCTTCACCCAATCCAGAGCACTCTCTAAGCTAGGTGAAGATGCAGTACTATGGCCCAACCTTCCAGATGCCACCAGTTAGGCCGGAGAGACGGTACCCCGCAGGCGTCATCATTGAGAAGACGCTTCGCGTGCGGACGATCTCATGCTGGAGGACTGGCTGGGATTTGGCTGAGTGGTTCCTTCGTGCGGGCTTCGCCCACCTCCCAGCGGGCTCCCTGGTCATGTTCCAACTGGAGGAACTACGTCCAAACTCTAGCTCTCCACCGTTAGTGCTCATCGTCACCTTCAACAATAGGTTCGATGCGGTCCACCTGCATGGGAAGGTGTTTTGATGTGGGTGCGAGCTCATCGCATTCACAACCTACAACATCTTCATGGATGTGGATATGATCTTCTCCAACCACAACGTCATCCACGGCCTCCCCTATCTCCTCGGCGAGAATGGCAGGGAGACGAAGGAGTGAAGAGGAGGCGTGGAGCAGCGAAGAGGAGGCGCATAGAAGCTTGCCTTGCCCTAGGGTGTTAGACCCTAGGGCTTTATTTCTAGGGTTCCCTTATTTCTATGTTATTTTATGTATGTCATGTTATATAATGTTATATGTAAGAACTATCTATCTATGTTCTGCTTGCTAGTTTTCTTTGTTATTTTGTAGCCCATTTGGTGATATTTAGAATTTGGCTTCAAAGAACGCATAAAACATGTTCCCTCATCATATCAAAACATCAAGCAGAGGAGTCATCTTCTTCAAAAATGATAAAACATGTTCCCTCATCGTATCAAAACATCACCGTATGACCGCATAAAACCTTTTGGCATGTGCGGCTAGTGAATTAGTTGAAGTGTCAAAAATAATAAAAACGAGCCTTGTCGATGTTCAAAAGAAGAATAAAAAAACTTTTTTTGAAGTATCGCCGGTGGTGGAAGGACAATTGTAGGCTGGGCTTTGGAAGGGTGGAAGCTACTCCCTCTGTCCAGCCGTTTGCGTACAACATGTGCATGCGAACGATAACGCTTAATCCCTTAATGCATGTGTATGCAAACACAACGCTTGGTGGTTGGCTACCTATTGGTAGTGCATTGTCCCCAAATAGTTCATTAAGTGCGCGTAAAAACACATGTTAATTAACGTTTTCAGGCCAATCCATACCATACCATTAGCTATGCACCTGGACGGAGTACTGTCCATGGTTTCCACTCAAAGAAGAACGACGACCCAAACATGGGTGGCTGACTACCGGGGCCCGCCGCGCGTGCGCATTTACTCTGGGTTGTGGGTGTAGTTGGAAGGCTGCCACGCTTCCCCGAGGCGGATGAGGAGAAAGTGCGTGCACGCACGAATCAAATCAATAAGCCAAAAAACAGAGCCAACGCGTGCACTATTTTGTAGGCCTCTTTTTTCTTTGGGCCTTCAACATCCAACGCCATGTGACGGCCCAACTAGGGTTGGAGACATAGTTTTAGCAACCCAGAGAGCACATGATCCACAAATTAAGCTTACACCACACTAATAACATCTCTAACGAGTGGTGACCAACAAGTAAGCAAATCCTAGGGCAATTATATAAAAATAAAATCCTAAAGCTATCAGATTCGCATGCTTGTTCAATTGAATCATCTGCCTCAACTTCTTATTCATCTTCTTTAATTCTCCCTTCAGATCTGCATCCCCAACTGTGGGAGCAACACTTCTAGAGACCAAATTCTACACGACTGCCAGCAGATTGAGCTCCCGGGTTGCGGCCCCATTGAATTGAATCAAGCCCTCCCCTTGAAGACTTAGAATGTAGTCGGCCAACCATTCAAAATGTGTGCACTTCTTCACAATCTGAATCCAAATCATGAGCCCTAAATCCTAGATCCAACAAAAAAGAATTAAAAGCAAAGAGCAAAACCACGAGATCTAACATGCCCCTCTGGCTTGCTCTCGCATTTTAGGAACTCGCGACCAAAGTTATCGTTCATGTCCTCCTTCGAAGTCAAGCGTTTTAGTGGCGTGGTGCATCGGTAGTCAGGACATGGCTGCATGAGTAGTTGACCATACTAGCTCCATGCGGGGCGGGAGGCCGAGGTGGAGTTCAACATATCTCGTCACCGGGGAAGACAAAGCAAACGAGGGGCTCCTGTTGTCGTGGCAGAAGAAGAAGCAGAGGAAAGGGGAGGCAATGTCGCATTGGTGGGCGAGCAGAACAAACCTCTCGTCGTCTCGTGGATCGCCCAATGATCCAACGATGCAGAGCAGTCCATGTGATCCAACGGCCCGCGGCCTACCCACGAAATTCCTTACAGAAGGCCATATCTAAGGGATGATGCTTGGCACTAGGGTACGATCAGATGACTGTAGTTCGACGCTAAGGTTTGGAGAGATGTTGCGGGGTTTGAGCAGGTCAGTGGGGTTATTTCAGGTTCGACCAACTTTTCAAATGACCTTAACTAAATAAAAAAATTCAAAAAATAAGAAACCTTCGCGGGTCGTTGTTTTATAAGACATATTTACCATTAAAAATATAAACTTGGTTTAGGGTCATTTTTATGAAAAATCTTTTTTTATGGTGAGCTACCACTTCCAAGTTCAAATGAGCATAACTAATTCAAAAAAATCAAAAAAATGGAAGACCTGCGCACAATGTTATTGTATGTGACATGGTTATGAAAAAAATAACATTGGTTTTATGAACATTTTCATGAAAACTCCTTGACAAACATGATTTATCATGTACGAGGTTGTATAGAATTCGAGAAGAGAGTGATAGTGGGTTTAGGTTCTTCATTTTTTTTAAAATCAAGAAAATCACCAAAGCTTCGTCTTAGTGTCAATAAGAAGGATCTGAACTTATTCTTTCATTATCCAAATTTTGTCACGTGTAATAATTCAAATTTTGTCAACATCATCATCAATAACAACAAACAACAAAGCCTTTAGTCCCAAACAATAATTCAAATTTTGCAAACAAAACATCACAAATGGACTTGAAATGTTGTCTCGAATTTTGAATTATTACAAATCCTTAAATTGGAAGGTTAGTTCAAATTCAAATTTCGCCTCTAATTTTGTAGGAACCCAATTTTGAATTATTACAAAGCCTTAAAGTTCAAAGTTTACAACTTGCGTTCAAAGTTCACATCTTTGCCTTGCTCCTTGTGTTCCTAGAAGGTTTAACAGACTTGCTCTTGGTTTCCCTAGCTGGGATATCCACCCTTTTCTTCTTCTTCTTCATTTCGGTTGGTGGCTGTCGAGGTGCTAGCCTTTTCTCTCTTATCGAAGTTTCATTCTCTCTTGGACTTTTCTCTCCTTTTCCTTTAATTTCCCTAGAGCTAGACCAAACAGAAAAAAGAGTATAAGCCATCGATAAAAATAGAAGAATGCACAAAAAGGAAAGGTTGGTGCACATATACCAAGCTGCCGACAGCGCTAATTCAGTTGCTTCATTATCCTCTAATGTTGCACGATCCTCTGGATTAGCTGCAAACTGCTCTATGGCTTCATCCTCCTCTAGATTAGTTGCAACCTGCTCTAATGCTTCATCCTCCCCTGCATTAGCTACATCTGCTCTAATGTTGCATCCTCCCTTGCATTAGCTGCAATCTGCTCTAAGGCTGCATCCTCCCCTGCATCAGCTACAATCTTCTCTAATGTTTGCAATCCCCCTGCATTAGCTGCAATCTGCTCCAATGTTGCACCCCCTGCATTAGCTGCAATCTGCTCTAATGCTGCATTATCCTCTGCATTTGTTGTTGCCCATTGTTCCTCTTCTCCAAATGAATCATCCACTGGATTGGTACATTTCCTAGCAATGTGCCCTAGGGTTCCACATTTTTTGCACTTACGTTGTCTTTTTACACGACCCTCTTCACCTCTTCTGATCCTGTTATTCCTTGGTCTTCCTGGTGGCCTAGTCAGTAAAGGAGAATGTAGTTTGAACCTTGGATCTACTATGTTCCATTGGTATTTTCCCAAGAGTGCAGGCGCATTGGAAGCATAAGCATCCCTGAATCTGGCAACAAAAAAATATTCAGAGATGTACTGATCAACTTCACCATCTTCACCACCAATAATAGTCATCAGATGTAGGGCATGTATGCATGGCTTCCCACGGAGCTACCATTGCCTACAACTGCATTCCCTAGTTGCTAGGTTAACTGGATACCTCCATTCCCTGCTTTTACTATCAGTATATGTCACCTTAGCCTCGTGTGTTGCCGCTCGAATGCATTTCATTCTGCTTAGTCCTCTTGCCTTGGCATGCAATGCCTTAATAAGAAATGGGAGCATGAGATGGCCAACATTTCCTGATTCTGCGATTCTTTTGCGAAGAGCTATCTTTATCATGATCATATGCCGAATCTTATCAAATATTTGCCATATCATAAGCCCTTTAAATGACTTAACCTTTGCATTGAAACACTCTGCTAGGTTGCTGGTCACATAGCCCACTTTGCATATTGTATTGAATTTGCTTTTTGGCCACAACTTTCCATGATGCGCATCTAGGTACTCCTTCACCAGAGGATTGTGAGTGTACAACACTCTCAAATGATGCTCATGCTTCCTCTCACTTCATGTGTATGATGCTGGCCATAAGTTCTCATCATAAACTTTACCTTTGAATTTGCTTCTGAAATTCTGCGCTAGGTGTCGCACACATTCCCTATGCTCCACTCCATGGAATATAATTTCCACTACACTCTCCAAACCCTTTGCAAGCATATATGTGTATAGCTAAACCTGGGGGTGTGCCTATAAGGTTGCGCAAATGCTACAGAAACCAGACCCAACTTTCACTACAGGAATCAGGCTCTTTGCCGTCTACCATGGCAGACGACAAATGGTACAACCACGGACGGCAAAATTTTAGGCTGGATATACTCCGACAAAGGGGTTCTTTGCCATTTGTCTTGGCACAGCGGACGACAAAGTGTTTTGTCGTCAGCCAATTACAAATTTGTCGTCTACCACGAACATAACAAACGACAAAACTGTGCTTTTTGCCGTCAGTCAAAATGTGTTCTTTGCCGTCATCCGAAATGAAATATAGACGACAAAGATTTTTTTTCATTTATTTTTTCCTAAAACAGTGACATCACAGCAGAGCATCTCACTAGTCAAACAAGACAAGTTTAGCATACAGAGGTTTTGGATTCGCTGCCTTTCATTCATCGTAGGTGGATTTACACACAAGTTGCACTGCTGTCTTGAAAATTTACACAAAGGACCTAGAAAGTAAAAAATGAAAAGCAATGAAGTCCTTCTCCATCACAGCAACAGGGGCTTCACCATCGGCTGTCCTTCTAGCCGGGGACAAACCACATGGACTTCCATGCCACCTACTTGCCCGCACCGGCCATGCCTTGCTAGAGACGCCCGCCAATGCTCGCTCGCAGCGGCCACCCACACCGGCCCGCAGCGCCTATGCCCCGCTAGCGTCGCTCGCCCGCGCTTGCTCGCAGCAGCCTCCCACACCGGCTGGAGTAGAGGAAGGGGAGGCCAGAGAATTCAACGAGAGGGCGGAGCAGAGGGAGGGTGGAGAAGAGGAAGGGGAGGGCGGAGACCTGCTGGCGGCAACAAAGAGTTTGCTGGCCGGAGGACCGAGGTTGGTGGCGTTGGCACAGGTGAGGGCCGCTGTCGCTCAGCCGTCGCGTTTCTACAGACGATAGAAGAGATCGAGGGAGATGAGGGTGCGCGTGGGGTGGGAATGTGGGATGCCTCGTCCACTCGTGGGTGTGGGAGCGTGGAGCTGCCCCTCCACGTCATCGATCCAAGAGAATCTGGTTCCAGCCAATAGGAAACGTTCATATAAATTGTGTTTCTTTACCCTATTAGATTTAACAAAATAAATAGGTTACAATTTAGTAAATTTTCTGAAATTTTTACTACGCCTTCTACAAACTATAAACCAATAGTATGTCGAATTTCATATACTTTAGACCTTGTTTACACTTCCAAATAATTTGAGAAGTTGATACTATTCATTCGCCTACTATAAAAAAACAAACATCAAAGTATTTGTTGTCTTCCAAATGAAAACAGATGGCAAAGAGCCAGAAAGCAGACGGCAAGGAGCTCGCGAACGTCCCAGTTAACCTAACCAAACCCCATGGGCCAGTGGGGCCCAGGCGGGCTCTTTGAAGTCTACTTTCTGACTCTTTGTCGTCTGCCAGCTGACGGCAAAGAGCTGACTGATGGCAAAGACACTCTTTGCCATCTGCCAACTCTTTGTCGTCCTCTTTCACCTAGCTGACGGCAAAGACCCTCTTTGCCATCAGCCAGCAGATGACAAAGACATGGCAGATGGCAAATGATCTGATTCCAGTAGTGTTTCCTCGGACTCTTCCTCCACCACACCAAATGCAACTGGGAATAGTCAGTTGTGTCAATCAACTGCAGAAGCTGCCACTAGATGTACTCTCCATCTTCCATTCAAAGCAGTTGCATCAATAGCCAAAATTGCATCTGTCTGTTGGAAATATGCCCTAGAGGCAATAATAAATTAGTTATTATCATATTTCCTTGTTCATGATAATCGTTTATTATCCATGCTATAATTGTTTTGATCGGAGACTCAAATGCATGTGTGGATACATAGATAAAACCATGTCCCTAGTATGCCTCTAATGGACTAGCTCGTTGATCAAAGGATGGTTAAGGTTTCCTAGCCATGGACATGAGATGTCATTTGATAACGGGATCACATCATTAGGAGAATGATGTGATGGATAAGACCCAAACTACAAACATAGCATATGATCGTGTCAGTTTATTGCTACTGTTTTCTGCATGTCAAGTATATGTTCCTATGACCATGAGATCATGCAACTCACGGATATCGGAGGAGTGCCTTGTGTGTATCAAACGTCGCAACGTAACTGGGTGACTATAAAGGTGCTCTACAGGTATCTCCGATGGTGTCTGTTGAGTTGGCATGGATCGAGACTGGGATTTGTTACTCCGTGTAACGGAGAGGTATCTCGGGGCCCACTCGGTAATGCAACATCACAATAAGCCTTGCAAGCAATGTGACTAATTGTTATTTGCGGGATCTTGTATTACGGAACGAGTAAAGAGACTTGCCGGTAACGAGGTTGAACTAGGTATGGAGATACCGACGATCGAATCTCGGGCAAGTAACATACCGAAGAACAAAGGGAACGATATACGGGATTAACTGAATCCTTGACATAGAGGTTCGACTGATAAAGATCTTCGTAGAATATGTAGGAACCAATGTGGACGTCCAAGTCCCGCCATTGGTTATTGACCATAGAGGTGTCTCGGTCATGTCTACATAGTTCTCGAACCCGCAGGGTCTGCACACTTAAGGTTCGGTGACGTTTCGGTAGTGTAGAGTTATGTATGGTGGTGACCGAAGGTTGTTCGGAGTCCCGGATGAGATCCTGGACGTCACAAGGAGCTCCGGAATGGTCCGGAGGTAAAGATTCATATATAGGAAGTCCCATTTTGGTTTCCGGAAAAGTTTCGGGCTCATCGGTAGTGTACCGGGAGTATCGGTATTGTACCGGGAGTGCCGGTAGTGTACCGGAGGACCTCCGGGAGGGGTATTTCGACCCCAAGAGGTCCATGGGCTGTGGGAGAATAATAAGCAGCCCTTAGTGGTCTGGGAAAACAGCCACAAAGGCCCATGGCGCAGGAGAGAAAGTCCTAAAGAAAAAAGTGGAAAATCAGCCAATAGGAGGCAATCCTACTCCAACTAGGATTGGAGGTGAAGTAGGATTGCTCCCACCTCCTATTTCGGCCGACCCAAAGGCCTTCACTGCCTCTCCTCTCCTCTTCGCGGGACAGATCGTGATCAAGATCGTGAGACGGATCGTGATGAGATCGCGGGACGGATCGTGATGAGTTCACGGGACGGATCGTGATTGGATCGCGGGACGGATCGTGATGAGATCGCGGGACGCTCGGCGATTTGGATCGCGAAGATGTTCGACTACACCAACCGCGTTTCTTAACGCTTCCCGCTTAGCAATCTACAAGGGTACGTAGATCCACTCTCCCTCTCGTAGATGCTCATCACCATGGATAGGTTTGCATGTGCGTAGGAAATTTTTTGTTTCCCATGCGACGTTCCCCAACAGTGGTATCAGAGCTAGGTTGATGGTTCGATGAGATCTCGAGTAGAACACAAAAGTTTTGTGGGCGTTGATGCTTAGATTGCTTCCTCCCTTGGTCGTATTTTGGTTCAGCGGGATTGTGAGATGAAGCGGCCCGGACCAACATTACTCGTACGCTTACGAGAGACCGGTTCCCTCGACGCAACTTGTTGCCTAGATGGCTTGCGGGTGACAGTTTCTCTCACTTTAGTTGGATCGGATTCGACAAAGGCGGTCCTTGAGAAGGTTGAAAAGCAAACTAGTGTATCACCGTTGTGGTTTATGCGTAGGTGAGAATCGTTCTTGCTAGATACCCATAGCAGCCACGTAAAATATGCAACAACAATTAGAGGACGTCTAACTTGTTTTTGCAGGGTATGTTGTGATGTGATATGGCCAATTACATGCTGAGATATATGTGATGTATGAGATGATCATGTGATGTATAGATTATCACGACTTGCATGTCAATGAGTACGGCAACCGGCAGGAGCCATAGGGTTGTCTTTAATTATTGTATGACCTGCGTGTCAATCATTAAGCGCTATGTAATGCTTTACTTTATCGCTACGGTAGCAATAGTAGTAGAAGCATGCAGGGCGTGACAACCCCAATGGCAACACATTGATGGAGATCAAGATGATGGAGATCATGGTGTTGTGCCGGTGACGATGGAGATCATGCCGGTGTTTCGAAGATGGAGATCTTAAACACAAGTTCATGGCCATATCATGTCACTTATGAATTGCATGAGATGTTAATCCTTTTATGCACCTTGTTTTGCTTAGTACGACGGTAGCATTATAAGGTGATCCCTCACTTGAATTTCAAGATGAACTGTGTTCTCCCCGAGTGTGCACCGTTGCGAAAGTTCATCGTGTTGAGACACCACGTGATGATCGGGTGTGATAGACTCTACGTTCACATACAACGGGTGCAAGCCAGATTTGCACGCGCAGAACACTCGGGTTAAACTTGACGAGCCTAGCATGTACAGACATGGCCTCGGAACACGAGAGACCGAAAGGTCGAACATGAGTCATATAGTAGATATGATCAACATAATGATGTTCACCATTGCAGCCACCTCAACTCACGTGATGATCGGACTTGAGTTGGTGAATTTGGATCATGTATCACTCGAATGATCGGAGGGATGTCAATTTGAGTGGGAGTTCTTAAGTAATATGATTAATTGAACTCATTATCATGAACATAGTCAAAGTGTCTTTGCAAATTATGTTGTAGATTACTAGCTCGCGATGTAGCTCCCTTGTATTTTTATATGTTCCTAGAGAAATAGAATTGAAAGATGTTGGTAGCAAAATTGCGGACTGGGTCCGTGATCTGAGGATTGTCCTCATTGCTGCATAGAAGGCTTATGTCCTTAATGCACCGCTCGGTGCGCCACCCCCTCTAGCGTCGTCTATAGATGTTGTGAACATCTAACAGGAACGTTTCGATGACTACTTGATAGTTTAGTGCGTCATGCATTACGGCTTAGAATTGAGGCTCCAAAACGTTTTGAACGTCACGAAACATATGAGATGTTCTAGGAGCAGAGATTGTGATCTCAGGCTCGTGCCTTTGTTGCGATATATGAGATCTCCAACAAGATTCTTTGCTTGTAAGATGAAGGAGAATAGCTCAATCGTTGAGCATGTACACAGATTGTCTGGGTACTATAATCGCTTGAATCAAGTGGGAGTTGATCTTCCAGATAAGATAGTGATTGATATACTTCTCCAAGTCACTGTCACTAAAGCTACTAGAACTTAGTGATGAACTATAATACACCAGGGATAGAAGTATTGATCCCTGAGCTATTCACGATGTTTGACACCGCAAAGGTAGAAATCAAGAAGGAGCGTCAAGAGTTGATGGTTAATAAAACCACTAGTTTCGAAAAGGGCAAGAGCAAGGAGGGAAACTTCATGGATAGCAAGTCAGTTGCTGCTCCAGTGAAGCAACCCAAAGTTGAACTCAAACCCGAGACTAAGTGCTTCTATTATGAGGTGAGAGGTCGCTGAAGCGGAACAACCCTAGATACTTGGTAGATAAGAAGGCTGGCAACATCGACAGAAGTATATTTGATATACGAGTTATTGATGTGTACCTTGCTAGTACTCCTAGTAGCACCTGGGTATTGGATACCGGTTCAGTTGCTAAATGTTAGTAACTCGAAATAAAAGCTACGGAATAAACGGAGAACTAGCTAAGGGTGAGGTGACGATTTGTGTTGGAAATGTTTCCAAGGTTGATGTGATCAACATCGCACGCTCTCTCTACCTTCAGGATTAGTGACGAACCTAAATAAATGTTATTTGGTATTTTGCGTTGAGCATGAACATGATTAGATCATGTTTGTTGCAATACGGTTATTCATTTAAGTCAGAGAATAATAGTTATTCTGGTTACATGAATAATACCTTCAATGGTCATGCACCCAGTGAGAATGGTTTGTTGAAATCTTGATCGTAGTAGTACACATGTTCATAACATTGATGTCAAAAGATACAAAGTTAATAATGATAGTACCACATACTTGTGGCACTGCCGCTAAATGTCATATTGGTATAAAGCGCATGTAGAAACTCCATGCTGATGGATATTTGGACTCATCGATTTCGAATCGGTTGAGACATGCGAACCATGCCACTTGGGCAAGATGACTAAAGGACCCCGTTGGATGGAGCGGGCAAGTGATTCATTGGAAATGATACATGTTGATGTATGCAATCTAGTGAGTCTTGTAGCGTGCAGTGGATATCGTTATTTTCTTACCTTCACTGATGATTTGAGTAGATATAGTGTATATTTACTTAATGAAACACAAGTCTGAATCGTTTGAAAGGTTCAAGCAAATTCAGAGTAAAGTTTAAAGATCATCGTGACAAGAAGATAAAAATGACCGCGATATGATTGTCGAGGTGAATATCTGAGTTACGAGTTTGGCATACAACTTAAGACAACGTGAAATTTGTTTCACAACTAACGCCACCTGGAACACCATGGTGTGATGGTGTGTCCGAACATCATAGTCATGCTCTATTGATATAGTGCATACTGTGATGTCTCTTATCGTTTTACTACTATAATTTTTGGGGTTATGCATTAGAGACAACTACATTCACTTTAAATAGGGCATCATCTAAATCCGTTGAGATGACACCGTGTGAATTATGGTTTGATAGAAACCTAAGCTGTCATTTCTTAATGTTTGGGGCTGCGATGCTTGTGTGGAAAATGTTTTCACATAATAAGCTAGAACCCAAAGCGGACAAATGTATCTTCATAGAATACCCTAAGAACAGATGGGTATGCCTTCTATCTCAGATCCGAGTGCAAAGTGTTTGTTGCTAGAACTGGGTCCTTTCTCGAGAAAAAGTTTCTCTCGAAAGAATTGAGTGGGAGGAAGATAGAACTTGATGAGGTTGTTAAACCTTTGTTCAACCAGAGAGTAGCGCAGCGCAGAAAGATGTTTCTGTGAAGCCTACGTTAGTTGAAGAGGAAGTTAATGATGATGATCATGAAGCTTCAGGATCAAGTTACTATCGAACTTCGTAGGTCGACAAGGATGTGTACTGCTCCTGAGCGGTACGACAACTCTGTCTTGGAGGTCATGTTGTTGGACAACGATGAACCTACGAGCTGTGGAGAAGCGATGATGGGCCCGGATTCCGACAAATGGTTGGAGGCCATGAAATCCGAGATAGGATCCATGTATTAAAACCAAGTGTAGACTTTGGTAGACTTGCTCGTTGGACGGCAGGTCGTTGAGTACAAATGGATCTTTAAAATGAAGACAGACACTGATGGTGAATGTCACTATTTGTAAAGCTCGACTTGTTGCAAAGATGTTTGTGACAAGTTCAAGGAGTTGACTACGATGAGACTTTCTCACTCGTAGCGATGCTAAAAGTCTGTTGGAATTATGTTAGCAGTTGCTGTGTTTTCAATTATGAAATCAGGCAGATGGATGTCAAAACATCGTTTCCTTAATGGTTTACTTGAGGAAAGGTTGTATGTGATACAACCAGAAGGTTTTGTCAGGCCTAAGGATGCTAAAAGGTGTGCAAGCTTCGGTGATCCTTCCATGGACTGAAGCAAGCATCTCGGAGTTGGAATATACGCTTTGATGAGGTGATCAAAGTTTTGATGTTTATACAAAGTTTATGAGAAACTTGTATTTGCAATAAAGTGAGTGGGAGCACTATAGAATTTCTGATAAGTATATGTGGATGACATATTGTTGTTCAGAAATAATGTAGAGTTTCTGGAAAGCATAAAACGGTTATTTGGAAAGTGATTTTCAAAGGAAGACCTGGATAAAGCTACCTAATTGTTAAGCATCAAAATCTATAGAGATAGATCAAGATGCTTGATGAGACTTTCAATGAGTGCATACCTTCACAAGATTTTGAAAGAGTTCAAAATGGATCAGCCAGAGAAATAGTTCTCGTCTGATTTGTAAGGTGTGAAGTTGAGTGAGACTCAAAGCTCGACAACGGCAGAAGAAAGAGAAAGGACGAACGTCGTCCCCTATGTCTTAGCCATAGGCTCTATATTATGCCATGCTGTGTACCGCACCTATGTGTGCCTTGCCATGAGTCTGTCAAGGGGTAAAAGAGTGGTCCAGGAGTGGATCACTGGACAGCGGTCGGAATTATCCTTATTAACTAGAGGACTAAGGAAATGTTTCTTGATTATGGAGGTGATAAAGAGTTCATCGTAAAGAGTTACGTCGATGCAAGCTTTAACACCTATCCGGATGACTAGTAGTAGCAATCTGGATACGTATAGTGGAGGAGCCATTTGGAAATAGTACCAAGTGGAGTGTGGTAGCAGTGTTTACGGTTTGACATAGAGATATGCAAAGTACACACGGATCTGAATATCGCAGACCCGTTGACTATAAGACCTCTCTCACATGCAAAGCATGATCGAGCCCCAAAACTCATTGGGTGTTAGATTCATAACAATGCAAATCACATGGTGATGTGAACTAGATTATTGACTCTAGTGCAAGTGGGAGACTGTTGGAAATATGCCCTAGAGGCAATAATAAATTAGTTATTATTGTATTTCCTTGTTCATGATAATCGTTTATTATCCATGCTATAATTGTTTTGATCGGAGACTCAAATGCATGTGTGGATACATAGACAAAACCATGTCCCTAGTATGCCTCTAATGGACTAGCTCGTTGATCAAAGGATGGTTAAGGTTTACTAGCCATGGACATGAGATGTCATTTGATAACGGGATCACATCATTAGGAGAATGATGTGATGGATAAGACCCAAACTACAAACATAGCATATGATCGTGTCAGTTTATTGCTACTGTTTTCTGCATGTCAAGTATATGTTCCTATGACCATGAGATCATGCAACTCACGGATATCGGAGGAGTGCCTTGTGTGTATCAAACGTCGCAATGTAACTGGGTGACTATAAAGTTGCTCCACAGGTATCTCCGATGGTGTCTGTTGAGTTGGCATGGATCGAGACTGGGATTTGTTACTCCGTGTAACGGAGAGGTATCTCGGGGCCCACTCGGTAATGCAACATCACAATAAGCCTTGCAAGCAATGTGACTAATTGTTATTTGCGGGATCTTGTATTACGGAACGAGTAAAGAGACTTGCCAGTAACGAGGTTGAACTAGGTATGGAGATACCGACGATCGAATCTCGGGCAAGTAACATACCGAAGAACAAAGGGAACGATATACGGGATTAACTGAATCCTTGACATAGAGGTTCGACCGATAAAGATCTTCGTAGAATATGTAGGAACCAATGTGGACGTCCAGGTCCCGCCATTGGTTATTGACCGTAGAGGTGTCTTGGTCATGTCTACATAGTTCTCGAACCCGCAGGGTCTGCACACTTAAGGTTCGGTGACGTTTCGGTAGTGTAGAGTTATGTATGGTGGTGATCGAAGGTTGTTCGGAGTCCCGGATGAGATCCCGGACGTCACGAGGAGCTCCGGAATGGTCCGGAGGTAAAGATTCATATATAGGAAGTCCCAGTTTGGTTTCCGGAAAAGTTTCGGGCTCATCGGTAGTGTACCGGGAGTATCGGTATTGTACCGGGAGTGCCGGTAGTGTACCGGAGGACCTCCGGGAGGGGTATTTCGACCCCAAGAGGTCCATGGGCTGTGGGAGAATAATAACCAGCCCTTAGTGGGCTGGGAAAACAGCCACAAAGGCCCGTGGCGCAGGAGAGAAAGTCCTAAAGCAAAAAGTGGAAAATCAGCCAATAGGAGGCAATCCTACTCCAACTAGGATTGGAGGTGAAGTAGGATTGCTCCCACCTCCTATTTCAGCCGACCCAAAGGCCTTGGCTGCCTCTCCTCTCCTCTCCTCCTATATATACTAGTGGATTGGGTGGTTTTTGGACAGAATTTCTGGCCACGTGCTACCTGTTTCACCGGTGCACAGTTTCTCCTCTAGATCGGTTTTCCGCAGCGCTTAGGCGAAGCCCTACCGGAATCACTCCACCACCATCACCGGAGCGCCGTCACGCTGCCGGTGAACTCTCTCTCCTCTCCACCTCCTCTCGCTGGATCGAGACGGTGGAGATCGTCATCAAGCTGCACGTGTGCTGAACGCGGAGGTGCCGTCCGTTCGGCGCTAGATCGGAAGGACCGTGATCGAGATCGCGAGACAGTTCGTGATGAGATCGCGGAACGGATCGTGATGAGTTCGCGGGACAGATCGTGATCAAGATCGTGAGACGGATCGTGATGAGATCGCGGGACGGATCGTGATTGGATCGCGGGACGGATCGTGATGAGATCGCGGGACGCTCGGCGATTTGGATCGCGAAGATGTTCGACTACACCAACCGCGTTTCTTAACGCTTCCCGCTTAGCGATCTACAAGGGTATGTAGATCCACTCTCCCTCTCGTAGATGCTCATCACCATGGATAGGTTTGCGTGTGCGTAGGAAATTTTTTGTTTCCCATGCGACGTTCCCCAACACTGTCATCCATCTACTCTTTGCTAGCTTTGTTTTAGCCTTCCCCCCTCCCCCTCCAGGTGGACAAGTGTGCTGGTGTGGGTTCCTTTTTATCTGAAAAAATATGATCTGAAAACATTACACAAAGATCCAAACATAGAATCTGTATATACTGAAATACACAAACCTGAATGAACTTGCTCCTCAACATACGTGATGCATGCAACCTCCATCTCCACCTATCTTATGGGTAACGAATAGTGAACCTTGATGGCTCACTCCTTTCAATCACATATGTATTTTGTGTGAGAATGCAATATGTAGTCACTGCATTACGACGGTCCACCATCGACTGAAATACGATGTCGACACCAAGCTGAGGATCTTCCCTGTTCCACTCAATTGTTGGCATGTCATCACCATCATATTCATCCGCAACTAAGCTGGTGATGTTCTCCTCCCTCTCTTCATCGTCAATGTCATCAAATCTAGCACGACTGATTGGTTGATCATGAAATTCATCTTCTATTTCTTGTTTACTAGCAATATCTACAAGGTCAAGGAACATATCCTCATCCTCGTCATCATGTCGAGGCACCTCTTCATCTGGCTCTCCATCATGTACTATATCGGGTGCGCCAGCGATAAGAGAAACGACACAAGAAATGGCAGCAGATATATTGTGACTTTCAGAACCACTAGCTCTGCTTGGTTTCGACCTATAAGGAGTGTCAGGGCGCTCTCCGTTAGCAGAGGCAGAAGATTCCTGAAGACTCTTCCCTTCCCACGTTCATTGCATGGCTGAAGCACCTCGATATGGATTTTACCGAAGCGGCTTTCAGCATTCAAAGAAAAGAGCAATCCCAGATGCTCATCGCAAGTTAGTGGTATAATTTTTTGCTCGGTACTGCTGAAATATTTTAGTTCAACAGCATCGGCAAGGCTCCATCCATATGAAGAATTTCGGAGTGTCGTGAGCAAATCTTTGAACAACATATTGGTTTCTACCACCTTCGGATAGAAAAATCCAGTAAGCAATTGCAGTTTTCTACCGTGCAACACACTAACTCCATCCTAACCAACAACCAGAAAGCAAGCGCAGGATCAATCCTATTCGATTCAAATAAGGGGTGTTGTTAGGCCGGGAACAATTCAACAAAATTTGAACGATTCAAGCGACTAGCGGTCAAAAAGGGTCGAATTTATGAATCAGCAAATTAGTTAGAGGGGAAAACTATGCTTACCCAGGTGTAATCCATGAATTATCCGCCGCCGATTCCACTCAATCCTCTCCACGGTCCACAGGATTGAGAGCCTGCTCCCCCGACATCGCTGCTTGATCCAGATGGGGATGTGGGGGTATCTCTGGCAGAGGGCACGACAGCGGCAAAGGCGGAATGGGGTTAGAGGTTGGAGGGCATGACGGCAGCAGAGGGGGCGGAGCACTGTGGCGGAGGGGGCGGAGCGACGCGGTGTTGTAAGGCTCGACCTCGAGGTTTAGACAAGCCCATCTGACGTGTCTCAATGCGGCCCCACACGTCAGAATGGGCAAAGGAGGAGCCGGTCCGACATGGCCCCACTCGTCAGAGTTAATGGTCAAACCATTGACCTGACGACATCCGCCGGTGTGACCATTCTGAGGTTTCGGACAAGGGAGTGGGGAAAAGTGATAAAAAGTTAAGAGCTTGGGGATGAAAGAGTACAACTAAGGAACCAAGGGCACCGATGTAAAACTGCATAATAAAATGCTTATTATTATACTTCCTTGTTCATGATAATCGTTTATTATCCGTGCTATAAGTGTATTGATTGGAAACTCAAATACATGTGTGGGTACATAGAAAACATTGTGTCCCTAGTATGCCTCTAATAGACTAGCTCGTTGATCAAAGATGGTCGAGATTTCCTGGCCATAGACATGAGATTTCATTTCATAACGGGATCACATCATTAGGAGAATGATGTGATGGACAAGACCCAAACTATGAACATAGCATATGATTCTGTAAGTTTGTTGCTATTGTTTTCTGCATGTCAAGTATGTGTTCCTATGACCATGAGATCATGTAACTCACTGACATATGAGGAATACCTTGTTTGTATCAAATGTCACAACGTAACTGGGTGACTATAAAGATGCTCTACAGGTATCTTCGAGGGTGTCCGTTGAGCTGACATGGATCAAGACTGGGATTCATTACTCCGTATGACGGAGAGGTATCTCAAGGCCCACTCGGTAATACAACATCACAATGAGCCTTGCGAGCAAAGTTACTAAAGAGTTATCCATGAGATCTTGTATTGTGGAACGAGTAAAGAGACTTGCCGGTAACGAGATTGAACTAGGTATAAAGATACCACCGTCGAATCTCGGGCAAGTAACATGCCGATGAACAAAGGGAACTACATACAGGATTAACTGAATCCTTGACATAGAGGTTCAACCAATAAAGATCTTCGTAGAATATGTAGGAATCAATATGGGCATCCAGGTCCCGCTATTGGTTATTGGACGTAGAGTTCTCTCGGTCATGTCTGCATAGTTCTCAAACCCGCAAGGTATGCACACTTAACGTTTCGTGACGTTTCGATATTATTGAGTTATGTATGTTGGTGACAGAAGGTTGTTCGGAGTCCCGGATGAGATCAGGGACGTCACGAGAAGCTCTGGAATGGTCCATAGGTAAATATTTGTATATAGGAAAGTGGTATTTGGGTTCCGAAAAAGTTTCGGGTATTTTCCGGTAGTGTACCTGTAGCGACCCGACTCAAAACGAGTCAAGCCTCTGTGTGTTCTGTGCCATCCCTGGATCAGTATGCTGGCACACACAGTACATCAATGTATATATCAAAGTGCAATCACATGTAAATAACGTAAAACTGATATATACCTTAAAACAACAGCGGATACAGTCAACGGGAGTGGAGTCCCAATAACACCAACGGCAAGTTGAATGCGGACCGTAACCCTGAATCGTACTCTTACCCATCGTAGAAGAGTATCTGCAACATGATACGTTGCAGCCATGTAGGTCAGTACATTGAATGTACTGGCAAGATCACCATAGTAGAACAGAAAAAAATAAAGACTATTCTATATGCAAAGGCTTTGTGGCTTTGTGTCTGAGTTTTTGCATAAAAGCTGATTTTATTTTCCCTACAACAAAGGAATATCAGGAAATTTCACTATGGAGTTACCTATCATGACATGGTTCCGCCAACCAATGTCTCAATGCCCATAAGTATCATAAGTTGCCCACAATTAGGTTATCAGTCCAGTGTTGAGAGTTCAGAGATAGATCCAAGTCTAGAAGCTCAAATTGTCCGTAACCGGGGACACGGCTAATCGATTAGGTTTAACTCTGCAGAGTGTTGTGTACTTTACCCACAAGATTCGTTCCCTCCTGGTAAGTCCTCGCACTGCCTGGTGTTTGAGAACAGGATGAACGAAACATGGTCTTTCAATGTGTTTCCCTAACTGTCCGACAGTGCCCATCCAATCCTAACGTCGACTACATCTCGTAGCACTGCCCAGCAGAGTCACAACAAAGATCAACCAAGCCAGAGCCCATAATGACTTGTGGCTACACAGGTAAGCTTCCGGGCATGAAGTATTCATCCTTCCCTTTGAGTCTGGGTGAGGCTTTCCGCGTGAATACTGGCCATCTCCAGCAACACCTAGGCAAATCCACTGGTTTCTCCAGGGTACCGTTTCAACCATCCCTCACCCAGTAGTGTGTATTGAAAAAAACTTGTTTCTCGAGTCTCGAAGTCTTGAGGTCTTGAATATGCAAGTCTTGAAGAAGCCTTCATGAAGTCGTCGTTTTGACGTGGAGTCCTTCTTTACACCACTCACGAACACTCATACCAAACCCCGTCTACTTTAGCATAGCATTGCACTAACTAGAGTTCCCGAGGCTTTAGTAACAAGTGGTGGGTTCCTACCTCATGCATTCTACTCAACTACAAGAATTTCAATAATACTACGGGAGGGATTTGTTGAAATGATGTCACTATATGCAATAAAACGTAGGTATGAAAAGATGGTCAAAGTGAACTTGCCTGTACTGTTGATGAAGAGAAAAATCGCTCTCAGAAATAACTTGATAGACTATTCGTCACTCTCCGATGAAAAATCTATACAAACAAACATTGCATACATATAAGCAATCATACTAGCAATCAATTCTAACAATCACAAGATAACACAAGAAACAAAACAACAAGGTTGATGAAGGAAATACTTAAGACAAACTCAAAGTCAAGAAAGTTTTCATAAAAGCAACTAAAGTAGTTTTCCCCTACAAACAACTATTTTCAACAAAACAAAACCAAAAACAAAGTAAAATATAACAAAAGGATTTTAGTAAATATTTTTCTAGCAAAAAGAATTAATTTGAAGAACAAGTAAAAACTATGAAAACAACATCCTAAACAACATGAGTGTTTGCCTAATGAACTTAACTACAAGCACAACCATAAACTAAGAGAAAACAAATTATGAAACAACTAAGTTACTAGAAAGTAATTAAATAAAATCTTTATTATAAAACAGAATTAAATCATCTAAAACTTTTGTGAAATGAGTTTCTACTAAAACTAAATTGTTTTATAAAACATTACCTAATGAAGAAAAATATAGTTTCCTATAATAATAGAGTAAAACTAAACTATTTTTGTTTAAAACATTTCTTAACAGAAAAGATTACTAAAAACTTTATTTGAAAACAGAATCTAATTACTTAAAACTTTGTTAAAATTAACTATTACTAACTAGTTTATTTTATAACAAATTAAACCTATTTGAAAAGGAGTTGAGATTCCTATAACCATAAAGAAATAAACTAAGAAATTTTATATTTTTTAACAGCAAGTATAAATCCTAAATTTATAACAACAGAACTAAATGAAATCTAAAACATAATGTAAATCATATTCAGATTTTCAAAACAAAATAAAGTAAATCAATCTAATTAAACTAATAGGAAACTAAACAGATTCTGTTTTTTAGTTAAAACCCTAATTAATTTTATTCTAAAAATTCTCAAACTTTACCTACTGATAACTAGGATCACTAGTGACAAGTAGCAAAAAGAATCAATCAAAAATATATATTTAAACTCAAGTTATTCAGAAAACAAAATTTAAATCAAATCTGTTTAAATTCAAATTTAAATGTTCAAACATGGTCAAACTTGGCATCTACAGAAACTAGATAAAAATTGTGACCTAATGCAAAAAGAATCAATTTAAAATAGTTAAAAATATAAAAGATATAAGCAAAACAAATCAGAAACTATTCTGTTTTTGAAATTAAGACATAAAAAGAAAAAGGTGTTTCTAACGGACAGGGGGTACACGTGGCATCTCCTGATTGGCTACAGATGTGCGCCTGAGTGAGCTAGCGAGCGGACGGCCGGCGTCTAACCGAAAACACTTCGATCTAAAAACAGAAAAGAAATATCGAGCGGTTCTTTTAAAATAAACCGAAGGGGTATCCTATTCTAATCTACACCGTTCATTCGAGATCGGACGGAGGAGGGTGCTCACCGTGGATGGAGGTCGCCGGTGAGGGCTCCGGTGACGGCGAAGGCTCGGGATCGAAGCGGGTGTCGACTCCAGGGGGTCTCCGGCGATGGCATTGGCTCCGTTCGACGCAGGGGAGCACGGCGAAAGCGATGGTGGCGTCGGAGGGGCCTCGGGACGACGGTGACGAGCGACACGAGCTTGGGGCGGTTCGGACTCCGGCGAGGTCGATGGCTACGGCGTTCCAGGGGGTCCGGGGCTCGGGCAGGTGGTTGTGGAGGTGCGGGCGAGTGCGGCGAGGCCGTCTGCGGCCTCAGAGGGCTCGGGGATGGTGAGGTGGGGTGGCAGGGGAGCAAGAGCGCGGCGGCTACCGGTTGCTCTGGCGAGCGATTCCGGCGAGGAGAGACGTCGGGGTTGGGGGCAACGAGGGGGAATGGGAAGAGGGGAGCGAGGGCTATTTATAGGAGGGGACAGGTGCTCGGGGAAAGGGAGGAATCAATGGATGCGATGATGGCTCCGGCGAGATGCTCGGGAGGGAGAGAGAGAGAGAGCGAGAGGAGGGAGATGAGCGCGGGATTGGCGCTGTCGGACGGTGGGGCCAGGGCGTCAGTGGGAGAGAGGGAGGGGCGCGGTTATCAGGCGACCGTTACAGAGGAATTTCGGAAGGGTATTAAAGAGGTGGGCCGGCCCGTTTTATTATAAAACCGTTACCGTTTTCTTTATTAATTTCCAGCGCGTTTCAAAATCATTTAAAGCATTCAAACCGTTTCTAAATATAGGGAATAAATATATCAAAATTAACAGAATAACAAATGCCATTTATTGAACATTTTTATTCTGTCATTTGATAACTTTAAAAAAAATTATTTTCAGAAAATGCCTATTTGGTTTTAAATCGTTTTGCAAATATTTTTTAAATGACCCTTTGGGTTTTATGGTTCAAATACTTCACAAAATTTCCCCTGGTTTGGAGTGTCATATTACTCCTCTCAAATTTTTGTCAGGGGTTTGAATACTTTGAAAATTTGAATAGGAACCAAATATGAAATGATTCCAAAAGAAAATCCAGAGATTTTCACATTCACTTTTCAAAGCTTTATTTTAAACTTCCAACTCGTATTTCATATAATTTGAAGAAGTCATTTTATCCTCTCTCATGAAAATCATTGAGTTGCTTAAAGTTTCTGAATTTGAAATATTTTCAAATGAAAATCAAATTCTTTTCAAATCCCTTTTCATTTCTTTGAATGGAAGAAGTCATGTCATCTTCACTCTGAGGTTTTGTGATGAAATGAATTTGAATTCTTGATGAGCAAAGATGCAAAGTGAAAGTTTGGGAAAGTCATTTCATTCCCTCTCATTCAACTTTCAGAAGTTTCAATTTTCACTCACTTTCAATTCACTCAAACCAACAAACATTCATTCTAAATTTATTATAACATTCCAAAGTTTGGGATGTTACAGTACCGGGAGTGACAAATGGGTTCTGGGGGTCCACTGGGGGGGCACCCACCCCAGGGGGGCACATGGGCCCGAGAGGTGGCACACCAGCCCCTGGTGGGCTGGGCAGCCGACCCCATGAGCTCCCATGCGCTTAAGAGCAAAAAGGTGTAGGGTGGGAGGAGTCCTTGTTGGAGTAGGACTCCTCCCCCACGCCCCACCTCGATGTTAGAGGTGGACCACCTCTTTGCTGGCAGCCAAGGCCCTAGGGGAAACCCTAGGGCGCCTCCTCCCACCCTTCCTCCTATATATAGTGGAGGTTTGAGGGCAACCCAACACCTGAAAAGCCACGTGTTGCCCTCTCCCCTCTAGATTGTCTTTCTCCTCTAGATTAGGTCGGCAGAGCTCGGCGAAGCCCTGCTAGATTAGTTCACCACCACTGCCACCATGTTGTTGTGTTGCCGGAGAACTCATCTACCTCTCTACCCTCGCTTGTTGGATCAAGGAGGCGAAGATCGTCATCGAGTTGTACGTGTGCTGAACGCGGAGGTGCCATCCAT
The DNA here is from genome assembly GCA_022496015.1 of Hordeum marinum. Classification (NCBI taxonomy): domain Eukaryota; kingdom Viridiplantae; phylum Streptophyta; class Magnoliopsida; order Poales; family Poaceae; genus Hordeum; species Hordeum marinum. Next base: position 93,763,724 of record CM039675.1, read on the forward strand.
TCGGCGCTAGATCATGATTGGATCGCGGGACGACTTGCGATTTGGCTCGTGAAGATGTTTGACTACATCAACTGCATTTCTTAACGCTTCCCGCTTAGCGATCTACAAGGGTATGTGGACCCGATCTCTCCTCTCATAGATGCTCATCTCCTAGATTGATCTTGGTGAAGCGTAGGAAAATTTGCGTTTCCCATGCAACGTTCCCCAACAGGTTGATCCTAGTGTGTGTGCTTTGCATTCCAAAATCATATCTAAAATAGTGCACACATCTAGGGGGAGCCAATCTATATTTTGTAGGCGTTGGGGTTTGCTTTCTATCTTATGATATTCCTTGTGCAAATCCCGCATTGTCATCAATCCACCAAAAAGGGGAAAATTGTTAGGGCATATTTCTCCCTTAGTGGTTTTGGTGATTGATGACAATGCATCTGCGGACTAACCATGTGGATTAAGCCTTTCAAGTATTTCTACATATGGCACAAGACGATTCTCGCCCCTCGATGGATTATAGTGAAGACAACTTCTTTCTTGTGTTTTGTTTTCGGTGGAATTGAGTCGTCGGAAAACCTTACTATTAAGAGAGGGTCCGCTTTGGAAAGGTTTACGTGGAATCAACACGTACACTTTCATTTGCACCCTTGCTTCCTTTCCCACATCAATGGAGTTGTTCCAACTATGCCTCTGTTCTGGTTCTAAAAGAATCAAGCGGCACTACTGCGTAGGCAAGCGGTAGTACCGCCTATGAGAGGTAGTACCACTGCCTAGTGCCGCGCAATGTACCGCTAGCTCTAGAGTCTCGACTTTTCATGTCGGACTGAGCGGTTGTTGGGATGGTGGTACGGCGTGGTAGTACCACTTATAAGCGGTAGTACCTCCTGTTATTGCCGCTCCATCTACCGCCCTTCTTTCTGGACTCAGGACGCTCAGCGAACTCAGGGCGGCAGTAGGGCGAGGCACTACCGCCTGTAAGCGGTAGTACTGCTTGCTCGAGCGGTAGTACAGCGGTACTACCTTTGCTCCTGCCACTGCCCTGCATATGTAGGGCGTCTGCATTGCACCCCAAAGGTAGTGTCGTCGGGGCGAGCGGTAGTACCGCTTGTGTGCGGGCTGCGAGAGGGTAATAGTTGGATTTGTTTCCCCACTATATAAAGGTGGTCTTCTTCCCCAAGAAGACCACCCCTTCCATCCCCAAACTTCACTATTGCTTCAAGCTCCATTTTTGCTCGATCTCTTTCCCTAGCCAACAAAATCTTGTTGATATTCTAGGGTTTGGTTGAGAGGGCCCTGATTTACACTTCCACCAACAGAAATTTGATTTCCCCTCCCCACTAATCCCTTGCGGATCTTGTTACTTTTGGGTGTTTGAGCATGCTAGACGGTTAGGGCCACCTCAGAGCCACAATCCATTGTGATGAAGCTTCATGGTGGTGTTGGGAGCCTCCAATTAAGTTATGGAGATTGCCTCAACCTTGTTTGTAAAGATTCGGTCGCCGCCTTCAAGGGCACCACTAGTGGAATTACGGCATCTCGCATTGTGTGGGGGGCGTGAGGAAAATACGGTGACCTTAGTGGCTTCTTGGAAAGCATTATGTCTCCACACCGCTCCAACGAAGACGTACTTCCCCTCAAAGGGAAGGAACTTCGGTAACACATCCTCGTCTCCACCGGCTTACCTTTACTTTGTGCAGCTTTACTTGTTGCTTATTTGTATTGTTGTTGTTGTTAGCATCATATAGGTTGTTCACCTAGTTGTATATCTAACAACCTATTTGTTGCTAAATCTAATTTGTTAAGAAAAGCTAAAAATTGGTAGTTGCCTAATTCACACACCCCCCCTCATGTAGTCAACCATAACGATCCTTTCAAAGTGGCATATTCTTAGCCCACCCCAGGTGACCTTTGGGAGGGGCTCCTAAACGAGCGCTACTTAATTAGTTTCTCTCAATTTAAATCTTATTTTTGGTTTGATGGGCTTCTTAGAGTTGGACCCCTAAATGGGTTAGGAAAACACGCTAAACTTAATTTGGCCGAAATGTGTTGGAAATGGAAATAGTTTAAACTACATCTAGACCTAAATGGTGTGGCCCATTTAATTAAGAATGGACCTCTAGTGGGTTGCATAATCTTTGTCCCGTATTAATTGCCGTTGAAATGAATATATCTAGTATTTTTTTTCCTAAAAAAACAAGACATATTTCTTGCCCAAAACACCACGTGTTAGACAGCAAGGTGTTGCCACATCATCACATAATAATCCAGCATGGTGCACCAACGCCTTGTCACCATGTTCTTGACATAATTGTTTTTGTCACAAATTTATGTCATGTTGTGTTACATTGTTTTTTAAAAGCACATTGTGTTGGTGTCCCTAAAAGCAAGCCAATTAAGTGCCACGTCAGCCATTCTATGACAAAAATAACAACGATTTTGGAGCACTTCGATAACGACAACATATCCATGATGAAACACTTGTCATGGAAAATTGATTTCCATCATAGAAGTTCATATACAAATGTTAGCTAAGTTTGCTAGAACTGAGGACAGAACTATGACTTGGGTTAAATCCCCCCCCCCCCCCCCCCCAAAAAAGTTTCTTTAGAGCTAGCTCATGCTGATTGTAATGACAATGTGACTTGAGTAATGCAATGTTTACACCCACAAAAAAAAATTATATACATATATTGCATACATAAAAAAAATCTGCTTGATTGGAATATGGTTAGTACAAGCCAATGATTTGGACTCTAGTGCGCCACTTGGTAATCATAAGGTAAATGCTGCTAAGATAACATATATTAATTGTAACTAACTACCGAACATGCTACTAAGATGGCATATATTAATTGTAAAATACTAGAGATAAGATGATCTGAACTCTAAAGTCGCCGCTCCAACAACTTCATCGTCATTCGGAACGGTGTAAAATGCTCCATGAACTGATAATGTGTACTTGTCCCCAACAAAAATATATGCCTCAAACACCACCAAACCACATTGATTTTGTGATGAGACAAAACAAGCGTTGATCATTCGCTTAATTTCTTATGACAATAGTTGTTGCTTCTGAACAGAGACTGATGAACTAACTGGAAGGGCCATTAACCTTTCAGCCCACATAGGACAGCTACAAGTAACTGATCTCACCAGATCCATATATAACTGCACATATATGAAATGCCAGTTCATCCTCAAACTCAAACCAAACCAACAGCATATGAAAGGCTCGTGCTTATTAATGTATCCTATAGTTTAGAATATCCGAACCACCCAGTTGAGTACCAACACATTGCAGCAGGCACATCAAGGATCATGGTTAAACCAAATATGAACGGCAGCACAGATGCATGTGAGTCCTAAATTGTATCTTCTGCACATGGGGGAAGAAGGTTCAGATAAGATGGCACTGCATTTCGTGTTATTCATTTCCCCTCCTAACTAACTTGATTGACTAATTGATCATCAGCTCAGACCCATAGGCCCTGGATTAGATCTAGCCATGTTCAGAGTATAATGATAATAGAATAGGAACAGACAGTCGCGGCATCCAGCCGCATTAAAGAAATTGAGATAAGCGCATAGCCAGTTAAGCATACACCATTGATCAATCAACATAAGCTGCCAACTGAGCAGTGGAGCCCTGGAAGGTCATTCAGAAATTTTGATCTGCCATGGTGATGGTCGAGCTCGCTGTGGCTGGATGGTTCGTGTCTGTCTGCCTTTCCAAGTTCGCCGACCCTGTGATACAGCGTGCAAAGGACCGGTACAAGAATCAGAAGAATTTTGTGAGCAACACTGAAAAGCTCAAGTGGCGACTCGAGCAGATTTCAGAAGCAATCAGCCGGGCCAAGGAAAGGGAAGTTGATGATTCCAAATTGCAGTCATGGATCCAGAGACTCCGAGATGCGGTTTTCACAGCAGAAGATGTTCTTGATTCTATCAAGTATGAGATGTTGAAGCACCAGGTAACGACCAAGTCTGTATTCAAGTGTATGATTTCTCCTAACAAAGGCGCTGCTGATTCCATTCCCCAAGACAAAAAGTATGCTGATGATTTGACCAAAGTCATTAAAAAGCTTGACAACATTTCTGCGGAGATGAGAAGCTTGTGTTTCTTGTGTGGGCAAGATTCTACACAAGGGTTATTGCCTGATGACGCTCCTGATTGGCGGGTGACCACTGCATCCGACACACAACCAAATCTGGTTGGTCGGCAGAAAGAAGCAAAGGATCTCATGGCATTTTTACTCAAACCTGAACAAGGTAATGAGAAAATCTCATCTATTTCTGTTGTTGGAATGGGTGGTGTTGGGAAGACAGCTCTCGTCCGGGAAGCTTACAATGATAGCAGAACAGATTGCTTTGGAGTGAAGGCCTGGATCTGTGTATCACATAGAGCCAGCATCACAAGGGTCTTGATTGATGCAACCAATGCTTCTTCCAAAAAATTACTGCTTTATCGCCATCCTGCTCCCGACAAGGGCACCATCAAGAGTATGCTGGCAGATGTTCTGAAAGATAAGAGATTTCTCATAGTCCTGGATGACATATGGGACCGGGATTTATCAAGAAACATACTGGATGCATTCAATATGCCATTTAGCCAAGCACGTGAAGGAAGTAAAGTCATAGTCACTACTCGAGACCCAAGCATAGGAGAAGGAATGTGTACAGCAAGGCCGATTCATGTTCACGGCTTACAGTTCAAACATTATTGGCCACTGTTCAAGGAACTAGCATTCCATAACAAAGACCCGGAAGATTATCCAGAACTTGTATCCATAGGCGAAAACATAGCCAAGAGGCTAAATGGCTTGCCGCAGGCAGCGGAGACATTTTGTCAGGCGTTACGGTCAGACTTCAAGGAGAACCACTGGAGGGGTATCTCGAAAAGGAAAATGTATCAAATGGGAGCAGAGAAGCGTGGCATCATGGCCACACTGAGATTAAGTCATGAACAGCTGCCAAGAGGCCTCAAGGAATGTTTTGTTTCTTGTTCTCTCTTCCCAAAAGGGTATGCCTTTCAAAAACAAGAAATTATCCGTGCATGGATGGCTCTCGGATATCTTGATGGCCCTGGAGCTGGAGTGCAAAGAATGGAAGATATAGGAAAAAGTATTTTTACTCAGTTGCTGCAGAGATCCTTCTTCAAGGAAAACAATGAGACACCAGGAACATACATAATACCTGAACCATTGGGTGAACTTGCTGAATTCTTATCTTCTGGTGAGTACTTCCGGATCGAAAAAAGAGACGAATGTGATGATGGACCAATAGATATCCCAGAGAGGGCCCGCCATGTTTACCTTGATATCAATGATCTGGCAAGGGCCTCTGAAAGCCTGCGTCAAATTACTAATCTGCGCGGTCTTGTGGTGGTCGGTCAGATATCCTCTGGCTCAAAGAAGTTGGACTTGATTCAGACCAAGACCCTACAAAGACTTCTTATAGGGATGAAGTGCCTGCGCGTGCTGATAGTCTCCGTGCCTCTCCTAGCAGATCTTCCCGAACTGAAGCACCTCCGTTACCTTGAGATCCATGTTGAGAACAGTGCTGGAAATGCGTCTCTTCCAGAATCTATATGCAAGTTATATCAGCTGCAGACATTGATCGCAAGGTTCTATGGAAACAAGTTGTCAATGCCGAAGAATTTCAACCAATTAATCAGCCTGCAGTTCCTGGAAACTAAACCGGAAGCAGTATGCACAATTGCTGACATTGGAGAGTTGACTTCCCTGCAAGAAATCAGTACCTTTGAGGTTGGCGATAATGATAAATTTGGCATTAATCAACTGGAAAACATGAACCAGGTCCGTGGTAATCTTTGCATCGAAGGACTTGAGATGGTAAAGCACAAGAATGAGGCTTCGAAGGCAAATCTAGACAAAAAGGAGTATATTGAAACATTAGATCTGCGCTGGAAGCTTGTCAGCCAGGAGAAAACTGAGTCCATGATGACTGCCGCACAAGAAGTGCTGGAAGGACTTCAGCCACATTGCAATCTTAGCAAGCTCATAATAAATGGCTACACAGGCATGAAATCCCCAAACTGGCTGAAGGGGGGCCAGGAGCTAAATTTGAAGTGCATCGAGCTCTGGAATTGCAGTGGCTGGAAGAACCTTCCACCTTTTGGCACTCTACCATACCTCAAGGTCTTGCATCTAAGGCAGATGAGATCTCTGCGGCGGATCGAGGAAGAGATATATGGCCAAGACATCCCATCTGGATTTCCACAACTGCATGAGCTCTTGTTTGAAGGCCTCTGTAATTTAGAGGAATGGTCCTTGCCCAACAGAGACATCCAGTTATTTCCCAAGCTTCGCAGTCTGTCCATAACCAATTGTGGCAACCTGAAGGGACCCCAGGCCCTAGCATATTTGTCGAAGAATTTGAAATCTTTAGTCATCAATAACTGTCCCAACATCAATGAAAAGTATATCCGTCTCTCTATGACTATTGGCAAGCCAATATTGAAGACAGACGTCGTCCCTGTTTATTGTCCCAACATCAGGACTAGCCCTGTTTATTGTCAAAAACCTGCATCCCGGAAACGGAAAGCTGATGCTGATCCATGGTGAAGAAACTTATTTTGTCTCATATTTCCTTTATGGTGTGTTAAAAAAATCCACGTTTTGTTCCTGACAATTGTCAACAATCTGATTGCAGAGAAATGTTCGCCCGAAAAGTTTGACCTCAGGGCAGATGTCGAGAGAAACAAAAAGCTTTGAATGTTGCTTCATGATGTCGGACGGCCTTCCATGTCATCAACAACAGAAGACCATCACTGGAATACATCCCTGCGCCAGGAACCAATTTATCAGTGTATCTTTCTATTGTACTTTTATTTCGAGCAAGTTCTAATAAATTTATGTATTGAACTACAGGATGTTATATCATAACCATTGTGTTCCATGATTCCACATTTCAATTAATAGACGTTTGCATTTTCTCCTGCTAGCTTCAGTTTCATCTTAAATTTCCAATTAATTAACAGACGGTGGTTCCTGTCGAGTAAACCATGCTTAGTGGTTATGGTCAACACACATAGTAGTTGTATTTCAGGCAAGTGAGGAAGATCATTGAATAAATTAAGAAGAAAAAATACTCCTTCCGATCCAAATTAATTGACGCAGCCTCTATACAAGGCCACGTCAACTAATTCGGATCGGAGGGAGTAGCAAACATATTATAGCACATGAACGACTAGGTAAAGTAAACCATGCCCAATGATGCTAAAATAAGGTGATGGCAGTTCCTCTATGAAATACTCTAAATTGTATGGACCAGATAATTCATGGTATGGAGAAGAACTAAAACAAGGTTTAACATAACTATAGAAGTGCCATAGTAGATAGAGTGAAGACATCCCCGCTCTCGGGGTAAGATGTACGGCGGCCACCTCCAACTTACATAACATATCCACCTGCATAAACGAGTTTTATCATATTCGCTGGTTGGACAAGGCAGAAGGAAACAACTTAACGTGAGTGCAAAACAAAGATCTTGCGAAGCTGCCACTGAAATAGCACTACCAGCGAGGCGGAAACTCGGCATAAGCAGGTGGCACTGGCAGTGTGCGACTCGTCATCAACGGGCAAATCGTCGAACAGGTCGTGTGCACACACAAATACCAGCAGATTACAACCACCGCCCGCACTCCAGCACCGTGGGGATCACTCGCTCATATAGAGTGGAGTAAACTATGAGGTCATGTGGCAGATCCCTGGTGGTGTGAGGTGAAATTTGTGGGTAAGAATTGGAACAACCCCCACGAGATGAATGCGCGCATGGGGTATACAATGGTGAACTGATAATGGGTCAGGAAGTAGGGAGACGGGAAAGCAGTCGCCGGGGGAGGAAAAGCTTACGGGTTGGATGGAGAACACTCCTTGCCCCGGAGATTTTTTGATTCATCAGTGGATTTTCCTGCGCGACGCAGGAGGTGCGCACTTCTCGCCCGCAATAGTTCATTTCCTTTTCCAATAATGAACACTCTCGACTCGCCCACCATAGGTGCTATGGAGAAGGATGCAGACCTCGTGAACCATGGGCATATGAACCTGCTTTTTAAAATTACATATTAAACGTGTTTCAAAATATTTAAAGGTTTGAAAATAAAATATCACACATACATCCTTATAACATGTGTGTGCGGCACAAGGTTTTGTGAAAAAAAAACACTTTTTATCTTGCCTTTGTGAGAAAGATAAATTTCAATGCTTCTAAATAGTGTTATATGCCATTTTTTTGGACTTTTTTACATAGGCCAAAGAAAATGTTTTTCTTCTGTGAAACTTTGTGCACTCCCATGGAATGGAATGTGAAGATGTATGCGTGGATTTTTTTTCAAGAATATTTTGACATTTTTAAATGATGTTTTCGAAGTGGGTGTACATGAGAAATGCATCTTTAACTCCGACCTCTAAAACGGACCTTTAAAACGGGCATTGGATCCATTTATAGAGCAAAGGATCAGTCTGCGAACACTAACGTGAAAGATGACCATTCAATCATAATCACATACATTTCAAGAGGGATCTCAACAAATTGAATAAAATTTATGTAAACCATATGATTTTCATGTAATCGGACAAAAACATTTACATTTCAGATATATTTCAACTAAACTATAATGAACTAGGCTATGCAATTCTAATCTAGATTTTTTTCCCCACAACACGTCTTTTCTATGTCCAACAACAAGTTCACCGTTCACAGGGGTTTGTGCCCCGGCGGGTCTAAGAGCATCTCCAGCCGTTTGAGCTCCCCACGACACCATCGAACCAAAAAAGTTGGTGTCTTGGGGGACCAAAGGCTTCATCCGGCGAAAATAAGAGGGCATCTTCCCAGCCAGATCTCAACCCAAGCCAAACTTTGTGTAGGGAATGATTAAGTGGGCCATGAAAAAATACACGTGGGGGGCGCGATTCGCTGAAACTTCCGCCGGCGTCCCCAAGAGACCCCCAACACGCTGGGTTTTGCCTGGGTATGCCGACGCTTTTTTGACGTCCTGAGGGCGCGCTGGGGACGTGGCTGGGTCATTTTTCATCAAAAAGCGTCTCCCAAGCCTACTCCCGAGCCTAAAAAGGTGCTCTGGGGGCGTCCGGGGGGACGGGTGAAGATGCTCTAATAGCCCACTATCAAGTGGGCATGTTAGTGTTTGGTTAGTTTAGTTAGCGGGGTGTGGGCCTCCGTTAGTGTTAGCTGAGTTGTTTAAATTAGTTTTAGTGCTAGTTTAGCCCAGTTACAGTGACATGTGCCCCCCCCCCGACCCCCTTGACTAGTCTTTGTTGACTGGGGGTATCTAGACTAGGGAGGAAATCTTCACGTCGCCGCTCCGTCGTGGTTGAACAACATTGACTGGATGTAACTATGAAGAAAGGGCATTTGGATGTCTTAGAGGAAAATATAAGGGCAAAATTGAGCAGACTCGAAAAGTAAGGAAAAAAACCATGGATAGGAACCAATTAAGGACAAAGATGCAATTGGCCCTTAAAGAAAACACACACTTCATCGTCTCCCCCCCCCCCCCCCTCCACACACACGTGCCAATCCATATAAAAGTTTTTCTATGAAATCCCAAAGACACCGGTGACGTAGCAAAGCACGCACATCCTTTGGTATGTAGTTCTAAAGACCCTCATAGGTGTTAAGTCCTAAAGCATAGCGTAGTGGCGGCTGCTTTCCATGAGGATCGATCAAGAGAGGGGAAAGAGAGAAAGGGACAAAAGAGAGGGAAGAGAGAGATAGGATAGCTTAGTATTAGGGGTTAGGGCATTTTTCGACGAGCCTGACAAGGCATGGCAAGACAAGCTGAAGCCTTTGACTAGCCAAACATCTTTATTTGGCAAGCCGAGTCAAGCTTGGCTCGTCTTTTCCCAAGCCTAACTAATATGAGCCGGCTCTTACCATGTATGTCACCTGGTATGCATTTCTACTTGTATAATTATGACATTTGCATTCTTAATAGGTATATAAGAAAATGGTGTTGTAGTTTCTCAAGTTTTTCTTAGTTCTCTTATAACTGGAGTCACCGGAGTCAATGCCAGCAACACCAATGAGAAAAAGAGATCGCATAAGAATAAATGTTATGTTCAATCTCCTAGCCTAGAAACGTGCCGATTACAATAGTATGTATATATTACTTGTGCAATTGTTGTCTTCAAATATTCAATTGTTCAAAATATATACTCAAAAGTTTTGGTTACACAAAAAATAATGCATGGTCCAAGAAAGTTCCCAATACACTCATGTGCAACATGAGAAAAATACATGAAAGAAGAAATCAAATCGTTTTCCTAGGTTTTGGAAGACAAGAGACGACCTGGTGGCGGCCAAATTTTCTCAGCGACCCACCAACACCGCCTCAGGTGCCCCTGGATTTTATCGCCCGCTTAGGAGGGAAGGGGGAGGAGGAGGACCCCAGATCTGTGTGCTAGGTTCGTGTTACATAGGGATGTCTAGTTGTTCGTCGTTAGTGAAATCGAGGCATCGACGACCATGGAAACAATGGTTCCTCCACTTTTCCTATGTTGATGGCCTTCCTCGTAGGGGAGTCGATGATTCGAGGGATGGTGGCAAGCATTCGGTCCGGCGTGATGAGCATATTTCTATGATGAAAGAGACAACAAAGGGGGTGGTGTTCCGACGTGTTTTTGTTCTCCATTTCCATCTTCGTCCGATGAAGCTCAATCACATACAACTCTGTCAGTGAACTTGTGAGATGTGTGTCCCCTCCTCTACTAACTTTGTGATTGTCCTTTGGGCCTTCTCGGCAACAACTTCTTCGAGACGACGCTTTGTCAAGATGGCGGTCACCGTCATCTTATGGTCTACAACAATGACTTCTTAGTTGTTGCTTCTACAAGCTCATGGGTTAGTTACTCTGGTAATAGGGAGGCCCAAAGGCGGCGACGAGTGTCACTAAGGGTGCACCGCCGAGGATGCAGAAGGAAGATGGTGTTGTTTCCTTGAAGAAATTACTTGTAACAAATTCCCTATTCTTGTAAGGGAGTTCCTACCAGCGCTAATTTTATGTACAGCCATATTACTTGTCGCTGAAATAGATGTATCCAGACACAGTAATATATTTGGCCTTGTGCATTTTTCGAAAGAAAATTAAGAAAATAATACATGTACTCTGTACATGTTTCTAGAACAAAAAAATACTCATTTATTTTTTTGTGAGTAAACTATTCAAATTTATTGATATTAGACAAAATACCTCAGACCAAACAAAAATGAAACAACAAATGACCAAGATAAAACAACATCTTGCATCAAAGTTCTTTGTAGTTATTGACTCTAGGTCCATCTCTTGCATCTCGAGTTTTCCTCGTACATATGGTGAAGAAATTGTTGGAGACCAAAATTGCACAAGTTAGACTATCCTCAAAGGTTTCAAAGATCGTTGAACTGCCCACCCCAACTGATGAGAACCTAAGATCGTTGAAAACACTATAGCCGTGGACACACCCCTGGCAAGACAAGTTGTCAGACTACTATTTCGTTGTCATACTCTCGAGGAAGAACAATGGGAGCACAAAAGAATGAATCAAGATACCAATGACAAGAGCAGGCTTAACAATACTATCATCTTCACCATCGTCAAGATAGGCTAAAGCACCAAACGACAATCCACAAGCATGGGAGCGCGTGGATACGCGAGACAAAAATACCATTGGCTCACCAGTGTAGGTTGCATCAGTCATGACAATCACACCAATACAGGGATAGGACCATGTGGATTATATTCCGTACTACACCACCTCCACCACCAAAACTTTGCCGCAAAAGACACAAGAAACAAACATAGATGAAAAAATTATTGTACTACAAATGTTGATTTGTAGTTTACCCACCTCTAAAAGCCCAAAAGGAGACCGGAGGCGAGGGGAACCGCCCGAAACCACTAATACTCATTTGTTTAGAAGAAAAGGAACACTCGTTTTTTTGTATGGGAAGTAAGTACTCACAAGCTAAACCTAATAACACCCATAACCAATGTTTTTGTATCCCATAAAGCATATCTCTATTGGTTCTTCCTTCAACAAGGATCAGATCATATAGTTACAAAAATGAACCAAGGAAAAAAGAAAGCCAACTTATTAGATGCATCCCCTCAAAGCATGTGACATAGCTTTAGAACAACTATAATAACAAGTGTGTAGTCCATTTACATGTCCTTTTTGTATGTGGAGGAAAGAGACATGCAAAAATGATGGAAGTGAACTCTTCATGCGAGAGCACATCTCTGTACATGTTTCTACAAGAATACAATAAATATGCAAAAAGTGAAAGAGAAAATATGAGCGTAGTATTCTAATAGCCAACCTTATTATGCGATTAACTATAAGCGATGGCTCCGAATGACGTGGCAACAACAATAGTTAGTTTTATCGTTTTGACAGGAACAACATATAGTCAGTTGGCTATGCTATTAGCCTTGCTCTTATGACTGGTGGCATGGCTAGTTTCTTTAATAACACTGCATCAACATTGTGAATATAAAATACACGCGGAGGGACTGAAACTAAGAGATGATTGGTGACATGGTTAGTTCTTTAATAACATTGCACCAATATTGTGAATATAAAATACACACGGACCAACTAAAATTGAGAGATGACTGGTGGCATGGCTGATTTATTTAGTAACATTACACCAATATTGTGAATATAAAGTACACGCAAAGCAACTGAAACTGAGAGATGACTTCATATGTCTATCTTTACTAAGGTCGCTAGAAATGAGAGAGATGCGGGTCTCCTCGCATGTTACTCTTTTTCAACAAACGGTAATGAGAGACTCTCTCTCTTAGAGCATGATTACTAATATAGCTATCTGGTGGTTATATGATGTTGTCATGTCATCTATAGCCAAGTTTATAGACGACAAGTACAATAACTGAATATAAACATGTACCGCTTTGTTGATACATGACCAATCTTACTCTCTCACAAAGTATCTACAAGCACATGTTGTAGTCAGTTGTTAACTAGTAGCCTGTTTTTCTTCTTTCTCTTCCAACTAAGCAAAAATATAATATTTAAAGTATTACAGCCCGCCTATATCACCTTATTGTATTTGCTCCTACAAGGGTGTCCCTGCATGTTTTTTAAAACCTCACCATATAATAATTAACTTAAAATGTTTATACAATCATTCATTGCAAAATTTGCTATTCAAGGCGGAATAGTATTAAAAAGAGTACCATCGGACCTATTATCAAAACTAAACTTTGTAAGCTCGTGTACCATCATATTAGCCCTGTTGTTAATCTTGGAGATCTTTAAATTCACCGACAACTTAGATACATTCAACGCCTCCTTCTTCATCTTATTTATATATCCCATTCCAGCCATTGGCAGCCCCCTCTGAAACAAGAAGTTTTGGTCCGGGAGGCAACTGTTGTAGTAGAATGATAACGTATCCGTGTATAGAGAACTAGATTAGCTTATCTACCTATCTAATTATTGTAGAAATTAGAAATGGGCCACTTCAAATAGGTTCATTGCTCTGGCCAGAATACAACTAATCCGGCATATGGGCTATGTGAGGTTCATTGACAGATAATAAAAAAAGAAGGAAAACTCTAATATAATAGAAAATGAAACAAAATGAAATGATCGGCCAGACATAGACGGCCGCCCCGATGGGTTATACCATAGAGGCCAATGATAGACTTCTTGTGGAAAGGTTGGCTAGAGATTTCTTGGAAAAATACCAGCCCCTTTCGGTTCATAATGAAATGAGACTAATTTTAATTTGATTCACAAAATTACAGAATATCCCCTTTAAGTTCAAACAATTTCATCGAGTTGAGTATGTTTAGGTTAACCAGGGGTGACCCGTCAACACAATCTCTTGCAAAAACAGAAGTCACAAAAGAACAATCGGTTTTTAAAAGGATGGGCTTGTCAAGAATGATACCAATATACAAGCCGGAGAGGGACACTCTAACTTCCACTTCCTCGATGGTATAGCAAGCTCCAATATAATCCCAACAGGAGATGATTGTTGAGTATATGAGCAAATTACTACAATATTTAATCCGGATAAGCAGGAAATAAATCATGACAGCAAGAGCATAGACTAAACTAATCATGTAGACTATCATTGTAAACAAGTAGATCGAATCTACGGCAAACACTAGACACATAAATTCTAGCATGATCTTAAACAAAGAGGACAAGATTGCATACGGTGCAGCAGGGGTAGAACCGCCAGTGTTGGTGTTGTCGTTCATGTCATTGAGGAAGAGGTTGCCGAGATCGGTGAAGAAGTCGTCGTCGAGGAAGTCGTCGCTGCCAGCAGTCGCGTGAGTGTGCTCCACAAAAACCTGATCAACCCTCTCCCGTACAGGATAATGAGAGGCAGGGTTCCAAAGGCCTGCTGTCCTTTCTCGCGGTGCACACCGCTAGGAGGGATGGAGATGTGACAGCCCAAGTGTTGTCCCTACCTTATTGGCATGTAATCCATCTGTATGACCTTGTGACATGAGCTATGATATGGTTGCTCCTTGTCATTCTTGTGTTGTTCTTGCATTCATTCATTCATGCATCATGGCATCCATCATTTCATCATCATGCCTTTCATGTTTTGCTTGTGTTTGTGGGTCTTCTATTGGATCTTGTGTATGTGGTTTGTGCCTTGTGTTGATGTGGCTTGAGAGTGGTGGTTGGCTTGTGTGCATCTCTCAACCTCTTCTCCTCCCCCTCTTTCCCTTTGCAACCCCCTTCTTCCAAATATCCCTTTTCCTACTTATTATTTATGTCCAGATTTCAAGTTGTTATAAAACCTTTTTAAAAATGTTCATGTGTTAGCCCAATATGTCCTATGAATATTGGGAGTGTAGCTTTTCATATTTGAATAGGTTTGGTTTCTGAAAACTATTTAAGCAGGGGCTGTTTTATTATTATATTAATAAAATAACTTGTTTTAAAATCAACCTAATATTTTATTTAATAGGAGCATTTTGTCTTCTTCTCAAAAGTGTTTTTGTTTTGGGCTAAAACCTTTTATAAATGCCAGGGGGAATTAATTGAGTTGCCTGTTTATTTTAAAAGGAAGAAAACCCTGGGTTCTTTTTTTATTTTTATTTTGTCTGAGAGAGTGAGAGAGAGGCAGGTGGGCCGAGGCCCAGCCCAGCACCATAGTAACGACCACATGCCCCGTCTCCCACCTTCGTCAGTCGGGTTCAAAGAGGCAGAGCGGCGTCGCCGTCGCTTTCCGTTGCGTCTCCATCTGCCTAAGGCCTTTTAAGCCTCCCCTCGGCGTCCGTGCCCCCACGCTAGGGTTCCCTCTTCCTTCTCCCTCGCTGCCGCCGCCATCTCCTTCTTCTTCCTCCTCCTTCTTCCCTTGTTTCTCTTCTTCTTCGTCGGGTTCAGAGAGAGGCGGGTTCAGAGGAGAGAGCTCGCCGTCGCGTCGTCGCCTCCGGTGGGGCTCATCGCCGTCGGAGATGGCCACCGTGTTCCTGGTGGACCCGCAGTCCCGTTCCCGGAGCTAGGAGGACCCTGGAGGCCCTCGTCTTCCTCCTCGTCGTCGGAGCTGAGCCGATCTCCTTCCCCTCCGTCGCCGACGCGTCCCCGAGCGGCTCCATCCCCTTCTTCCCCTCCGTCGAGCTTGTCTCGCGTCGTTCGAGCCCAAGGTGAGCCGCCGGCCCCGTAGGTCTTCTCCTCCGCGAGTAGCTCGTTTCGGTCGCCGCCGTCGCATGGTCGCCGTCGGTAGGTTGTAAAGCTCCTGCCGCTCGCCACTGTCCCCCTCTTCGCGAGAGGAGACGAGGGATGGCTTCCCCATTGGTTCCCCTGTCGATTCTGCGTGGTAGTGTCGTCGGAGTGGCCCTGTAGCACGTAGGATCGCCGGAGCTGCGCTGCCGCTTTGCTCTATGTCGTGCTCTGTTGTAGCTTCAGTTTCGTCAGAGTTTCGGCTAGCGCGTGTGTATTAGAGCAGAGTGCTCCCTCCTCTATTAACTGTCGTGCCCGTAGCCCAGTGGCCTGGTTCGATGGGCTGTGCAGGAAGGTCGTGGGTTCGATCCTCTCCCCCCCTTTTTTGTTTTCTTTTCTGTTTTTTTTTTGCTATTTCTTCCTTTTGCAAATATATATAGTGTGTGTGTGTGGCTTATATGGTTTTATGTGGTGTTTTGTGTGAGTGGCAGATGTGTGTGTGTGTTTGTGTGCACACACACATGAGAGTGCGTGTTGTGTGTGTATGCACCCATGTGCATATACCCACATATTTGTTGTGTGTGTGTGCTTGTAAGTGTATGTGTGTGTATGTGCCCTTGCACATACCCACATATGAGTGCTATTGGTGAGTGCATCATAGTGTGGTGCTATGTGTGTGTGTGTTTCACACCCACTTACATGTGTAGGTGTGTTAGGGAGTGTGTGTGTGTAGGGTGTGTGGTGCACATGTAGTGTGAGCTTGGCACATGGGGTGTGCCATGTGATGTAGGTGAGTGTGAGTGGTGTGTATGTTCTACATACACTCATCCATGTGCATTGTAGCTCCATGTGTAGGTTTTAACCTATGTGGCCAAATGAGCATGGTTTCTACTCTAGCTAGTTCCATTCTTGTTTTGATGCTAGCCTATGTTATCATGTCCCTAACATGTTAATTAATCACTTTTAACATGTATCTATGGAGCATATGTCAATTTGGAGCATTTCCATTAAGTTTCATAAGTGACATAAGTCACCCATGCCTTGTGTGGGTCAAATTTCGACCCCCCCCTTTGCTCCCTTTTGTTCCATACAAGCATATAGGTATGAGTAATGATTTTGTGGTGTTTTCAACCCGTCTATGCATCTGTGAAGTCAGATTTGACTTTGGGGCAACTTGCCAAAACTGCATTTTTATGCTGTGATGCCCTTTTGTCTTTTTCATATGAATTAATTCATGCATGCTTTAGAGTTCTTGTCAACATGATATTGCTAGTCAAAGTTTCTGCGAACATCCATGTAATTTTGTTATTTGTGCTAAGTCTCTAGATCAGTGGGACCCATGCTGTTTATCAAGCTACTTTCTGTTTCTGCCAACCTGCTCTAAAAATGGCTAAGTCTGGAAAATCTGTTGTTATTATTTTGCCATGTTAAGTGAGGTGTAGCAAGTGATGTGTTGTGAATTTGACCATGTATAGTGTTAGTTAATTGTGGTAGATATTGTCATCTACCATCCTGTAAGTTTTCATGATATTTGGAGCTTCCTAGCATATTTAACCAGTGCTGTTAACTTGTTACTTTATTAACCCAGATTCCAGAAAACTGGAATTTTCAGTCCCTAAAAACCTGTTTCATCATGCCTACTTGACAGCTCCATGCATGTTGAGGTGTAGATCTTTTGCTGATTTCATAGTTGGGTGAATTGGTGTGGTTGTGGTCTAGTTTATGTACATGTCTTGTTTGTGGCTGTAGAGTTCCTGTAGCAATAGTTGTGAGCTTGTCAAATTGCTATGTTGCTGTTTTGTGACAGATTTGGGGTTATGTTGTTTTGTGTGTTGTGGGAGCTATACTCCATAGAATTGGGTGATTCTTGAGTCTATTGTGATTGGTTTTTCATCACCTATCCATTGGCTACCTTGAAATGACAAGAATTAGCCCAGATATTTGGTGGTCTTGAGTTTTGTCTTCGTACCTTGTCGTGAGCGTATCTCGAGAACCGTAGCTCCGTTTCTCGCGATCTTTATATGCTTTTCCATCGATTTTTCATGATGCATCCATATTTGCTATGTTCATGCAGGTATAAATAACTTAACCTAAGGTTCTGTCCAGATTCACTAATCTACCACCTTTGCATGTGAAACTTGATTAGAATTGGGTTGCCATGTTAAATTCTTCACTAAAATGATCATGCATCATCTTGGTTGTGCATTGCACCTTGTTTGGTTATTTATTTTCTGTTTCTCTTGGGTAGACGCAAGTATCGAATCTGAGTTCGAGGAACCTGGAGAGTATCACTACGAGGATCCCGCTACTTGTTCCGCTGAAGAACGAACCGGCAAGATGATCGTACCCGGATCCCTATACTATCTTTGCTTGCTAGCTTTCTCGTTTTTATCGTTACAATTGCGCTACCTACCACATGATATCAGCCTCCATGTTGCCATGTCAGCCTCTAACCTCCACGTCCCAGCAAACCGTTGATTGGCTAAGATACCGCTGCTCAGCCCTCTTATAGCGTTCTTAGTTGCAGGTTGTTCCATGTGATAACATGGATTGGATAACACAAATAAATTATGTTGTTTAATTTAATGCACATATATATCTGGTATTGGTGGAAGGCTTGGCCTTTTGCTAAGTGATTTGTTCCGCTCATACCGCCATTAGTTCCTTGTTACCGGTGTTATGTTTTCCATATTTTGCGCTCCTAACACGCTTGGGGTTGTTATGGGGACCCCCTTGATCATTCGGTTGAGATTAAAACTTGTATGGCAAGACCCAACTTTGATACTACATTTGCTAATAACTAATGAACTTGCATAGGGTCTTGCAAACCCGTGGATAATTAATCAACCCCGGGCCAGTGCTCCTCATGAGTGTTGGTCCAAACTAGAGCCGTGTGCGGGGCCAACCCGAGGCAACTCGGGAGATCTCTATCAGGCCACCGTACGCTGTGCTTATCCGTCGTGTCCTGAGAACGAGATACGCGGCTCTTATCAGGTTCGTCGACGCGTCGGGTGGTCTTGATGGATTTGTTTTACCTTATCAAAAGTCTTGTGTGTGGGGTCTGACTTTCTTCGGGTTTACTCGAGGTGTTGGCCTCCTTCGGAATTGTCTATGATGATCGCGAGAACCGCGTTCGAGACTATTCCCACGGAGTGTGGTTATTTGTGATGGACTAGTTGGAACACCCCTGCAGGGTCAAATCTTTTGGAAAGCCGTGCCCGCGGTTATGTGGCAACTTGGATATTTGTTTAACACCCGGTTATAGAAAACTCGAAGTAAACTCTAATTAAAATACACCAACTGTGTGAGTAGCCGTGATCGTCTCTGCTCGTGAACATGAACCGAGAGAGAACACGGTGGGGTTATGATTGACGTAAGTAAGTGTTCAGGATCTCTTAGAGATCATTCTAGATTCGAACGTCTTCGTAGGCCACTCATATTTATTTCATGTTGCGTAAGCTAGCCACCATAAAAATGCTTAGTGCTGCTGCAAACTAAACATCACCCCTTCCTTCCTAAAGCTTAAATAGTCTTGGTACCCGGACACATGATAGCTGAGTCCTCTGTGACTCACAGTTTACTACAACAATCGAGGTGCAGGTTCAGATGAGATCGTGCAGGATGATCTTACTCAGCTCCAGTGGGAGTATGATGAGGAGAGAGGCAGGATGTATGTGACGTATCCGGATGAGTAGAGGACCTGGTCGTGATCTTTGGGATAGCTTGATAGTATCATTTGCAACTTCTTTTATCATTTGATTTCGTCCGTAGTCGGACCCTGTGTTCAACTTGATGCTATGATTTGAGTGACATTGTAAGTTAGCATGTGGCGAGTGTAAGCCAACTTGTATACTCTTCTCATTCAGTATTGTATGTTGTAATGATACTATTCTTGCTAACGGCAAGATGCACCTCTATCCCTTGCGAGGCCCTCGTGCCTTAAATGGATAGACGCGCATCTTGGGCGTGACAAGTTGGTATCAGAGCATACGACCATAGGAGCCTTGCTTGTTCGAACTTGGCCGAGTTGTGTCTAGTAAAACTATTTTGAGTCTAGTTATATCGGAGAGTAGGATTCTTTTTACTCCTCTTCTATGCTCTGGTGAGGTTTCCGACTTAGGAATTTTAATTCTACTCCTCTCCTCGCTCAAAAAAATTTTTAGGATCACGCGGGTATTTTGGAATCTATATGATGTCGATGTGACAGGGTTCTGTCTTGGTGCCTCCTGTCTGACTTGATTTCTTCCGGGGAGTTGAGCTCCGAGGAATGTTGGCACATCGTTATCATTAAGCTTCCTTGATATCTCAGGACAGAGAATGTTCGAAATTGCTTCAATACTTATCGTGGTGAGATAAGGTCGGTGTCACCCAGTACTGGGGAGGCGTCCGGGGTACCACCATGGTTTAGTATCGTTGTGAGTTCGAGGATTCGAGATTAGATGAGTTTGCGAAATGTCTTAAATTATGGTGTGGAAGGTTGCGGATGCAGTCGCAGCTGATTGCCTAGGGCAGGTTCCTGATTCCGCAACCCGAATCGCATAAACAAGAAAGTTTTCGGAAGTTCATAGGTGGGAAATCTTGTAGTCATCTAGGATCATCTTCTCCAGATGTATTGGGCATGTACATTTGTTCCGAGCGCTTAGCTCAATACTTGTTGTGTTATTGCAAGTAGCTTATTATGTCTAATGATGTTATCATGATCCGAAGAAGCATTCTTACTAATTTTTCAGTAGGAAGGCTATGTGTGTTGTTCAATTCTTTCAAGCTTTTGATTCAGCTTATGTTTCATCTTATCAATGAGGCTAATGCGTTTTGTCCATCTTCAGGATGGCTCCACCAACTCGCAGCAATCCGGGTCGTGGTGAGGAGCAGACTGATGTTCCACCACCACCTCCGCCACCGCCTCCTCCGCCTCCTCCTCCAGAAGCTTGGCAAGCTGTGATGGCCGCGACCAATGCAAACACCCAGATGTTGCTCAGGCTGTTGCAAGAAAGGGAGCAGGGTCAGCAAGGTTTTCAAGGCAATTTTCAGAGTCAATTGCAGTTTGCGACTCTCAATCAGTTCCTTGCCAACCAGGCCAAGACTTTCACCTGTTGTGAGCAGCCTCTAGATGCTGATGATTGGCTTCGTGATATGAGCAAGCATTTTGAGTGCAGCAATGTCAGGCCAGAGGACTTTGTCAGGTTTGCATCGTTCCAGCTGAAGGGTCAGGCAGCTGATTGGTGGCAACAGTACAAGGATTCCAGGGGCGATCGTGTTGTTACTTGGGACGATTTCCGTCGTGACTTCAGGGCTCATTACATTCCGACAAGCTTTGTCGAGGAGATGCGTGAGAAGTTCAGGCACCTGAAGCAGGGAACCAAGTCAGTCTACCAGTACAACATTGAGTTCCAGAATCTAGCTCGTTATGCCAAGCAAGATGTTCCAGATGATAAGGCTATGATCTATCAGTTCAGAGGTGGTCTCAAGGATGAGCTTCTGCCAGGCCTTGTTCTTCAAGAGCCTCGTGAGTTTGATCAGTTCTACAACATGGCTTTGAAGATTGAAGCAGCTCAGCTCAAGTTGGAGAATTCCAAGAAGCATTCAAGGGATTCATATTCTTCTTCTTCCGTCTCTCAGATGGTTCCTAAGCAGCAGAAGTATTGGGCGCCAAATCCTCTTCCGTTTCGTCCTCCTCAGCAGAAGAAACAGTTTGGTGGTCGTGGTTCTTCCCACCCATCCAACCTAGGTTTCCAGCAGAAGAATCAGGCGTCCAAGGCTGTTCTTGTTCCTCCTCCAGGCAATGTGCGTCCACTCTCTGAGGTGACTTGTCACAAGTGTGGCCAGAAGGGTCACTATGCTAACAAGTACAACCAGCGGCGTCTTCCGCCTCCTCCTCTTGTCAAGCCTCCAGGCAATGCTATGGTGAAGCATAATCCCAAGTCCGCAAGAGTGAATATGGTGAATCCAGCAGAGGCAGAGGATTCTTCTCAAGTGATCATGGGTAATCTCTCAGTCAATTCTATTCCAGCAAAAGTTTTGTTTGATTCTGGTGCATCGCATTGTTTCATGTCCCGTTCATTCTTTGCAATGCATGAGTTTGCGTGTCAAATCTCCTTAGACCTGTGTCAGTGGTGTCCCCCTAGAAGTTAATGAATTCCAATTGCATGGTACTGGATGTTTCTATCAATATGGGCAATTATTCTCTTCTGGCTTCTCCAATTGTTCTCGGAAATTCTGATATTGATCTCATTCTGGGCATGGACTTCCTGGCTATGAATAAGGCTCATATTGATTGCAAAGCAAAAGAAGTCAAGCTGACTCATCCTTCAGAAGACGTGATTATTTTCGTAGCTCGCGATGACACAATCCGTCTCTTTGCTCTCAACGAGAAGGGTGAAATCTCGGCGATTTCTCAAATTCCGGTGGTTTGTGAGTATGAAGATGTCTTTCCAGAAGAATTGCCAGGAATGCCTCCACACCGGCCAGTTGAGTTCGTGATTGATCTCGAGCCTGGAACTAAACCGGTCTGCAAGCGGCCATATAAACTTGGCCCCGAAGAGCTGAAAGAGTTGAAGAAGCAGCTAGATGAGCAAGAACGTCTGGGTCTGATCAGGCCAAGCTCTTGTCCGTGGGGTTGTGGAGTTTTGTTTGTCAAAAAAAAGGATGGCACGGATCGTCTTTGTGTTTATTACCGGCCATTGAATAAGAAGACAACCAGAAACAAGTACCCACTTCCCAACATCAATGAGTTGTTTGAGCAACTGAAAGGTGCCAAAGTTTTCTCCAAGTTGGATCTTCGAATGGGTTATCATCAAATCCGCATTCGTGAAGAAGACATTCCCAAGACCGCGTTCAGGACGAGTTTTGGCTCATATGAGTACACCGTGATGTCGTTTGGTCTTGCGAATGCTCCTCCAACCTTCTCAAGGATGATGAATTTCATCTTCTCTCCTTTCAAGAATGAGTTTGTCTTGGTTTATCTTGATGATATTCTGGTGTTCTCAAAGAGAGAGAAGAAGATCATGCAGAGCATCTCTGCCTCATGCTTGACAAGTTAAGGGAACATCAGTTCTATGCCAAGTTTTCCAAGTGTGAGTTCTGGCTCAACGAAGTGGTGTACCTCGGGCATGTCATCTCTGCCGAGGGAATTAAAGTGCACCCTGAGAAAGTCGAGGCAATCTTGAAGTGGGAGCCTCCTCAGAACATCAAGCAGCTTCAGAGTTTCCTCGGGCTTGCTAGCTATTGCAGAAGATTCGTGGAGAACTTCTCTCAAATTGCTAAGCCTCTGTCCAATCTCCTTCAGAAGAGTGTCAAGTATGTTTGGTCTCCTGAGTGTGATGCGGCGTTCAATACGCTCAAGCAGAGACTGACTTCAGCTCCAGTTCTTGTTCCTCCGGAGCAATCCAAGCCTTTCCAAGTTTTCTGTGATGCTTCTCTCCAAGGCCTTGGTGGTGTTCTTATGCAAGACAAGAAGATTGTGACCTATACCTCGCGCCAGTTGAAGCCTGCCGAGAAGAACTACCCCACTCATGATCTTGAGTTGGCGGTAGTTGTGCATGCTCTTATGACTTGGAGGCATTTGTTGTTGGGTAGACCAGTTGAGGTGTACACCGATCACAAGAGCTTGAAGTACATTTTCACTCAGCCCAATCTCAATCTTCGGCAATCTCGTTGGGTGGAAATGCTTGAGGACTTCAATCCAAGCATTGAGTATACTCCTGGGAAAGCAAATGTCATTGCAGACGCGCTCAGCCGTAAGGCGTACTGCAATAGTCTGATCTTGAAGCCTTTTCAACCCGAGCTTTGTGAAGCCTTCCGCAAGCTCAACCTTCAAATGATTCCGCAAGGATTTCTTGCCAATCTTCTAGTCTCTCCGACTCTAGAAGATCAGGTTCGCCAAGCGCAGCTGCTAGACGCTATGGTGAAGAAAGTGAAGAAAGGTGTGGCCAAGAGCATTCCGAAGTATAAGTTCTTTCGTATCGATGACAAAGATACCTTGTTCTTTGAGGACCGTCTTGTGGTTCCGAAAGGTGATCTCAGAAAGGTTATCATGGACGAAGCACACAATTCCCTTCTATCCATTCATCCAGGCAGCTCCAAGATGTATCAGGACCTCAAGCGGACATTCTGGTGGACTCGCATGAAACGTGAAATTGCTCAGTTCGTGAATGAGTGTGATGTTTGTCGCAGAGTGAAGGCGGAGCATCAACGTCCAGCAGGTCTTCTTCAGCCTTTGCCTATCCCAGAGTGGAAATTCGATCATGTGGAGATGGATTTCGTAACTGGGTTCCCCAAGTCCAAGAAAGGCAACGATGCCATCTTTGTGGTTATCGACAAGCTGTCAAAAGTTGCTCATTTCCTGCCAGTCAAAGAATCTATCTCGGCAGCTCAGCTTGCAGAGTTGTATACATCAAGGATAGTCTCTTTGCATGGTATTCCTCAGCTCATCTCTTCTGACCGTGGAAGTCTCTTCACTTCCAAGTTTTGGGAATCCTTCCAGACTGCTATGGGTACTAAGATCCGTTTCAGCACGGCATTCCATCCACAGACAAGTGGTCAAGTTGAGAGGGTCAATCAGGTTCTTGAAGATATGCTCAGAGCCTGTGTGATATCGTTCGGCATGAAGTGGGAAGACTGCCTCCCATATGCTGAATTTTCATACAACAATAGCTTCCAAGCTAGTTCAGGCAAGGCCCCGTTCGAGATTCTCTACGGCAGAAAGTGTGGTACCCCGCTTAACTGGTCTGAAACCAGTGAGCGTCGGATATTGGGCAATGACATGATCACTGAAGCAGAAGAAATGTGTCATGTCATTCGTGAGAACCTCAAAGCAGCTCAGTCCCGTCAGAAGAGCTATTATGATAGCAAACATCAGGATGTTTCCTTCTAGGTGGATGATCTTCTCTATCTCAAAGTTTCTCCCATGAGAGGCACGCAGCGATTTGGAATCAAAGGGAGGCTAGATCCTCGTTTCGTTGGTCCATTCAAAGTTGTTGACAAGACAGGTGGTCTTGCATATCAACTTGAGCTTCCTCCAAATTTCACAAACGTGCACGATGTCTTCCATGTTTCTCAGCTCCGGAAATGCTTCAAGACTCCAGAGCGAACCATTGACCTCCAAGACATTGATCTTCAAGCTGATCTTTCTTATCGTGACCACCCAGTTGCAATTCTAGAAGAAACTGAGCGTAAGACTCGCAACAAGTCTATCAAGTTCCTCAAGGTGAAGTGGTCTCATCATTCCGACAAAGAAGCTACTTGGGACCATGAGTACCTGCTCCGTTCCGAATTTCCAGACTTCTTCTGCTCCTAGATCTCGGGTCGAGATCCTCATGTAGTGTGGGAGAGTTGTGACAGCCCAAGTGTTGTCCCTACCTTATTGGCATGTAATCCATATGTATGACCTTGTGACATGAGCTATGATATGGTTGCTCCTTTTCATTCTTGTGTTTTTCTTGCATTCATTCATTCATGCATCATGGCATCCGTCATTTCATCATCATGTCTTCCATGTTTTGCTTGTGTTTGTGGGTCTTCTATTGGATCTTGTGTATGTGGTTTGTGCCTTGTGTTGATGTGGCTTGAGAGTGGTGGTTGGCTTGTGTGCATCTCTCAACCTCTTCTCCTCCCCCTCTTTCCCTTTGCAACCCCCTTCTTCCAAATATCCCTTTTTCTACTTATTACTTATGTCCAGATTTCAAGTTGTTATAAAACCCTTTTAAAAATGTTCATGTGTTAGCCCAATATGTCCTATGAATATTGGGAGTGTAGCTCTTCATATTTGAATAGGTTTGGTTTCTGAAAACTATTTAAGCAGGGGCTATTTTATTATTATATTAATAAAATAACTTGTTTTAAAATCAACCTAATATTTTATTTAATAGGAGCATTTTGTCTTGTTCTCAAAAGTGTTTTTGTTTTGGGCTAAAACCTTTTATAAATGCCAGGGGGAATTAATTGAGTTGGCTGTTTACTTTAAAAGGAAGAAAACCCTGGGTACTTTTTTTATTTATTTTTTGTTTGAGAGAGTGAGAGAGAGGTAGGTGGGACGAGGCCCAGCCCAGCACCACAGTAACGGCCACCTGCCCCGTCTCCCACCTCTGTCATTCGGGTTCAGAGAGGCAGAGCGACGCCCCCGTCGCTTTCCGTTGCGTCTCCGTCTGCCTGAGGCCTTTTAAGCCTCCCCTCGGCGTCCGTGCCCCCACGCCTCTTCCTTCTCCCTCGCCGTCGCCGCCATCTCCTTCTTCTTCCTCCTCCTTCTTCCCCTGTTTCTCTTCTTCTTCATAGGGTTCAGAGAGAGGTAGGTTCAGAGGAGAGAGCTCGCCGTCGCGTCGTCGCCTCCGGTGGGGCTCGTCGCCGTCGGAGATGGCCACCGCGTTCCTGGTGGACCCGCCGTCCCGTTCCCGGAGCTAGGAGGGCCCTGGAGGCCCTCGTCTTCCTCCTCGTCGCCGGAGCTGAGCCGATCTCCTTCCCCTCCGTCGCTGACGCGTCCCCGAGCGGCTTCATCCCCTTCTTCCCCTCCGTCGAGCTTGTCTCGCGTCATTCGAGCCCAAGGTGAGCCGCCGGCCCCGTAGGTCTTCTCCTTCGCGAGTAGCTCGTTTCGATCGCCGCCATCGCATGGTCGCCGCCGGTAGGTTGTAGAGCTCATGCCGCTCGCCACCGTCCCCCTCTTCGCGAGAGGAGACGAGGGATGGGTTCCCCGTTGGTTCCCCTGTCGATTCTGCGTGGTAGCGTCGTCGGAGTGGCCCTGTAGCGCGTAGGATCGCCGGAGCTGTGCCGCCACGTTGCTCTATGCCGTGCTCTGTTGTAGCTTCAGTTTCGTCAGAGTTTCGGCTAGCGCGTGTGTATTAGAGCGGAGTGCTTCCTCCTCTGTTAACCGTCGCGCCCGTAGCCCAGTGGCCTGGTTCGATGGGCTGGGCAGGGAGGTCGTGGGTTCGATCCTCTCCCCCCCCCTTTTTGTTTTCTTTTCTGTTTTATTTTTTTTTTTGCTATTTCTTCCTTTTGCAAATATCTATAGTGTGTGTGTGGCTTATATGGTTTTATGTGGTGTTTTGTGTGAGTGGCAGATGTGTGTGTGTGTGTTTGTGTGCACACACACATGAGAGTGTGTGTTGTGTGTGTGTGTATGCACCCATGTGCATATACCCACATATTTGTTGTGTGTGTGTGTGCTTGTAAGTGTATGTGTGTGTATGTGCCCTTGCACATACCCACATATGAGTGCTATTGGTGAGTGCATCATAGTGTGGTGCTATGTGTGTGTGTGTGTTTCACACCCACTTACATGTGTAGGTGTGTTAGGGAGTGTGTGTGTGTAGGGTGTGTGGTGCACATGTAGTGTGATCTTGGCACATGGGGTGTGACATGTGATGTAGGTGAGTGTGAGTGGTGTGTATGTTCTACATACACTCATCCATGTGCATTGTAGCTCCATGTGTAGGTTTTAACCTATGTGGCCAAATGAGCATGGTTTCTACTCTAGCTAGTTCCATTCTTGTTTTGATGCTAGCCTATGTTATCATGTCCCTAACATGTTAATTAATCACTTCTAACATGTATCTATGGAGCACATGTCAATTTGGAGCATTTCCATTAAGTTTCATAAGTGACATAAGTCACCCATGCCTAGTGTGGGTCAAATTTCGACTCCCCCCCTCCTTTGCTCCCTTTTGTTCCATACAATCATATAGGTATGAGTAATGATTTTGGGGTGTTTTCAACCCATCTATGAATCTGTGAAGTCAGATTTGACTTTGGGGTAACTTGCCAAAACTGCATTTTTATGTTGTGATGCCCTTTTGTCTTTTTCATATGAATTTATCCATGCATGATTTGGAGTTCTTGTCAACATGAGATTGCTAGTCAAAGTTGCTATGAAAATCCATGTAATTTTTTTATTTGCTCTAAGTCTCTAGATCAGTGGGATCCATGCTGTTTATCAAGCTACTTTCTGTTTCTGCCAACCTGCTCTAAAAATGGCCAAGTCTGGAAAATCTGTTGTTATTGTTTTGCCATGTTAAGTGGGGTGTAGCAAGTGATGTGTTGTGAATTTGACCATGTTAAGTGTTAGTTAATTGTAGTAGATATTGTCATCTACCATCCTGTCAATTTTCATGCCATTTGGAGCTTCCTAGCATATTTAACCAGTGTTGTTAACTTGTTACTTTATTAACCCAGATTCCAGAAAACTGGAATTTTCACTGTCCCTAAAAACCCGTTTCATCATGCCTACTTGACAGCTCCATGCATACTGAGGTGTAGCTCTTTTGCTGATTGCATAGTTGGGTGAATTGGTGTGGTTGTGGTCTAGTTTATGTACATGTCTTGTTTGTGGCTATAGAGTTCCTGTAGCAATAGTTGTGAGCTTGTCAAATTGCTATGTTGTTGTTTTGTGACAGATTTGGGGTTATGTTGTTTTGTGTGTTGTGGGAGCTATATACTCCATAGAATTGGGTGATTCTTTAGTCTATTGTGATTGGTTTTTCATCACCTATCCATTGGCTACCTTGGAATGCCAAGAATTAGCCCAGGTATTTGGTGGTCTTGAGTTTTGCCTTCGTACCTTGTCGTGAGCGTATCTCGAGAACCGTAGCTCCGTTTCTCGCGATCTTTATATGCTTTTCCATCGATTTTTCATGATGCATCCATATTTTCCATGTTCATGCAGATCTAAATAACTTAACCTGAGGTTCTGTCCAGATTCACTAATCTACCACCTTTGCATGTGAAACTTGATTAGAATTGGGTTGCCATGTTAAATTCTTCACTAAAATGATCATGCATCATCTTGGTTGTGCATTGCACCTTGTTTGGTTATTTATTTGCTGTTTCTCTTGGGTAGACGCGAGTATTGAATCTGAGTTCGAGGAACCTGGAGAGTATCACTACGAGGATCCCGCTACTTGTTCCGCTGAAGAACCAACCGGCAAGATGATCGTACCCGGATCCCTATACTATCTTTGCTTGCTAGCTTTCTCGCTATTTGAGTGACATTGTAAGTTAGCATGTGGCGAGTGTAAGCCAACTTGTATACTCTTCTCATTCAGTATTGTATGTTGTAATGATACTATTCTTGCTAATGGCAAGATGCGCCTCTATCCCTTGCGAGGACCTCGTGCCTTAAATGGATAGGCGCGCATCTTGGGCGTGACGGGAGAAGACTTGGATGGCGGCGCAATGATCTGGAACGATGCGAAACCATATGTTGTGACAGCGGCTAGGGTTGGCAGGGATCTCACGTGTATATATATATATATATATATATATATATATATATATATATATATATATATATATGCGCGGCAGTGTGGAGAGACGTGGAATAGACCCACGTCTGAGTCAGTTACAGCCCACAGTCTGACATCTCAGATCGTGGCACGTCTGTTAAGGACTCTCCGTTCCTGACCGGAAAAAATAAGCGCGTAGGTATGAGCTCGGTTGGCTCAATCTGGAAAACCACAGCGCATCGTGACGAGGCGAGGCGAGGTGAGGCATGGCGTGGCGAGGCGAGCGAGGAGGAGGAGTGTGTGAGGGCCTCTTCTCTTCCCATTCTCTTACAAGTGCTAGAAGATCTTACCTTATAAAGAGGTGTATCTCTCTCTCCACTAGAGGGGTGGGTCTATACTTTAGTCCCAACCACACAACAACCAACATAAATGGGCCATGAGAGTTTCAGATTTTTGGATGGGCTTTGGGCCCAAGGCCAGATAGCAAAAATCCAACAATCCCCCACAAAGTCTCATTGGCACATCTCATCATTTCTTAGTTCCATAACATTGTTTATATACCGGTTCTTGATAAAGACTGTTAAGTTGAACTTCTATTTAGAAATTTATGCTACTCTAGATCGCAACTTAAATAGTGGACTATGCCTTGAACTACAAGTTTTCTATGAGTCTAGTTTCACACAAATCCTTGATCGATACTGGGTTGCCGCAAGGCTTCCTCGCAGGTGGAGCATATACCTCATACTCCAAGGCCTTTCATGAATTTATTAGAGAACACCCAATTCTCACAGACTCCGACGTTTACAGTCAAATTCATAAAGGTGTGTTCCTTAGGAGGTGTTCTACAGGAAAACATCTCTGCTTACTTAAATAAGCCACTTGGAACACATTAAGATAGGTATCAACTTGTCATGCAGATTATGAGAGTATTGCATCTTCACGGAGTGGGATGGCTAATATAGGGATACTCTCCTTCTAGCTGTCCAATAGCTTGTCTCCCACTTCTACTTCACGGATCTCCGATCACATAGAGTGGGTTACCACTATGGACAACTCATACGGTGGGTCTCAAACTCATCTCCATCGATGCATTTTCTATCACATTATGTGATAAACCCTTTGTGAAGGGATCTACCAAGTTTTTAGACGTTTGGATATAATCCAACGCAATAACTCCGGAGTTCTTCATTTTTCTGACAGATTTCAATCTCCTCTTCACATGCCTTGAGGACTTCATATTATCCTTAGAACTGTTTATCTTTATGATCACAGTTTGATTATCACAGTTCATCAGGATAGCATGTATTGGTTTTTCAACCATAGGTAAGTCCAACAAGAGTTGACGAAGCCAATTTGCTTCAACAGTGGTTGTGTCTAATGTTGTGAGTTCTACTTCCATAGTTGACCTCGTTAAGATGGTCTTCTTGCAAGACTTCCAGGAAACAACGCCACCACCAAATGTAAAAACATAACCACTTGTGGCTTTAATCTCATCAGCATCAGATATCCAGTTTGAATCACTATAACCCTCTAGTACCCTTGGGTACCCGGTGTAGTGAATCCCATAGCTCGCAGTGCCTTTCAAATAGCGCATAACTCTCTCAAGCGCATGCCAACTATCATATCCCGGTTTTGATACAAACCGGCTTAGTTTGCTCACACAAAACGAGATGTCAGGACTCGTGGCACTCGCCAAATACATAAGCGAACCAATAATTTGAGAATATGTCAGTTGATCTCAGCAGCTTGATGTTCAATATAACATCAGCTACTCCAAGATCCTTCATCTCAAAACAACGAGATTAGAAACCCTTAACCTCCTTGATTAAATCAAGGTTGGTTCCAAAGATCAGTATGTTGTCGACATACAAACAGAGAATAACTCCTGCGCCCCCACCATGGCGATAGTATACACACTTGTTAGCTTCGTTTACAACAAAGCCTGTAACAGTTAATGTTCTTTCAAACTTCTCATGCCACTGTTAGGAGCTTGTTTAAGGCCATATAAAGACTTCAATAACTTGCACGCCTTTCCTTTGTGACCAGGTACTACATAACCATCAGGCAGATCCATGTAAATTTTCTCGTCCAACTCTCCATTGAGGAAAGCCGTCTTAACGTCCATTTGATGAACAAGAAGACCGTGTGAGGCAACCAGCGATAGTAGCACCCGAATAGTGGTCAGTCTAGCCACAAGTGAGTAAGTATCAAAGAAGTCTTCACCTTCTTTATGGGTATAACCCTTGGCCACAAATCGTGCCTTGTAATTTTCAATTGTACCATCAGGTCTAAAAATATTCTTGAACACCCACTTATATCACACGGGTTTGCACCCATAAGGACGATCAATGACTTCCCAGGTTCCATTAGCTAAGCTGGAATCCATCTCGCTACATACAACTTCCTTCTAGTAGTCAGCATCAGAAGATTCATAGGCTTCCGAAAGAGTCCTGGGTGTGTCATCCATGAGGTACACAATGAAATCATCACCAAAATACTTTGTAGTCCTTTGTCTTTTACTCCTTATAGGAGTTTCATTATCATCCTCTTCAAGATTCTCGAAATGTTCCATCGCAATGGTGGGTTTAGGAATTATAGAAAATTCCTGAGCAGATAGATCAGGTATCTCCTGATTTGATGAGTTAGGCATATCCTTCATAGGAACTATGTCCTCAAAGAAAGTCGCATTGTTCGACTCCATAATCGTACCAACATGCATGTCGGGTACCTCAGATTTAATTATCAAAAATCTATAGCCGATGCTATGAAAAGCATAGCCCAGAAGAACACAATTCACGGTTTTTGGTCCAAGCTTGCGCTTCTTGGGAATTGGTATATTGACTTTCTCCAAACAACCCCAAGTACGTAGATAAGAGAGTTTGAGCCTTTTCCTTACGGATACCTCAAATGGAGTAATGGTTTTATGCTTTGTGGGAACTCGGTTTAGGACATGACATGCAGTCATTAGCGCCTCCCTCCACCATGCCTTGGAGAGACCCGATGTGTCTAACATGGCGTTAACCAAATCAGTTAGAGTTCGGTTCTTTCTTTCGGCCATCCCATTTGACTGAGGTGAGTAGGGAGGCGTCCTCTCATGGATTATACCATGTTTCGCACAAAACAAATCAAATTCCTTGGAAAAATACTCTCCACCATGATCGGACCTAAGCCATCTAATTTTCCGATCAAGTTGGTTCTCCGCTTTGGCTTTATAGTTTTTGAAGAAGTTTAAAGCATCTTCTTTTGATTTCAGAAGATACACATAGCAATATCTAGTGGAGTCATCAATCAACGTCATGAAATATTTTTTCCACCTTTTGTCAACACGCCATTCATCTCACACAGATTAGAATGTATGAGCTCTAGTGGCACCAAGTCTCTTGCTTCTGCAGTCTTATGGGACTTGTGGGGACGCTTAGCTTGCACACACACTTGGCACTTAGAGCCCTTGACAGAAGTAAATTTCAGAATTAAACTCATATTGGTTAGCCGCGTCATGCAACCAAAGTTAATATGACGAAGTCGCGAATGCCAAATATTAGACTCATTATCGTGGCAAACATTATTAATAACTTTAGTGCAAATATCTGACAAAGATAGGCGGAACAAGCCTCCGCACTCATAGCCTTTTCCAAAAAATTGTCCATACTTGGAAATAACAACTTTATTGGACTCGAAAACCAACTTAAAACCATCTCGACACAAACGGGAAACGCTGACAAGATTTTTATTGATGAAGGGCACATGATGAACGTTCTTCAGACGCACGATCTTCCTCGAAGTAAACTTCAGATCAATCGTACTGACCCCTCAAACAGTTGCATGTGACTCGTTCCCCATTAGCATGGGAGAAGTCCCTGTGACCCAGAGTCCTTCATATCAGTATCACCGATGACAACATTAGCGGACTTGCCACTCTTCTCATGTTCATGCTCCTCATAGCGGTTAGGGCATCTCGGAGCCCAGTGATTAGGATCACCGCGGACATGGCATAGTCCCTTTCCCTTCTTATGAGAATTCTTCTTGAAGTTAGTAGATTGTGATGGCTTGTTCTTAGCAACAAACTTGCCTTTGCCCTGAGATTGTTCTTGTTGTTTTGGGGCTTGTTGAGATGGAAGTTCTTCTTTTGCACCACGTGGGCACTAGAAGCTCCCTCAACAGCTCGAGCACGTGTGTTTTTTGCTCTCGCCTTCTCTTCAACATCTAGAGTTCCAATGAGATCCGAAACGGAAAACTCCTGTCTCTTGTGTTTCAGAGAAGTAGCAAAATTGTTCCACGAAGGTGGAAGCTTGGCAATGATGCCCCTGGCCACAAACTTGTCCGGAAACACACACTTGAAGTAGTCAAGCTCCTTCGCGAGAGACTGTATCTCATGAGCTTGTTGAACAACAGATCGCTCATCAGTCATCTTGTAGTCATAGAATTGCTCCATGACGTACAACTTGCTGCCAGTGTCTGAGGCCCCAAAATTGGCCTTGAGCGCAGCCCAAGTGTCCTTGATGTTGTTAAACGACATATACGAATCCACAATGGAATTGTTAAGAACACTCAGAAGGGCACCCTTGAAGAGGGTATCGATCTTCTCAAAAGCTTCCTGTTATGCAGGATTAAGATCGCCCTCGGGCTTACCCTTGATAGCGTCATAGCAGTACATGGTCTGAAACTAGTAGACAACTCTCATGCACCACCTCTTATATTTCACCCGCTAGAAGGTGGGCGGCTTCAGATGCGCAGCAAAACCACTTGGAGTAAATTGCCTATAATCAGGTTTTTGGATTGTTGGGTATATGAGCAAATTACTACAATATTTAATCCGGATAAGTAGGAAATAAATCATAACAACAATAGCATAGACTAAACTAATCATGCAGACTATCATTGTAAACGAGTAGATCGAATCTATGGCAAACACTAGACACATAAATTCTAGCATGATCTCAAACAGAGAGGACAAGATTGCATACTGTGCAGCGGGAGTAGAACCGCCAGCGTTGGTGTTGTCGTTCATGTCATTGAGGAAGAGGTTGCCAAGATCGGGAAAGAAGTCGTCGTCGCTACCAGCAGTCACACGAGTGCGCTCCCCAAAAACCTGATCGCCGCTCTCCCTTACAGGATCATGAGAGGCGGGGTTCCGGAGGCCTGTTGTCCCTTCTTGCGGTACATGCCGGAAGGAAATAAGCGCATAGGTATGAGCTTGGCTCAATCCTGTAACCCGCGGCATGGAGAGGCGAGCATGGAGGAGGAGTGCGCGAGGGCCTCTTCTCTTTCCATTCTCTTACAAGTGCTAGAAGAGCTCACCTTATAAAGAGGTGTAGCTCTCTCTCCACTAGCAGGGTGAGACTAAACTTTAGTCCCACCCACACCACTCCAACAACCAACACAAATGGGCCATGAGAGTTTTAGATTTTTGGATGGGCTTTGGGCCAAAGGCCTGATAGCAAAATCCAACAATGATAACTTGCCCACAAGATGTCCCCGCATGTTACTCGGACATTGCCATTGTTCTCTGCTCTTGGTCAATACACTGACTTGTTGTTTCATGGGTGGCCCTAGTTGTTAACTCGGCCACCTTGTTTTCTCTTCCCTCCTGCTCACATTTGTTATTCATGACAAGCATAAGTCTCTACAAATCTGTAATACGAAGGTTGATGCCTACCTCGTGCCAGAAGGTCAAGGAGGCCGGTGTTTGAAGCCTCAGTCAACAGGATACAAACACTACGAAAACAAGGGAGGCTTATCAAGAAAGAGGGTATCCTCTTGGGGATGACTCCTTGGGTTCCCTCTTCCAACGTTTCAGGGTGAAAATCTATGTTTGCTTCAGTAGACGTAGCGGCGGCGACGCTTTGTATCGTGACCCTCTTGAGGCATCAGCAGCGTGGGCAGGTGTCTTTCGGTCATTGCGGCATGTTCGAGATGGTTTGGAGCTCCATCCAGCAACGCCTAAGCTATGGCAGCTAATGTTTGCACATACTCCCTCTCTAGATCGCTACTTCAGCCCCGTTCGGATCTCCTCCAGCTTCAAGGAATAGCCAGCTTCTCTAGAATCCAGCAGCCGCCAGCTTCCGATGTGAGTCAGATCCGTTCAGCAGCACTGAGTAGCTCCTCTCCTTCAGCATGGGCTGGCAGCCCAGGAAACGAGCGTGAGGCCTAGTTCGGTGTCCCTTCACGAGAGGAAAACAGTTGGAGGAGAAGAAAACGGTTCGAGGAGGTCACTTCGGGAGGGCATCTTCACGTAATTTCGATCAACTTCTCCTTCTCGTTTCCTCGAAGTTGTGCTTCCGTTGCTCCAGGAATTTGCACCGCGGCCAACTCGTTCTCCAGAAGCAGGATTCTTGGAGCTGAACCGTTCGGGTCGCTTCTTGCTGACTTCTCAAGAAGCTGGAAGCTGGAGAAGATCCGAACGGGGTCTTAGTGGTCTAAACGCTCTTATATTTCTTTAGGAAGGAAATATCTTTTACTCGTGATGGAATCTTCTCTCTTACGTTTCTACTTGTCAACAGGGTCAATGCTCCTAGGTCCGGATCGAGAGGACAGAGGGTCCTCTTCCATGATAGTTTGGTGGGGTGGTGCGACGAAATCCAGTGATTTCTTTTGGGTGTCGCATGTTCATTTGTTTGCCGACGGCCTTGGTGGCGTCTTGCCGTGGTCTGGCCTTTCTTGTGCTTATTCTAGGCGGTTTGTTGGAGATAAGTAGTAGTGCACACTTGGTACTAGTTAGCTGTTCGGCTTGTTTTGTAGTATTTTCTTTAGCATTATGTATTGTTCAGCAGTGTGGCGTTACCTATACCTATTAATAAAAAAAATTAGTCCGTCATGTTATTTTATAGAAAATGCTTTGATGTTTCTGACATTAAACCCGCAGTGCATATTAAATGTTTTTTAAAATACCCATATCTTCTAAACGTAACTCCAAATTTAACCTGTTATATATGGAGTTTGATTAGAAAAATATGTACAATCTGAATATGATGTTATTTTACCTGTTAACCATTTAAAAAATACTATCTAAGGTGCAATCTTAATAAATAATGTATTATCCGTCTTTCTTTCATACAGGTACTGATCCGGATTGGGGATGGACACCTCAATAAAATTGGAATTGGAAGAAATTGAAGGTCACTTGCCTGTTTCTTTATAGTATTAAATCTACATGCAACATGTGGAATCTTGAACAACGTTTTTATAGCTAAGACCATCTTTATTTGGGTCGTAACTACAAATTCTCATATTATAAACCATTTTTTGTAAACTTAGAACGTGTGATATTTTTTTCTTCCATTGCAACGCATGAACCTTTTTGCTATATTTATAAAGCGGACAAAAAAACTGTTTCATTCATTCGTGCGAGAAGAAGACAAGGGTAAAAAAGGTAAATCTAAAAGGACCGCAGATGGAAACCCGTCTATGCACCAACCAACCACTTGCACATTTATCATGTTTCCAGAAAAGGCGAGCGTAGCCGTAAATTAATTTTTTTCTGGTTTGCGGCGATTCTTCGCAGCTATAATTTACTTTCTCTGTTCCTAAATATAAGTCTTTTTACAGATTTTACTAAGAGACTACATACGGATCAAAATGAGCGAATTTACACTCTAAAATATGTCTATATGCATCCGTATGTAGTCTCCTAGTAAAACCTCTAAAAAGACATATTTAGGAACGAAGGGAGTATCTATCATATGGTTGATGGCATCAGGCAGGCATTAAGGACAAAGCATCTATGTTGGAAACCTGGGAAATCAAGAGTTTATATAGCATCTTTTACTAATAACTTGGCATAGCTGTGATTTGTTTGGTGAGCCAAATTATAGTTATTTAACCTCTCAAATTGTTTGGACGCTTGTTAAGAAAGTGAAGGGGTTGTTGTTGGATCTGTCCTCCTCATTGATAGGGACGATTTCTTTTAGAAACTCTGACAAGTGGAGTTTAGATACTCTGGATCAAACTTGTCTGAAAGTGCTCGGGTTAATCGATAACTCTGCTTTCAGCCGTTTAATAAAAGGATAGTCTTTCCATGGTAAATATATTAGTTCTCTTTGTCTGAAAGTGCTCGGGTTAATCGATAACTCTGCTTTCAGCCGTTTAATAAAAGGATAGTCTTTCCATGGTAAATATATTAGTTCTCTTTGTCTGAAAGTGCTCGGGTTAATCGATAACTCTGCTTTCAGCCGTTTAATAAAAGGATAGTCTTTCCATGGTAAATATATTAGTTCTCTTTCCGGTGAATTTGCAGTTTTCTGTATTTTGTTACCTACCAGTTACTATTTTCTATAAATCTCAACAACGAAAAAAGTTACTCCTTACTATTTTGTATGACCATGTTGCATGCTGTGTACCTGCTACTTGTTCCAACCCTTATGAGCTGAGCTTTGATATTACTTTGAAGTCTATCTTTGACATGTTGGATTACAACTGCCGAAGAATGTACAGAAAACAGTATACATCCTCTGTGCCCTATCCTTCCCTGTCTTTGAACTTCATTCTTCCTTCAGAGACAGGCCTTGATCACCCATGACTCACGAGTAGCAGCGCCTTGTTTCCGCTTTGTTCTTGATTCACCTGTTCCCTACCAATTTGATCAAGCATATGTTTTAGGGATAGAGGAACCAATGTGGCATCAAGCACAGTTAATCAGCATCAACTGGGCATCTGAAACATTGATGCTTAATGCTCTCGGGGTTGCGACAAAGAGGACACTTCTTTCTTAAAAGATTTATCTTTCGTGAGATGATAACACCTAAACTTCCACCTAGAACTTGGTCGAAACCTGACACCATCATGAGATTTCTAGGTATCTTCCAAGACAATGAATGTACTGAAAAATCCTGAGATGTTCCAAACCAGCCTGTCGTTATCGTAAGATATCTCACCATCATCACGTTGCTGACTAATCCTCAACCATGCATCACACTAGATTATACATCTTCGGACCTGATGAGAGCTTCTCCTCCACTGAGGATTGGTGGCTCACGACGAGAGCGACGGTGCCGAAGCAGTTTAGGAGGAACTTGGATACGGTGATCATCCTTATACACTTGAGGATCTGGAAGGAGAGGAATGCCAGAATTTTTGATCACACGGAATGTGCGACGGATATGGTGCTGGACAGAATTATGGAGGACATTTACATTTGGAGGTCG
The DNA here is from genome assembly GCA_022496015.1 of Hordeum marinum. Taxonomy (NCBI): domain Eukaryota; kingdom Viridiplantae; phylum Streptophyta; class Magnoliopsida; order Poales; family Poaceae; genus Hordeum; species Hordeum marinum. The sequence goes on from CM039675.1 coordinate 93,801,734, forward strand.
GCTGGGTGTATTCTTGACTTGTAATTGCTTGTACCGGCTTGAGTGTTGTGGTGCACGGAACCTTCTGTACGTGTTCTGTTTTGTTGGCATGGTCTAGCTCGCGTAGACTATGCGCCTTTTTTGTACTCTACCCCCTTTCTAATAAAGATCGGCCATTGGCCCTTTTACATCTTCGGACGCAGAGCAGAAAAAGACATCAACTAGAGCAAAAATAAAGTTACAACATGTCAGCCATGCAAACTCTTTATCTGCATTCGCGTACATCATGTTTTTCTTGTTTACCTGCTCATAGAAATGAAATCAGTCTAAACATTGTATTTGATAGGTACAAACATACTCATACAGAAATAAACTTCAACTACTGTAAATCAACCTGCCGTCGATTTACCAAATATCCTACGAAGTTCCAACTAACAAAACCGATACAAAGATGTAAATCTTCAAATTAGCAAGTTGTGAGAGCAAGGTTTTCATAAAGTAAATATCCATGTCGTCAGATTACAATTTCAAATCGTAGCAATATTTTCTTTTGGATCTGCGGCAATGCATCGCAGCAGGCATCAATCATGGATCAGGGCATCAGGCATCAAGGACAGAAGCATATATGTTGGATACCTAGGACATAAAGAGTTTATCCTTCAACAACTTGACATAGCTGTGATTGGCTAGTTCAATCAAATCAGTAATTTTACTGTTGAAATTTTTGGATGGTTGATTAGGAAAGTGAAAAAGAAATTCGTGGATGTTGGATCTATCCCCTGTGGTGGTGACAATTTCCTTAATTTATTCACAAGTGGAGTTCAGATATTTTGTAGATGAACCTGCCAGCAAGTGAATTTATATGCTTGGTATTTATTTTGTTTACTGATAGCTTTGCTTTCGGTTGTTTAATAAGAGGATAACCCTCTTCAGTAAAAATCTATTATTTCGCTTTCTGTTGAAGCTGCAGCTCTTTGCAAATTGTTGCCATCTATTACCAGTTTATTACTACTTTTCGGATCAGACTGAATAGGCACCACTTGTTGATTTTCTACTTCCTTAGTACAGTCTGTGCATTGATTATTGAGTATGACAGCTGAGCAGCCTCTGTTAATATGAAAATTCTTCCAAAACCCGGTAAGAAATTTCCATAGGACATATTCAGCTCCCGATAAGTAATAAACATTAAACTTGATGATGGGAGAGCCATCTCTCCAGAGGCCTTTCTGAAGATTATCTTACCCAAATTACAACTCACATCATGAAAAAAAAAGTTGAACAGTTGTAGCTTTCTTCCAGAGATGGCAAATCACACAAAGTTCAAGTGCTGGCATAGCTAGTAAGTTGTGTGTTTGAGCAATGTCTTTATGGAGGTGTAGTAGGAGCTTTCTACAGTAAATGCTTGGCATAGCATTTAATTTCACCCGAAATGAGCATTATGACAGGACAATGACAAGTTGACAACAAGTAAATAGGAACAACTTTTATTATGCATCTCAACTTCTCAACAATGCCTCGACAGAATGCCTCGCCTCATGTAGGAAAAAAAAATATTTTCTACAAAGAACACATGTATGTAAAATAGGATCGTTCCAGCTGAAAACCAGACGAATTCGCAGAACCAAAACTAAATACTCAAGATTCCAAAAACTACTCTAGCTGCTGCTGGTGGTCATCTCCATACCAGGCCCAGACTATGCCCTTCAGCACTGGCCGGATGTCCTCCAACAGCTCTCGGTACTCCAGCGGATCACCACTTGTTTGTTTCATCTCAATAAGGTGGTGGGAAGGTGTGATCTCAAAGATCTCCATGTCTAACTGAACAGCACCGTTCCTTCCTTCCTTCCTCGTTTGCATCTTTACCACGCCATTGTCCTTCTTCCTTACCCTGAGATTCATCGCCTTCGCGACGTATTCCAGCTTCGAGATGATGGCTGAAGCAGGCTTGTCTGAAGTGAACCTTGTCTCCTTTCTGCACTCCTCTTGGATGAATAGGCCAGATAGGTCAAACCCTGTGGAGAAAGAGATGATCTCAAAGGCATTTAAGTTTGTCACCATCAGGGGTTTCACATCTTCATGAGTGTTCTTCCTTGGCCTCACACCAGCTGTAGGAGGAGCATTTGTGGTAACATTCTCACTGGGAGTTCTCTCCTTCACTGCAAGGGTGCCCCTTGGACCTTTCCGGAACCAGGTAGACTCTTTTATCTTCTGGATAGATGCCCTGGTGCTTGGATTGGGGTCCAGGATCTTGCACAAAAGCTTCTGGAGTTTGTGTGAGAACCAGCTGGGGCACCTGAAATCTCCTTGCTCAATCTTCCGGTACATCTCCATCAAGTTGGAACCATGGAAAGGGAGATAACCAGCAACGAGAACAAAAAGGATAACACCACAAGACCAGATATCTGATTTCGCACCATCGTAACCTGTCTTGCTGATGACCTCCGGAGCTACATATGCGGGTGTTCCACAGGTGGTGTGGAGCAAGCCATCTTGCCTCTTCGACTCTGAAAGTGCGCTCAACCCAAAATCTGAGACCTTAAGGTTCTCATTCTCATCCAGGAGCAGGTTCTCCAGCTTGAGATCCCGGTGATACACGCCTTGGCTGTGGCAGTAATCCACTGCACTGATGAGCTGCTGGAAATACTTATGTGCAGCACCCTCTGTGAGCTTGCCACTCTTTGCAACCTTGTCAAAGAGCTCACCGCCTTTCACATACTCCATTACAAAGTATATTTTGTTTCGTGTCGCCATGACCTCATGAAGCTGAACAATGTTCTTGTGCGCCACCAACCGCATGGTTGTGACCTCACGCCTGATTTGCTCCGAGAGCCCAACCTTGAGCACCTTCTCCTTGTCCAGTATCTTTATGGCGACGCTTTGGTTCGACTCAAGGCTCCTCGCATAGTGCACCTTGCCGAATGTTCCTTTCCCCAACAATCTTCCCAGCTCATACCGCTCCATTAGAATCTTCCCTCTGTTCGCCATGGCTTCCAGCTGTATAAAACCACAGCCTGTATTGCGGCTATAATTCAAATGGACTGCAGCACTTCAACCATCCTCTCCAAGGTAGTCTTGATCCACCACAGTGAACAACACTCTCATGTCTTTGTCTCGACGGAGTCTAGATGGTGTAGAGACGATGCAGACAAGATGGTTGCTCGCATAAAGAGACGACCAGCTCAGCTCCTGTGGAGAAGCGGCAATCTCCTTTATCGCGCAGGTGAAATTTTTTCTAAGCAAGCACATCTTTCAGCATTCCCCGAGGCTTTGAGTGTTTGTTTTGTATTGGAGTTTTCTGCAAATAAGAAAAGAAATCTTCAGATTCTGCAATTGAAAAATAAAAATACCCTTGTATGGATTACTCGAGAAATAACAGAACATTCAGCAGTTGGTTTTACAACCAGAGAATAAGAAGAATGGTGAAACAAATTTGATTCTCGCATAATCTTTAGAGGAAACAATCTGACAGGATCAGGGACATGGCGGTCGGTGGTTTATATGTATCTGTAATTCTTATCATTTTACTTTAGAATCAAGGCTGCATACTTGTGTAAACATAGGTATACAGAAAAGTCAGAGTTTAGAAGCAACTCGCTGGTTTGCTAGATCTTTACCGCTTGGGGAGAAAAATAGTGCGTATTTCTAACAAACTACTTAACACATAACACGGTTAACAAATTCATGAAGAAAAAGCCAAATAAGTTTAATTTTGCAGAGAATTGCGCCATTCCTCCATCCAGTCCAGAAACTAAGAGCATAACAACCTGCGAATTTCCAGATCCATCCAACCGCATGAATGCGCCGCCGTAGTCGACTGAAAGCAGCCTTGCCGACAATTAAAAGGCCGTAAATTTGCCTCATATGTACCCAAACTCTGATAGACGGGAAAGAATTACTCCTCTAATGATCCGCCCATGCTGGCGAGCGGACTTGGCAAGACTGAAGAAGACGCACAAAGTAGCCAGAAGGATCGGCGGCTCGCATTGAGGCTGAACGGAATCAAAGAAGATCAAAGAACGGGGAGGGGATTGTGCATACCTTCCGGCGGCGCCGAGAGGGGAGGCTCCGGATCCAAGGTGGGACCTGGAGGCAGCTCTCTCTCTCTCTCTCTCTCTCTCTCTCTCTGTGAGTTTGGTATCGTGTGTGTGCTTGTGGAGGAGGAGGCCGCTCTTCTTATATAAAGCAGGGCAGGGCAGGGCAGGGCCAGGAGCCGCCGGAGGGAAGGGGAAGGGAGGAGAAGAAGCTAGTTTGCGGTGGATTTGACCAAGATGCCCCTGGTGCGTTTCCTGGGCACCGCATCGCAGAGGGGCATATTCCTGGTAGAGTGGTACTACAAATCGCATCATCGTGTCTTCATGATTAGGGGAGGAGAATTATGCTCGCACGACCCGTGATGTCATACTGTATTAGGTAGCACGTATTTTATAAAAAACGTCCTTATGGAAATTGAAAAGTTCATTCAAATCTTTGCGGAACCCAAGTCCTTCCGCTAGCATTTACCGAGGCTGGGGGCAGGTCATGAGCAAAGCTCGTTGCCGTCTCTTTCTACGGAGAAAACTTGTTTAAACCTAGGAGCTTATGGAAGCAATGGTGTGAAAATCGTCGATATAGACCTTAAGATGTCGATGACTGTAATCAGCGTAGCAAACCATTAGCGCGGAGAAGAAAACATCATGAAGGGCTTATATAACGCTCCAGGTACGGTTAGACGGAGTCGGGAAACACAACTCTCACACGCTCTCTGACAAGGACGAAGTTGGCTAACATTCATCAATCCGAACTGGAGCTGACGGACCAAGACAGAATCGGAGGGGACATCCTAATTTATATTTTGGACATGCTCAAGCTCTCCCCATTAAACTGAAAGTTTTGGTCGATGTTTTGCTTTCTTATAGGTTGGCCAACATTAGTCGCCATCCTTCTCTCTCTAGATCCTCATGTTCCACTAGCGAGGTCGGTGGTTATCCTCGCCTCTGTATGCTGCTGTTGTTGTGTGTGTGTGTTGGGGGGGGGGGTGTTTGTCGCTTAGGTAGAGTTAGGTTTTGATTTCATGTGGGAACCACATCTGAGTGATGGCGTCAACGACATTGAGGAGGCATTTGAGTGAGCATCGTCCATCGACATGTGCTCTGGTGCGGTGACAGGTTTGGTTGTCGGCTTGTTACCACGTCTCATCTTGTGTGTAGGTTCTTCCCACATGCGTGCAATCACATGCCAAGTCATTGGTTCCCGCCTATGATGCTAACTAACCATAGGCAGCGATCAAGCACGGGCCATTGCCTGAAAGGATCGAGATGGACCTAGAGGGGGTGAATAGGTCAACTACAAATTTTACTTTGATTGTTAGCAAGTAGGTTTTGTGAAATATGAAATGTGAACCTAACAGTGCTAAGGTGAGATAAACTACATATATGAAGTTTGCAAGGTCAAGGGACCAATGTAATAACACAAGTAGACATGCTAGTGTTAGGGTTAAATGAAGACCATAGAGATGAAGATGTATCCTAGTGTTCCTTCCTTTGGAGGGATGCTAGTCACAAATGGAGAGAGGGGACTTCCATAAATGAACAACCAACACTACAAAGGCTCACCTTCTCTTTGAGATATCATCACAAAGGAGAATCTTAACTAGTAGGGGGTAGACCTTGAGGCGAGCTCCAAACCATCACACACGACGGGCAAATCACAAGTTGATTCCTTAATCGAGGGCTCTTACCGCCTAGGAGTCTCCAACCTTCAATAGTAAAGCCAAATGATGAAATCAAAGGGAACTCAAGTTCCTCTGGTGAGAATGTAGATCAGGGTATACTCTTTATGTTTTCCCCTTAAAGGACGAATATGGAGGGATTTAAGGTTTAGAGCTTGAAAAAGTGGAGTATGATAGGGAAATATGCTCAAATCTAGTGGGGGCAGAGGAATACACTCAAGGAGAAGGAGTGGACCTTTATATAGCCCACTTATTAACTTCGATTGCCCGAAGCTATCCTGGAACATCTGTAACAGGGTTTGGACTGCCAGGATTTAGGGGATAGGTTCTAGAGATGGTTCCGCAACTGCTTGAGTTCTTGGAAGTTATACGCCAATTTCTTAACACACCTCGAAAGCTATTTGTAAGTGCATCTACTACCCGTAGATTTTGATGATTAGTGACCAAACTTTCAAGGGAATAATGTGCATGTTAAATATGCGGAGTCGAAAGTATGTGAGGATTTAGTTTAACCAAAGGATTACGACCCCTAAAATGTTGAGGAATCATTGAAGTCTTTGGGAATGCAGGTGAAATATTGAAGACCGAAGACTACATTGTTATCTACTAGTTTATTTAATTATTAATTGAGTCGTAGGAAAAAATGTACTATCAAGGGGGGTCAAAGTGAAGCAAGACTGAAAGTCTTCATGTGTGTGCTCATTCCGATCCTATCTACACTTGTGAGTGAAGATTTGGAGATCTCCTTCCAAGCAACCCCGTTAGCTCCCATAATGAAGTTAATTCTTCGAGTCACCCGAATTAGTTTTCTCACTTATGAGTTAGAGAACCTACCATTGAGGTTGTCCTAGGTTCTACGGAACCCACGCCACTAGTTCAAATTATAATTGTTGTTCCAAGTATCAATAGCACGTTGGTGAGTGTATCTCGTCTCACGATCATATCGGTACTCAGGGGTAGTGTGCCAACTATATATATATAGAAACTTTATTCATCATCTAGGGAGCAGAATAAGTTATTCTTCACCCGAGATAATCTTACTATCAATTTATAAATAAATTATGTTCGGAATACAAAAAGTTACATTTATATTGAATCACGATGTAAAATTTAACATAGGAAAACAAAAATATAGGCCACAAGACAAAAAAAATGAATTTATTGTATATTTTCCACTATTGTTGTATGTTTGTAATTTTACCTGACATAAATATTTTTTATGCTGATTATAAATTTTATTACGGTCTCTTTTTACGTGTGAAATGAGACAAAAATTACGGTGCATTGATGTTAAAATTGAGGGGGGTGAAGAATAACTATTCCCCACCGAGGGTGACGAATAGCGTGACCCTGTATACATACATAATATATATACTAGTAGTTTATACATGCTTTGCACGTTAGATTATTATTATAATCACAATATTATCATTCAAATTAAAAGTAAATATCCTATGTTATAAAAGACATTACCACAATGATTTTCTATACGAAGAATGCATTAGACAAAGCATATACTTCTATTGCAAAAGAAATGATATGGGCGTGTTTGTGAAATCTTTTAGTTTCTCAAATTCAAACTTAAATATAGAAAAAAATAGTTTGATGTTATAATTTTCATCTTTCCACACCTTCAAGTCAGTGTTTCATTATAAACTCTTTTTCATTTGTGTGTTCTTGCCTACACAATGTTTTAATAAATAACTTAATGCGTCGTTAAGAAAAATAAAGTAAAATCTAAATCTTAAATTTATACTGGTTTATTGAATATTTCTCTCAACGAACAACAATATTGCCATGCGTACATTTTTTCTATAGTTTACTGATTCTTTTGAGGAAAAAAGGAAATGCTTATGTGCATGCATTCAACGGTACTGGTCAATTGGTGCGATCGAGGAGCAAGTTGCTGCTAGCCTCTACATGAATACTTGTTTAGATGCTTCTAGTCTGTGACTTGAATACTACAGGACCAGTCGATGCTAGCTCCTCAAGTGAAAGCGCTAGAAAGATCCTCCCGAACTTGTTTTGGCACCTAGCCGTGTGAGCGAATCCCATAAACCATAACCGTTGGATCGGTAGGGTTCAATGGTGATGAGCGGCAGCGATTCAATCCTTGGAAGAAATCAACGGCTAACAAATGATTCTACACCACGGCAGTTGGCTATTCAAAGTTTGAAAATTGATGTAATATATATATCCTTACCCTCGTGGATAATGGGTGGTTGCTCAATTGATATTTTGATGTGTCTGCAATGAGTGTACATCCTCGCACATAATTGAGCCAATCCTAAGTGAGGAAAACCACCGAGGCGAAGAACAGAAAGTGGTTGAGCATCACTGTAGAATCAGTTTGATCCTAGCTCGTGATACATTACTCTTGAGGACTTGGCATCCGCTAGACGGTTATGCATCATTGTATAAGCAACAAAAGTGTGGATTCACCAAATAACAAGTTTGCATCGGTTTGGAGATCATCGCAAAAATCTACCTTGAGTATTGGGCGAGTTCCGAGGAACTTAGCTCAAGGAGAACAAGGTGAGGACTTATGTGTCATCGAAGCAGTGTGCTCAGCCTCTTCAACCCAGATGAAGAATTGTTGCCAATAGTTTGAACTTTCTAAAATAAATCATCATGTCTTAACCAAGCTTATGGGTTCAATTCTTTGAAACCTTACTTTCAATACTTTGCCATGTTTTGAGGAGTTTCTTTCTATATCCCCATTTGTCACTGTTGTGAAGTCTTTCTGGACACTTATCTTTACGCTAATTAATTTTGTTAAGTGTTTCTCAAGTTGTTTATTTTCAAGACTTTGCTCATGTTGCTAGTTAAGTTCCTTAGCGTATCTTTGTTTAATGCTTTCCTAGCTTACCTTGGTCATCACATTGTTGTTTTTACTTAGTCGTTTCCATGCATGCTTGTATGTTTTATTTTACTAGTTATCTTCCTACAATTCTTTGACATGACATTCTATTTTAGTTTGTTATCTATCTTTTTTGCAACGAATTTCTTTATTTCAAAGAGTTTTCATAAACGCCTATTCATCTCTCCCCTCTCTTAGTAGTTCTGATTTTAGAGTATGTTTCAGAGTTGGTTTTGGAATAACCTAATACTTATATTACGCCACTTTCAAAACATAGTGTGGACGGTAACCCGGATTGCGTACACTGTAGAACATCCTCCAGGAAGTTCCGAAAAGATGTTTTGGGCCATACAAAAACTTATTGGGGAACAATGCATGGGAAACAAAAAAAATTCTTACGCACACACAAGATCTATCCATGGTGATGAACATCTACAAGAGGAAGAGTGAATCTACATATCCTTGTAGATCGCTAAGCGGGAAGCGTTAAGAAACGCGGTTGATGTAGTCGAACGTCTTCGCGGTCCAAATCGCCGAGCGTCCCGTGATCCCATCACGATCCATCTCGCGATCCAATCACAATCCATCCTGCGATCCCATCACGATCCGTCCCGCGATCAAATCACGAATTGTTTCGCGATCCTGATCACGATCCTTCCGATCTAGCGCCGAACGGACGACACCTTCGCGTTCAGCACACGTACAGCTTGATGAAGATCTCCGCCTTCTTGATCCAGCAAGAAGGGGCAGAGAGGTAGATGAGTTCTCCGGAAGCGCGACGGCGCGACGGCGGTGGCGGCGGTGGAACTATTCCGACAAGGCTTCGCCTAAGCACCGTTGAAACTACACTAAAGGAGAAAACGATCTAGAGGAAGTAGAGAGAGCACGTGGCAATTAGGGTTATCTTTCCCCTCTAAATCCTCTAGTATATATAGGAGGGAGGGAGGGGAGGAGGCAGCCTCAAACCCTCAAGGGGTGGCCAAAATTGGAGGTGGAGGAGTCCTACTCCAATCCTACTAGGAGTATGATTCCTCTTCTCCACTTGGAAACCCTTTCCACCTTTGGGTTTTTCCCACCCTTAGCCGCATGGGCCTTAGTGGGGGGTTCGGCCAGCCCACTAGGGGCTGGTTTGACTCCTCCCACAGCCCATGAGGCCATTTGGGTCGAGACACCCCTCCCAATGGCCCCCGGTATCCTCCCGGCACTCACGGTACACTACCGAAGTACCCAAAACTTTTCAGGTGACCAAAACAGGACTTCTATATTTACCTCTGGACCATTCCGGAGCTCCTCATCATGTCCAGGATCTCATCCGGGACTTCGAACCACCTTCGGTCACCACCATACATAACTCTACTATACCAAAATGTCACCGAACCTTAAGTGTGCAGACCCTGCGGGTTGGAGAACTATGTAGACATGACCGAGACACCTCCATGGTCAATAACCAATAGCGGGACCTGGATGCCCATATTAGTTCCTACAAATTCTACGAAGATCTTTATCGGTTGAACCTCTATGTCAAGGACTCAGTTAATCCCGTACGCTGTTCCCTTTGTTCTTCGGTGTGTTACTTGCCCGAGATTCGATCGTCGGTATCTTCATACCTAGTTCAATATCGTTACCGGCAAGACTCTTTACTCGTTCCGTAATACAAGATCCCGTGGCTAACACTTAGTCACATTGCTTGCAAGGCTTATTGTGATGTTGTATTACTGAGTGGGCCCTGAGATACCTCTCCGCCACACGGAGTAACAAATCCCAGTCTTGCTCCATGCCCACTCAACAGACACCCTCAGAGATACCTGTAGAGCATCTTTATAGTCACCCAGTTACGTTGTGACGTTTGATGCACACAAGGTATTCCTCCGGTGTTAGTGAGTTGCATGATCTCATGGTCATAGGAACAAATACTTGACATGCAGAAAACTATAGCAATAAACTAACATGATCATATGATATGTTTGTAGTCTGGGTCTTGTCCATCACATCATTCTCCTAATGATGTGATCCCATTATCAAATGACATCTCATGTCTATGGCCAGGAAACCTTGAACATCTTTGATCAACGAACTAGTTAACTAGAGGCATAATAGGGACAAAGTGTTGTCTATGTACCCACACATGTATTTGAGTTTCCAATCAATACAATTATATCATGGATAATAAACAATTATCACGAACAAGGAAATGTAATAATAACCAATTTATTATTGCCTCTAGGGCATATTTCCAACAATCTCCCACTTGCACTAGAGTCAATAATCTAGTTCACATCACCATGTGGTTTACATTGTTATGAATCTAACACCCAATGAGTTCTGGGGTTCGATCATGCTTTGCATGTGAGAGAGGTCTTATAGTCAACGGGTTTGCGACTTTCAGATCCGTGTGTACTTAGCAAATCTCTATCTCATACTGTAGACACTGCTACCACACTCCACTTGGAGCTATTCCAAATGGTTGCTCCACTATACGTATCTGGATTGCTACTCAGAGTCATCTGGATTGGTGTTCAAGCTTGCATCGACGTAACCCTTTACAACGAACTCTTTATCACCTTCATAATCGAGAAATATTTCCTTAGTCCTCTAGTTACTAAGGATAATCTTGACCGTTGTCCAGTGATCCACTCCTGGATCACTCTTGTATCCCTTGACAGACTCATGGCAAGGCACACACAGGTGCGGTACACAGCATGGCATACTATACAGAGCCTATGGATAAGGCATAGGGCCCGACCTTCGTCCTTTCTCTTTCTTCTGCTGTGGTCAAGCTTTGAGTCTCATTCAACTCCACACCTCACAAATCAGGCAAGAACTCTTTCTTTGACTGATCCATTTTGAACTCTTTCAAAATCTTGTCAAGGTATGCACTCATTGAAAGTTTTATCAGACGTCTTGATCTACCTTTATAGATCTAGATGCCCAATACTTAAGTAGCTTCATTCGAGGTTTTCCTTTGAAAAACTCCTTTTCAAACAACCCTTTATGCTTTCCGGAAATTCTACATCATTTCCAATCAACAATATGTCATCCACATATACTTATCAGAAATTCAATAGTGCTCCCACTCACTTTATTGTAAATACAAGTTTCTCATAAACTTTATAGACTCAAAAAACTTTGATCACCTCATCAAAGCGTATATTCCAACTCTGAGATGCTTGCTCCAGTCCATAGAAGGATCGCTGGAGCTTGCATATATTTTAGCATCCTTAGAACTGACAAAACCTTCCAGTTGCATCACATACAACCTTTCCTCATGGATACCGTTAAGGAAACGATGTTTTGACATCATCTGCCAGATTTCATCATCGAAAAATGCAGCAACTGCTAACACAATTCCAACAGACTTTAGCATCGCTACGGGTGAGAAAGTCTCATCGTACTCAACTCCTTAAACTTGTGAAAAACCCTTTGCCACAAGTCGAGCTTTATAAACAGTGACATTACCATCCACGTCCGTCTTTCTTTTAAAGATCCATTTGTTCTGAATGGCCTTTCGCCCTTTAGGTAATACTTCCAAAGCGCATACTTTGTTTTCTTACATCGATCCCATCTCAGATTGCATGGCCTCTAACCATTTCTCGGAATCTGGACCCATCATCGCTTCTCCATAGCTCGTAGGTTCATCGTTGTCCAACAACATGACCTTTAAGACAGGGTTGTCGTACCACTCAGGAGCAGTACGCGTCCTTGTCGACCTACGAGGTTCGATAGTAACTTGATCTGAAGCTTCATGATCATCATCATTAACTTCCTCTTCAACTAATGTAGGCTCCATAGAAACAAATTTCTACGCTGAGCTACTCTCTAGTTGAAACAAAGGTTCAACAATCTCATCAAGTTCTATCTTCCTCCCACTCAATTCTTTCGAGAGAAACTCTTTCTCGAGAAAGGACCCGTTTTAGCAACAAACACTTTGTGCTTGGATCTAAGATAGAAGGTTTACCCAACTGTTATGTTAGGGTATTCTATGAAGATGCACTTGTCCGTTTTGGGTTCGAGCTCATTAGGTGAAAACCCTTTTTCACATAAGCGTCGCAGCCCCAAACATTAAGAAATGACAGCTTAGGTTTCCGCCAAACCAAAATTCATACGGTGTCATCTCAACGGATTTAGATGGTGCCCCTTTTAAAGTGAATGTAGTTGTCTACAATGTGTAACGCCAAAATGATAGTGGCAAATCGATAAGAGACATCATAGTTAACACCATATCCAATAAAGCATGACTACGACGTTCGGACACACCATCATATTATGGTGTTTCAGGTGGCGTGAGCTGTGAAACAAATTCCACATTGTCTTAAGTTGTATACCAATACTCGTAACTCAGGTATTTACCTCCACAATCATATCGTAGACATTTTATCTCCTTGTCATGATGATCTCAAACTTCACTCTGATTTTGTTTGAACTTTTCAAACGTTCCAAACTTGTGTTTCATTAAGTAAATATTCCCATATCTACTCAAATCATCAGTGAAGGTAGGAAAATAACGATATCCACCACGCGCTACAACACTCATTGGACCAAATACATCAACATGTATCATTTCCAATAAGTCACTCGCCCACTCCATCATACCGGAAAATGGGGTCTTAGTCATCTTGCCCATGAGGCATGGTCCGCATGTCTCAACCGATTCGAAATCGAATGAGTCCAAAGATCCATTAGCATGGAGTTTCTTCATGCACTTTACACCAATATGACATTTAGCGGCAGTGCCACAAGTATTTGGTACTATCATTATTAACTTTGTATCTTTTGGCATCAATATAATGAACATGTGTATCACTACGATCAAGATTCAATAAACCATTCTCATTGGATGCATGACCATTGAAGGTATTACTCATGTAAACAGAATGACCATTATTCTCTAACTTAAATGAATAACTGTATTGCAATAAACATGATCTAATCACGTTCATGCTTAACGTAAACACCAAATAACATTTATTTAGGTTCATCACTAATCCCAAAGGTAGAGAGAGCGTGCGATGGTGATCACATCAACCTTGGAAAACTTCCAACACTCATCGTCACCTCACCCTTAGCTAGCCTCCGTTTATTTCATAGCTATTATTTTGAGTTACTAACATTTAGCAACCAAACCGGTATCCAATACCTAGGTTCTACTAGGAGTACTAGCAAGGTACACATCAAAAACAGGTATATCAAATATACTTATGTTGACGTTGCCAGCCTTCTTATCTACCAAGTATCTAGAGTTGTTCCGCTTTAGTGTCCGTTCTCCTCATAATAGAAGCACTTAGTCTCGGGTTTGGGTTTAACCTTGGGTTTCTTCACTCGAGCAGCAACTGACTTGCCATCCATGAAGTTTCCCTCCTAGCCCTTGCCCTTCTCGAAACTAGTGGTTTCACCAACCATCAACACTTGATGTTCCTTCTTGATTTCTACATTCGCGATGTCAAACATCGCGAATAGCTCAGGGATCATTATTTCCATCCCTAGCATTTTATAGTTCATCACGAAGCTCTAATAGCTTTGTGACAGTGACTTGGAGAACTATATCAATCACTATCTTATTTGGAAGATCAACTCCCACTCGATTCAAGCGATTGTAGTACCCAGACAATCTGAGCACATGCTCACCGATTGAGCTATTCTCCTTCATCTTGCAGGCAAAGAATCTTGTTGGAGGTCTCATACCTCTCAACACGGGCACGAGCATGAGATCCCAATTTCAGCTCTTAGAACATCTCATATGTTCCGTGACGTTCAAAACTTTTTGGAGCCTCTAAGTCGTAATGCATGACGCATTGAAATATCAAGTAGTCATCAGAACGTGCCTGTCAGATGTTCACAATATCTACAGACGATGCTTGAGGAGGTGGCGCACTGAGCGATGCATTAAGGACATAAGCCTTCTGTGCAACAATGAGGACAATCCTCAGATTAGGGACCCAGTCCGCATTATTGCTACCATCATATCTCAACTCTATTTCTCTAGGAACATATAAAAAATTCAAGGGAGCTACAGCGCGATCTAGTAATCTACAACATAATTTGCAAAGACATTTTGACTATGTTCATGATAATGAGTTTAGTTAATCATATTACTTAAAAACTCCCACTCAAATTGACATCCCTCTGGTCATTCGAGTGTCACATGATCCAAATCCACCAACTCAAGTCCGATCATCACGTGAGTTGAGGTGGTTTCAATGGTGAACATATTCATGTTGATCATATCTACTATATGACTCATGTTCGACCTTTCGGTCTCTTGTGTTTTGAGTCCATTTATGTACATGCTAGGCTCTTTAAGTTTAACCCAAGTGTTCCGGGCGTGCAATAGTGGCTTGCACCCGTTGTATGCGAACGTAGAGTCTATCATACCCGATCATCACGTGGTGTCTTGAAACAACGAACTTTCACAACGGTGCCCACTCGGGGAGAACATAATTTTATCTTGAAATTTAAGTGAGGGATCACCTTATAATGCTACCGTCGTCCTAAGCAAAATAAGATGCATAAAAGGATTAGCATCACATGTAAATCATAAGTGACATGATATGGCCATGAACTTGTGCTTTTGATCTCCATCTTCAAAGCACTGGCATGATCTCCATCGTCACCGGCATGACACCATGATCTCCATCAATGTGTCGCCATGAGGTTGTCGCGCCGACTATTGCTTCCACAACCATTGCTAACTCATAACGATAAAGTAAAGCAAAACGGCGAAAAAAATTAAAGACAATCCTATGGCTCATGTCGGTTGCCATACTCATCGACATGCAAGTCGTGATATTCTATACAATACATGATCATCTCATACATCACATATATCTCATCATGTAATTGGCCATATCACATCACAATATAATCTATAAAAACAAGTTAGACGTCCTCTAATTGTTGTTGCAAGTTTTACGTGGCTTCTACGGGTATCTAGCAAGAACAAATCTTACCTACGCAAAAACCATAACGGTGATAAAAAATTCTGTTCAACCTTCTCAAGGACCGCCTTTATCATATCCGATCCGACTAAAGTGGGAGAAATAGACACCCGCCAGCCATCTTTATGCAAGGAAGTTACAAGTCACTTGATGGAACCGGTCTCTCGTAAGCATACGAGTAATGTTGGTCCGGGCCGCTTCATCCCACAATACCGCCTAAACAAGACAAGACCAAGGGAGGAAGCAATCTGAATATCAATGCCCATAAACTCCTTTGTGTTCTACTGGAGATCTCATCTACACATAGACCTATCTCATGATGCCATTGTTGGGGATCGTTGCTTGGGAAACAAAAAAAATTCCTACGCACATGCAAGATCTATCCATGGTGATGAGCATCTACGAGAGGGAGAGTGGATCTACATATCCTTGTAGATCGCTAAACGGGAAGCGTTAAGAAACGCGGTTGATGTAGTCGAACGTCTTTGCGATCCAAATCGCCGAGCGTCCCACGATCCCATCACGATCCATCTCGCGATCCAATCACGATCCGTCCCACAATCCCATCATGATCCGTCCCGCGATCAAATCATGAATCGTCTCGCGAACCTGATCACGATCCTTCCGATCTAGCACCTAACGGACGACACCTCCGCGTTCAACACATGTATAGCTCGATGATGATTTCCGTCTTCTTGATCCAACAAGAGGGGCGGAGAGGTAGATGAGTTCTCCAGCAGTGCGACGGCGTGGCGGTGGTGGTGGTGGAACTATTCTGGCAGGGCTTCGCCTAAGCACCGCCGAAACTATACTAAAGGAGAAAACGATCTAGAGGAAATAGAGGAAGCACATGGTAATTAGGGTTAGCTCTCCCCTCTAAATCTTCTAGTATATATAGAAGGGAGGGAGGGGAGGAGGCAGCCTCAAACCCTCAAGGGTTAGCCGAAATTGGAGGTGAAGGAGTCCTACTCCGTTCCTACTAGGAGTAGGATTCCTCCTCTCCACTTGGAAACCCTTTCAACCTTTCCACCTTTGGATTTTTCCCATCCTTAGCTGCATGGGCCTTAGTGGGGGGTTCGGCCAGCCCACTAGGGGCTGGTTTGACTCCTCCCACAGCCCATGAGGTCCTTTGGGTCGAGACACCCCTCCCGATGGCCTCCGGGCCCCTCCCGGCACTCCCGGTACATTACTGAAGTACACGAAACTTTTCCGATGACTAAAACAGGACTTCCTATATTTCAATCTCTACACCCGGACCATTCCGTAGCTCCTCGTGACGTCCGGGATCTCATCCGGGACTCTGAACCACCTTCTGTCACCACCATACATAACTCTACTATACCGAAACGTCACCGAACCTTAAGTGTGCAGACCATGCGGGTTCGATAACTATGTAGACATGACCGAGACACCTCCACGGTCAATAACCAATAGCGGGACCTGGATGCCCATATTGGTTCCTACATATTCTACGATGATCTTTATCGGTTGAACCTCTATGTCAAGGATTCAGTTAATCCCGTATGCTATTCCCTTTGTTCTTCGATAAGTTACTTGCCCGAGATTCGATCATCGATATCTCTATACCTAGTTCAATCTCGTTACCGGCAAGTCTCTTTACTCGTTCTGTAATACAAGATCCCGTGGCTAACACTTAGTCACATTGCTTGCAAGGCTTATTATGATGTTGTATTACCGAGTGGGCCCCGAGATACCTCTCCGTTACACGGAGGAACAAATCCCAGTCTTGATCCATGCCCACTCAACAGACACCCTCGGAGATACCTGTAGAACATCTTTATAGTCACCCACTTATGTTGTGACGTTTGATACACACAAGTTATTCCTTCGATGTCAATGAGTTGCATGATCTCATGGTCATAGGAACAGATACTTGACATGCAGAAAACTATAGCAATAAACTGACACGATCATATGCTATGTTTATAGTTTGTGTCTTGTCCATCACATCATTCTCATAATGATGTGATCCCGTTATCAAAAGACATCTCATGTCTATGACTAGGAAACATTTACCATCTTTCAACGAACTACTCCCTCCGTTTCAGAATATAAGGTGTATTGTTTTCCATGCAAGTCAACCATTTAAATATTTGACCAAGATTATAGAATAAACTAACGACATCTACAATAGCAAATTGGTAAAATATGAAAGTACTTTTCATGATGGATCAAATGGTATAAATTTTGTATTATGGATATTGATATATTTTTCTAAAAACTTGGTCAAACATGGCTTTGTTTGACTTTTGTAAAAACAAATACACCTTATATAAAGGAACGAAGGGAGTAGTTAACTACAGTCATACTAGGGACACAGTGTTGTCTATGTACCCACACATTTATTTAAGTTTCCAATTAATACAATTATAGCATGGAACGAACAAAGAAATATAATAGTAACCAATTTATTATTACCTCTAGGGCATATTTCCAACAAAACTCGCCTCTAGAATATTTGGAAGTGGAAATCCAACCGAGGCTTTTTGATAGAGTTATGGATGAAACTTATGATGTGTATTTGGAAATATGTAGGCAAGGCAACAAAATTGTCACTTTAAATCCTAAAAAAATCACTTTTAAGTGCATCATGTGACCAGTCTTAATATTGTGGCTATCCTATGACTTGAGATAAAAAATACGTTTCAAATACGTCATCTTTCTTCAGTCTTTAGCTATGGGGTTCATCAATCATCTTTGCTCGCAACCTTATGGACTAACACACCTTTAATACACTTTGGAAACAAGGTTACTCCTTAATTGGCATGTCATGCACACAAAAATCCACTAAGGGGAACAATTGCTCTTTCAATCCTAACGCGACCTCTTCCGCCCCAGCTCCTGTCTTACGCGACAGGTGGCTATTGCCGCTGCATCAAGAGGGTGGGGGAGGGGAGGGGTCCATCCACATGTCCATGTTGGTGACGCACTTGTTGCTCTTCTCATCTTCCTTCTCTCCTCTTACGATGCAACGACCAAGTGAGCGGCAGCAGATTCAATTCAAAAGGATTTTTTTGAGGGCTCACATGTGTTTATATGTTTCCACGTGGTCTTTCCTGTAAAATGTGGGGACATGTAGCTATTTCTATTTTACATGTTTTTCTTAATTAAAACAATCTAAATATTAGTATGGACACATTAGCTAAAAATAAGGATGAACGCTTTACATTTTTATCGCAAAAAGACCAATGTTTTCCGCAAAAAAGAACAAATCATGTTTTACATTTTTATCGCAAAAAAAGATGAGTATCTTTTCTAAAAAAATTGGGGTCTGTCTAGGCTACATGTAGATGTGACCTAGTTATTGCACATCTAAGTGACTCAATTAGCACAAAAGAAAAAAGAAAAGGAAAATATAAAACACCCACACAAATCTTCATGTAAGATCTGTGGCACATGATGTAGATATGCAATACTTATGGCACATCTAGACGTGCTTTAGCAAAATTGTTTTTTATTCCCTCTATCTAAAAATGTAAGTGTTTCTGCTAATTCAAGTCTGTCGTGCAGGCCTTCCCGACCCCCCGCGTCGCTCGAGCCGGGCGACTCGGGGAAACACCACCCGCCGCCGGCCGGCCAACACCCTCCTCCCCCCCCCCCCCCCCCGCATCGCCGTCGTTGGAGGGCCGGCCGGCAAAGAGGCATCGGGCCCTAGGAAGGCGGCGGTGGGGTCGTTTCTCTCCTTCCTCGCCCACAAACCCCGTCCTTCCGCCTAGATCCGCCCGCCTCCCCCCAGATCCGTTGTCTGGCGACGCCGATGGCCTCCACCGGCAGCGTGGACGGCCTGACGGCGTCTGCAGACTCCGGTGGCACGGGTGGCCTTCCACTGCTCTTGTTTGCCTTGGATGCGATCTGGCTGGGGACTTGCACCGGCTGGCTTTGCTGCTCTTCGGCTGGCCTCCATGACGCCCGAGAGTGGCCTGATAGGTGGCGGTTGGTGGCCGGACTTCCGACCGGTGGAGGGGCTTGGGCGACGTCTCATGGTCCTAGGGTTTGTCTTACGTCAAGACGAAGATCTGCCTAATGCTTGTCCTTCTGATCTGGCCGGAGTGTCGGGTTCCGGAAGGCTCCCCTGGCGAACTCCCATGGGCGTGTTATGCCTGGAGATTGCTGGATCAGGTAGGATTCGGTCGTGCCCAATGGTCCTCTGTTAAACAGGGAGCGTCGCGAAGCTTCGCTATCCGTTGCCATCAAGAGCTATGTGAAGTCAGAGGCGGAGAATGTCATGGAAGCCGAGGTTGGAGGACTGGTAATGGTGATTGAAGCCTGCGGCGCTGAGGAACTTGCTTGTATTTCGGGATTCGTAGTAGTGTTATGTAAGTGGGGGTGACAACATATGTGAATGTTCAATGTCTTACCTTTCAGGATGAAAATCCAAGACCTGACCTTAATTGGTTGTGACTGACAATGGCCTTGGTGAAGGCATTGTTTTGAGAGCGGGGACTATCTTCAAAGTGAAAACCAAGGTCTACGATCGGGTGACACGGCGCTGGTGCATTGTTTCCTTTTTTGAGGCGTCGCTTTTGAAGAACTTGGACTTCAGGTGTTGTTTTGGTGTTGGTTATACTACTGTTGCAAGGACTGGAACTGTGTAGCAGGGTTTTTCTTTTTAGCCTTTTCTTCTTTTTGTTTTGACATTGTGTATCCATAATGTCATTATTGCGTTGTTGCAAAGTCTAAGTGTAATCAGTATATAATATATTCCCTTTATCGAGAAAATATAAGAATGTAAGACAATTTTTACATTAATCATATGTATTGACTGTCACCCGCCCACCAGAACATGGCTCGATGGAGAGGATTTTATCGCTTGTCATCGATTACCATCTGCCTACGTTTCGACACATACAATGTTCGCTCTGACGGTCGTGTATCTACAACACAATACTGCGTTGCAAGAGGACAGGCCGACAGAAGACATGGCTAAGTAAAATTCGGCACTTCTCCACACACACAAAAAAAAGATAAAATTTGGCACTTGATAAAAAAGACAGAATTGTGATCGGTTTCAACAGGCAACTGAGACACGGGATCTGGAACATACGCGGTGCTGCGTCAACAGAGTCGTGGCGCCACATGCAAGATGCAACACCAACCAACAAACCCATTTATTCCAGAGATTAAACTGCCATCAATTTTTTTTCTCACCTAGCATAGTCTGGTCGTGATGTGGCAAAGAGCGAAAACACGTGGTGCCTTATTGCCTTGGCCTGTTGTCCATTACTGCCTAATACACACATATTCTATACCAAACACTAAATTCTGAATTAAGAGACACACAATACATTTCTCTACTTAATATTAAAGGCCGGATCGTTTCTCCACTTTTTTTTTGTCCATTACAATGTTTTTGGTACATCGTTGTTTTTTTTCGGTCGTTCGCGCTTTTGTACATCACATTTTTTTGAGACACCGCCGTGTGCACGTAACTTCCAAAAAATAAATTGTGCTAGAAGGGAATCAAACCCTGGTTGCTGAGATGTAAGCCGCAACACAAACCAGCTAATCTACCACGCGTTGCTTGGAATAGAAACGAACATTTTCCTTTTGTCATTGTTGGTCCGCCGTGTCCTTCGTTGGAAACGAGGGCTATCTCATTCATAAAATGAGGTAATTAATGGTGGGCTCATTGAATGGGATTCCCGGGTGAGATAATTATGATTGGCTAATTAGTGTGGGCTAATTAAAAAGATTATGGTAATTAATCTTGGGCTAATTGAATGGAATTCTCAAGAGGCGAGACATCATGGTGCATATAATTATGATTGGCTAATTAATGTTGGGCTAATTAAACGGAGTATATTGCAATCTCTGAGAGACATGCATGGTGCATATAATTATGATTAACTAATTAGAATGACTGAGTTAATTAAATGAATTATGGCTATGGATTCCCATCGGGCATGTATACTCTCTCCGTCCGGTGAAAAGCGTATATATAAAAAAATTAGGACAAATTATGGAGTGAAATAAAAAATGCATTGAAAAGATGCAAGCCACAATCTCTTCTCTTTAATTACCCGACCCTCAATGAGCTAAGTACATATAGAAATTAAGGAGACCATATGTAGAATGTTATTTGTCTTGATCACCGTGTAATAAGAAAAAAAAATTCTACTTTAAAGTGCATTGGGAAGATAGAAGTATACTCTTTCGTGGATAATTTTAAAACCAAATGTACACTCTTCATAGGATGGAGGGAGTATATGGCAACACGTGTTCTCTTGCAGGAGACTCCAAAAACACAACTGTTATAATAAAATCGATTGATTACATGTGACTGGATCACAAAACAAAAAAGTACATAAAATATCTGAATGCATCCACTAACCCTCGATCCAAAGGTAGTCTTTCGCCGCTAATTTTTATCAACCCTCTTTTTTTCTCATCTTTGTTTTGATGCTTTCTTCGCTTGCTTCCATGCGTGTTTTGCTACTTTCATCTAGAGTCCCCAATTCATTCGCCGCAATTAGAATTTACCTACATATGCAATTTAATTCCATGTGAAGTTATTCTAGGTTGGTTTGCTTGCTGTTGTTGGTGCTGCAATTGTTATTCTTGGTTGGTTGGATTGTTGTCCTTTTCAAATGATTCAACGCTTTTTCTCATCGATGATCGTTGTCCCACGAAACAGTTTTTCAGCTCGGTAACGTGGTTCATAGGAATCGTTGTTTTCTCCCGTTGCAACGCACGGACATTAATGATAGTATAATAAACAGAAGATGATACTCCCTCTGTCCGAAATTACTTGTCATCAAAATGATTTTTTTATCTAAAACTAAAATATGTCTAGACACATCCATTTCTATAACAAGTATTTTAGAACGAAAAAAATAATATGTCATAGAAACCCAAAGTTGCCCACAATCTCCACGGAGAAAAGTGATAAGATCATACCACAATGAGCAAAGAACAAAGATGACCCTTCGTCCTAAATTATTTGTCTTGTATTATATTTGTCTAGATACATATGTATCTAAAATGTTAGACATATTTTATTGTTAGATAATCCACATTTTAGAATAAATAAAACAAGTAATTTAGGACGGAGGTAATACATCACCCTACTACTTCCTCCGTCCGAAAATACTTGTCATACGAATGAATGTAGTTAGATGTATTTTAGTTATAGATACATTCATCTTTATTCATTTGGGTGATAAGTAATTTCGAACGGAGCGAGTACTATGAAGCTGGTGTACCAACATTATGTCCAGTTCCTGGTCTTCGTTTCTAGATATATATGTCAGCAATGCAATGTTGTACCGACTACATGATGAGAACTGAATTGTTCGACATACAATGAAATCTTGTCCGATTTTGTTACGACGATGCAATGGACCGTGAATCTGTGCCGATCAACGCTCTTTATACTTATATATATATACTCCGTATGTCGTACTCTTGCTCTGTTGCAAAACGCCACCACCATTTTGAGAAATCCCTGCGTGTTTCGACGCATGTAAGCTGGCCTCCGTTGCTCCTCTATCTTCAGAAGAAAAAGAAAACTCTTAGTGTTGCAAGTATTGACCGCGAGAAGAGAGCAAAAGAAGGCACGCGAGAGCAAGATTGCCACAAAGTAATAGCGACCTGCAAGGGGTTTGGATGGATACGTACGTAACGCACGGCTGCAGCGTCGACAGCGTCGTGGGCTCGTGGCGCCACATCCAGCACCAACGTACCACCGCTGTTCGTTTGAAGAAAAAATCAGTGACTTCGAGAATACAGCGAGATAATGCATTATTGAGTCTCATCAAGCTTGCAAAAACACGTGTTGTCCCATGGCTGGCTGTACATATGATTTTGATTTTGATACCAGTGTTTTTTGACGTAAGACCAAGTTTAATAAGATAAATTTAACAGACTGTAAAGAGTAAACTATTATATTTTGAATGAGAGAGAAAAGGAGAGAGGAAATAAATGAGTTTAAGATTAACAACCAGCTGAAGGAGGGAATTCAAGAAACGTTGCGGGGGTGTAAGTTGCGACATGTATTAATTAAGTAATCTCTCTGGTCCAAATTTCTTGTGGTTCACATGGATGCATCTACATACTAGATACATCCTTTTAAGCGACAAGTAATTTGGATAGGAGAGAATAGTACTTCTTAGAAACTAGGTATTATATATGTGAAAGTGTACTTATGCTCTCGAGATTAATTAAGCTCGGGTAAACAATAAAATCGAAAGAAAATGAAATGAATTTCAGAAAAAACTGATTTATTTGTGGTAAACTTTGACAAATATTTTTTGTGTTTGAAAATTTCATCACAAAATGACATTCGTGAAAGTCATGAAAAAAACAATATCAGTACTCCAAAATGCTTTAAAAATAGCATTTTTTTAATTATTGATTTTGTTTTTTACCATGACTTCCAGGAATGTTCATTCATGATAAATTTTTGCAAGCACATGGAACATTTGTCAAAGGTACCACACAAAAATTCGGAATTATTTAAATTTCTTTATTATTTTCCCTGATTTTGCTATTCACGAGGAGCATTTAAGCTCAGATGCAAATACCCCATGTTCATATATATGCTACTAGTAGGTTGGTTATATGTGACGTGACAACTTCATATAGCAAATTGTTGGCTATACTATTAACCATGCTCTAAAAAAGGAGTACGTACCCAAGAAATGTGTGGTCCCTTATTGGTTTGTGTCAGGTTTCTGGAAAAAAACTTGACACCTCTTTTATATAAACCATTTGTTTTCGTCTAAAATAAAAAGGCAGTGCTCCTGACGGTTCCTTAACAAAAATCCAATGTACCATCCGTTCGCAAATATTAAATGTTCTAACTTTTTTTCTAAATCATATGTATGCCACATTTTAATGTTTTTGATAAGTCATTTCAGTCCATACTGTTGAGAAAATGCCCAATATTCTTTAAGCTTTT
The DNA here is from genome assembly GCA_022496015.1 of Hordeum marinum. Taxonomy (NCBI): domain Eukaryota; kingdom Viridiplantae; phylum Streptophyta; class Magnoliopsida; order Poales; family Poaceae; genus Hordeum; species Hordeum marinum. The sequence continues at coordinate 93,826,132 of CM039675.1, forward strand.
CTACTATCCTTTTTTTAGGGAAGCTGTCTACTATACTTGGAGGGTTCCAAGAGGTCATATCCTTTTATGTTAAAAATATTCAGACATTTGCATGATAAATGCACGCATAAAGTTGAATTGTGCCATGATTGAAATATGGATAAGATCTATAGGTACTTGTGTGCTTGAGAAGTTGTTCTTTCTGCTTAGCTATGATTTTGTTCTACTTGTCCAACATTGATTTCGACGGCACATCATCGAATCTTGGCCAACATTCTGGCTGTATTCATTAGCTTGTTGCATGTGGGCGTGGTACCACGGCCGGATCACAGTGTACATCGGTCACTTAATCTGGCTAGGATTCGTGGCTTCATACATCACTAACTAGCGAGGCATCGGTCACTTAATCTGGCTAGGATTCGTGGCTTCATACATCACCAACTAGCGAGTACCTAGCTCTCTCAACTTATTTCAGGTTCAATCATGAAGCCGCTCAGGGTCACATTAAAACCAATAAAAACATCTATAGTCCAAATCCGTCTTAAATGTCTAGTGGATGACCTAGTTACCGACCGGTCACGAAAATTCGACTTAGACGGACGCCTCAAATCATAGATTGACCGACATCCCTTGTATCCAATCTAAATATGAGGTGGATATGACGCGTTCGGACGCGTCCGTCACGTATGACTAACGGATCTCACACGAAAATAGTCCCAAACCCGATGGTTCAAAACTTGTCATAATTTTTTTTATCATTTACCTACTTGAAGATTAGTAGGAATTAAGCTTGGGGATGCTGATACGTCTCCAACGTATCGATAATTTATAAAGTATTCATATCATATTTACCTATGTTTACAATATTTTTATATGGTTTTGATGCACTTTATATGATATGATTTGAATTAACTCGTATTGACGTTGTTTTCAGCAGAATTACCGCGGTGTTATATCCGAAGTATGTCTAGAGGGGGAGGGCTGATTGGACTACTTGACCAAATAAAAATCTAGCATTTTCCCAGTTTTAAATCTTGGCAAGTTTTAGCAATAGTAGCAAGTCAAGTATGTTGGGGAACGTTGCATGGGAAACAAAAAAATTCTACGCACACGCAGATCTATCCATGGTGATGAGCATCTACGAGAGGGAGAGTGAATCTACATACCCTTGTAGATCGCTAAGCGGGAAGCGTTAAGAAACGCAGTTGGTGTAGTCGAACGTCTTCGCGATCCAAATCGACGTGCGTCCCGCGATCCAATCGACGTGCGTCCCGCGATCCAATCACGATCCGTCCCGCGATCTAATCACGATTCGTCCCACGAACTTGGTCACGATCCGTCCCACGAACTTGATCACGATCCGTCCCACGAACTTGATCACGATCCGTCCCACGAACTTGATCACGTACAACTTGATGACGATCTCCACCGTCTTGATCTAGCAAGAAGGAGTGGAGAGGAAAAAGATTTCTCCGGCAGTGTGACGGCGCTCCGGCGATGGTGGTGGAGCTATTTCGGCAGGGCTTCTTCTAGGCACTGCAGAAATCCAATCTAGAGTAGAAACTATGCACTGGAGGAACGGGTAGCACGTGGCTGTAAAAATAGTGCAAAAACCCTCAATACCACCAGTATATATAGGAGGAAGAGAGGAGGTGGCTTGGCCCAAGGGCCAAGCCACCAAGGAGTCGGCCGAACCAAGGGTGGAGGTGGAGTCCACCTCCAATCCTAGTTGGACTAGGATTCACCCTCTTTTTTTTTGCCTTTTTCCACTTTTTCTCTTAGGACTTTTTCTTCCAGCCGCATGGGCCTCTTGTGGTTGTTCCACCAGCCCACTAAGGGCTGGTTTCCACTCTCCCACAGCCCATGTAGCCTCTTGGGTCGAAATACTCCTCCTGAAGGCCTCCCGGTACACTACCGGCACTCCCGGTACACTACCGATGAGCCCGAAACTTTTCCGACGACCAAAACAGGACTTCCTATATATGAATCTTTACCTTCGGACCATTTCGGAGCTCCTCGTGGCGTCCGAGATCTCATCCAGGACTCTGAAAAAACTTTGGCCACCACCATACATAACTCTATACTACCAAAACGTCACCAAACCTTAAGTGTGCAGACCCTGCGGGTTCGAGAACTATGTAGACATGACCGAGACACCTCTACGGTCAATAACCAATGGTGGGACCTGTACGTCCACATTGGTTCCTACATATTCTACGAAGATCTTTATCGGTTGAACCTCTATGTCAAGGATTCAATTAATCTCGTATGATGTTCCTTTTGTTCTTCGGTATGTTACTTGCCCGAGACTCGATTGTCGGTATCTCCATACCTAGTTCAATCTCGTTACTGGCAAGTCTCTTTACTCGTTCCGTAATACAAGATCCCGTGACCAACACTTAGTCACATTGCTTGCAAGGCTCATTGTGATGTTGTATTACCGAGTGGGCCCTGAGATACCTCTCCGTCACACAGAGTAACAAATCCCAGTCTTGATCCATGCCAACTCAACAGACACCTTCGGAGATACCTGTAGAGCACCTTTATAGTCACCCAGTTACGTTGCGACGTTTGATACACACAAGGCACTCTTCCGATGTCCATGAGTTGCATGATCTCATGGTCATAGGAACACATACTTGACATGCAGAAAACAGTAGCAATAAACTGACACGATCATGTGCTACGTTTGTAGTTTGGGTCTTGTCCATCACATCATTCTCCTAATGATGTGATCCCGTTATCAAATGACATCACATGTCAATGGCTAGGAAACCTTGACCAACGATCTAGTTCACTAGAGGCATACTAGGGACAGAGTGTTGTCTATTTACCCACACATGTAATGTGTTTCCAATCAATACAATTATAGCATGGATAATAAACGATTATCATGAACAAGGAAATATAATAATAAACACTTTATTTATTGCCTCTAGGGCATATTTCAACAGTCTCCCACTTGCACTAGAGTCAATAATCTAGCTCACATCACTATGTGATTTACATTGTAATGAATCGAACACCCATACAGTTCTGGTGTTGATCATGTTTAGCTCTTGGAAGAGGTTTAGTCAACGGGTCTGCAACATTCAGATCCATGTGCACTTTGCAAATATTTATGTCCTCCTCCTCGATGTAATATCGGATGGAGTTGAAGCGTCGATTTATATGTCTGGTCCTCTTGTGAAACCTTGGTTCCTTGGCTAGAGCAATGGCACCAGTGTTGTCACAGAACAAGCTCATTAGATTCAGTGCATTGGGCACTACTCCAAGATCTGTCATGAACTGCTTCATCCAGACACCTTCCTTCGCCACCTCCGAGGCTGCGATATACTCCGCTTCGCACGTAGAATCAGCTACCATGCTTTGCTTGGAACTGCACCAGCTTACCGCTCCCCCGTTAAGAATAAATACGTATCCGGTTTGCGACTTAGAGTCGTCCAGATCAGTGTCAAAGCTTGCATCGACGTAACCCTTTACAACGAGCTCTTCATCACCTCCATAAACGAGAAACATTTCCTTAGTCCTCTTCAGGTACTTAAGGATATTCTTGACCGCTTGCCAGCGCTCCATTCCAGGATCACTTTGAAACCTTCCGACCATACTTATGGCAAGGCTGACATCGGGTCTTGTGCACAACATTGCATACATGATAGAGCCTATGGCTGAAGCATAGGGGATGACACTCATCTTTTGTCTATCTTCTGCAATTACTGGGCATTGAGTCTTACTCAACTTCACACCTTGTAACACAGGCAAGAACCCCTTCTTGGCCTGATCCATTTTGAACTTCTTCAAAAATTTATCAAGGTATGTGCTCTGTGAAAGTGCTATTAAGCGTCTCGATCTATCTCTATAGATCTTAATGCCTAATATGAATGCAGCTTCTCCTAGGTCCTTCATTGAAAAACTCTTGTTCAAATATTCCTTCACGCTATCCAGCATTTCTATATTGTTTCCAATCAGCAATATGTCATCCACATATAATACTAGAAACGCTATAGAGCTCCCACTCACTTTCTTGTAAATACAAGCTTCTCCGTAAACTTGTATAAACTCAAACGCTTTGATCACCTCATCAAAGCGCTTATTCCAACTCCGAGATGCTTGCACCAGTCCATAAATGGATCGCTGGAGTTTGCAAACTTTGTCAGCATTCTCTGGATCGACAAAACCTTCGGGTTGCATCATATAGAACTCTTCCTCAAGGAAACCGTTGAGGAACGCTATTTTGACATCCATCTGCCAAATTTCATAGTCAAAATAAGTAGCTATTGTTAACATGATTCTGACAGACTTAAGCATCACTACGGGTGAGAAAGTCTCATCGTAGTCAACTCCTTGAACTTGTGAAAAACCCTTTGCCACAAGTCGAGCTTTATAGACGGTGACATTACCATCCGCGTATGTCTTCTTCTTAAAGATCCATTTGTTCCGAATGGCCTTTCGCCCTTCAGGTAATGCTTCCAAAGTCCATACTTTGTTTTAATACATGGATCCCATCTCGGATTTCATGGCCTCTAACCATTTCTCGGAATCCGGGCCCATCACTGCTCCTCCATAGCTCGTAGGTTCATTGTTGTCCAACAACATGACCTCCAAGACAGGGTTGTCGTACCACTTAGGGGTAGTACGCAGCCTTGTCGACCTACGAGGTTCAATAGCAGCTTGATCCGAAGCTTCATGATCATCATCATTAACTTCCTCTTCTACCGTCGTAGGTTCCAAAGAAACATCTTTCTGCGCTGCGCTACTTTCTGGTTGAAGTAAAGGTTCAATAACCTCATCAAGCTCTATTTTCCTCCCACTCAATTATTTCGAGAGAAACTCTTTCTCAAGAAATGTTCCGTTCTTAGCGACAAACACTTTGCCTTCGGATCTGAGATAGAAGGTATACCCGACTGTCTCTTTCGGGTATCCTATGAAGACGCATTTCTCCGCTTTGGGTTCCAGCTTTTCAGGCTGAAGCTTTTTGACATAAGCATCAGATCCCCAAACTTTAAGAAACGACAACTTTGTCTTCTTGCCAAACCACAGTTCATATGGCGTCGTCTCAATGGATTTTGATGGTGCCCTATTTAAAGTGAGTGCAGCTGTCTCTAATACATAACCCCGAAACGATAGTGGCAAATCAGCAAGAGACATCATAGAACGCACCATATCTAAACAGGTTCGATTACGACGTTCGGACACACCATTACGCTGTGGTGTTCCGGGTGGTGTCAACTGTGAAACAATTCCACACTGTCTTAAGTGACTGCCAAACTCATAACTCAGATATTCACCTCCTCGATCAGATCGCAGGAACTTAATCTTCTTGTCACGATGATTCTCAACTTCACTCTGAAATTGCTTGAACTTTTCAAACGTTTCAGACTTGTGTTTCATTAAGTAAATATACCCATATCTACTTAAGTCATCAGTGAAGGTGAGAAAATAATGATATCCACCACGCGCTGTAACATTCATTGGACCACACACATCAGTATGTATGATTTCCAGTAAGTCACTCGCCCGTTCCATTGTTCTAGAGAACGGCGTTTTAGTCATCTTGCCCATGAGGCATGGTTCACATGTGTCAAGTGATTCAAAATTAAGTGACTCCAAAAGTCCATCAGCATGGAGCTTCTTTATGCGTTTTACACCAATATGACCTAAACGGCAGTGCCACAAGAAAGTGGTACTATCATTATCAACTCTACATCTTTTGGCATCAATGTTATGAACATGTGTGTCATCACTATCAAGATTCAATATGAATAAACCCCTAAAATTGGGTGCATGACCATAAAAGATATTACTCATATAAATAGAACAACCTTTATTCTCTGATTTAAATGAGTAACCGTCTCGCAATAAACAAGATCGAGATATAATGTTCATGCTTAACGCAGGCACTAAATAACAATTAGTCAGGTTCATCACTAATCCCGATGGTAATCGAAGAGAGAGCGTGCCGACGGCGATCACATCAACCTTGGAATCATTTCCCATGCGCATCGTCACTTCGTCCTTTGCGAGCCTTCGTTTATTCCGTAGTTCCTGCTTTGAGTTGCAAATGTGAGCAACCGAACCGGTATCAAATACCCAAGCACTACTACGAGAGCTAGTAAGGTACACATCAATAACATGTATATCATATATACCTTGTTTGTCGTTGGCCGCCTTCTTGTCAGCCAGGTACTTGGGGCAGTTCCGCTTCCAGTGACCAATTCCCTTGCAATGAATGCACTCAGTTTCTGGCTTGGGTCCATGCTTGGGCTTCTTTATAGGAGTAGCAACTGCTTTGCCATTTTTCTTGGTTTTACCCTTCTTTCCCTTGCCCTTGACCTTGCCATTTTTCTTGAAACTAGTGGTTTTATTGACCATCTACACTTGATGTTCTTTCTGGATTTCAGACTCAGCGACTTTTAGCATCGCAAACAGCTCAGCGACTGACTTGTTCATCCCGTGCATGTTATAGTTCATCACAAAGCTCTTGTAACTAGGTGGCAGTGATTAAAGAACTCTGTCAGTGATCGCCTCTGGTGGAAGGGCAATTCCCAACTCTGCTAGAAGAGTTGAATACCCAGACATTCTGAGTATATGTTCACTGATAGACCCGTTCTCCTCCATCTTCCAAGCATAGAACTTATCGGAGGTTTCATATCTCTCGATCCGGGCGTTCTTCTGAAAGATAAACTTCAACTCCTGGAACATCTCATATGCTCCATGATGTTCAAAACGTCTTTGAAGTCCCGGTTCTAAGCCATACAATATCACACACTAAACTATTGAGTAATCTCCAGTACGTGCCTCCCAAGCGTTCTTAATGTCTTCAGAGGTCATGTCTTCTGGTTGGTCACCAGGCGGTGCATCGAGGACATATGATTTCTGGGAAGCCGTGAGGATGATCCTCAGATTACGGGCCCAGTCAACAAAGTTACTTCCATCATCCTTCAACTTAGCTTTCTCTAGGAACAAATTAAAATTCAGGGGTGCTACTGCGTGAGCCATTGATCTACAACATAAATATGCAAAGTTCACTTAGAGACTATTGTTCAAGATAATGAGTTTAGTTAATCAAATTACTAAAGCTCCCACTCAAATTGACATCCCTCAGGTCATCTGAGTGTCACATGATCCAAATCCACCAACTCAATTCCGATCATCACGTGAGTTGAGGTGGCTTCAATGGTGAACATCATTATGTTGACCATATCTACTATATGACTCATGTTCGACCTTTCGATCTTTTGTGTTCCAAGGCCATGTCTGTACATGCTAGGCTCGTCAAGTTTAACCCGAGTGTTCTGTGCATGCAACACTGGCTTGCACCCGTTGTATGTGAACATAGAGTCTATCACACCCGATCATCACGTGGTGTCTCAACATGACGAACTTTTGCAATGGTGCACACTCGGGGAGAACACAATTTATCTTGAAATTTAAGTGATGGATCACCTTATAATTCTACCGTCGTACTAAGCAAAACAAGGGGCATAAAAAGGATTAACATCACATGCAATTCATAAGTGACATGATATGGCCATGAACTTGTGCTTTAGATCTCCATCTTGAAAGCACCGGCATGATCTCCATCGTCACCGGCACAACACCATGATCTCCATCATCTTGATCTCCATCGGGGTTGTCACGCCCTGCATGCTTCTACTACTATTGCTACCGATTAGCGATAAAGTAAAGCATTACATAGGGCTTAATGATTGACATGCAGGTCATACAATAATTAAATACAACCCTATGGCTCCTGCTGGTTGCCGTACTCATCGACATGCAAGTCGTTAAATTCTATACATCACATGATCATCTCATACATCACATATATCACATCATGTAATTGGCCATATCACATCACAACATACCCTGCAAAAACAAGTTAGACGTCCTCTAATTGTTGTTGCATGTTTTAGGTGGCTGCTACGGGTTTCTAGCAAGAACGATTCTCACCTACGCAAAAACCACAACGGTGATACATAATTTGCTTTTCAACCTTCTCAAGGACCGCCTTTGTCGAATCCGATCCAACTAAAGTGAGAGAAACTGGCACCCGCAAGCCATCTATGCAACAAGTTGCGGTCGAGGGAACCGGTCTCTCGTAAGCGTACGAGTAATGTTGGTCCGGGCCGCTTCATATCACAATACCGCTGAACCAAAATCCGACCAAGGGAGGAAGCAATCTAAGCATCAACGCCCACAAACCTTTTGTGTTCTACTCGAGATCTCATCAACACATAGACCTAGCTCATGATGCCACTGTTGGGGAACGTTGCATGGGAAACAAAAATTTTCCTACGCACACGCAGATCTATCCATGGTGATGAGCATCTACAAGAGGGAGAGTGAATCTACATACCCTTGTAGATCGCTAAGCGGGAAGCGTTAAGAAACGCGGTTGGTGTAGTCAAATGTCTTCACGATCCAAATCATCGTGCGTCCCGCGATCCAATCACGATCCGTCCCGCGATCTAATCACGATCCGTCCCACGAACTTGATCACGATCCATCCCACGAACTTGATCACGATCCGTCCCACGAACTTGATCACGATCCGTCCCACGAACTTGATCACGATCCTTCCGATCTAGCGCCGAACGGACGACACCTCCGCGTTCAGCACACGTACAGCTTGATGACGATCTCCACCGTCTTGATCCAGCAAGAAGGAGTGGAGAGGAATAAGAGTTCTCCGGCAGCGTGATGGCTCTCCGGCGATGGTGGTGGAGCTATTCCGGCAGGGCTTCGCCTAAGCACTACAGAAATCCAATCTAGAGGAGAAACTATGCACTGGAGGAACGGGTAGCACGTGGCTGTAAAACTAGTGCAAAAACCCTCAATACCACCAGTATATATAGGAGGAAGAGAGGAGGTGGCTTGGCCCAAGGTCCAAGTCACCAAGGAGTCGGCCGAACCAAGGGTGGAGGTGGAGTCCACCTCCAATCCTAGTTGGACTAGGATTCACCCTCTTTTTTTTGCCTTTTTCCACTTTTTCTCTTAGGACTTTTTCTTCTAGCCGCATGGGCCTATTGTGGTTGTTCCACCAGCCCACTAAGGGATGGTTTCCACTCTCCCACAGCCCATGTAGCCTCTTGGGTCGAAATACTCCTCCCGGAGGCCTCCCGGTACACTACTGGCACTCCCGGTACACTACCGATGAGCCCGAAACTTTTCCGGCGACCAAAACAGGACTTCCTATATATGAATCTTTACCTTCGGACCATTCCGGAGCTCCTCGTGACGTCCAGGATCTCATCCAGGACTCCGAACAAACTTTGGTCACCACCATACATAACTCTATACTACCGAAACATCACCAAACCTTAAGTGTGCAGACCCTGCGGGTTCGAGAACTATGTAGACATGACCGAGACACCTCTACGGTCAATAACCAATGGCGGGACCTGTATGTACACATTGGTTCCTACATATTCTACGAAGATCTTTATCGGTTGAACCTCTATGTCAAGGATTCAATTAATCCCGTATGATGTTCCTTTTGTTCTTCGGTATGTTACTTGCCCGAGATTCGATCGTCGGTATCTCTATACCTAGTTCAACCTCGTTACCGGCAAGTCTCTTTAGTCGTTCGGTAATACAAGATCCCGTGAATAACACTTAGTCACATTGCTTGCAAGGCTTATTGTGATGTTGTATTATCGAGTGGGCCCTGAGATACCTCTCCGTCACACAGAGTAACAAATCCCAGTCTTGATCCATGCCAACTCAACAGACACCTTCGGAGATACCTGTAGAGCACCTTTATAGTCACCCAGTTACGTTGCGACGTTTGATACAAACAAGGCACTCTTCCGATGTCCGTGAGTTGCATGATCTCATGGTCATAGGAACACATACTTGACATGCAGAAAACAGTAGCAATAAACTGACACGATCATATGCTACGTTTGTAGTTTGGGTCTTGTCCATCACATCATTCTCCTAATGATGTGATCCCGTTATCAAATGACATCACATGTCAATGGCTAGGAAACCTTGACCATCTTTGACCAACGAGCTAGTTCACTAGAGGCATACTAGGGACAGAGTGTTATCTATTTACCCACACATGTAATGTGTTTCAATCAATACAATTATAGCATGGATAATAAATAATTATCATGAACAAGGAAATATAATAATAAACACTTTATTTATTGCCTCTAGGGCATATTTCCAACAAAGTATACCCTACATATGCAAGTCTAAGAGTATAGCAGCGAAAAATAAAGACATGCACATGAAAGTAAAGGTAGGGAAAGGAGAATCAAATGCAATTGATGACACGAAGATTTTTCCCGTGGTTCCGATGCGTGGTGCTATCATACGTCCATGCATATGGAGACTTCAACCCACGGAGGGTAGAGGCCACGAGAGTCCATGGAGGTCCACAAAGTAGCAACCTCCTCTATTCCATCATGGCTTTCATCCACGAAGGACTAGCCTCACTATGAGTAGATCTTCACGAAGTAGGTGATCTCCTTGCACGTACAAACTTCTTGGTTCAACTTCACAATATGAAGAAGGAGGCTCCCAAGCGACACCTAACCAATCTAGGAGGCACCACCGTCCAAAAGGTAATAGATGTGGTAACAATAATGAACTCCTTGCTCTTGTGCCTCAAAAGATAGTCTCCTCAACACACAATCACTCTCTCATAGATTTGGCTTGGTAGAAAAGGTTGATTTGGTGGAAAGCAACTTGAGGAGGCTAGACATCAAGATTCATATGGTTGGAGTGGAAGGTATTGGTCTCAACACATGAGTAGGTGGCTCTCTCTTAAAAAAATGGATAGGGCAAGTGTAAGTGTGTTATGAGTGCTTCTCTTTCGAGTGAGAGGTGGTGGAGGGGTATATATAGGCATCTCCAAAAATCCAACCGTTACAACATTATTGCCCAACTCAGTGAAATCGATCCAAAAACTCAGTTGTTCCGACTAGTGCAAAATGTGGCAACTTTAGACTTTTTGGTGGAACCGATATATAAATCTCGGTGGTACCGATATGGGTGACCTAGGCAGTTTCCAATTCTTGGTGGCACCGATTTCCAAAACTCGGAAATTCCGATTCTTGAAAATGAGATACCAGAGAGTTGGTCACTGATTTTTGGTGGGACCGAATTTGAAACTTGGTGGTACCGAGACATGGGTTTGGCTTAGGATTTGTCTTGGGTTTGAACTCGGTGTGACCGAATGGGAATTGTTGGTGACACCGATTTTGGATATTTGGTTTTGGACAGAGTATTTGTGGGAGAATTTCAACTATATTTTTGGCGGCTAATCTAAGCACTTGAGTAACCAGATCATCATAGACACCTCATCCCCTTTTAATGGTATTGGCCTTCCCATGGACTCAAAGTGATTTCTCACATAAAGTAAATGTAGAGTCTTCAAGCGTGATGATTTGCCAATCCTATTCCTTGCATATGGGGTCTCCTCACAATTTTTGGCCAATACATTCATTGAACTTTTCTAAAATATACTTAGTGGAAACATTAGTCAAATGAAATGTATGTTGTTATTAATTACCAAAACCACCTAGGGAGAATTTGTGCTTTCAATCTCCCCTTTTTTGGTAATTGATGACAACATATAGATCAAAGCTTCGATAGGGATAAAACAATGAATAGCATCGTCGCTTTGAGAGGTATGTGATAAGCAAGAGCTCCCCCTAAATTTGTGAATTATTTAGAATTTGCATTTGAATGAAAATGCACAATCGATTAGGAGTGCGAGTAACTCTTCCATGTCACATACAACTTGGTGGTGCGCATAAATGATATGAATGGATTACAATGCACATAACACCAAACAAGTGAATAATCATATCATAGATATATCACAAAGATAGGAAATAGTAGCATCAACAAGCAAAGCATATGATCAAACACAACTGAGTTTAACAACCAAGCTAAAAAAACAAATGTTTTTTTAATTAAGAGAGCAACCAAAATACAAACACTCTCTCTCGAAGCCCTATGATCTATGCACTTCTCCCCCTTTGACAACAAGTTACCAAAAAGTTCAAAGTAGTAGAACTAATCATCTCTCTGGGCTTGATGTCCTCCGGTAGTAGTTGAAGGATTCGAAAGAAGGGCATCTGCAAAAGCTTCTCGTGAAGTCCTGTGGGGTGGTGGAGTAAACACTGGAGGTGCTGAAGGAGCTGATGGAGCAGTGGCTGGTGCTGATGAACAAGGCCTCAACTCTATAGTAGCCATTGCATCAGATATGTCTTGAGTATTGAATTGAGTGCTAGTCCTAAGAGGGGAACCATCATCCTCATTGGAATGGGGACTAGGCACTGCATCCACTTCCTGTTTGTGCTCATTAACTGCCACAGCCAGCTCATCCTCCTTGTTATCAAGAGTATGAAATTCTGCTTCAACAATCCTGTCAAGGCTCTTCTCATTCTTGAGGAGCTCAACAACATTCTTCTCTATCCCTTGGATAGCAGTGAAGATGTAGGATAATTGATCACTCTTGGTCCTGGGAGTCTAAGCACTAGTGGCTCTTGTTGTTTCTGCCTCTGCCTATGCAGTAGATGAATTGGGATGACTCGGATCCATCACCACAACATTGTCCTCAAACTCTTGCTATAGGGGCAGATGAGAACGATCAAGTGCATATATGCTCTTTCCAACTTTGGAATTTATGAGCATCTGAATGTATGGAGCATATCCACATGATCTCTTCTGGTCTGCAGCTGTCCTCTTGATAGTCTCTACTATCAAATCCATAACCCTGGATCCTGGTATGGAGATCTACATGGTGTAGCATGTTGATGGAATACCCCCTGATCATCTTGTCATCTCCAGACTTGGGCATCATTGTATGCCTCATGATGGTGTTGGTAGTGGGTAATCCAACTTGCAGATGATAGACTGATCCAAACTTGTGTGTCTTCACATAATCAGCAGGGATAGTGTTGTACATATTGGCCATGGTATTATGATTCATCTTTGCCTCAGAATAGACATCAAGATCTTCCTCTTGTACCTGTGGGGCTCCTAAGATGGTAGCCCACTCATAAACTATAGCTTGGTACCTTGTTCCTTTAGTCGTCGAAACTGTCCCTCCATCTAGATAGAAATGGGTTGTAGAGTAAAATTGCATGTTCATCTCATCATTCCAAGCAGTGAACTCTCTGGCAACAAAAGCATCTATGTTAGGGGCCTTGAAGTTCTCCAGCACATGAGGAAAATAGTCTTCATTCTCCTTGATGTACTTCTAGTCCACATATCTCATGTCACTGACTGCAGGACTCTTGTCTAACAAGACAGTCTCATAAAAATCTTATTGCTCCTTGGTGTGGAAGCGACCATCAACATCAGTTCTCCTCCTTTGAGCATATGGATCATTAGCTCTCCATTTCCTCAGCCCTGAATCCGTCCTCTTCTTCATATCCTCGGAAACTGGATGAGTATCATTGTGTTCAGGCAAGTGGGGTCTCAGCTTCCTTAGCATAGTAACATCTTCCTCTTCTTCCATCATGGAAGATCTCTTGTTCTTCTCTGTAAGAGGAATGTCTCTGGTTGTTTTCTTGGACTTGCTGGCAGCAACTTTCTTGGGGGCAGTAGGCTTGGCTCTAGATGCAGGCTGACTGATCATTGCATCACCCATTAGCTTCTTCTTCTTCTTGGGAGGAGGTTATGTAACATGTTCTTCCTCCTCTTCTGCTTCCTCTATTGGATCCTTAAACATAGAGGTTGGTCTACCAACGAGATGAACAATCCTCTTCCTGACTCTCTCCTGGCCTGCCTTCTTAGGCATGTGTCGGAATCGGGGCTCTCGGGACCCAAGAGAGGTTCGAACTCTGGGGTGCACCAACTCTCCAACCTTGATCTCTCTCTCTCTCTCTCTCTCTTTCCTCTCTCTCTCTCTCTCTACGGTGATGCTCCAGCGTGCTTGAGCTTGGCGGGAAGGGACGATGAATACATGATCTACCCAGGTTCGGGCCACCTCATGATGTAAAACCCTACTCCTGCTTGTCTGAATTGCATAGCGGTAACAAGTGAATACAATGTCTCTTTATACCAGGCCCGACCCTCTTCCCTGAAAATATATGCCGGGAAGGGTTGCCACAAACGCCGGTTTGAAAGGGGACAGGACTGCGGTCTATCCTGACAAAAGTGGTCTCCGCGTGCCAAAGCCTCCCTTCGTGATGCGCTGGTGGGCTCAGGTATGACCTTCGTCTTGACGAGCCCCAACTTTGATCGCCTAGCACCAAAAGGGAAACCTTTGGGGGCCGCTTCACGAACTGGCGAGATGGCCCTGCTCCCTTAGCACCAAAGAGGAAAACCTTCCTGCCGTGGACCTAGATGACGTTGGGTAGGGTGCGCACCGCCCCAAGGGTAGGTCAGGCCACGCGCCCCCGGGCCGTTGGGGACTTGCGTCTCGCGAGGGCTCCCCAAGGGGTGGCCTCACGAGGCCTCCTGCGACGGGCGGACAGGGGAGCCTCTGGTGGGTCGCCTCATGAGGTGGCGTCCCCCATGAAGCCCTTCTTTGTGGCACCGTCGGGGTGAGTCGGTCCGGGCCTAGGCCTCGTGTCGTGACGTTTGCGCCAGGCAGACGGGCCTAGGTACCCCGCTGTCCCAATGGCCCGACAGCATGGCCTTAAAAGTCCTAGGTGACTCCAGAGTGAGAGTCATAGCTGCCCTGGCACTCTCAGGAGATATCACAGAATCATACTTGGCATACTCCTGTTGGGGAACGTTGCATGGGAAACAAAAAATTTCCTACGCACACGCAAGATCTATCCATGGTGATGAGCATCTACGAGAGGGAGAGTGGATCTACATACCCTTGTAGATCGCTAAGCGGGAAGCGTTAAGAAACGCGGTTGGTGTAGTCAAACGTCTTCACGATCCAAATTGTCGAGCATCCTGCGATCTCATCACGATCCGTCCCGTGATCCAATCACGATCCGTCCCACGAACTCATCACGATCCGTCCCGCGATCTCATCACGATCCGTCCCGCGAACTCATCATGATCCTTCCTATGAACTCATCATGATCCTTCCGATCTAGCGTCCAACGGACGGCACCTCCGCATTCAGCACACGTACAGCTTGATGACGATCTCCGCCTTCTTGATCCAGCAAGAGGGAGCAGAGATTCGATCGCCGGTATCTCTATACCTAGTTCAACCTCGTTACCGGCAAGTCTCTTTACTCGTTCCGTATTACAAGATCCCGTGACTAACACTTAGTAACATTGCTTGCAAGGCTTATTGTGATGTTGTATTACCGAGTGGGCCCTGAGATATCTCTCCATCACACGGAGTAACAAATCCCAGTCTTGATCCATGCCAACCCAACAGACACCCTCGAAGATACCTGTAGAGCACCTTTATAGTCACCCAGTTACATTGCAACGTTTGATACACACAAGGTACTCCTCCGGTGTCAGTGAGTTGCATGATCTCATGGTCATAGGAAAATATACTTGACATGCAGAAAACAGTAGCAATAAACTGACATGATCATATGCTACGTTGTAGTTTGGGTCTTGTCTATCACATCATTCTCCTAATGATGTGATCCCGTTACCAAATGACATCTCATGTCCATGACTAGGAAACCATAGCTATCTTTGATCAACGAGCTAGTCTATTAGAGACATACTAGGGACATGGTGTTGTCTATGTATCCACACATGTATCCGAGTTTCCTATCAACACAATTATAGCATGGATAATAAACGATTATCATGAACAAGGGAATATGATAATAACTAATTTATTATTGCCTCTAGGGCATATTTCCAACAGTCTCCCGCTTGCACTAGAGTCAATAATCTAGTTCACATTACAATGTGATTCGCATTGTTATGAATCTAACACCCAATGAGTTCTGGGGCTCGATCATGCTTTGCATGTGAGAGAGGTCTTATAGTCAACGGGTCTGCGACATTCAGATCCGGGTGTACTTTGCAAATCTCTATGTCAAACTGTAAACACTGCTACCACACTCCACTTGGTACTATTCCAAATGGATGCTCCACTATATGTATCGAGATTGCTACTACGAGTCATCCGGATTGGTGTTAAAGCTTTCATCGACGTAACTCTTTACGACGAACTCTTTATCACCTCCATAATCGAGAAACATCTCCTTAGTCCTTTAGTTACTAAGGATAATCTTGACCATTGTCTAGTGATCCACTCCTGGATCACTCTTGTACCCCTTGACGGACTCATGTCAAGGCACACACAGGTGCGGTACATAGCATGGCATACTATACAGAGCCTATGGCTAAGGCATAGGGGACGACATTTGTCCTTTGTCTTTCTTCTACCGTTTTCAAGCTTTGAGTCTCACTCAACTTCACACCTTACAAATCAGGCGAGAACTCTTTCTCTGACTGATCCATTTTGAACTCTTTCAAAATCTTGTCAAGGTATGTACTCATTGAAAGTCTCATCAAGCATCTTGATCTATCTCTATAGATCTTGATGCTCAACAATTAGGTAGCTTTATCCAGGTCTTCCTTTGAAAAACACTTTTCAAACAACCGTTTATGCTTTCCAGATATTCTACATCATTTCCGATCAACAATATGTCAACTACATATGCTTACCAGAAACTCTGTAGTGCTCCCACTCACTTTATTGTAAATACAAGTTTCTCATAAAGTTTGTATAGACTCATAAACTTTAATCACCTCATCAAAGTGTATATTCCAACTCCGAGATGCTTGCTTCAGTTCATAGAAGGATCATTGAAGCTTGCACACCTTTTAGCATCCTTAGGACTGACAAAACCTTCTGGTTGTATCTCATACAACCTTTCCTTAAGGAAGGAAACAATGTTTTGGCATCCATCTGCCATATTTCATAATTGAAAAATGCAGCAACTGCTAACATAATTCCAACAGACTTTAGCATCGCTACGAGTGAGAAAGTATCATCGTAGTCAACTCCTTGAACTTGCCGGAAACTTCTTTGTGACAAGTCGATCTTTATAAATGGTGACATTCACCATCAACGTCTGTCTTCATTTTAAACATCCATTTGTACTCAACGACCTGCCGTCCAACGAGCAAGTCTACCAAAGTCTATACTTGGTTTTCATACATGGATCCTTTCTCGGATTTCATGGCCTCTAACCATTTGTCGGAATCCGGGCCCATCATCGCTTCTCCACAGCTCATAGGTTCATCGTTGTCCAACAACATGACCTCCAAGATAGGGTTGTCGTACCGCTCAGGAGCAGTACACATCCTTGTCGACCTACGAGGTTCGATAGTAACTTGTTCCGAAGCTTCGTGATCATCATCATTAACTTCCTCTTCAACTAACGTAGGCTTCACAAAAACAAATTCCCGCGCTGCGCTACTCTCTGGTTGAACAAAGGTTCAACAACCTCATCAAGTTCTATCTTCCTCCTACTCAATTCTTTCGAGAGAAACTCTTTCTCGAGAAAGGACCCAGTTTTAGCAACAAACACTTTATGCTTGGATCTGAGATAGAAGGTTTACCCAATTGTCTTTAGGGTATTCTATTAAGATGCATTTGTCCGCTTTGGGTCGAGCTCATTAGGTGAAAACCTTTTTCACATAAGTGTTGCATCCCCAAACATTAAGAAAGGACAG
The DNA here is from genome assembly GCA_022496015.1 of Hordeum marinum. Lineage (NCBI taxonomy): Eukaryota > Viridiplantae > Streptophyta > Magnoliopsida > Poales > Poaceae > Hordeum > Hordeum marinum. The sequence goes on from CM039675.1 coordinate 93,843,702, forward strand.
CTTAGGTTTCTATCAAACCATAATTCACACGGTGTCATCCCAATGGATTTAGATGGTGCCCTATCTAAAGTGAATGTAGTCTCTAATGCATGCCCCCAAAATTATAGTAGCAAAACGATAAGAGACATCATAGCAAGCATCATTTTCAATAGAGCACGACTATGACGTTCGAACACACCATCACACTATGGTGTTCTAGGTGGCGTGAGTTGTGAAACAACTTTCACATTGTCTAAAGTTGTATGCCAAACTCATAACTCAGATATTTACCTCCATGATCATATCGCAGACATTTTTATCTTCTTGTCACGATGATCTTAAACTTCACTCTGAATTTGCTTGAACCTTTCAAACGATTCAGACTTGTGTTTCATTAAGTAAGTATACACTATATCTACTCAAATCATCAGTGAAGGCAAGAAAATAACGATATCCACCACACGCTACAAGACTCATTGGATTGCATACATCAACATGTATCATTTCCAATAAATCGCTTTCCCGCTCCATCCATATGGAAACATGGTCCTTAGTCATCTTGCCCAAGAGGCATGGTTCACATGTCTCAACCGATTCGAAATCGAATGAGTCCAAAGATCCATCAGCATGGAGTTTCTTCATGCGCTTTATACCAATATGACATTTAGCGGCAGTGCCACAAGTATGTGGTACTATCATTATTAACTTTGTATCTTTTGGCATCAACATTATGAACATGTGTATTACTACAATCAAGATTCAACAAACCATTCTCACTGGGTGCATGACCATTGAAGGTATTATTCATGTAAACAGAATAACCATTATTCTCTAACTTAAATGAATAACCGTGTTGCAATAAACACGATCTAATCACGTTCATGCTCAATGCAAAACACCAAATAACATTTATTTAGGTTTGTCACTAATCCCGAAGGTAGAGAGAGAGCGTGCGATGTTGATCACATCAACCTTGGAAACATTTCCAACACACATCGTCACCTAACCTTAGCTAGTTCTCCGTTTATTCCGTAGCTTTTATTTCGAGTTACTAACATTTAGCAACCGAACTGGTATCCAATACCCAGGTGCTACTAGGAGTACTCGCAAGGTACACATCATTAACACATATATCAAATATACTTCTATCGACGTTGCCAACCTTCTTATCTACCAAGTATCTAGGGTTGTTTCACTTTAGCGACCGCTCTCCTCATAATCGAAGCACTTAGTCTCGGGTTTGGGTTCAACTTTGGGTTGCTTCACTAGAGCAACAACTGACTTGCTATCCATCAAGTTTCCCTCCTTGCTCTTTCCCTTCTCGAAACTAGTGGTTTGACTAACCATCAACACTTGACGCTCCTTCTTGATTTCTACCTTCGCGGTGTCAAACATCACGAATAGCTCAGGGATCATTATTTCTATCCCTGATATTTTATAGTTCATCACCAAGTTCTAGTAGCTTTAGTGAAAGTGACTTGGAGAACTATATCAATCACTATCTTATCTGGAAGATCAACTCCCACTCGATTCAAGCGATTGTAGCACCCAGACAATCTGAGCACATGCTCAATGATTGAGCTATTCTCTTTCATCTTGCAGGCAAAGAATCTTGTTGGAGATCTCATATCTCGCAACATGGGCACGAGCCCGAGATCCTAATTTGATCTCTTAGAACATCTCATATGTTCCGTGACGTTCAAAACGTTTCTGAGCCTCAATTCTAAGCTGTAATACATGATGCACTAAACTATCAAGTAGTCATCAGAACGTGCCTGTCACATGTTCACAACATCTACAGACGACGCTAGAGGGGTTGGCGCACCGAGCGGTGCATTAAGGACATAAGCCTTCTGTGCAGCAACGAGGATAATCCTCAGATCACGGAGCCAGTCCGCAATATTGCTACCATCATCTTTTAACTCTATTTCTCTAGGAACATATAAAAATTCAAGGGAGCTACAGCGTGAGCTAGTAATCTACAACACAGTTTGCAAAGACACTAGTGACTATGTTCATGATAATGAGTTCAATTAATCATATTACTTAAGAACTCCCACTCAAATTGACATCCCCTCCAGTCATCCGAGTGATACATGATCCAAATTCACCAACTCAAGTGCGATCATCACATGAGTTGAGGTGGTTTCAATGGTGAACATCATCATGTTGATCATATCTGCTATATGACTCATGTTCGACCTTTCAGTCTCTTGTGTTCTGAGGCCATGTTTGTACATGCTAGGCTCGTCAAGTTTAACCCGAGTGTTCTGCATGTGCAACACTGGCTTGCACCCGTTGTATGTGAACGTAGAGTCTATCACACCCGATTATCACGTCGTGTCTCAACACGACGAACTTTCGCAACGGTGCACACTCGGGGAGAACACAATTCATCTTGAAATTTAAGTGAGGGATTACCTTATAATGCTACCATCGTCCTAAGCAAAACAAGGTGCATAAAAGGATTAACATCGCATGCAAATCGTAAGTGACATGATATGGCCATGAACTTGTGCTTTTGATCTCCATCTTGAAAGCACCGGCATGATCTCCATCGTCACCGGCATGACACCATGATCTCCATCAACGTGTCGCCATCGGGGTTGTCGCTCCCATAATGCTTGTACTACTATAGCTACCGTTTAGCGATAAAGTAAAGCATAACATAACGCTTAATGATTGACACGCAGGTCATACAATAATTAAAGACAACCCTATGGCTCCTGCCGGTTGCCGTACTCATCGACATGCAAGTCATGATATTCTATACAATACATGATCATCTCATACATCACATATATCACATCATGTAATTGGCCATACCACATCACAACATACCCTGCAAAAATAAGTTAGACGTCCTCCAATTGTTGTTGCAAGTTTTACATGGCTGCTACGGGTATCTAGCAAGAACAATTCTCATCTACGCAAAAACCACAATGGTGATACACTAGTTGCTTTTCAACCTTCTCAAGGATCGCCTTTGTCAAATCCGATCCAACTAAAGTGAGAGAAACTGGCACCCGCAAGCCATCTATGCAACAAGTTGCGGTTTAGGAAACAGTCTGTCGTAAGCGTATGAGTAATGTTGGTCCGGGCCGCTTCATCTCACAATACCGCTGAACCAAAACACGACTAAGGAAGGAAGCAATCTAAGCATCAACGCCCACACATTCTTTGTGTTCTACTCGAGATCTCATCTACACATAGACCTAGCTCTGATACCACTGTTGGGGAATGTTGCATGGGAAACAAAAATTTTCGTATGCACAAGCAAGATCTATCCATGGTGATGAGCATCTACGAGAGGGAGAGTGGATCTGCATACCCTTGTAGATCGCTAAGCGGGAAGCATTAAGAAATGCGGTTGGTGTAGTTGAACGTCTTCGCGATCCAAATTGCCAAGCATCCCGTGATCTCATAACAATCCGTCCCACGATCCAATCACGATTCGTCCCGCGAACTCATCGCGATCCGTCTCGCGATCTCATCACGATCCGTCCCGCGAACTCATCATGATCCGTCCCACGAACTCATCACGATCCGTCCCGACGGCACCTCCGCGTTCAGCACACGTACAGCTTGATGACGATCTCCGCCTTCTTGATCCAACAAGAGGGAGCGGAGAGGTAGAAGAGTTCTCCGGAAGCATGACGGCGCTCCAGCGATGGTGGTGGAACTATTCCGGCAAGGCTTCGCCTCAGCACTGCAGAAATCCGATCTAGAGGAGAAACTATGCACTAGAGGAACGGGTAGCACGTGGCTGAAAATCTAGTGCCCAAAACCCTAAAACCTATAGTATATATAAGAGGAAGAGAGCAGGAGGCTTGGCCCTCAAGGGACCAGCCCTTTGGTTCGGCCAAACTAAGAGGAGAGGAGGATTCCTCCTCCAATCCTAGTAGGACTAGGACTCCTCCCTATTTTGCCTTTTTTGCCCTTTTCCACCTTTTTCTCTTTGGGATTTTCTTCCCAGCCGCATGGGCCTTGTGTGGGACTTCCACCAGACCACTAAGGGCTGGTATTCACTCTCCCACAGCCCATGTAGCCTCTTGGGTCGAAATACCCCTCCCGAAGGTCTCCTGGTACACTACCGGCACTCTCGGTACACTACCGATGAGCCCGAAACTTTTCCGGCGACCAAAATAGGACTTCCTATATATCAATCTTTACCTCCGGACCATTCCGGATCTCCTCATGACGTATGGGATCTCATCCGGGACTCCAAACAACCTTCGGTCACCACCATAACTCTATACTACCGAAACGTCACCGAACCTTAAGTGTGCAGACCCTGCGGGTTCGAGAACTATGTAGACATGACCGAGACACCTCTACGGTCAATAACCAATAGCAGGACCCGGATGACCATATTGGTTCCTACATATTCTATGAAGATCTTTATCGGTCGAACCTCTATGTCAAGGATTCAATTAATCCAGTATGATGTTCCCTTTGTTCTTCGGTATGTTACTTGCCCGAGATTCGATCGTCGGTATCTCTATACCTAGTTCAACCTCATTACCGGCAAGTCTCGTTACTCATTATGTAATACAAGATCCCGTGACTAACACTTAGTCACATTGCTTGCAAGGCTTATTGTGATGTTGTATTACTGAGTGGGCCCTGAGATACCTCTCCATCACACGGAGTAACAAATCGCAATCTTGATCCATGCCAACCCAACAGACACCCTCGGAGATACCTGTAGAGCACCTTTATAGTCACCCAGTTACGTTGCGACGTTTGATACACACAAGGTACTCCTCCGGTGTCTGTGAGTTGCATGATCTCATGGTCATAGGAACATATACTTGACATGCAGAAAACAGTAGCAATAAACTAACACGATCATATGCTACGTTTGTAATTTGGGTCTTGTCCATCACATCATTCTCCTAATAATTTGATCCCGTTACCAAATGACATCTCATGTCCATGACTAGGAAACCATAGCCATCTTTGATCAACGAGCTAGTCTATTAGAGGCATACTAGGGACATGGTGTTGTCTATGTATCCACACATGTGTCCGAGTTTCCTATCAACACAATTATAGCATGGATAATAAACGATTATCATGAACAAGGAAATATGATAATAACTAATTTATTATTGTCTCTAGGGCATATTTCCAACAACTCCTTCCTGACTTCCCTCTTGGAAGAACTGGCCTCATTTGCTACCAGCTTTATCCTTTTTCTCTTGCTGCTTCTTGACAAGAATTTCTTCTGGTACAAAGTCTGAGTCCTCCTCATCTGAGTTGAGATTCTTCCTGGCCCTTGTGACAGCCTTAGGAAAACCATGAGAACTGGGAGTGCCTGGATCCTCTAAAGATGAGGAGCTAGCATCTGGACTAGTGCCAGCATCCATGTCAAGACTTTTCTCTCTGAGATCATTCTGACTGTCCCCTGAATCTGACATGCTGACCCTGTGAATAGATATAGATGATCAGAGGGGATAAGCATCACAAAATCCAGAAGGTTTTTTCTTTACAAATTTGAACTTTAAATTTTAAATTTAACTTTTTGCTAAGTGGGTTTCGGTTCCACCGAGTCACAAATTTCGGAACTACCGAGACATACACTCTCTTTAACAGAAACTTGGCAGCTCTTTCGGTTTGACCGAAAAGAGCAAGTCAGTTTCACCGAGAATGTTCTTAGTAGCCCTAGACAACAAATTGGTGAGACCGATTTATCATGCTTGGTGACACCGAGACAGACATGGTGGAAGATTAAACCTAAAAAAATGTGTTCTCTAATCTAAACGGAGGTTCTAGTGGATAGAGGATAGGCAATCCATGGCATGAAGAAAGGCACGACCTAATGCGCAAGAATTGAATGGGGAGCACAATAGGGTTGAGATCTTTACCCTAATTTTGCGAAGATCTCCTACGGCAACGACGACGGGTGAGATTACGGTCGACGGTGAGGATCTGTTGTGGTGAAGACGCATGGGAGTTGAAGGCGACGTGCGAAGACACACGAGCGGCATATATATATATATATATATATATATATATATATATATATATATAGACACACAAATGTTTCGTATGACCGGATGTAGTTACTCCCACTTTTGTTTGGTATGTTGTAGATAATATATATCGCATCGGAGAGTATGTACACGTATTATGTAGTATATAAGTATATTTAGATAGTATATATATACTAGTTTCTTGGTAGTATGTATCATATTTTTACCATACTTATTTTTACGTACAAATATATACGTATTTTACAATATGATAAAAACTATGGGTCAACTTCAATTTTTTACATGTAGAACACTTTAGAGTATCTTATATGTAGTATCTGAACATATCCAAAATAATAAATTAGTATATATATACTACCACATTGTAGTATATGAGACATGATAGTAACTACACCCGGCAGTAGGAGGTATTTTCCATATATATATACTACCAAATTGTAGTATATATATATATATATATATATATATATATAAGTCTATTCATCACCCAGGATGCACAATAAGTTATTCTTCAACCGAGATAATTTTACGAGCGTTTCATAAATAAATTAGGTTTGGAGTACAAATAGTTACATTTATATTGTTCACTACGTAAAATTTGATATAAAAAAACAAAAATACAGGTGATAAGACTAGAAAATTTGCATTTTATTTATATTTTACACTATGTTTTTATGGTTGTAAATTTACGTGACATGAAATATTGTTATGGTGATTTTATATTTTCTTATAGTCTCTTTTTACATATGAAACAAGGCAAAATTTACAGGACGTAAATTACGGTGCATTGATGTGAAAATAGAGGTGGGTGAAGAATAATTATTCCTCACCCAGGGTGTAATTTTATGTTCCGTAAATTTTATCATATTCCATACGTGAAAAGAGACCGTAAGAAAATATATAGTCGCCGTAAAAAATATTTATGTCATGTAAATTTACAAACATAAAATCATATTGTAAAATATACATAAAATGTGATTTTTCTCGTCTTATGACTTACATTTTTATTTTGTATGTCAAACTTTATGTAGCGAATCAATATAAATGTATGACCCTGGGTGATGAATAGACTTTCTATTAATACCCTTAAGAGTCTTATTCTAATAACACCTAACTTATTCCGCTAACACCCCCACCTACCGATGTAGCTACAAACTAACCTCCACCTCCCACCACGCATCACAAACCTCCTTCCCCACACCGCCCACCTCCTCCTCCTCCCGGCCGGCGCTGCCCACCGCCCCGCCGCCTCCTCCTACCGGCGGGCGCCACCCCACCTCCTCCTCCTCCCTGGCAGCACCGACCCACCGTCCCGCCCGACGCCGCCCCGCTTCTTACTCCCCCGCGTGCCTCCGACCCGCAGCGCTGGCCAGCGTCAGCACCGGCCCACTCCAGCCATGGCCACGGCCCCGCCACGTGCTGCAATTTGGACGGCCGTGGATTCCCCCTCTCCTCATACTCCTGGCCGGATCCACCCACTCCGACGTGTGGTGTTATTCGTCTGCGCGGCGACGCACGTCAGAGGCCCGTTGTTGGGGCGACGACTGGAGGGAAGGCGTGGGTCGGGAGGATGCGGGATTCGCCCTGTGTTGCTCCATCAATGGCGGCATTACAGTGCATCCGGATCTCTCTAGCAGTGCGCTGTGCATCTTCGTGTGGTCCATCCACGGGCGCCACATGCCGAGCTCACAAAAAAACTGGACTTGCAGTACGTGAGGTGTGCGCGTGTTGTGTGAAAGGCGACGACGTGAAGTTTGGTTGTGGCACGCACTTGCAGTACGCGAGGCATGCTTGTGAAGTGCGCAAGGCAGCTCAAGTTGTGTGAGCGTTGTGGTGCCCGGACGTCCAACATACGAGTTCCCGTCGATGACCGGAAAAAGAAATGCAGTTCTTTAGTCTCGACCAAGCGGTTCACTAACGTTGACCATGTGAACCTCATTCCACTTCCTCCTCTGAAAAAATTCATGCAGTTCACTTTCCAGTCTATTGCAGTATGATTTTCAGTCTGAAGCAGTACATTTTTCTGTTTGATGCAGTTCCCTCATCGATTTTGGTGTCGCGAAAAACAGTGTCGTGTAGTTTTTCGACACAAAGTTCACTAGTCTTTGTATTGCAGTACTTCCGCTACGCAAAGTGCAGTGCCCTCACGTTGTGTGTGTAGTTCACAAGTGTTAGCAAAATAACTATTCTTCGCTGTCGGTGACACTCGTTCGGAGATATCGGTGCCACCGAGTTTCTTACTATGAGGAGACAGTGAAACTCGATGAGGCCGAGATTTTCTAAATCGGTGGTACCGAGGTTCTTAAAACCTAATCAACCCTAGTGACTCAGTGAGACCAAGATTGTGGAATTGGTTACACAAAATTTCACATGGGAGGTTTTGGAAGTCAGCTCTTGTCGAAACGGAACTCCGAGTGCTCCTCACACAAAGGGTGCGAAAATTGCTTGCTCAAATTTTGTGATGAAGCATGAATATAATTTGAGACGAGAAAGCATAGATAGCTAGAGAAGCGTCCTATGCTTTCTTGTGCATCCAATTGGCCAAGGAAAAATGAAAGCCAAATAACAACAATTGTATATCCTCGAATGAGAAAATATATGCATACCAACATGCTCACACAATAAGATGTCAAATGAAATCATGACAAACATGCATAACTACTCTAGTATCTACCAAGCACTTTGGCGATGATGGAGTCATCTATATATGAGTATATTGACTTAGGAGCCAAGTAAGAATACTTGATCATAGGTCATACTCATCGTTTAAGCACAAGTGGGGTCACCATTTTTACATGAAGCATTTAATGTTGTCACATCTTATGAGATGCTTTAACTCAAGTCTTAGAGTAAATCTCCCCATTGATGTGACATCCCCCCTAAGAGGGATAAACTAACCTTGGGTTTTGTCGATGAAGACTTCATGTAGGTGATGTAGTGGTGGATGCTCATTGTTGACAAATATCATCTTGAGTTGGGAGCAATCCTTGTTGTTTTGTACTCTTCTCACCTACATGGGTTAGTCCCATATAAGGAACAAATACAAGGATATCTATGGGCATGGAGTGAAGCATATTTAGATGATATCCATTGATTCTTTTACTACCTCATCCCTTGCTTACCTTTGAGGGAATTTGTGACTCCTTGAACTATTGCATAAGGTTGGAGTTGATTGCAAATAGTCCTTGCCAAAAATGAATATGAGTGAATTTCATTGGCGGAGTCACCCCTCAAGAACTTCTCTAGTTCTTCTTCTTCGGGACCCACATCAAGTTGATGAGAATCCTTGGAGTTGAAGTATAAATTGACGAAGTAGCTTGTGGTAGCCTTGGGAACACACTTGACCATGGCCAGGGATTTATCTTCAAATGTGTCAATCTTGTCTTGAAGCTTGTCCTTGCCCTTAAGCTCGTGGTCTTGTGGTACAAGGTCATCTTGAGCTTTTGTTCCATTGGGGAGAGCAGGTGAATAATTCTCCCTTTGAGGAATAAACTTCGCCTTGGGGTATTGACCTTCTTGCCATTCAACTCCATTGGCGTTGAAGGAGCCAATGCATTTGTTCTTCTGGTATCCTCCATGCCGATGTCTACTATGCAACCTTCTTCTTGTAGACTCGTGTTGGGCCTCCAAGCGCAGAGTTTTGTAGGACAGTAGAAAATTTCCCTCAAGTGGATGACCTAAGGTTTATCAATCCATGCGAGGTGTAGGATGAAGATGGTCTCTCTCAAATAACCCTACAACCAAATAACAAAGAGTCTCTTGTGTCCCCAACACCCCCAATACAATGGTAAATTGTATAGGTGCACTAGTTCGGCGGAGAGATGATGATACAAGTGTAATGTGGATGGTATATATAGGTTTTTGTAATCTGAAAATATAATAACAGCATGGTAACTAATGATAAAAGTAAGCACAAACGGTATTGCAATGCTTAGAAACAAGGCCTAGGGTTCATACTTTCACTAGTGCAAGTTCCCTCAACAATACTGACATAGTTGAATCATATGTAAATCCCTCACGTGTGACAAAGAGTTCACTCCAAAGTCACAAATAGCGGAGAACAAACGAAGAAATTATTGTAGGGTATGAAACCACCTCAAAGTTATCTTTTCTGATCAATCTTATGAGCTATCCCTATAAGTTTCACAAACATCCCTAGAGTTCGTACTAAAATAACACCTTAAGATACACATCAACCAAAACCCTAATGTCACCTAGATACTCCAATGTCACCACAAGTACCCATGGGCTTGATTATACGATATGCATCACGCAATTTCAGATTCATCATGTTCAATCCAACACAAAGAACTTCAAATAGTGCCCCAAAGTTTCTACCGTAGATTCAAGACGAAAACATGTGTCGACCCCTATGCATAGATTCCCAAGGTCACGAAACCTGCAAGTTGATCACCAAAACATACATCAAGTGGATTGACAGAACATCCCATTGTCACCACGGATATACCATCACAAGACATACATCAAGTGTTCTCAAATCCTTAAAGACTCAATACGATAAGAAAACTTCAAAGGGAAAACTCAACTCATCACAAGAAGATAGAGAGAGGAAAACTCCATATGATTCATCTATATCAATAAAGCTCGCGGTACATCAAGGTCGTTCAATCTCAAGAACACGAGAAAGAGAGAGAGAGAGAGAGAGAGATCAAACACATAGCTACTGGTACATAGCCTCAGCCCCGAGGGTGAACTACTCCCTCCTCGTCATGGAGATCGCCGGGATGATGAAGATGGCCTCCGGTGATGGTTTCCCCCTCTGGTAGGGTGCCGGAACGGGCTCCTGAATGGTTTTTCGTGGCTCTGGAGGCTTGCAGCGGCAAAATTCCCGATCTAGGTTTCTTCTCGAAGGTTTGGGTATTTATAGGAGTATTTGGCATTGGTCCCACGTCCAGAAGGTTCCCGCGGAGGTCACAAGCCAGCTAGGCATGGCCAGGGGGTGGGCGCGCCCTGGTGGCTTGTGACTCCCTCGAGACTCTTGTCCGGTGTCTTTTCGCTCCAGTATTTTTTATATTTTCCAAAAATATTATCCGTAAAATTTCAGCCCATTCCGAGAACTTTTATTTCTGCACAAAAACGACACGATGGTAGTTCTGCTGAAAACAACATCAGTCCGAGTTAGTTCTAATAAAGTCACACCAAAATCATATAGAATTATTGTAAACATGGCATGAATACTTCATAAATTATAGATACGTTGGAGACGTATCAGCATCCCCAAGCTTAATTCCTGCTCGTCCTCGAGTAGGTAAATGATAAAAGAAATAATTTATGAAGTGTGAATGCTAGCATAATGCATAAATTTGATCAATGATAGTTCCAAACACTTTTTCTAGCATCATTATATATCATAAACAGTAGCTCATCTCATAACACTTCTCATGATGAAGTAACAGACTATTCGCATGTTAAAGTATAGACCATAAAGTTTCTTGAAAACTAACAAACTATGCTTTAGACCATAAAGTTTCTATGTAAGAGCTTTGATTTAGCAAATTCCACATACTCAACTATCATATAGTCTTTCATGATTGCTAACTCTCAAAGCATATTTTAGAGCAAATGACATCCGTTGAACACATAGAAAGATAGGGGATTAATGTTTCGCCTCCCAACATACTTATCATATAGATAATTGTCAACAATAATAATTCATGATCAAATATATTTGAATGGCCATATATGCCTAGATCTTTCCCCACCATATGATGCTTGCCAAGAGAAAAAGGCGAAATATAGGAAGTGGTGAAGACCACCACGACTCTTGTATAAAGGTAAGTATTAGAAAGTAAAAGATAGGCCCTTCGTAGAGGGAAGCATTGATTTGTAGAGGTGCCAGAGCTCGAGCTTTTAAAATAGAGTTGAATAATAATTTAGAGAGGTATGCTTTCATTGTCAACATAACAACCGAGAGATCTCGATATCTTCCATGCTAGATACATTATAGGCGGTTCCCAAACAGAATGGTAAAGTTTTTACTCCCCCTCCACCAATCAATCACACTCCATGGTGAGCCAAATCCACTGGTACTGTCCATACAAACAACAATCCTGGGGGAGTTTTGTTTCATTATATTTTGATTTGACTTTTGAGCATGGAACTGGGCATCCCGAATACTAGCCACTTTCTCGTGAATGATAGTGAATCACACATATCATGAGAATAGCCCACCTAGCATGCAAGATACTGACAACCCCTAGTCACTATGTGAGCGATTCGGGAATACAAAACAGAATATTATTTGAAGGTTTAGAGTTTGGCACATGCAAATTTACTTGGAACGACAGGTAAATACCACATATAGGTAGGTATGGTGGACTCATATGGGAAAACTTCGGGTTTAAGGGTGTTTGGATGCAGAATTAGTATTTCTACTTGGTGCGGAAGCTTTGGCTAGTGTGAGGTGGAAGCAAGCACCACATGTTGGAGGATCCATAACAATATAACTTCTATACAAATATACCCAAAAATAACTCATTACGTTGTCTTCCTTATCTAACTTCAGCTAATTTGATCAAGTTTGAAAATAATTAATGGGTATTCACAATCATAGGAGATGTCCAATATAGTATATTTATATGTGAAATCTCTCTTCCTTCGATATTCTTTCATGAATTGTTCAAGTGACCAATGCGGTGTTTGCTAACTTTCAATAAATTTTACCACCTATACTTCTGATATGTGAAGTCATTAATCCCCATGGGATAAGCATATAAAACATATATAATTTCATATTTATGATACCCAATTCATTCAACCATTTACTCATAGGATAAAAGTGAAGCACAAGAGTAAATGACAAAACTACTCCAAAACATATAAGTGATGATCAATGAGTAGTCAAACAATTAAGTAGCTATGTGAGGAATTTATCTCTCTCTATCTCTCTCAATAAAGATTTTGTGATCTGAGTATTTTATTTACACAGAAAGCAAAACAAAAATATCACTTCAAGAATAACACATATCATGTGAACGAATAAAAATTTAGGCTCAACATAGGCTAACCGATAGTTGACGAAGAGTGGTGGGATGCGTAGCATACCCAAGCTTAGATGTTTGAGAGTTCTTGAAATATTTACTTTGGGTGCCTTGGTCATCCCCAATCTTTAGCTTTTGTATCTTGTTCAATCCTCTCATATCCTAGTTTCACCTATTCTCAAAAACTTCATCCACACAAAACTCAAAAAGAACTCGTGAGATAGGTTAGTACACATAAGAATAAATCAACACTTCATGTACTGCCAAGACAAGTTGCACAAAAATTTTCAAAAATTATTTATTGTATACTATCATTTCCACAATTTGTATCTACCAATATAGGCTATGGAAACTGTAGCATAAGTAGATAACAAAACTATGACAGCAATCTATCTAAATAGAACAGTTTGTAGCAATTTATGAAAACAGTGTACTTATGTAACATAAAAATTTATGAAACTTTAGGAAATGCTATAAAATTTATATGACAATAATTTTTAAAAATTTCATAAACTTTACACATTCCAGTAAAATGTGAAAATACAAACACTACAACAGAAGTTTCTATTTTTACCCAACACATATCAAAACATACATTGCAAGCAGCCTAAGGCAATTTTTGGAACTTTTATTGGAAAACAAGATTATAAATAACACCTAACAGAGAACAACCAAAATAAGATTACACTCCAAGCAAAACTTATATTATGTGACAAATAAAAATATAGCTCCAAGTAAGATATACCGATAGTGTTGAAGACGAAAGAGGGGATGCCTTGCGGGGCATCCCCAAGCTTAGGCGCTTGAGTATTCCTTGGATATTACCTTGGGGGTGTCTTGGGAATCCCCAATATTAGGTTCTTGTCACTCCTTATTCTCCTCATATCGGTGTCTCACCCAAAACTTGAAAACTTCAATCACACAAAACTTAATGGAACTTCGTGAGAAGGGTTAATGTAGTAAAGATATATCATTCACTTAGGTACTGTCAAGACAAGATTCATAATTATTACCACATGATACCTACTGTATTCCCTCATTACCACAATTTATATTGCTCAATATAAGCTATAGGAACACTTGAAACAAGCAAACTATGCATGCAAAACAGAATCTGTCAAAAACAGAATAGTCTATAAAGATCTGAATGATCACCAAACTTCTCTGACTCTACAAATTCTAAAAAATAGTACATACAAAATAATTTGCATATAAATGTTGTGTAGAAATTTCAGAATTGTTGACACTCCGGTAAAATCGAATAATTCATATACTGGACGGAAAACTTTCTGTTTTTGCACAGAATCAAACAAGAAAGAATCCACACTATCCCAAAGGCTTTACTTGGCACTTTATTGAAATAAAAGACACAAAAAATGATTGCTACAGCATATTAATCATGTGAACACATCAAAACAGAAAGTAAAGGTGTTGGGTTGTCTCCCAACAAGCGCTTTTCTTTAATGCCTTTTAGCTAGGCATGATGATTTCAATGATGCTCGTATAGGAATAATAATTGAAACATGCAAAAGAGCATCATGAATATCACGACAAGCACTTTTAAGTCCAACCCACTTCCTATGCATAGGGATTTTGTGAGCAAACAATTTATAGGCGCAAGAATCAACTAGCATAGGAAGGTAAAACAACCATAACTTCAAAACTTCCAACACATAGAGAGGAAACTTGATATTATTGCAATTCCTACAAGCATATATTCATCCCTCATAATAATTTTCAGTAGCATCATGAAGTAATTCAACAATATAACTATCACATAAAGCATTATCTTCATGATCTACAAGCATAGAAAATTTATCACTCTCCACATAAGCAAACTTCTTCTCATTCATAGTAGTGGGAACAAACTCAACAAAATAACTATCATGTGACACTTGATTGACATAACCACATTGAATATTAAAATCATGATAATAGCTTTAATGGTTGTCATTACTCTTTATAGCATACGTGTCATCATGATAAACATCATATATAGGAGGCATGCCATAATCATAATAGTTTTGCTCATCAAAACTTGGGGGACTAAAAATATCATCTTCATCAAACGTAGCATCCCCAAGCTTGTGGCTTTGCATATCATTAGCATCATGGATATTCAAAAAATTCATACTAACAATATTGCAATCATGCCCATCACTCAAAGATTTAGTGCCAAACATTTTAATAACTTGTTCTTCTAACACTCAAGCACAATTTTCCTTTCCATTATTTTCACGAAAGACATTAAAGAGATAAAGCATATGAGGCAACCTCAATTCCATATTTTTTGTAGATTTCTTTTATAAAACCAAACTAGTGAAAAACAAGAAACTAAAATATTCAATTTCAAGATCTAAAGATATACCTTCAAGCACTCACCTCCCCGGCAACGGCGCCCGAAAAGAGCTTGATGTCTACTATGCAACCTTCTTCTTGTAGACTCGTGTTGGGCCTCCAAGCGCCGAGTTTTGTAGGACAGTAGCAAATTTCCCTCAAGTGGATGACCTAAGGTTTATCAATCTGTAGTAGGTGTAGGATGAAGATGGTCTCTCTCAAACAACCCTGCAACCAAATAACAAATAGTCTCTTGTGTCCCCAACACACCCAATACAATGGTAAATTGTATAAGTGCACTAGTTCGGCGAAGAGATGGTGATACAAGTGTAATATGGATGGTAGATATAGGTTTTTGTAATCTGAAAATATAAAACAAGCAAGGTAACTAATGGTAAAAGTAAGCACAAACGGTATTGCAATGCTTAGAAACAAGACCTAGGGTTCATACTTTCAATAGTGCAAATTCTCTCAACAATACTGACATAGTTGAATCGTATGTAAATCCCTCACATGCGATAAAGAGTTCACTTAAAGTCACAAATAGCAGAGAACAAATGAAGAAATTATTGTAGGGTACGAAACCACCCCAAAGTTATCTTTTCTGATCAATCTTATGAGCTATCCCTATAAGTGTCACGAACAGCCCTAGAGTTTGTACTAAAATAACACCTTAAGATACACATCAACCAAAACCCTAATGTCACCTAGATACTCCAATGTCACCACAAGTACCCATGGGCTTGATTATACGATATGCATCACACAATTTTAGATTCATCATGTTCAATCCAACACAAAGAACTTCAAAGAGTGCCCCAAAGTTTCTACTGGAGATTCAAGACGAAAACATGTGCCAACCCCTATGCATAGATTCCCAAGGTCACGGAACCAGCAAGTTGATCACCAAAACATACATCAAGTGTATCAATAGAACATTCCATTGTCACCACGGATATCCCATCACAAAACATACATCAAGTGTTCTCAAATCCTTAATGACTCAATCCGATAAAAAAACTTCAAAGGGAAAACTCAACTCATCACAAGAAGATAGAGAGGAAAAAACTCCATATGATTCATCTATATCAATAAAGCTCGCGGTACATCAAGATCGTGCCATCTCAAGAACACGAGAGAGAGAAATCAAACACATAGATACTGGTACATACCCTAAGCCCCGAGGGTGAACTACTCCCTCCTCGTCATGGAGACTGCCGTGATGATGAAGATGGCCTCCGGTGATGGTTTCCCCCTCCGACAGGGTGCCGGAAAAGGCTCCCAATTGGTTTTTCGTGGCTCTAGAGGCTTGCGGCAGCGGAACTACCGATCTAGATGAAGAACCTTTCTTGCCTTTGTTGCTAGTCTCCTTAGGCTTAACTTGTGGAACAAATGTGGACAAGTTTCATTTGGCAACATAAGAAGAACTCTCCTTTTGAAGATCATCATTTATAGTTTTAAGAAACTCATGCTATTTCTCTGAATTTAGCTTCTCGAAGCATAGCTTCCCATGTGTTTTTAAGAGCTCTCTATGATCTTCTAGAGTAGATTCATGATCTAACTTCAGAGTGTTTAGTTCTTTAGTTAGACATTTAATCTCCTTCTTATCATCAACATACGACTTATCTTGATTAGCATGATTATCATCAAGTTTGTTTTGACTAACATCACTAGTTTTATCAAAGAGCAATCCATCATCTCCTGGTAAATCATCCTCATCACTATTGAATTCAATGTATTCAACATGTGATACCTTGGGGCCTTTATCCATGAAGCAACTTACACTTCCTTCATTTGGTGAATCAAATATATCATAAGAGTTAGAGGTTACGGGTGTTGATCCGGCAATACCTTCATCTTGACTATAGTCGGAGTTGGAGTGGTAGTTTCTCTTGGATTGGTTGTCAAATTCGGAGTTGGAAACCCATTCACCAAGATGAGCTTCATGTCTTATTTTTGTGTAGCTCTTAGTGTACTTGTCCTTCTTCTCCGAGTCCTTTCTTCTCCGGGAGGGTCTTTATTCATAGCGATCTTCTCTACTCCTCTCTCTATGCGGTGATTCATCTTTTGAGATTCGTCTTCTAGGTGACTCTTATCTCCTTTTGTCGGGTGCATGCACTCATTGGAATTGTGTCCAAGACTTCCACAATTGTAACAATTTCAGTCACGACTAGAGGAACACTTCTCTTCATATTTTGAATTGGAGCTTCTCTCTTTGCCTCTACTCTTTGTAGAACTTGTTGAATTTCTTGACCATGAGGCTTATTTCTTCATTGGTAACAAGGTTGTCACTTGAGTAGCGGGAGTGTCACTTGTAGCTTTGTATGCACCGCTTGATTTGGTGTGAAGTTCTTCTTTGTCCTTGAGTGACATCTCATGAGCAACAATCCTACCAATGACTTCCGTAGGCTTGAGATCTTTGTAGTTTGGCATCATTTGGATCAATGTGCACACGGTGTGGTACTTTTCATCCAATGCTCTAAGGATCTTCTTGATGATGAATTTGTCGGCTATCTCTTCACTTCTAAGCCAGCAATCTCATTGGTGATGAGAGCAAGCCTAGAGTACATTTCCACTACTCCTTCACCATCCTTCATCTTGAACTTGTCAAGTTGACTTTCTAGCACATCCAACTTAGATTCCCTGACGGGTTCGGTACCTTCGAGCATATCAACCAAAGTTTCCCAAATTTCCTTTGCATTCTCTAGAAGGCTTATCTTTTTGAACTCTTCGGGTCATAATGAAAGCAAATTTGCTCCCTTGGTGGTTTTGGTAATTAATAACACCATATATGTCATTGAACTAATGTTTCCACTAAGCATGTTTCAGGAAAAGTTCAATGATAAGTTTGCGGAAGGATTGTGGAATACCCCAAGATGCAAGGAAATAGATTTGCAAAGCTTCAAGACAAAGGACTCTACATTTTACTTTTGTGAGAAATCACTTTGCGTCCAAAGGAAATCCAATACTACTAAAAAGGGGGTAGGGTACTCTTGGTGAACAAAATGCTCATATGTGCTCAAGTGATAGTCACCACATACACCCACAAGCTCTTCCACAAAGTCTGTCCAAAGCCAAATATCCAAAATCGGTGCAACCAACACTTTCTACTCGGTGCCACCGATTCCCAACCTTAGACAGACTCAGCCAAACCCTAGCCACTTTGGTGCAGCCGATTCTGTTTCAGTGCCATCAAGTTTGGGTTGCCAACTTTCAGTTACACAAATTCACAAAATCGGTCCCACCGAGTTTGTTGAATCAGCGTCACCGAGTTTAGCAATCTGACCGTTGGTCACCTTATCGATGTAACTGAGTTTTATGTATCGGTCTCACCGAGACTCAAAAGTTGCTACCACAGAGATTTACACATCAGTGTCACTGAGTCTGACTTATAAGATGTAATGGTTGGATTTCTGGGGATGCCTATATGTATCCCTCCACCTCCACCTACTCGAAGAAAAATCACTCAGAACAGATCCCCACTCATACCTACTGATTTTCTGAGAGAGAGCCACCTACTCATGTGTTGAGATCATGCCATTCCATTCCAACCATATGAATCTTGATCTCTAGCCTCCCCAAGTTGCTTCCCACCCAATCAATCTCTTCCACCATAGCCAAATCTGTGAGAGAGCGATTGTGTGTTGAGGAGTCTATCATCTTGAAGCGCAAGAGCAAGGAGTTCATCAACATTATCAAGCCTATTACCTTTTGGAGGGTGGTGCCTCCTAGATTGGTTAGCTGTCGCTTGGGAGCCTCCTACTTCGTGTTGTGGAGTGAACCAAGAAGTTTGTAAAGGCAAGGAGATCATCTACTTCGTGAAGATCTACCCCGAGTTAGGCTAGTCCTCCGTGAACATAGGCCATCATGGTATAGTCAAGGTTACTTCTTCATGGAACCCTCCATGGGTAGAGCCCTCCATGGACTCTCGTGACCGTTACCCTTTGTGGGTTTAAGACTCCGTAAATGTGGATGTATGATAGCACCACCTATCGGAACCACGAGGAAAAATCATCATGTCTCAAATTGTGTTTGATCTTCCTACCCTTCCTTTACTTACATGCTTGTCTTTACTTTCTGTTGCTATACTCGTAGACATGCATGTTTAGGGTGTACTTGACTTGCTATGAATGCTAAAATCTACCAACATTTAAAATTGGGAAAAGGTAGATTTTTATTTGCTCAAGTAGTCTAATCACCCCCTCTAGACCTAGTTTCGATCCTACAAGTGGCATTAGAGCATTGGTCTCCATTGCATTGGTTTCACAACCTAGGAGAGTATGGCATCTAGTGAGGGAACTTATCACCATAGAGGTCGTACTTTAATGGCACTAATTTTGCTAGTTGGAAGCACAAAATGAAAATGCACCTTCTTGGTCATAACCCCGCCGTTTGGGTTGTTGTTTGTGTTGGATTGCAAGGTGAATTCTTTCTAGATGGAAGAGAACCGGATCGCGAAGCGACTTAGGAAGAATTGAAGATGTTGCAACTCAATGTTCAAGCATGTGACATTCTCTTCAACTACATATGCCCCGGAGAATTTAACAAAATCAGCCGTATTGAGAATGGAAAAGAGGTTTGGGATACTTTGGTTGATATGCATGAAGGTACCGAATCTGTGAGAGAATCCAAGTTGGATGTTCTTCAAAGTCAACTTGACAAGTTCAAGATGAAGGATGGTGAAGGAGTCACTGAGATGTACTCTAGGCTAGCTCTCATCACCAATGAGATTGCCGGCTTAGGAGGCAAAGAAATGACCGACAAATTCATCAAGAATGTACTTCGAGCTTTGGATGATTGATATGACACCATATGCACATTGATCCAAATGATGACCAACTACAAAGATCTCAAGCCAACGGAAGTGATTGGAAGGATCGTTTCTCATGACATGGTACTCAAGGACAAGGAAGAGCTTCACCACAAGTCTAGCAGTGCTTACGAAGCCACAAGTGATGCTCCCACAAATTCAAGCAACAACCTTGTCACAAATGAAGACATAAGCCTCATGGTCAAGAAATTCAACAAGTTCTACAAGAATAGAAGCAAGGATCAAAGCTCCAACTAAAGATATGAAGAGAAGCGTTCGTCAAGTTGTGACTGAAACTGCTACAATTGTGGGAAGCCCGGACACTACTCCAATGAGTGCACGACTCCTTACAAAAGGAAAGGAGAGTCACCAAGAAGATGAAGCTCAAGAGAAGAGTCACCTCAAAGATAGAGAAGGAGTAGGGATGTTCGTTGTGAACGAAGATCCTCAAGGATAAGTAGGGACTCGAAGAAGAAGGACAAGTAAACAAAGAGCTACTCAAGAATAAGACATCAAGCTCATGTTGGTGAATGGGTTTCCGGCTCCGAATCCAACAACCACTCCAAGAGAAGCTACCACTCCGACTCCTACTATAGTCAAGATGAAGGTGTTGCCGGAGTTGCACTAGTCACAACTGACTCCTATGACATATTTGATTCACCAAATGAAGGGAGTGGATGTTGATTCATGGCTAAATACCCCTAAGGTATCACACCCCGAGTATCTTGATTTCGATAGTGATGAGGATGACTTGTTAATTGAAGATGACTTCCTATTTGACAAATCTAGTAATGTTAGTCAAGATGAACTTGCTAGTAATCACTCTAGTCTAGATAAGTTGTGTGATGATGATAAGTTGCAAATAGAACGACCAACTCAAGAACTAAACACTCTTAATTTAGCTCATGAGTCTACTCTGCAAGATCATAAAGAGCTTGAAAGGACACATGAGAAGCTCCGCTTTGAGAAGCTCAACTTAGAGCAAGAGCATGAGTTCCTTAAAGATTTCAATGACGATCTTCGAAAGAAGACTTCTTCTTATCTAGCCAAACGACTTCTCTTGTCTATGTTCATGCCACAAGTTAAGACTAAGCAAACTAGTAACAAAGGCAAGAAAGTTTCTTCAACTAGTAGCAATAAAAATGATAAATCAATTGATATTGCTTCTAGTAGTTCTATTGATCCCACTAACTCTTCTCTTAGCCAAGTTACACTTGAGCAAGAAAAGAACTTTTGAAAGGGATTATAGAGAAAGGTATCTACAAGAGTCTTGAAGGGTGCAAACAATTTGAGGAGATTGTACACAAGCACGGAGGATACTGGAAGAATCGTGGTGTTGGCTACTTCAACGGTAATGGAGTTGAATGGGAAGAAGGTCAATACCCCAATCCCAAGTTTGTTCCTCAAAAGGAGAAGTATGAAAATACTCTCCCCAAGGGAACAAAAGCTCAAGATGACCTTCCACCACAAGACCCCAAGCTCAAGGGCAAGAACAAGCTTCAAGAGGACATTGCCTCATATGAAGATGAATCCCAAGCTTTGGTGAAGTGGATTCCCAAGGCTAGTACAAGATAAACTTCTACAACTGCTACCTCAACACCAAGGATCCCCATCAACTTGATGTGGGTCCCCAAGAAGAAGAACTAGAGAAGTACTTTTGGATCTCTTTGTATGAGGAGCACTCGGAGTTCCGTACCGACAAAGGACTGACCATTAAAAACATCCCAAGTGCATCTCGATGGAACCAACTCAAAAATCTCGGTCTCACTTAATGCCTAGGGTTGATCTGGTTTTCAATCTCGATACTACCAATTCCATATTCTCAGTTACACAGAGTTTCCCTGTCAGTTGATAGTTGAGAAACTCGTTGACACCGAAAATTTAGAATCGACATCACTGACGGTGAGGGGTATATATGCTATGGACCCGACGCTTTGAAATTCAATCTTCAATCATCGCGCGCCATAACCCTAAGTTGTCGTTTCAAAGACCCCTGGTCATCGCCTTTCCTCACCAAGCGTCTCCGCGCTGGGAATCGCCGCTGTCAACGAAATCTTCTGCATCATCGCCGTCGTAGCTGATCCATTGCCAAGTTAGGGTATGGATTCATCCCCCTTCTGTGCTCCAACCTCTGATTCTTGCGCATTAGGGATTTTCCATCGTCTAGCCACCGTTTGAGATTGATCTGTCCACAAGAAACTTCCATTAGATAGTGAACAAGCGATTTTCTAGGGTTTGCCATCCGCCCGATGAAACTCGGTGGAACAGAAGCGAACAAATTGGTGTTACCGATTTTCCCTCTATGCTGCTGAGAGCTATCTCGGTGAAACCGAGTACTCCTTTTCGGTCTCACCGAAAGGAGTGCCAAGTTTCTGTTAAAGAGAAAGTCAGTCTCAGTAGCATCGAAATTTTTGCTTCGGCTGTACCGATTTTCATGTGACAGAATGCAAACCTTGAGAATATTTTGTTCAAACTTTCAAAAATTCTGCATTTTGTGATGAATTATCCTATTCCACTCTTCTCAAGTCTATTCACAGGGTCAGTATGTCAGATGCTGAGGACAGCCAAAACTTGCAGGAGCAAAACATTGACATGAGTTCAGGCACTAGCCCTGGGTCCAGCTCATTTTCAAATCCAGGCACCCCTAGTTCACATGGGTTGCCTAAGGCTGCAACAAGGACCGGGAAGAGACTGAATTCAGATGAGGAGGATTCAGATTTTGTACCAGAGGAGGTTCTTGCTAAGAAGCAAGAGAAGGCTGCCAAGAAGTCAGTCAATGAGGCCAGCTCTTCCAGGAGGGTAGTCAGCAAGACATATGCACCTCCAGAGACTATGAGAGCACCTAAGAGTGCTAGGACTACCATGGACATTGAGCCCCAAGGAAGTCATTTCCTAAGAAGGCAAGAGATAAGAATGCCAGAAAGAGGATTATTTGTATTGTTGGCAGACCTACCTCAATTTTTGAGGATCCAGAGGAGGCTGCTGGTGGTGCTGCTGAGGAGGAGGAGGAAGAAGAGCATGTTGTCAAGTCCCCTCCCAAGAAGAAGCAGAAGAAGCTGTTGGCAGATGCTATGCCAAAGCCAGGTCCCTCCAAGGGCACCAAGTCTGCATCTAAGAAGGCTGATGCTGAGAAGTCCAAGAGGACTACAAGAGACATCCCAGCTTCTGAGAAGAACAAGTGATCTACTTTAAGAGAAGCTGATGATGCTATGTGTGCTTTGATGAAGCTTAGACCTCATCTTCCAGAACATAATGCCAACCATCCAATTGCCGAGGATATGAAGAAGAAGGATGCAAGATTGAGAGTCTGGAGAGCCATTGATCCTTACTCTCGTAGGAGGAAGACAGTTGTGGACTACAAATTCTACACCAAGGAGCAATAGAATTTCTATGAGATTGTGCTGCTTGACAAGAGTCCAGCTGTGAGGGATATGAGATATGTGGACTAGAAGTACATCAAGGAGAATGAAAACTATTTCCCATGTGTCCAAGACAACTTCCACTGCATTGGCATTGATCAGTTTGTTGGTTGAGAGTTCACTGCATGGAATGACGAGATGATCATGCAATTCTACTCCACTACTCACTTCTATGGAGATGGTAGGATAGTGTTGATGATAGAAGGTGCAAGATACGAGTCTATAGTTGATGAATGGGCTGCCATCTTAGGAGTCCTGGAGGCATAGGATGGTGACATATGCATGTAATCAGAGTCGAAGGCAAGCCACAATGCCATGAAGGACATGTACAATGTCATTCATGCTGCACAGCTTCAGTCCCACAAGCTAGGATCCATCTATCATCTCCAGGAAGGTCTCCGCACCATTAACACTATATTGAGGCATACTTTGATGCCCAAGTCAGGTGAAGAGAAGATGATCCGATGCTACTACATCAACTTGATGATTCACGTTGACCAGAACCAGAGGTTCAGAGTGATGGACTTGATAGTGGAGACTATGAAGAGGGTTGCTGCTGATCAGAAGCGCTCATGCTGCTATGCACCCTATATTCAGATGCTTATCAACTCCAAGCTTGAGAAGCACATCTTTTCTCTAGACAGACTCCACTTGCCCCTACAACCAGATTTTGAGGACAACATTGTGGTGATGGACCCAGACCATCCCACATCAGCTGCAGCTTAGGCACAGGCAGAGGCACAGGCAGAGGCAGCTAGAGCCACTAGTGCTCAAGTCCCTAGAACCAGGAACGAGCAGATGGATCTCTTGATCTCTACTGTCATGGACATGAAGAAGGACATCAAAACCATACTGGATAGTTAGGAAAGCCTTGTGAACATCTTTGAGGATAGAGTGAAGACCCTCAATGACAAGGTGGATGTGCTGACCAAGACCGTCAACAAGATCAAGAAGGAAGTAGATGAAGCTCCTATCCGTCGCGCCTCTTTAGAGTCTGATTCTTCTGATGATGATGAGGATAGTGCACCTGTTAGGACGACTACCAAGTTCAGGACATAGGCCAGGACACCTACAGTGCCAGCTTTGGAGATGAGACCTTCATCTCTACTCCACCTTCAGTGACTTCAGCTCCATCAGCTCCTCTAGTACCTCCAGTTGCTACTCCGACTTTTTCCAGGACATCAGCAGAGGTCTTCGCCGATGCAGTTCTCTAGACTCCGACATCAACCACCAGAGGAGATCAGCCACAGAATGACGATTAGCTATATCTCTTTGATCTTTTTGGTAACTTGTTGCCAAAGGGGGAGAAGTTGTATATAAATATTTAGGCTTCGTGTGCGAGAGCATTTGGTTTTTATTGCCGTTTCAAAAACATTTGGTCTTTTGGTTTGGATGTGTTATACTTTTATTTATGTTTGATCATACGCTTTAATGTGTGTTGCTACTATTTCCTATGCTTTTGATGATTATGAGATGATCATTCACTTTGCTTGATGTGTTGTTCTATGATATTAACTCTTACTTACTCACGCACACCACCAAGATGTATGTGACATGTAAGAAGTGCCCCATGTACCTAATCGATTGTGCATTTGCATTCATACGCAAATTTAAAAATAATGCACAAATTTAGGGGGAGCTCTTTCTTATCACATACTTCTCAAAGCGACAATTATATTCATTGATTATATCATATGTCGAAGCTTTGATCTATATGTTGTCATCAATTACCAAACATGGGGAGATTGAAAGCACATTTGCTACCTTGGTGGTTTTGGTAATTAATAACAACATATATGTCATTGAACTAATGTTTCCACTAAGCATGTTTCAGGAAAAGTTCAATGATAGGTTTGCACAAGTGTTGTGGAATACCCCAAGATGCAAGGAAATAGATTATCAAAGCTTCAAGAAAAAGGAATCTACATTTTACTTTTGTGAGAAATCACTTTGAGTCCATAGGAAAGCCGATACTATTAAAAGGGGGTAAGGTACTATTGGTGAACAAAATGCTCATATGTGCACAAGTGATAGTCACCACATACACCCACAAGCTCTTCCACGAAGTCTATCCAAAGCCAAATATCCAAAATCAGTGCAACCAACACTTTCCACTCGGGGCCATCGATTCTCAACCTCACACAGACTGAGCCAAACCGCCACTTCGGTGCAGTCAATTCTGTTTCGGTGCCACCGAGTTTGGGTTGCCAACTTTCTGTTGCGCAAATTCACAAAATCGGTCCCACCAAGTTTGTTGAATGTGTCACCGAGTTTGGCAAGCTGACCGTTTGTCACCTTATCGGTGCAAACGAGTTTTACGTATCAGTCTCACCGAGATTCAAAAGTTTCTACCTTTGAGGCAACTCGGTACCACCGAGTTTCATACATAGGTGTCATCGAGTCTGACTTATTAGGTGTGACGGTTGGATTTTTGGAGATGCCTATATATACCCCGCCACCTCCACCTACTCGTATAAAATCACTCAGAACATATCCCCACTCATACCTACTCATATTTTTAGAGAGAGCCACCTACTCATGTGTTGATATCATGCCATTCCATTCCAACCATATGAATCTTGATCTCTAGCCTCCCCAAGTTGCTTTCCACCCAATCAATCTCTTCCACCATAGCCAAATCTGTGACAGAGTGATTGTGTGTTGAGGAGTCTATCATGTTGAAGCACAAGAGCAAGGAGTTCATCGACATTATCAAGCCTATTGCCTTTTGGAGGGTGGTGCCTCCTAGATTGGTTAGGTGTCACTTGGGAGCCTCCTACTTCGTGTTGTGGAGTGAACCAAGAAGTTTGTAAGGGCAAGGAGATTGCCTACTTCGTGAAGATCTATCCTGAGTTAGGCTAGTCCTCCGTGGGCATAGGCCATCATGGTATAGTCAAGGTTGCTTCTTCGTGGAACCCTCCGTGGGTAGAGCCCTCCGTGGACTCTTGCATCCATTACCCTCCGTGGACGTACGATAGCACCACCTATCGGAACCACGGGAAAAAATCATCGTGTCTCAAATTGCGTTTGATCCTCCTACCCTTCCTTTACTTACATGCTTGTCTTGACTTTCCACCGCTATACTCGTAGACATGCATGTGTAGGGTGTACTTGACTTGCTATGAATGCTAAAATCTGCCAACATTTAAAATTACGAAGAGGTAGATTTTAATTTGGTCAAGTAGTCTAATCACCCCCCCTGTAGACCTACTTTCGATCCTACACATAAGCAGTTGAATAGAATGTCGCATGCTTGAGCATTGTATTCAAACTCCTTCAATTCTTCCACGAACGCTTCATGATTTGGATCCTTTCTATCTCCAAAGAATTCACCTTGCAATCCAACACGAACAACAGCCCATACGGCGGGGTTATGACCAAGAATATGCATTTTCATTTTATGCTTCCAACTATCAAAGTTTGTACCATCAAAATATGTACCTCTACGATGATAACTTCCCTCACTAAACGCCATACTCTCCTAGGTTGCAATGGAGACCAAAGCTTTGATACCACTTGTAAGATCTGAAGTATGTCTAAAGGGGGGTGATTAGACTACTTGACCAAATAGAAATCTAGCCTTTTCTCAATTTTAAGTCTTGGCAAGTTTTAGCAATAGTAGAAAGTCATGTACACCCTACACATGCAAGTCT
Source organism: Hordeum marinum (assembly GCA_022496015.1). NCBI lineage: Eukaryota > Viridiplantae > Streptophyta > Magnoliopsida > Poales > Poaceae > Hordeum > Hordeum marinum. The sequence goes on from CM039675.1 coordinate 93,870,900, forward strand.
AAGAGTATAGAAGCACAAAGTAAATACATCCACATGAAAGTAAAGGTAGGGAGAGGAGAATCAAACGCAACTGATGACACAAAGATTTTTCCCATGGTTCCAATAGGTGGTGCTATATTACGTCCACGTTGATGGAGACTTCAAGCCATGAAGGGTAGTGGTTGCAAGAGTCCACAGAGGGCTCCACCCATTCGAGTCCACAAAGTAGCAACCTCATCTATTCCATCACGGCTTCCGTCCATGATGGACTAGCCTCACTATGGGTGGATATTCACGAAGTAGGCGATCTCCTTGCCCGTACAAACTTCTTGGTTCAACTCCACAACATGAAGAAGGAGGCTCCCAAACGACATCAAACCAATCTAGGAGGCATCACCCTCCAAAAGGTAATAGATGTGGTAACAATGATGAACTCCTTGCTCTTGTGCTTCAAAAGATAGTCTCCTCAACACACAATCACTCTGTCACAGATTTGGCTTAGTAGGAGAGGTTGGTTGGGTGGAAAGCAACTTCGGGAGGCTAGACATCAAGATTCATATGGTTGGAGTGGAAGGTATTGATCTCAACACACTAGTAGGTGGATTTCTCAAAAAAATGGATAGGGCAAGTGTAAGTGTGTTCTGAGTGCTTCTCTTGCAAGTGAGAGGTGGTGGAGGGGTATATATAGGCATCTCCGAAAATCCAACCGTTACAACATTATTGCCAACTCGGTGAAACCGGTCCAAGACCTTCATTGTACCTACTAGTGCCAAATGTGGCAACTTTAGCGTATTCGGTGGAACCAATATCTAAATCTCGGCGGTACCGACATGGATGACGTAGGCAGTTTCCAATTCTCGGTGGCACCGATTTCCAAAACTTGGCAATTCCGATTCTTGAAAATGAGATACCAGAGAGTTGGTCAGTGATTTTTGGTGGGAACGAATTTGAAACTTGGTGGTACCAAGACATGGGTTTGGCTTAGGATCTTTCTAGGGTTGAACTTGGTGTAACCGAATTGGAATTATCGGTGGCACCAATTTTCGATTTTTGATTTTGGACAGAGTATTTGTGGGAGAATTTCAAGTGAATTTTTGGTGGCTAATCTCTAAGCACTTGAGGAACCAGATCATCATAGTCACCTTATCCCCTTTTAATAGTATTGGATTTCCTATGGACTCAAAGTGATTTATCACACAAAGTAAAATGTAAAGTCTTCAAGCTTGATGATTTGCTAATCCTATTCCTTGCATATGGGGTCTCCTCACAATCCTTTTGCAAATCCATTCATTGAACTTTCCTCAAATATACTTAGTGGAAACATTAGTTCAATGAATTATATATTGTTAGTAATTACCAAAACCACCTAGGGAGAAGTTGTGCTTTTAGTGTTGTTTTTTGTGTAGAAAATAAAAGTTCTCGGAATCGCCCGAAACTTTTTGATGATTTTTTCTAGAGAAAAAAAAATAAATACCGGAGTGAAGAACCATTGGAGGGGGCCACCAGGTGCCCCCCAAGCCATCAAGGTGGCATCACCCCCCTAGGCATGCCCTGATGGCCTGGGACCACCTCGTGGATCCGTTTAGCATGATTCCAATGCCGAAAAATCCTATAAATACCAAAAAAAGTTAACCTAGATCTTCCGCTCTGCCGCCGCAAACCTCTATACCGAAGAAAACACATACGAAGCCCTGTTTCGGCACCCTCTCGGAGGGGCAACCATCACCAGAGGCAATCTTCATCATCCCGACGGTGTCCATGACGAAGACGGAGTAGTTCGCCCTCGGGGCTAAGGGTATGTTCCAGTAGCTATGTGATTGATTTCTCTCTCTCTCTCTCTCTCGTGTTCTTAAGATGTCATGATATTGATGTATCATGGGCTTTGTTAATATAATTGGATCATATGATGTTGTTCCCTTGCTACCTTGTTGTGATGAATTGAATATTTCCCTTCAGATTTTGTTATGTGGGATTGAATATTGGATTTGAGATCACTTGATGTATGTCCTGCATGTGGATACCCGTGGTGACAATGGGGTGTTCTATTTATTCACTTGATATATGTTTTGGTACTCAACTTGCGGATTCCCGTGGTAACAATGAGGTAATATATGCATATGGGTTGATACATGTTCTTCTTCTACTTTCTCTGATAGAAATCTTCGGGTACTCTTTGAAATTCTTTTGCATGAATTGAATATGATGAATCTAATTTTTTTTGATTCATATCATACAATTGACTCACAGATACTTATGGTGACATTTAAGTATCTATGTGACATTAGGGTTGATTGATGCGTGTCATATGGTGTTATTCTAGTACGAACTCTAGGGTTGTTTGTGACACATATAGGAATAGCTCAAAAGATTGATCGGAAAGGATAACTTTGAGGTGGTTCTACTACCTACAACAATTTCATCTTATGTTCTCCGCTAGATATGAACTTTGGAGTGATTCTTTGTCGCACGTTGAGGGATGATCATATGATTCTATTGTGTTAGCATTGTTGAGAGATTGCACTAGTGAAAGTATGAACCCTAGGCCTTATTTCCAAGCATTTTTTATATCATTTTTCTCGCTGTTTTCCACTTGTTGCCTTGCTATTTTCATATTTCAGATTACAAGAACATATATCTACTACCCATATTGCAGTTGTATCACCATCTCTTCGTCACACTAGAGCACCTATATAATTTGCCATTGTATTGGGTGTGTTGGGACACAAGAGATTTCTTGTATTTGATTGCAAGGTTGTTTGAGAGAGACCATCTTCATCCTACAACTCCCACGAATTATTAAACCTTAGGTCATCCACTTGAGGGGAAAATGCAACTGTCCATAAAACTCCATGCTTGGAGGCCCAATAGAGTCTACAAGAATAAAGTTGCGTAGTAGACATCAGTTGTTCAGGCATATCTACTACAAAACATCATTCACGATAGACAATCTTTAATTTGAAAAATATATCCATGCTTAATGCCGAATGTCTGAGTAAAAGTAGAGTTAGACATATTCAATATAATCTTAGTATTAGCATAAGGACCAAGATTGAGACTACGATAAACAGATTTGGGGATACTGGAAACACTTGCCCCTAGATCACATAAAGCACTCAACTTATTAAATCCCATCTCAATATCTATAGCAGGTTCAAAAGCATCCTCTTTCTTAGCTCATAACTTACTGATTATGTTTTTCCTTTCATCATCAAGTTAACGTACCTTGGCTGCAGCTTTTTCAACAAAGACATTATACGACTCATCATTAGTTACCTATGGTAGTGGATACTTCATGGATATCATCTTGAAAAAATCTGCAACGGTGTAGTTGTACTCAGGCACATAGCTTGTGTCAAGTACCGCAGCTTTCTCTTCATTCCTTATTACCATTTTAACTTCTTCAACCGGGTTAGGCTCCGGTTTACCTACAAACTTGGCCAAAATTAAGGTTTGGCTCTCTGCTATTTTAGTTACTTGTGCCTCCATATTCTTTGACCTGCCTTCAAGTATTTGCACATCATTGTTAGTCCAACAACCTTATCGGTCAATTAACCAAGTAATTTATCATGATTCTTCAAGATATTTTGAAGTTTTCATTCTACTCAGTCTGGCTAGCTGTAAAACTTTTATGGGTTTCTTCAAGAGGATTTCTATTGCTACCATTAGTTCCATTAAAATTGTTGGGTGCACCTCCATTATTAGGATAAGGAAGTTTATGAGCATAACCATTATTTTTTCAATTGGGATTATACCTACCACGAGCAGTAAAATTCACATCACCAGTTCATTAGTAATGGCATTGACATTTACCTCTTATTTACCTTCATCACACAGATAAGTTCGTCAACTCTGAGCTATTTTGTTCTATGGCATTCACCTTGTTGGTGGTGGTTTTCTCAACATGCCATTGGGCATGGTTCTCTTGCATATCATCTAGTATCTTATTGACATCTTCTATGGGCTTTCCCATGGTTTTTGACATGTGATTCAAGCCACTATAAAACATATGAAGGATTAGCCACTCCTCCATTCCATTATTGGGGCAGTTTATTATAGCTTCTTTCATTCTATCCCACGCAAGCGCTAGTGGCTCACATTACTCTTGCTTGCAACCTGTAATATGAAAACATAATTGCATAATTTTTGTAGGTGGAAAAACTTAGATCAAAATTTACTGCAACAAGAAGCCCAAGAAGTAATATTGCCTTTAGGCAAAGCTAAAAGAAATTCCTTAGCTATTCCTCTCAAAGAGAAAGGAAATAAGCAAAGTTTCAGAGCATCTGGGTCATAATCCTTTATGCGTGTCATGTTGCACAATTTAGTAAAATTATGTAAATGCATACGCATCCTCAGAAGCAGAGCCTCCAAATTGGTCATGTTGAACCATGGAAACTAGGTTCGGTTTGATCTCATATTCTAAAGCTACAACATCAGGTTGTACTATTTGTTCACTTGTGAAATTGTTGCTAGGAGTAGCAAAACTCCCAAGATAACGAGCCATAATAACTGATATGTCTCTGTCGTATCTATAATTTTGATTGTTTCATGCCAATATTATACAACCTTCACTTATTTTTGGCAACATTTTATATGATTTATTGGACTAACCTATTGATCCAGTGTCCAGTGCTAGTTCATATTTGTTGCATGTTTTTTGTTTCCCAGAATTACCATATCAAACGAAAGTCCAAACGCGATAAAAATTTAGAGAGATTTATTTGGAATATTTGTGAATTTTGAGAAGTGGAATCAACGCAAATGGAGGCCCATGGACCCCACGATACATCAAGGCATGACCAGGGTCCCCAACCACGGCCTGGTGGGTGCTACCCACCTCGTACATCGGTTGGATCTCTCCTTCGGGCACAAGGAAGCTAATTTTTGGATAAAACCCCCTAAAAATTTTAGCCCGATCAGAGTTACGGAGCTCTGGAAATATAAGAAATAGTTTTCGTCCAGAAAACAGGAACAAGAAACAGAAGAGAACAAAGAGGGCGATCCAATCTAGGAGGGGCTCCTGCCCCTCCGCCGCCATGGCGACCATGGACCAGAGGGGGAACTCTCCTCCCATCTAGGGGGGCAAGGAAGAAGAAGAAGGAGGGGCACTCTCTCCCCTTCTCTCTTGGTGGTGTCGGAACGCCGTCGGGGCAAGCATTATGATGGCAATCTACTCCAACAACTTCACCGCTGTCAACACCAACTCTCTCCCCCTTTATGCAGCGGTGTAACTCCCCTTCTCCCCTTTGTAATATCTACTTAAACATGGTGCTCAACTCCATATACTATTTTCCAATGATATGTAGATCCACTTTGTCCTATGGGCTAATTGATGATCATGGTTGGTATGATTGTATATTTTATTATGGTGCTGTCCTACGGTGTCCTCCGTCTCGTGCAAATGTGAGGGATCCTTGCTATAGGGTGTTGCAATGTGTTCGTGATTTTCCTATGGTGGGTTGCTTGAGTGATAGAAGCATAAACCCGAGTAGGTGGGTTGTTGCATATGGGAGTTAAGAGGACTTGATACTTAATGCTATGGTTGGGTTTTACCTTAATGATCTTTAGTAGTTGGGGATGCTTGCTAGAGTTCTAGTCATAAGTGCATATGATCCAAGTAGAGAAGGTATGTTAGCTCATGCCTCTCCCTCATGTAAAATTGCTAGAATGATTACCGGTCTGGTTATCAATTGCCTAGTGACAAATAACCTTCTTGATTGACAAAAGCTTTCTGCTAAACAACAAACTTTCAATACCTTGCAATTTACTCATAGTTTTATTCCTGCTAAGTACTTCTAGTTTCATTCGTGCAAGCTATCTTATCACCTACAAAATAGTTTCATACTTGTTCTAGGTAAAGCAAACGTTAAAGTGTGCATAGAGTTGTATCGATGGTCGATTCAACTTGAGGGAATATTTGTTCTATCTGTAGCTCCTCGTTGGGTTTGATACTCTTACTTATCAAAAAAGTCTACAAACGATCCCCTACACTTGTGGGTTATCAAGACCTTTTTCTAGCGCCATTGCCGGGGAGCAATAGTGTGGGATGAATATTCTCGTGTGTGCTTGTTTGCTTTATCACTAAGTAATTTTTATTTTCTGTTATTAGTTGTTTTACATCTTTTGTCATGGATATGGAACACGAAACACCAAAAAATTAGTGGTACTTGCTACTCATGGAGATGGGGAACCTCCCTAGAAATGCTAGTTATGTGAAACACGTTAATTATTCCTTAGATAATCCCTAGAAATCCTCAAGGAACTTTACAATGGGATACACATTGGATCAACGTGAGTACTTTAGGGATTATCGCTTATCTCAAAAAGGGAAACACTTATGGGATCAAATTAGAATACTGGAATGGTTTGCTTGGGATGCATGCTTGAGATGTGACTTTACTTGTTGCTCTAATATAGAAGCTCGATACCTTCCCTTTCAATGCAAATCTAATGATAATGAAACCTTAGCTTCTTATTCTAAAGGTATTTATGATTACTATGATGTGGAACGAATAGAAGAATTTGTTGCTTGTAAAGGTGCTTATGAAATTGCTTCTTTGCTTGAAAAGTACGAGGATGATGTTCCTTACGAATATAAAATTTTATCCATACTTAAATATTGCTAAGAGAATTATGATTGCAATGCTGATATTATTGAATTTATTGAAAGAATGACCGCTGCCTTGTAAGAGACTAATATTTTTCAGGAATCTACGGAAGAAGAAATTGCTAAAACTATGAGCTCATTAGATGAATAAGATGAGGAGGAGAGCGAAGAACAAAAGGAGGAAGAGCAGATTAGCTACCTATGCCCACCTTCTAATGAGAGTAACTCTTTAACTCATACATTGTTTAATTACCCTTCGAACATACTGAAGGATGAATGCCATGATGATTGCTATGATCCCTTGGATTCTTTTGAAATATCCTTTTTTGATGAACTTGATGCTTGCTATGCTTGTGGCCATGATGCCAATATGAATTATGCTTATGGATATGAACTTTCTATAGTTCCTTTTGTTAAGCATGAAATTGTTGCTATTGCACCCACACATGATAGTCCTATTATCTTTTTGAATTCTCCCAACTACACTATATCGGAGAAGTTTGCTCTTATTAAGGATTATATAGATGGGTTGCGTTTTACCACTACACATGATGATTTTGACAAATATAATATGCATTTTCTTTCTGCTCCTACTTGCAATTATTATGAGAGAGGAACCAAATCTTCACCTCTCTATGTTTCCAATACTATAAAATCGCAAGAAATTGTTTATACTATGCATTGTCCTTTACTTAATGTGCATGAATTGTTCTTGTATGACATGCCAATGCATAGGAAGAGAGTTAGACTTTGTTGTCACATGATATATATCACTTTGTGATCACTACTAAATTTCAAATCCTTGTTAATTATAATTGTCTTTGATATACCTCGGGATCGGGGTGGATCCATTACTTGAGCACTTTATGCCTAGCTTAATAGCTTTAAAGAAAGCGTTGCCAGGGAGACAACCCAGAAGTTTTACAGAGTAATTTATTTCTGTTGTGTGCTTTTATAAAGGTTAAAAACAAAAAAATATTTTGGGGAAACTAAAACTTCACAAAAAGAAAGGTGAAAGTGAGAAGAGATGATGAGTATCGTTGATGTGGGGGATGTCCTTGAACTTTTGTTCATGCCCATAGAAACTTTGTGAATCTTGAATCACGGAAAATTTCCCAACAAAAATAATTATCCCCTTGTACAAATCCATTCTATTATCAAAATAATATGCCAATATTTGCCTTTAGGACGATTAGATTGCTTGTTGGTATGTGCGGTGTAAAAACAGAAACTTTGGCTGTAGTGCGTGAATTTTTGTTTTTTACTGGAAATTCAAAAGTTTATGAATGTTTTACACAATATTGATATACAAAATGTTTAATATTTCCTATTTTTCAGAATTTTTGGAGTTACAGAAGTATGGTCAAAGTTCAGATTACTACAGACTGTCATGTTTAAGATATATTCTGTTTTGATGCATTGTTTTACTTGTTTTGATGAAACTAGGGATTTTATCGGTGGTGTAAGCCATAGAAAAGTTATAATACAACAGGGATAATGCAAATATAAAATATGAATTGGTTTTCAACAGTACTTAGAGTAGTATTTTGCTTTAGTATTCTAACAGATCTTACCAGTGTTCTGTTAAGTTTTGTGTGGATGAAGTGTTCGAAGATCGAGGAGGTCTCGATATGAGGAGAAGAAGGAGAGGCAAGAGTTCAAGCTTGGAGATGCCCAAGGCCCCCCAAGTAAATATCCAAGAAGACTCAAGCTTCTAAGCTTGGGAATGCTCCAGAAGGCATCCCATCTTTCTTCAACAACTATCGGTATGTTTTCGGATTCGTTTCATTCATGTGATATGTGCAAATCTTGGAGCGTCTTTTGCGTTTAGTTTTCACTTTTATTTTATGCACCATGCTGGTATGAGATAGTACGTGGTTGATCTATAGAATGCTCATTGCAATTCACTTATATCTTTTGAATATGGCTTTATAGAATGCTTCATGTGCTTCACTTATATCATTTGAAGTTTGCATTGTTTGTTTATGTTCACATAGAAAACCGTTATTCAAAAAATTCTCGTTTGCTTCACTTATATTTATTAGAGCATGGTATTTTTTAGAAATAATTAAACTCTCTTTCTTCAGTTATATCTATTTAGAGAGTCAACAGGAATTGGTCATTCACATGGTTAGTCATAAAATCCTACATAAAACTTAGGGATCACTAAATATGATATGTTTGATTCCTTGCAATAGTTTTGCGATATAGAGATGATAATATGTGGGAGCTACTAGTGGATGATCATGTTTAGTAAGATATTGGTGTTAAGGTTTGTGATTCCTGAAGCATGCACGTATAGTCTCCTGTTATGCTAGGAAGTTGGAGCAAAATTTATTCTGGATTGTCTATATTTGTGTGAAGGTCGGGGGCACGCAATGGTTAACTCTTACCAACCTCCCCCCCTAGGAGCATGCGTATCAATACTTTGCTTAGGGAGAGCTAATAAATTTTTTGCAATAAGTATTTGAGTTCTTTATGACTAATGTGAGCCCATGGATTATACGCACTCTTACCTTTCCACAATTTGTGAGCCTCTACGTACCGTGCATTGCCCTTTCTCACCTCGAGAGTCGGTGCAAACTTTGCAGGTGCATCCAAACCCTGTGATATGATACGCTCTATCACACATAAGCCTTATTATATCTTCCTCAAAACATCCATCATACCTACCTATTATGGCATTCCCATAGCCATTCCGAGATATATTGCCATGGAACTTCCACCGCCTCCGTTTTGATGACTTGAGCATTCATTGTCATATTGCATTACATGATCGTAAGATAGCTAGCATTATGTTTTCATGGCTTGTCCGTTTTTTGATATCTTTGCTACGCTAGATCATTGCATTCATATAGGGTCGTACTTTGTTCTACTATCATTCTTGTAACATCCCAAAATTTCATTTTGGAATGTTATGAAATATAGCTATGCATCATCATCACTTTGTTTGAATGAAATGAATGGTTGAAGTGCTTCCTTTGAAATTTTGAAAGGCCATTTCAGTTTTTCCATGTATTTGTTTCACCTATTTGAAAACCTTTGGAAATGTTCAAAGAAAGAGGGGAGTAACATGACACTCCACACCAGGGGCATCTTGGTGAAATATTTTGAACAATAAACCAGGGGGTTATTTGAAAAATTATTGCAAAAGGATGTAAAATCAATTAGGCATTTTTCTGAAAATAAATTTTAGAAACATATTCAATATGACAGAGGAAAAATGTTCATTAAATAGCATTTAATCCCTGATCATTTTGATATATACATTTCCTATGTTTGGAAATGATTTGAATGCATTAAAGATGTATTAAACGCTCTGGAAATAAAAAAGGAAATGAATTAAACAGAAACGGGCCGGCCCACAGCCTTTAAGACCCGAAATCACTCCGGGTCGGCCACCGACGCGCAGATCCCGCGTCCCCCCCTCAGTGACGCACGGGACCCACCGTCCGACCGCGGCAACAGCGCGCTCGTCTCCTTCACGGCGCCTCCAACATCGCCGCGATCTCTCCCCACAAATCTCGCTCCTCTTTCCCTCCCCAACCACCGCACCACCCCTATAAGAACCCCCCGTCCCTCCGCTCTCCGTTCCACCCCGAAACCCCCTCTACCCTCACCAGAACGCCACCGCACGACCTCGCCGGAGTTCGGACGTCGACCGAATCTCCCCGAGCACGAGGCCGTCGCCTCCGTCGTCCCCAGCCCCGGCCTATGGCACCAATCGACGCTGGAGCTTCGCCACCGTCGCCTGAGCACTTCGGACGCCGCCCCCGACCACCGCACCATCGCCTCCGACCACCTCCGACGTCCGGCCGCCGTCGACCTCGCTGGAACCCCGACCCACACCGCTGTAAGCCACCGCACCCCCTGGGCCATTCGATCTAGATCCAACACGCCAGATTAGAAAACAGAATGTATTCTGTTCTTGTTTTTATTATATATTTTAAAATATTTAGAGTTTTTGACTGATTCTTTTTGCAACATGTCACAAATTTGTTGTACTTTATGTCTGTATGCTTAGATTTCAAATTTGAACTTGTAAATTTGAATTTTGATAAAATTGAGCAAATCGCTAAAACTTGAATAGCATGAGTTTAAAAATTTATTTTTGAGTGATTCTTTTTGCTACTGTTTTGTATTAGTTAGGACTATCATCCAACACTATTTGAGTTTTTTTTGAATATGTTAGATTAGGATTTTAGTAAAAACAGATTCTGTTTGGTTTCTTCGTCACACTAAATTGAATTGTTTTTATTTTAAATTTACTTTAATTTTGCTTTAGTTCAAATTTTCAAAGTAGTTTATTTAGTTCTATTATTCAACATTAGGTGAATTGATTTTCATAAAATGAAATATTTTAATTTGTTTTGTGCTCTAGTTTAAATAGGTAAAAAAAATTGTTCCACCATTTATGTTGGTTAGAAAAAATGTTTTGTAATAACTCTTTTGCAAAGAATATTTATAATGAAATACCTTCTGTTTTTCTATAAAAAATTTGTATTTATTTTTTTCTGTTATCTAAATGGCTAGTTGTTCAAAACAATTTTTGTCTTATTATGCCTTAGTAGTTTTTTTGACACTTAAAATTTTAGAGTCTTCTTTTTTTGAGTGACCCCTCTTTTTGATTGTGCTTTTTGTTTGATGAAGTATTGTTTACCTTGTTGTTGTGTGAATTATATTGTGATTATACTTATTGTGTGCTTTGTTTGATTTATTAGATCATTCGGAGTGCAAAGCTTGTTATCTAGAGTCACTTGAGTACGAGGATCGTCAGCGAGGCAAGTCACTTTGACCATGTATACCTATGGTTTATTGCATTAGTTCTACCATCTCCCCAATTGCATGCAAAGTAGGTAATTTGGAAACTTGGTTACTTGAAGTAGTATCATGTGGTAGGCACCCCTCAACCTTTATACACAATGGCTCCGGGAAACGTTAACTTAATTTTGCTATGCTATTAGTAGACGGGGTTGGTTGTGTGATTCATGAGAGTTTCGAGATAATAATTTCAAGACCTACAAGATGAACAAGACTTCAAGACTCCGAGTTTTCAACATACCTCTGGGTGGACGATGGTTGAACGGTGCCCTGGAGAAACCAGTGGTTAGCCTAGATGTTGCTAGAGAAGTGCCAGTATTCATGCGGAAAGGTCCACCCAGGCACAAAGAGATGGATGGATGCTTCAAGACCCAAGGCTTACCTGCATAGCCACAAGCCATTATGGGCTCTGGCTTGGTTGGATAGCTGTGTGATTTCACTTTGATATATACATTGATGTATGGTGTGTGTACCAGCATGATCTTGGGATGGTACGGAAACACCGGAGATTCGACCTTTCAGGTCGGGTCGCTACAGTTCTAGTATTGAGTTATAAGTAAATAGAAGTGTGATGATCATAATTATTCATTATTAGAGCATGCCCGAGTGATGAAAGGATGATGGAAACTATGATTCCCCCACAAGTCGGGATGAGGCTCTGGACAAAGAAATAAAAAAGAAAGAAAGAAACGAAAGAAAAAAATGAAATAAGAAGGAATAGGGGCATGTTAAATCCACACTTGTGCTTCAAAGTAGCACAATGTTTTTCATATAGAGAGTCTCTTGTGTTGTCACTTTCATATACTAGTGGGAATTTTTCATATAGAGTTAGATGCATACCCACTTAGTTTCATATTGATCTTTCATACACTTATAGCTCTTAGTGCATCCGTTGCATGGAAATCCCTACTCCCTGCATTGACATATATTGATGGCCATCTCCATACCCCGTTGATACGATGAGTTGATGCGAGTCTTTCTTCTCTACTTTTACCCCTTTGAAACCTATCACCATATTCAATTCCACTCATAGAGCTATATACATGGCTTGCGCTCATGTATTGTGTGAGAGTTGAAAATGCTGAAGCGCATTAAAAAGTATGAATCAATTGCTTGGATGGCACCGGGGTAGTACATGATTTATACTTTGTGTTAAGAAGATAGAGCATGGCAAGGCTATATGATTTTATAGGGATAGCGTTCTTTAGCCTTGATATTTTTAAAGACCTGATTATTTGTTGGGATGCGTGAGTATTAAAGTCTTTATGTCAAAACTAGACTATTTCTTTGAATCACTTGTGTCTCAATATTCATGCCATGATTAGATATATGATCAAGATTATGCTAGGTATCATTCCACATCAAAAATTATCTTTTTATCATTTACCTACTCGAGGACGAGCATGAATTAAGCTTGGGGATGCTGATACATATCAGTCGTACCTATAGTTTTTGATTGTTTCATGCCAATATTATATAATTTTCACATATTTTTGGCAACATTTTGTATGATTTATTGGACTAACCTATTGATCCAGTGCCGAGTGCCAGTTCCTATTTGTTGCATGTTTTTTTGTTTCGCGGAATTACCATACCAAACGAAGTCCAAACACGATAAAAATTTATGGAGATTTTTTTGGAATATTTGTGAATTTGGGGAAGTGGAATCAACGCAAACGGGGGCCCACAGCCTCCACAATACATCAGGGTGTGGCCAGGGGACCAAACCGCGGCCTGGTGGGTGCTGCCCACCCTATACGTCGATTGGAGCTCTCCTTCGAGAGGAAGGAAGCTAATTTTTTGGTAAAATTCTCCTCAAAATTTCAGCCCGATAGGAGTTGCGGATCTCCAGGAATATAAGAAATGGTTTTTGACTAGAAAACAGGAACGGGAAACAGAAGAAAACAGAGAGGGGGATCCAATCTAGGAGGGGCTCCTGCCTCTCCGACGCCATGGTGGCCATGAAACATAGGGGGAACTCTCCTCCCATCTAGGGTGTGGGGGCAAGGAAGAACAATAAAGAGGGGGGCTCTCTCCGCCTGTGCCCAGTGGTGCCGGAATGTCGCCGGGGCAAGCATAGTGATGGCGATCTACTCCAACAACTTCGCCGCCGTCAACACCAACTCTCTCCCCCTCTATGCAGTGGTGTAACTCCCCTTCCCCCCTTTGTAATCTATAATTAAACATGTTTCTCAACTCCATATACTATTTCCCAATGATATATGGCTATCCTATGATGTTGGAGTAGATCCGCTTTGTCCTATGGGCTAATTGATGATCGTGGTTGGTATGATTGTATATTTTATTATGGTGCTGTCCTACGGTGCCCTCCATATCACGCAAACATGAGGGAGCCTCGATGTAGGGTATTCATGATTTGCCTATGGTGGGTTGCTTGAGTGATAGAAGCATAAACCCCGAGTAGGTGGGTTGTTGCATATGGGGGTAAAGAGGACTTGATACTTAATGCAATGGTCGGGTTTTTCCTTAATGATCTTTAGTAGTTGTGGATGCTTGCTAGAGTTCCAATCATAAGTGCGTATGATCCAAGAAGAGAAAGTATGTTAGTTCATGCCTCTCCCTCATGTAAAATTGCAAGAATGATTACCGGTCTAGTTATCAATTGCCTAGGGACAAATAACCTTATTGATTGAAAAAATCTTTCTACTAAAAAACTAACTTTCTTTAACTTGAAATTTAGTCGTAGTTTTGTTCCCGCTAAGTACTTCTAGTTTTATTCGTGCAAGCTATCCTATCACCTACAAAATAGTTTCATACTTGTTCTAGGTGAATCAAACGTTAAAGTGTGCGTAGATTTGTATCGGTGGTCAATAGAACTTGAGGGATTATTTGTTCTACCTTTAGCTCCTTGTTGGGTTCGACACTCTTACTTATCAAAAAGGCTACAAACGATCCCCTACACTTGTGGGTTATGAATAACTTGTTGGTTTTTTCAACTAAAAAGACTTGCAACAAAAATAAAACTTTAAACTAAAAACTGAAAAAGGAAAAGGAAAACTAAAAATTAAGTTTAACAAAAAACTCTAAATGCAAAGACTAGGAATACTAAACTCCTCCCTCGCAACGGCGCCAGAAAAAAGGCTTGATATCTCCTTCTCATTGATCTGATATTGGAACAAGAAAGGGTATCACGCACCTATTTCCCCAGAGGTGACCCTAGGTGTCAAACCCATGAGAGGAAGATTCCATTGAAGCAATGGTCACTAGAAAGCTTTTGCCTAAGGGTTAAATCCAGCTTTTAACCAGATCAACAAACAAATAGTGATTCAAACACTTACAATAAAAAGGTACGGGGATGAGGTCTTAATGCTTACAACCATGTATTTGCATTGGGATAAAAATGATATTAATTTGTGCTCGGGAAGTCACCCATCAAGAGGTGATTGATTCATATCGGAGTGGGGGATGTGTCGAAATAACATCTTGGCCAACATGATTCCAGCATCAAGAATCAATTGTCTTACTGAAGGTCCTATCTGTCTCGAAGGGTTGCCTCGATAATTAAGATAACATTATCAAAAAAAGCATTGGATGTTTAATGACTATACCCCATGTATCTCCAAGGATATAATACATGTTACCCTACTAAACCTTACTGTCCCCTTGCTCCTGGCCTCACTCGTGCTCGATCTCCATGATCCTGGGTACCTACGGGTATGAAGATCATGGACAAGGCAAGAGAAACTTCACAAAACAATTTTATTTCAAACATACGAGACGTTGAGTCAAAGACTTCCATTGACCCCTTCGACAAATACCTAGGGTTGCAAGGCTCATGCCTCACCCCATACCTTGCCGAACTACTCACACATGGAGATCAGATCATGAGAAGGAAACATTGAAGAACACATCTTGGGATTGATTGATCGCATTATGTCTTACAATGGATGCCTTGTGTGTTGCATGATTACAAGTATGAACTAGATGAGAGAGCACTATGGTGATGGAGATGGCTATGGAGATGAAAATGGCGGCAACTAGGGTTTTTGGATGGAGATGATGATGAAGAGGTTCTGGTTGTGCTCGACGTTTTCTGTTGACATTTAGATGGGGCCCCTTTATAAAAGTTATTTAGGTGGACGAGTTGCCTCTATTTCCACGCCAAAAAACTGCTCATGCGAGCGCATGCGGTCGCATGAAAAGCCGTCTTTGACTCTCGTCGCCTCCTGGCGCCTCTTGATGACTTATTCCTTCCTTTCCTTTCTCCCACATGATTTCTTCCATTTTTCGCCATTTCCTCTGGAAAATTATCAAAGGGAGGATTTGTGGACTCATTTGCATTCATTAGTCATTAGTGGCAATATCAGAGCAAATATCTCTCTTTTAATGAAATATCTTGGTCTAAACAAGGTTGAAATGAGTCTAAAAATATAACCCATTAGCCTAGTGATGAGGTGTGAGCATTTTTATATCTGAAACAAAATCCTATCGTGTTGTTCAAATCGGGGGGTGGGGCGATGGTTAACTCCTCCCAACCTCCTCCCTAGGGGCATGCGTTTGTGCTTTGCTTCGAGAGAGCTAATAAGGGTTCACAATAAGTATATGAGTTCTTTATGACTAATGTGAGTCCATGGATATATGCACTTACCTTTTTGTAATTTGCTAACCTCTTCAGTACCGTGCATTGCCCTTTCTCACCTCGAGAGTCGATGCAAACTTTGTTAGTCCATCCAAACCCCATGATATGATATGCTCTATCACACACAAGCCTCCTTATATCTTCCTCAAAATAGTCACCATACCTACCTATTATGGCATATCCATATCCATTCCAATATATATTGCCATGCAACTCCCACCATTCTGTCACATGACTTGTGTGTTCATCATCATATTGCTTTGCATGATCATATAGAGCTAACATAGTATTTGTGGCAAAGCCACCGTTTATAATTTATTACATATTATGCTAGATCACTGAACATCCTGGTACACTGTCGGAGGCATTCATATAGAGTCATTTTGTTCTTTATCGAGTTGTAATTTCGAGTTCTAAGTAAATAAAAGTGTGTTGATCAACATTATTAGAGCATTGCCCCAATGAGAAAAGGATGATGGAGACCATGATTCCCCCACAAGTCACGATGAGACTCCGAAAAAAATGGGGGAGGCCAAATGAGCCCACCATGAAAAAAAAAGAGAAGGGGAAATGTTACTATCCATTTACCACACTTGTGCCTCAAAGTGGCACCATGTTCTTCATGTACAGAGTCTCCTTATTTTCACTTTCATATACTAGTGGGAATTTTTTATCATAGAACTTGGCTTGTATAATCCGATGACGGGTTTCCACAAATGTTTGAGGTCTTCATGAGCAAGAAAGTTGGATGCACGCCCACTTAGTTTCATTTGAGCTTTCATACACTTATAGATCTAGTAAATTCCTTGCATGGCAATCCCTACTCGTCGCAGATATAGATTGATGGGCGTCTCCATAGCCCGTTGACACGCCTAGTTGATGTGAGTCTTTCTTCCCTTTTGACTCCTTTGATCTCTAGCACCATACTCTATTACATACATATGCTATATCCATGGCTCGCGTTGATGTATTGCAATATGTGAAAATGCTGAACTGCGTTAGAAGTACGATCCAATTGCATGGTTTGACACTGGGGTGCTCATGATTTATACTTATGCGATGAAGTAGGAGTCGTGTCATGCTTAATATGATAAAATGAGTAGCGATAACCTTCTTTAATGATCGTATATTTTGAAATAGTAATGATAATGCTTCTTATGTCCATGGATATTATTATGTTGATATCAATTACTTCATCATTTCTTAGTAATTATATTTGAAAGAGATTACATGTTGGGAAGCATGCCACATAAAAATTTCTGTTTTTATCATTTACCTACTCGAGGATGAGTAGGAGTCAATCTAAGGGCATTCTATTACCCTAGTGCTTTGAAGATGATGACAACTCACTATGATCTAGCTGTGTGTCAAGTTAAACAGGTATTGTGTGTGGGACAAAATACAGTTAGGTAGTCCCTCCAAACGGAAAAGATTCAAGACGGTGTTCTCTACGTGTTTATTCTCTTTGATCGTAGGGATCCCGTACTATTAACAGGGAATCCACATTGGAAGATCTTGGGTGAATCAGTTCTCTAGCACATCCTTTTACACCCAACCCATTCCTCCACTTCATAGAGAGAGAGGCCCCTTCCATGCTTGTCGATAGTACCATTGTCCCGACCTGATGCACCGCTCGCTCCAAGCTTCCGGTTTGACCACCACTTCAGGGGTGATACCCTGGAGGTGCTACCACTGAGAAGTCCCCAGCGGTTGTACCGCTGCCTCTGGGCGGTTGTACCGCCCACTGCTAGGTGACCCAGGGTGGCAGCTCTGGGCGGTTGAACCGGGCCAGCACCGGGCTACAACCGGACTCGGTCCTGTTGAGCTCCGGTTGCTGGGAGGACCTCGACCGATTGTACCACTATTTTATATAGCCCGGTACTACCAGGGTCCCGAGCAGTTGTACCGCTTGGGACTTTGCCTGGTCCAGGGCTTTGGTCGGGCTGCTGCATCCTGGCCACCTTTCTGTTGTGTTCCGGTGGTTGGGCGATAGTAGGGTGGTTGTACCGGTCATGCCGGTTGTATTGGTTGTACCGCCTGCAACTCCGGTCATACTGCTGCCATATATTTCTTGCTGTAACGGTTGGAATGGGGGGCTATATAAGGAGGTGTTTCTTCCACCTCTATCTTATCTCTTACCTCTCTCTCTCTCTCCACCATTGATGTCGCATGAGCTTTCTTTCCCGATCCCTGTCTCTAGCCACCCAAACTTGTTGTCTTTCTAGGGATTGAAGGAGGAGATCTAGATCTAAACTTTTTAAAGGAAAATTGATCCCCCCATACTTTCTTGTGTCGATTTTGTTACTCTTGGGTTCTTGAGCACCCTAGATGGAAGAGGTCACCTTGAAGCCATATTCCATTGTGGTAAAGCTTCATGGTTTTGTTGGGAGCCTCCAATTAAATTGTGGAGAGCGCCCCAACCTTGTTTGTAAAGGTTTGGTTGCCGCCTTCAAGGGCACCACTAGTGGAATCATGATATCTAGCATTGTGTGAGGGCGTGAGGAGAATACGGTAGCCCTAATGGCTTCTTGGGGAGCATTGTGCCTCCACACCGCTCTAACGGAGACGTACTTCCCTTTACCGAGAAGGAACTCCTCTGATACATCCTCGTCTCCATTGGTTCCACTTGTGGTTACTTATTACCCTTACTTTGTGCAAGCTATTTGTATTGTTTATCTCCTTGCTTGTATGGTTATTGTTGTTACCACCATATAGGTTGCTCACTAACGAGGATATGTACCTAGGGTAGGGTCCTAGACAAGGCCTACATACCTTACCTAAGGACACTGCATAGGAGGACTTGAAGATCACGCATGAATTTCTGAGTGTATTCCTGGACACGTTCAAAGTCACTCGATAGATATCCACTCGGAGACTCCTTCCTTCACTCGGCAGTCACGTGTCACTCGGAAGACCTCACGCTCACTCGACGCCAGAAGACTAGGAGCCATCATCAAGAGACCAACGGGTAGACGTTGGTTCAATGGTCATTAGTAGCTTTTATTACATATGTTACCAGTAACGGCAGACTTTAACCCCACGATCGGACCATTAGATGCTGGGCACTTATGAGGGGCAGCGAACTCTATATAAGCCGCCCCTCCCCTCCTGCACAAGGGTTCGCAACCATTGCAATCCATATATTCCACACGACATAAGCTCCCGAGCACTGAGACATAGGGCTGTTACCTCCACGAGAGGGGCCTAAACTCATACATCCGTGTGTACATCCTCACCGTAGCTAGGACTCTGCCCTCTCCTTTCATACCCCTACCATCTACTGTCAGGCTCGTTCCCACGATAGTTGGCGCCCACCGTGGGGCAGGCGTCTAAGCGACTTACGGCGAGGTTGCATTTTTCATCCTTCGAGATGTCTTCCGGCGGTGTTTTTGCTCCGGGCCACAAGATCCGTTTCGGTGCGCTCACCTTCATCGCCGACGATTTGGCATGACTCCAGGAAGCGCCTCTCGATGTCGAGGCGCTCCCGGTCCACGGGGCCATGCACTTCCACGCGAGTTCCTACGGCGTGTTGCTGCGTCAGCCTTCGACGCTCTACACGTCGGCTCCCCTCGCTGTTCGCGGTCGCAAGCGGTTCGACCACTCACGACTTCAGCGATGGGTTAAACACGTAGCGGCGCATGAAACTTCTCCATAGATTGCAGCACTCGAGCCCGCCGAGTCCCTTCACGGCATGTTTGAGTCGGATTCCGATCCATTCGACGTGCCTTCCAAGTGCGAAAGTTGCGATCCCGCAGCGGAGGTATTGATGGCGGACTCTCATCAGAGTTCGCCGCCTGGATTTGGCCGTGGCAGACGCGAGGCTGGAGGTCCGTCGAGAGAGCAGCCGCGCTGCAAAGAGGAGGTTCTTCATACTCCCATTGTTGGCACGACTGCCGAGGCCCAAGCTTTGGAGGCCATGCGCATTCGTCTGGAAGAACTCCAGGCGGAGATTGACGAGCGCGCTTGCCATCGCCGGCCACGCCCCAGTCGACGTCATCGACAACTGTTTCTGACTGGATCTCACAACGACGTTGAGGTATATCGAACTCCTGTGCTAAATGTTGTTGTTGCTGCTAGGATAGCGGATTCCATTCAGCCATCCCGGTCAGAGGCTGGAAGAGGGCTGATGCAGATTAGAGCACTGTTAGATGCAGCGCAGCGTCAGAATTCACTAGTTTCTTAGTCCCGCAACAGGATACACATCAATTCACCCAGGGCGGAGACCGTTCAGTCAGCACATAGCCCTGGATCGCCCTTACTCTGTCAGGGCGGCGGTTTCCGTGAAGGGCAAGACAGAGATCAGTTTCACCATGAAGACCACCGTCGAGTGCCCACCCCTCCGCTGAGTGGTCCGTACGTGCCCCGGCGCCAAGATGACAGGCGCTCCTTCAGTGATGAGCAGGATGCGGGCTTTGACGCCCGCGCCTACCTTGTTCAGAAGCGAATTGACAGGGGTAGAGCCTACACAGAATGACACGACAGAGATGTTCCGAGTGGAAGCTTAGCCGTGGTGTCTGGTCCCGAGTGTTTCAGCAGAGCCATACATTCTGTAGAGATCCCCCCAAGTTCAGAATGGCAGCGGGAATCGGAAATTTTTCTGGTAAAACAAAGCCAGAGACTTGGTTAGATGATTACCGACTGGCTGTGCAAATTGGTGGCGGAAATGAAAATGTTGCAATGAAACACCTACCCCTAATGTTGGATGGTTCAGCTCGAGCTTGGTTGAATCGCCTGGCTCCTTCCAGTATACATTGCTCGGAGGATCTTGCCCGAGTGTTTGTCCGAACCTTTGAGGGCACTTGCAAGCGTCCGACAGGTCTGGTCGACTTACATCACTGTGTCCAGAAGCCCAATGAAAATTTAACGGATTATATTCAGCGATGGTCCACTCTGCATCATATAGTGGAGAATGTGTCGGAACACCAAGTTGTTTGTGCTTTCAAGGCCGGTGTGAGATACAGAGAACTATACCTGAAGTTTGGGCGGACGGGTGATATTTCACTCGGCAAGATGATGGAAACCGCCACTCGGTACGCCAATGGCGAGGAAGAAGACCGCCTCCATAGCGGCAAAGGAAAGGTAGTTGTCAATGAGGCTGGCGGCAGCAACAATCGGAAACAGAAGCGAAAGGCTGAAGATCCGGTTCAGGCAGAAGCGACAACACTTGACTCAGCCAAAGAACAAGGGCAAAGCTAAAGCATAGTATGCCCCCAAGAAAGGGAAAAATCAGTCAGGAACTAATATCATGGATCAGTCGTGTGTAATACACACGAGGAAAGATGTGGAAGGCAATCTGATTTTGCCCAAGCACACCACTCAACAGTGTCGAACCCTTATCCAGCAATTCAAGGGAGACCAGCCGAGTGAGAAATCTCCTGAGAAGGGAGATGAAGATGAGGAAAAGGAAACATTCCCGGATGTCACGGCTACACTGGTAATCTTTGTTGATGTCGAGAGCAAGAGCCGCCTGAAAGTCATTAATAGAGAAATCAACATGGATGTGCCCGATACCCCCACCTACCTCAGATGGTCCCAATATGCTATCACATTCGACCAGATAGACCATCATACTCATGTGGCCACTCCCGGTTGGCAGGCTCTGGTAGTTGATCCGGTGGTGCAGGGGACTCAACTTAGAAACGTCCTCATGGACAGCGGCAGCAGCCTGAACATTCTTTATGCGGATACCCTGAAAGGGATGGGCATTCTGTTGTCCTGTCTGAGTGAGAGCAGCAAGCAATTTCACGGGGTCATCCCAGGAAAGAAAGCCAAGTCACTCGGCCAGATAGCACTTGATGTGGCATTCGGAGATGACAAAAATTTCCGAAAAGAAAAGTTGGTAGTCGAAGTCGAGGATTTCAAGAGTGCTTACCACGCCATTCTGGGTTGACCCGCTTATGCACGTTTCATGGCCCGACCATGTTATGTGTATCTCAAGTTGAAAATGCCAGGCCCTAAGGGCGTGACCACGGTCATGGGAAATCGACAGCGGGTTGAAGAATGCCTCCAGGAAGGCTCCAAGATCGTCGATCAATAGATGACTATGGTAGAGTTGGAGGAGTACAAGAAAACCGCCGACCCTGCCGATTTGCTCCGTGCAAAGAAGCCGGCTTCCGAGTCGGCATTTCAGTCAGCAGGGGAAGTGAAGAAGGTACACATCCACCCGACGGATCCAACCACTGCCCCGACGAATGTCTCAACAACACTCGACAGTAAATAGGAAACTGAGCTCATCCAGTTCCTCCGTGAGAACTGGGATATCTTTGCATGGAAGCCTGCTGACATGCCAGGGATTCCTAGGGAGCTGGCTGAGCATCGTTTGCGAGTGGATCCGAAAGCCAAACCCGTCAGGGAGCATTTGCGTCGCTCGGCGGTGGAGAAGCGCAAAGCAATCGGAGAAGAAGTAGCCCGTCTCTTGCAAGCCAAGTTCATTCGGGAGATTTACCACTCCGAATGGCTCTCGAATGTTGTGATGGTGCCAAAGAAAGATAAGTCGTTGCGCATGTGCATTGACTTCAAACACCTCAGCAAGGTGTGCCCAAAAGATCATTTTCCGCTCCCCCTCATAGATCAAATTGTTGAATCGCCAGCGGGGTGTGAGCGTTTATCTTTTTGGATGCTTATTCTGGGTACCATCAGATCCGTCTGTATGGCCCGGATGAAATGAAGACAGCCTTCATCACCCCATTTGGGTGTTTTTGTTACATCACCATGCCTTTTGGTCTCAAGAACGCCGACGCTACTTTTATGTGAATGATTCAGAAATGTTTACTCGACCAGATCCCTCGGAATGTCGAGGCATACATGGACGATATAGTGGTCAAGTCCCGCAAAGGTTCTGACCTTCTGGCTGACTTGGCCGAGACATTCGCCAATCTGAGGCGATTCGACATAAAGCTGAATCCGGCCAAATGTACTTTCGGTGTCCCTAGCGGCAACTTGCTCAGTTTTCTTGTTTCCGAGCGAGGGATTGATGTCAACCCTGAGAAAATCAGCGCCATCACCCGTATGAAGACTCCCGTGCGAGTGCATGCCGTTCAGAAGCTCACAGGTTGCTTGGCAGCATTGAGTCGATTCATTTCTCGTCTTGGTGAGAAGGCTCTGCCCTTATATCAGTTGATGAAGAAGTCCGGCACGTTCGACTGGACTCCTGAAGCCGAAGCAGCATTTGTTGACCTCAAAGCCCTGCTCTCCACCCAGCCGGTGCTTGCTGCTCCTGCTAGCACAGAGCCCTTGCTCATGTACATCGTGGCCACAAATCAGGTCATCGGTACAGTACTGACTGTCGAGCGAGAAGAGGAGGGTAAAGCTTATAAAGTTCAGCGGCCAGTTTCTTATGTCTCGGAAGTATTGTCCCCCTCAAAGCAAAGATATCCACACTATCAGAAGCTGGTTTATGGTATTTACCTATTAGCAAAGAAGGTGGCGCATTATTTCCAAGACCACTCGATTTCAATCGTCGGTGATGCTCCCTTCTCCAAAATTTTCAATAATCGAGACGCATCAGGTCGAGTGGCTAAATGGGCAATCGAGCTTGGACACTTTGACATCAGATTCGAAGCCAAGAAAGCAATCAAGTCCCAAGCATTGGTAGATTTCATGGCCGAGTGGATTGAGCAGCAACAACCTATCAAAGTTCACTCGACGCATTGGACAATGTTCTTTGATGGCTCCAAAATGTTGAATGGGTCCGGTGCTGGGGTTGTCTTGATATCTCCCAGGGGTGACAAGCTCAGCTATGTCTTGCAAATTCACTTTGATACCTCCAACAATGAGGCAGAGTATGAAGCACTTTTGTATGGGTTGCGCATGGCTATCTCACTCGGTGTCAAGCGCCTGATGGTTTATGGCGACTCAGATTTGATGGTGAATCAAGTGATGAAAGAGTGGGTTGTTCGAAACCCCGCTATGACTGGATACTGCAATGCAGTCTGGAAGTTGGAGAAGAAATTTGAAGGCCTGGAACTTCATCATGCTCCCCGATTGAAAAATCAAGTGGCCGATGAGTTGTCCAAGATTAGTTCCACTCGACGGCCTGTCCCCAGTGGTGTGTTCTTGGGGCACTTGCACACTCCTTTGGTTCAAGAAGATCCATTCACCGAAGAGCTCCACAAGCTTTGAGTTCCACCGACTCGACTAAAGTCGATGTCCTTGTAGTGATTGACCTGGTCATGGAAATTCTGGTTATCATTCCTGATTGGACTGTGCCTTATATTGCCTATATCCTTAGACAAGAGCTCCCTGAAGATGAAATAGAGGCTCGACAGATTGTGCGCAGGTCCAAGGCTTTCACTATAATGGGAGATCAGCTGTTCAGAGAGAGTGGGACTGGTGTCACCCAGCGTTGCATTTCCCCCGAGGAAGGTTGAATGATTCTAGACGAGATTCACTCGGGAACTTGTGGCCACCATGCATCTTCAAGGACGATTGTCGCTAAAGCATATCGAGCTGGTTTTTACTGGCCACGAGCTAAGGAGATGGCTAAAGACATCGTTGATCATTGCGATGGTTGCCAGTTCTATGCGAACCTGTCACACAAGCCGGCGTCTGCTCTGAAGACAATTCCTCTCGCCTGGCCATTTGCGGTTTGGGAACTCGACCTGGTTGGCCCCTTTCGACCCGGAAAAGGAGGATTCACTCACTTGTTGGTAGCAGTCAACAAATTCACCAAGTGGATAGAAACCAAGCCAATCAAGAAGTTGAACTCCCGTATGGCGGTCACGTTCATGAGAGAGATCATTATTCGATACGGCATTCTGCATAGCATCATCATGGACAATGGCACTAATTTTGACTCGGAAGACTTCAAGAACTTCTGTAACTCCCAAGGCACCCGAGTGGATTATGCATCTGTTGCGCATCCTCAAACCAATGGGCAAGTCGAGAGGGCTAATGGTCTCATCCCGCAAGATCTGAAGCCTCGTCTCATGTGCGATTTGGATCAGGCCGCCAAGCCTGGGTAACTGAGCTGCCGTCTGTTTTGTGGGGTCTGAGGACAACACCTAATCGGTCGACTAGACGAACTCCTTTCTTCCTTGTCTATGGTGCTGAAGCCATATTGCCGAGTGACTTGGACCACAACTCTCCTCGAGTGGACCTGTATTCTGAGGCTGAAGCTGAACAGGCCAGACAGGACGGTGTAGATCTTCTGGAGGAGGAGCGAGAGATGGCTCTGATCCGGACTACTGCCTATCAGCAAGACTTGCGGCACTTTCATGCGAAGAATGTCAAGACTCGGGCATTTCATGAGGGAGACTTAGTGCTCTGAGTGAATCAACACTGACCTCACAAGCTTGCTCCTGCATGGGAAGGCCCTTTTGTCGTCACTAAGGTGCTAAACAATGGAGCCTATCACCTGTACAATCTCATGAAGCAGATAGACGAGCCACGAGCCTGGAATGCAGATCTGCTCTGGCGTTTTTATACTTGAGACAAGAATCTTCTGATATAATAAGAATACTTCATCAATGCAATTCACATTTCTACAATATATATCATCGGTTCCAATAGTACAGTTACATTCTTGGGGATACTCCGAGTGAAGAGTAATCCTCACACTCGGGGGGCTTCCACGAACATGTTTCGCCTAAGTTAAAAACCCTGTCGGGTGGATAGCAGTCCATTCACCCGACGGCCTATTTGTGAATCCGTCTTTGCTTAGGTTCAAAAATACTCCGAGTGGTCAAGAATCCTCACACTCGGGGGATTAGCCACAAACATGTTTCGCCTAAGTTAAAAACCCTGTTGGGTGGATAGCAGTCCACTCACTCAACAACTTAGCTGCGAATCGACATTCGTCTAAGTTCGAAAATACTCCGAGTGATGAGCAATCCTCACACTCGGGGGCTTAGCCGCGAACATGTTTTGCCTAAGTTAAAAACCCTGTCGGGTGGATAGCAGTCCATTCAGTCAACAACTTAGCTGCGAATCGACATTCGACTAAGTTCGAAAATACTCCGAGTGATGAGCAATCCTCACACTTGGGGGCTTAGCTGCGAAACACATTTTCGCCTAAGTTAAAAACCTCATCGGGTGGATAGTAATCCATTCACTCGATAACTTAACTACGAATCGACATTTTCCTAAGTTCAAAAATACTCCGAGTGGTGAGCAATCCTCACACTCATGTGCTTAGCTGTGAGACACGTTTCGCCTAAGTAAAAAACCTTGTCGGGTGGATAGTAATCCGTTCACTCGACAGCTTAGCTGCGAATCGACATTCGCCTAAGTTCGAAAATACTCCGAGTGATGAGCAATCCTCACACTTGGGGGCTTAGCTACGAAACACGTTTTCGCCTAAGTTAAAAACCTCGTCGGGTGGATAGTAATCCATTCACTCGACAACTTAGCTACGAATCAACATTCGCCTAAGTTCAAAAATACTTCGAGTGATGAGCAATCCTCACACTCGGGGGCTTAGCTGCGAAACATGTTTCGCCTAAGTAAAAAACCTCGTCAGGTGGATAGTAATCCGTTCACTCGACAACTTAGCTGCGAATCGACATTCGCCTAAGTTCGAAAATACTTCGAGTGATGAGCAATCCTCACACTCGGGGGCTTAGCTGCGAAACACGTTTAGCCTAAGTTAAAAACCTCGTCGGGTGGATAGTAATCCATTCACTCGATAGCTTGGCTGCGAATCGACATTCGCCTAAGTTCGAAAATACTCCGAGTGATGAGAAATCCTCACACTCGGGGGCTTAGCTGCGAAACACGTTTTGCCTAAGTAAAAAACCTTGTCGGGTGGATAGTAATCCATTCACTCGACAACTTAGCTGCGAATCGACATTCGCCTAAGTTCAAAAATACTCCGAGTGATGAGCAATCCTCACACTCGGGGGCTTAGTTGCGAACACGCTTCGCCTAAGTTAAAAACAAACTCATTCGAACAGACGATTGAAAGCCAATAAAATCCAAAGGGTAAACCGTGGATAAACATTTCATACGAAAGCAAATGTGCTCAGGCCTCAGGCTTGAATGAAGTTTTAAGGGATACAATTCCACTTGGCATACTGAGGCAAATATAAGTGTTTCTTCCAAAGACCAAGTTTTTTAAACAGGTGACGGGCTGGCGAGCTCGACAAATGTGTTGAAGTCGATGCCGTCGGCGATTCTGGTGGCTGCCTCGATGAAGGTTTCCATGAAGTCCTCAAACTGGAGTTTGTTCGTGTTTACCACCTGGAGCTCCTTCAGCTTCTCCTCCCTCACATCCCTGCAATGGACCCTGACAAGTGATAACGCCACGTTGGCCCCGCAACGAGCAGCAGATTTCTTCCAAGCCCGCACTTGACTGGGAAGTTCATTCAGGCGAACCATTATAGAGCTGAGGTCAAGCTGAAGAGTGTCCTCAGGCCATAGCTCCTTGTCGATTCTCTCCATGGCAGATTTCAGTCGGGCGATATAGTCCTAGACGCCTTGGAGTTGAAAGTTGAGTCGCAGCATGTTCATCGCCACTGCATCAGCAACTGGTGACTTGATGGGATCCAGATTGGGCTCAACCTCCTCTGTCTCCTTCTCAAAGTCTTGGCAAAATTCTGTTGAAGAATGGGGAATGGGAGGAGAATCAGTGAACTGCGACCATCAAAGATTTTACAAAGCTCAGTCGACAAGAAACACTCACCGTCGAGCAGAATATACATCTTCCTCAAGAATTCGCCCAAATGCTTCTCCAGGCCATTACTCCTCTTGGTCAGTTGCTCAGCCTTCTTGACGAGGTATGCACGCTCCTTCTTCAGCTTGGTGTTCTCATCCTCCAGCTTCTTCGCGGCCTCCAGCTTCCGATTTGCAGCTTCAGTCTTGTCCTTTGCCACTCGTTGAGCGTCAGCAAGCGCCTTGTCCTTCTCTTCCAACGCCTTCCTCATGGAATCTAAAGAAACAAAATTGTTGAGTCGTGCTTGGAGTCAATGGTTTTCATTGCGTACGTCAGTTCGAGTGAGAGCACTCGGTTCAAAACATGAAGAGTGAAGAGGAGAATGCAGAAAGTCAGCAGTAATTACCTCCCAAAGACTTCATCTCAGCATGCGCTCACTCCAGAGCATTGTTGGAGACTGCCAGATCCACTCGCAGCCGGTTCCTTTCATCCTCCACGTCCTTGTATTGCGTCCCAAGTTCGCAAGCCCTCTGGAACCAACAAAAGATAGGAATTCAATCGGCAAGTGGTGCCTGGGACAGTCGACTGAGTTATGAACACTGGTGAATGATGATCTTACAACCTTGGAACAACCTAACAAGAATTCAAGCAAAAACCACTCGAGTTGTCGAGTGGCCCTGGCGCTCCGCGCGCCGTAAACAAATTTAAAGTTGTCTTTATTAAGACCCCTGCCGATGCAAGCACTCAACAGCGGTCTTGGGGACTACACCCAGTGGGTGCACTAAGAGTGCCCGCACTAAGACAGTTAACTCTCGATCCGTCGAGTAACTCGTTAGAAAAAAAACACTCGACATGTCGAGTGACTCTAGTACCACGCGTATGACAAGTTTTCAAGCCTACTGCTTATCGTCTGCGATTAACAGTAGCCTCAGGGACTGCACCCAGTGGGTGCACTTAGCGTGCCCCCACTGGTTATTAAAACATTCGACAAGGCCAGCCCTGTCAGAACACTCGACCTATCGAGTGACGCGCCTCCCTGCTCTGTGAAGTTCAATCTATCCATAGGCAGCATCATATCATGGTTTGTCAATAATATCCATGAAACCTGCAAGGTAGCTACAGAGTGGCGGGATCCAAGGCGAAATGTATCCTGTACTATTGACTCCAATCCTACTCAACTACGATCCGATCTGTTCGAGGGGAGAAGCACCCAGTGGGTGTACAACAGCCAAGAAAAGACAAGAATTTAATCGGAAACGTACTTACAAGCGAACTTTCTCAGACATTGGTGCGGAGGGCTGCGCTGACATCGTAAGCCAGCTTGCTGGCCTCATATGCCTCCTTGGTTCTCAGCATGATCTGCTCCGCCTGGATCATGGCCTCCTTCGTAGCTCCGGTTTGATCGTCCGGAACGCGATGCAGAGAGAAGGACGTCATAGATGTGATCGGCATGGTTGCTGGGGCAGCTGAGGCAGTCTGAGTGGGTCCGGTTGGAGTTGACGTCACAACAGTCGAGACAGCTGGAGGAGCATGCGACAGAGGCACTGCGGGTTCAGCTCTAAGTTGTGTCGAGTCGCCTATCCCCTGGGAGGACTCTGTAGTCGAGCGCTGAGGCGCCTGCGCGGATGAAGCTCTTCGGATATGAGTGCGCGAAGTGTCCAGGTGCTCCTCATCGTCCTCCACTTGAATGACCTCTGCAACAGCAACCAACAATGTTAGCATTTGCATGTGTCGAGTCCCATTCGGACGAATCAACAACTTGCCAACCTCTATGAGAAGTGGCAGCGTCAGCAGTGTCAATGTCCATCACCTCCCCTCCGTCTCGATGAGGCGAGGTTACAGACGTAGCAGCTCTGAAGGATTGAATAACACTCGGTCAGCTACAACTCAAGGCCACAGTCGACAGAAAGAATTTGAAAATAAATACTTACGTGGAGATGACAGGTATGACCATCCTCATGCGAGGCAAAGCCTTGCAAGGTTTGGTTCTGACTTGCTTGGGCTGTTTGGCCAGCCTCTCACTCGACTCAACAGTTGAAGGGCGACTCCGCTTCGGGTTTTTCTCGCTAGGGCCTGGAGCCCTGTCCTCAACAGCTGCCGGATGCTAACGGGACTTGGTGCGGCCTTCGCGCCGGGGAGGTGACTCGACTTCTTCCTCTTCATCGGAGTCCGCGTATTCATCTTCGGAGTCAAAGGGACCGTCGCCGTCCATGCTGCCGCCCTCGCTCACCACACCGTCCTTAGCGTGGTTCCCGTTGGGAACAGGCGAGTGCATGTTCGTCCACTCCTGCATGATTCAAGTGAGGAAGTCAGTTTATAAGTCAATGTGTCACTCGACAGTACAAACACATCAGTCGACACCACGTAACTCACCAGGTTCTTTGACGGGTTTTCGGTCGAGTAAGGTCGGATCCTCTTGGCTCCCAAAGGATTGTCGCAAGCTCTAGTGATGCTACGAAGTCACTGCTCGACAGTTTTCTACGGAACTTCTTCGGGATGCATCCTGGTCGAGTCCTCATGGCCCGCATAGTGCCACATGGTTTGATCTCTGGCTTGGAGAGGCTGAATACGTCGACCGAAAAACGTCTCCAACAGGTCCAAACCGGTCACTCCACCCTGGATCAGCTGCACCCACGCTTCAACTAAGATACCCACTTGGACGTGCTCCTCTTCGGTCACCCTCAGAGATTTTGGGACAGCTGGACGGTCGGGTGTATAGGGGGGGAAGGCCAGTCGACATATTGGACGATGGTGCATCTTTGCAGTAGAACCAGGTCAACTGCCAACCTCTGACAGACTCAGGAAAAGTCATGGTTGGGAAAGAACTACGTGCTCTTTTCTGAACTCCTAAACCTACACACAGCTGAAGCACATGAGTCTTTCCGTCAGCGGGGAGAGCTTTCTTCACGGTCTAAGATCTGACCGTAAAGAGGTGCCTGAACAACCCCCAATGGGGAGAGCAGCCCAAAAAGCACTCGCACAAAGTGACGAATGCAGACATATATGCAACGGTATTTGGCGAGAGGTGATGTAGTTGGGCACCAAAGAAATTCAGAAATCCCCTAAAGAACGGGTGGGGTGGCATGGAGAAACCTCTTTCCACGTGGGAGAGAAGGAGGTGTTGGGGAACGTCGCATGGGAAACAAAAATTTTCCTACGCACACGCAAACCTATCCATGGTGATGAGCATCTACGAGAGGGAGAGTGGATCTACATACCCTTGTAGATCGCTAAGCGGGAAGCGTTAAGAAACGCGGTTGGTGTAGTCGAACATCTTCGCGATCCAAATCGCCGAGCGTCCCGCGATCTCATCACGATCCGTCCCGCGATCCAATCACGATACGTCCCGTGAACTCATCACGATCCGTCCCGCGATCTCATCACGATCCGTCTCACGATCTTGATCACGATCTGTCCCGCGAACTCATCACGATCCGTTCCACGATCTCATCACGAACCGTCTCGCGATCTCGATCACGGTCCTTCCGATCTAGCGCCGAACGGACGGCACCTCCGCGTTCAGCACACGTGCAGCTTGATGACGATCTCCACCGTCTTGATCCAGCAAGAGGAGGTGGATAGGAGAGAGAGTTCACCGGCAGCGTGACGGCGCTCCGGTGATGGTGGTGGAGCAATTCCGGCAGGGCTTCGCCTAAGCGCTGCGGAAAACCGATCTAGAGGAGAAACTGTGCACCGGTGAAACGGGTAGCACGTGGCCGGAAATTCTGTCCAAAAACCACCCAATCCACTAGTATATATAGGAGGAGAGGAGAGGAGAGGCAGCCAAGGCCTTTGGGTCGGCCGAAATAGGAGGTGGGAAGAAATCCTACTTCACCTCCAATCCTAGTTGGAGTAGGATTGCCTCCTATTGGCTGATTTTCCACTTTTTGCTTTAGGACTTTCTCTCCTGCGCCATGGGCCTTTGTGGCTGTTTTCCCAGCCCACTAAGGGCTGGTTATTATTCTCCCACAGCCCATGGACCTCTTGGGGTCGAAATACCCCTCCCGGAGGCCTCCCGGTACACTACCGGCACTCCCGGTACACTACCGGCACTCCCGGTACACTACCGATGAGCCCGAAACTTTTCCGGAAACCAAACTGGGACTTCCTATATATGAATCTTTACCTCCGGACCATTCCGGAGCTCCTCGTGATGTCCGGGATCTCATCCGGGACTCCGAACAAACTTCGGTCACCACCATACATAACTCTACACTACCGAAACGTCACCGAACCTTAAGTGTGCAGACCCTGCGGGTTCGAGAACTATGTAGACATGACCGAGACACCTCTACGGTCAATAACCAATGGCGGGACCTGGACATCCACATTGGTTCCTACATATTCTACGAAGATCTTTTTCGGTCGAACCTCTATGTCAAGGATTTAGTTAATCCCGTATAACGTCCCCTTTGTTCTTCGGTATGTTACTTGCCCGAGATTCGATCGTCGGTATCTCCATACCTAGTTCAACCTCGTTACTGGCAAGTCTCTTTACTCGTTCCGTAATACAAGATCCCGTGACTAACACTTAGCCACATTGCTTGCAAGGCTTGTTGTGATGTTGTATTACCGAGTGGGCCCTGAGATACCTCTCCGTCACACGGAGTAACAAATCCCAGTCTCGATCCATGCCAACTCAACAAACACCATCGGAGATACCTGTAGAGCACCTTTATAGTCACCCAGTTACGTTGCGACGTTTGATACACACAAGGCACTCCTCCGATATCCGTGAGTTGCATGATCTCATGGTCATAGGAACATATACTTGACATGCAGAAAACAGTAGCAATAAACTGACACGATCATATGCTATGTTTGTAGTTTGGGTCTTATCCATCACATCATTCTCCTAATGATGTGATCCCGTTATCAAATGACATCTCATGTCCATGGCTAGGAAACCTTAACCATCCTTTGATCAACGAGCTAGTCCATTAGAGGCATACTAGGGACATGGTTTTGTCTATGTATCCACACATGCATTTAAGTCTCCGATCAATACAATTATAGCATGGATAATAAACGATTATCATGAACAAGGAAATATGATAATAACTAATTTATTATTGCCTCTAGGGCATATTTCCAACAGTCTCCCACTTGCACTAGAGTCAATAATCTAGTTCACATCACCATGTGATTCGCATTGTTATGAATCTAACACCCAATGAGTTTTGGGGCTCGATCATGCTTTGCATGTGAGAGAGGTCTTATAGTCAACGGGTCTGCGATATTCAGATCCGTGTGTACTTTGCAAATCTCTATGTCAAACCGTAAACACTGCTACCACACTCCACTTGGTACTATTTCCAAATGGCTGCTCCACTATACGTATCCAGATTGCTACTACTAGTCATCTGGATAGGTGTTAAAGCTTGCATCGACGTAACTCTTTACGACGAACTCTTTATCACCTCCATAATCAAGAAACATTTCCTTAGTCCTCTGGTTACTAAGGATAATTCCGACCGCTGTCCAGTGATCCACTCCTGGACCACTCTTGTACCCCCTGACAGACTCGTGGCAAGGCACACATAGGTGCGGTACACAGCATGGCATAATATAGAGCCTATGGCTAAGGCATAGGGGACGACATTCATCCTTTCTCTTTCTTCTGCCGTTGTCGAGCTTTGAGTCTCACTCAACTTCACACCTTACAAATCAGACGAGAACTATTTCTCTGGCTGATCCATTTTGAACTCTTTCAAAATCTTGTCAAGGTATGCACTCATTGAAAGTCTCATCAAGCATCTTGATCTATCTCTATAGATTTTGATGCTCAACAATTAGGTAGCTTTATCCAGGTCTTCATTTGAAAAACACTTTTCAAACAACCTTTTATGCCTTCCAGAAATTCTACATTATTTCCGATCAACAATATGTCAACCACATATACTTATCAGAAACTCTATAGTGCTCCCATTCACTTTATTGCAAATACAAGTTTCTCGTAAACTTTGTATAAACTACAAAAACTTTGATCACCTCATCAAAGTGTATATTCCAACTCCGAGATGCTTGCTTCAGTCCATAGAAGGATCACTGAAGCTCTCTCATCTTTTAGCATCCTTAGGACTGACAAAACCTTCTGGTTGTATCACATACAACCTTTCCTTAAGTAAACCGTTAAGGAAACGACGTTTTGACATCCATCTGCCAGATTTCGTAATTGAAAATGCAGCAACTGCTAACATAATTCCAACAGACTTTTAGCATCGCTACGAGTGAGAAAGCCTCCTCGCAGTCAACTCCTTGAACTTGTCACAAACAACTTTGCAACAAGTCGAGCTTTACAAATGGTGACATTTACCATCAGTGTCTGTCTTCATTCTAAAGGTCCATTTGTACTCAACGACCTGCCGTCTAACGAGCAAGTCTACCAAAGTCTATACTTGGTTTTCATAAATGGATCCTATCTCGGATTTCATGGTCTCTAACCATTTGTCGGAATCCGGGCCCATCATCGCTTCTCCATAGCTCGTAGGTTCATCGCTGTCCAACAACATGACCTCGAAGACAGGGTTGTCGTACCGCTTAGGAGCAGTACACATCCTTGTCGACCCACGAAGTTCGATAGTAACTTGATCCTGAAGCTTCATGATCATCATCATTAACTTCCTCTTCAACTAACGTAGGCTTCACAGAAACATCTTTCTGCGCTGCGCTACTCTCTGGTTGAACAAAGGTTTAACAACCTCATCAAGTTCTATCTTCCTCCCACTCAATTCTTTCGAGAGAAACCTTTCCTCGAGAAAGGATCCGTTTTAGTAACAACCACTTTGCACTCGGATCTGAGATAGAAGGTTCACCCAACTGATCTTAGGGTATTCTATGAAGATGCATTTGTCCGCCTTGGGTTCGACCTCATTAGGTGAAAACATTTTTCACACAAGTGCCGCAGCCCCAAGTATTAAGAAACGACAGCTTAGGTTTCTATCAAACCATAATTCATATGGTGTCATCTCAACGGATTTAGATGGTGCCCTATTTAAAGTGAATGTAGTTGTCTCTAATGCATAACCCCAAAATTATAGTAGTAAAACGACAAGAGACATCATAGCACGCACCATGTCCAATAGAGCATAACTATGATGTTCGGACACACCATCACACTATGGTGTTCCAGGTGGCGTTTAGTTGTGAAACAACTTTCACATTGTCTTAAGTTGTATGCCAAACTCGTGACTCAGATATTCACCTCCACGATCATATCGCAGTCATTTTTATCTTCTTGTCACGATGATCTTTAAACTTCACTCTGAATTTGCTTGAACCTTTCAAACGATTCAGACTTGTGTTTCATTAAGTAAATATACACTATATCTACTCAAATCATCAGTGAAGGTAAGAAAATAATGATATCCACTGCACACTACAAGACTCACTAGATTGCATACATCAACATGTATCATTTCCAATGAATCACTTGCCCGCTCCATCCAACGGGGTCCTTTAGTCATCTTGCCCAAGAGGCATGGTTCGCATGTCTCAACCGATTCGAAATCGAATGAGTCCAAATATCCATCAGCATGGAGTTTCTACATGCGCTTTATACCAATATGACATTTAGCGGCAGTGCCACAAGTATGTGGTACTATCATTATTAACTTTGTATCTTTTGACACCAATGTTATGAACATGTGTAATACTACGATCAAGATTTCAACAAACCATTCTCACTGGGTGCATGACCATTGAAGGTATTATTCATGTAAACAGAATAACCATTATTCTCTAACTTAAATGAATAACCGTATTGCAATAAACATGATCTAATCATGTTCATGCTCAACGCAAAACACCAAATAACATTCATTTAGGTTCGTCACTAATCCTGAAGGTAGAGAGAGCGTGCGATTTTGATCACATCAACCTTGGAAACACTTCCAACACATATCGTCACCTCACCCTTAGCTAGTTCTCCGTTTATTCCGTAGCTTTTATTTCGAGTTACTAACATTTAGCAACCGAACCGGTATCCAATACCCAGGTGCTACTAAGAGTACTAGCAAGGTACACATTAGTAACTCGTATATCAAATATACTTCTATCAATGTTGCCAGCCTTCTTATCTACCAAGTATCTAGGGTTGTTCCGCTTCAGCGACCTCTCACCTCATAATAGAAGCACTTAGTCTCGGGTTTGAGTTCAACTTTGGGTTGCTTCACTGGAGCAGCAACTGACTTGCTATCCATGAAGTTTCCCTCCTTGATCTTGCCCTTTTCGAAACTAGTGGTTTGATTAACCATCAACACTTGACGCTCCTTCTTGATTTCTACCTTCGCGGTGTCAAACATCGCGAACAGCTCAGGGATCAATACTTCTATCCCTGGTGTATTATAGTTCATCACTTAAGTTCTAGTAGCTTTAGTGACAGTGACTTGGAGAACTATATCAATCACTATCTTATCTGGAAGATCAACTCCCACTTGATTCAAGCGATTGTAGTACCCAGACAATCTGAGTACATGCTCAACGATTGAGCTATTCTCCTTCATCTTACAGGCAAAGAATCTTGTTGGAGATCTCATATCTCGCAACACAGGCACAAGCCTGAGATCACAATCTCTGCCCCTAGAACATCTCATATGTTCCGTGACGTTCAAAACGTTTCGGAGCCTCAATTCTAAGCCGTAATGCATGACGCACAAAACTATCAAGTAGTCATCGAAACGTGCCTGTCAGATGTTCACAACATCTATAGACGACGCTAGAGGGGGTGGCGCACCGAGCGGTGCATTAAGGACATAAGCCTTCTGTGCAGCAATGAGGACAATCCTCAGATCACGGACCCAGTCCGCAATATTGCTACCAACATCTTTCAATTCTATTTCTCTAGGAACATATAAAAATACAAGGGAGCCACAACGCGAGCTAGTAATCTACAACATAATTTGCAAAGACACTTTGACTATGTTCATGATAATGAGTTCAATTAATCATATTATTTAAGAACTCCCACTCAAATTGACATCCCTCCGATCATTCGAGTGATACATGATCCAAATTCACCAACTCAAGTCCGATCATCACGTGAGTTGAGGTGGCTGCAATGGTGAACATCATTATGTTGATCATATCTACTATATGACTCATGTTCGACCTTTCGGTCTCTCGTGTTCCGAGGCCATGTCTGTACATGCTAGGCTCGTCAAGTTTAACCCGAGTGTTCTGCGCGTGCAAATCTGGCTTGCACCCGTTGTATGTGAACGTAGAGTCTATCACACCCGATCATCACGTGGTGTCTCAACACGACGAACTTTCGCAACGGTGCACACTCGGGGAGAACACAGTTCATCTTGAAATTCAAGTGAGGGATCACCTTATAATGCTACCGCCGTACTAAGCAAAACAAGGTGCATAAAAGGATTAACATCTCATGCAATTCATAAGTGACATGATATGGCCATGAACTTGTGTTTAAGATCTCCATCTTCGAAACACCGGCATGATCTCCATCGTCACCGGCACAACACCATGATCTCCATCATCTTGATCTCCATCAATGTGTTGCCATTGGGGTTGTGGCGCCAGCCCTGCTTCTACTTCTATTGCTACTGCTTAGCGATAAAGTAAAGCATTACATAGCGCTTAATGATTGACACGCAGGTCATACAATAATTAAAGACAACCCTATGGCTCCTGCCGGTTGCCGTACTCAACGACATGCAAGTCGTGAAATTCTATACATCACATGATCATCTCATACATCACATATATCTCATCATGTAATTGGCCATATCACATCACAACATACCCTGCAAAAACAAGTTAGACGTCCTCTAATTGTTGTTGCATGTTTTACGTGGCTGCTATGGGTATCTAGCAAGAACGATTCTCACCTACGCATAAACCACAACGGTGATACACTAGTTTGCTTTTCAACCTTCTCAAGGACCGCCTTTGTCGAATCCGATCCAACTAAAGTGAGAGAAACTGTCACCCGCAAGCCATCTAGGCAACAAGTTGCGTCGAGGGAACCGGTCTCTCGTAAGCGTACGAGTAATGTTGGTCCGGGCCGCTTCATCTCACAATCCCGCTGAACCAAAATACGACCAAGGGAGGAAGCAATCTAAGCATCAACGCCCACAAACCTTTTGTGTTCTACTCGAGATCTCATCGAACCATCAACCTAGCTCTGATGCCACTGTTGGGGAACGTCGCATGGGAAACAAAAATTTTCCTACGCACACGCAAACCTATCCATGGTGATGAGCATCTACGAGAGGGAGAGTGGATCTACATACCCTTGTAGATCGCTAAGCGGGAAGCGTTAAGAAACGCGGTTGGTGTAGTCGAACATCTTCGCGATCCAAATCGCCGAGCGTCCCGCGATCTCATCACGATCCGTCCCGCGATCCAATCACGATACGTCCCGTGAACTCATCACGATCCGTCCCGCGATCTCATCACGATCCGTCTCACGATCTTGATCACGATCTGTCCCGCGAACTCATCACGATCCGTTCCACGATCTCATCACGAACCGTCTCGCGATCTCGATCACGGTCCTTCCGATCTAGCGCCGAACGGACGGCACCTCCGCGTTCAGCACACGTGCAGCTTGATGACGATCTCCACCGTCTTGATCCAGCAAGAGGAGGTGGATAGGAGAGAGAGTTCACCGGCAGCGTGACGGCGCTCCGGTGATGGTGGTGGAGCAATTCCGGCAGGGCTTCGCCTAAGCGCTGCGGAAAACCGATCTAGAGGAGAAACTGTGCACCGGTGAAACGGGTAGCACGTGGCCGGAAATTCTGTCCAAAAACCACCCAATCCACTAGTATATATAGGAGGAGAGGAGAGGAGAGGCAGCCAAGGCCTTTGGGTCGGCCGAAATAGGAGGTGGGAAGAAATCCTACTTCACCTCCAATCCTAGTTGGAGTAGGATTGCCTCCTATTGGCTGATTTTCCACTTTTTGCTTTAGGACTTTCTCTCCTGCGCCATGGGCCTTTGTGGCTGTTTTCCCAGCCCACTAAGGGCTGGTTATTATTCTCCCACAGCCCATGGACCTCTTGGGGTCGAAATACCCCTCCCGGAGGCCTCCCGGTACACTACCGGCACTCCCGGTACACTACCGGCACTCCCGGTACACTACCGATGAGCCCGAAACTTTTCCGGAAACCAAACTGGGACTTCCTATATATGAATCTTTACCTCCGGACCATTCCGGAGCTCCTCGTGATGTCCGGGATCTCATCCGGGACTCCGAACAAACTTCGGTCACCACCATACATAACTCTACACTACCGAAACGTCACCGAACCTTAAGTGTGCAGACCCTGCGGGTTCGAGAACTATGTAGACATGACCGAGACACCTCTACGGTCAATAACCAATGGCGGGACCTGGACATCCACATTGGTTCCTACATATTCTACGAAGATCTTTTTCGGTCGAACCTCTATGTCAAGGATTTAGTTAATCCCGTATAACGTCCCCTTTGTTCTTCGGTATGTTACTTGCCCGAGATTCGATCGTCGGTATCTCCATACCTAGTTCAACCTCGTTACTGGCAAGTCTCTTTACTCGTTCCGTAATACAAGATCCCGTGACTAACACTTAGCCACATTGCTTGCAAGGCTTGTTGTGATGTTGTATTACCGAGTGGGCCCTGAGATACCTCTCCGTCACACGGAGTAACAAATCCCAGTCTCGATCCATGCCAACTCAACAAACACCATCGGAGATACCTGTAGAGCACCTTTATAGTCACCCAGTTACGTTGCGACGTTTGATACACACAAGGCACTCCTCCGATATCCGTGAGTTGCATGATCTCATGGTCATAGGAACATATACTTGACATGCAGAAAACAGTAGCAATAAACTGACACGATCATATGCTATGTTTGTAGTTTGGGTCTTATCCATCACATCATTCTCCTAATGATGTGATCCCGTTATCAAATGACATCTCATGTCCATGGCTAGGAAACCTTAACCATCCTTTGATCAACGAGCTAGTCCA
Organism: Hordeum marinum; assembly: GCA_022496015.1. NCBI lineage: Eukaryota > Viridiplantae > Streptophyta > Magnoliopsida > Poales > Poaceae > Hordeum > Hordeum marinum. The sequence continues at coordinate 93,910,469 of CM039675.1, forward strand.
TTAGAGGCATACTAGGGACATGGTTTTGTCTATGTATCCACACATGCATTTAAGTCTCCGATCAATACAATTATAGCATGGATAATAAACGATTATCATGAACAAGGAAATATGATAATAACTAATTTATTATTGCCTCTAGGGCATATTTCCAACAGGAGGATCCGCTCCCCGTCGCGTGACTCCGGTCGCGCTCCTCCCCCGGCAGCCTCCAGGCGCCGTCGGCCACGTGCTCGTCGGCGACAAGGCCCTCCATGTCCTCGCGAGTGACTATAGAGGGGAGAAAGTCCCCTTGCATCCATCCCGCTGACACGGTGAATCGAGTAGTCGAAGGCTTCTTGCCCTTGAGCTTCGTCGCCCCCTTCTTAGCTCGCTCCGGCTTTTCCGTGGTGCCTTTCGTCATCTCAGCGGCGGCTCTCATCGGAGAAGAACAAGATGGGGCGCTGGAGGCAGGGGAGGCGGAGGAAGAGAGGAAGAATGGGAGGAAGTACTATGCAAGCTGTGGCGCGTGAGACTTTATACTCCGCCGAGTGTCCCACTGATCAGTGGGCCCGCGAGATCACCGCGCACGCCAACCACTGACGACGCCCAGTACGTGGCGATATGACCGACACAAGAATCGAGGCGTCATGCCTCCACTTGCCCTGATTGTGGCTTCATCATCGCGCACGCGCTTCCCAAATTCCCGTATCTCGCAAAATTCGGGTCTGTCAGACCGACCCGTCACCTTCCAAGATACCTTCAATTCACACGGAGCAAAATAAGTGTTGAACATCCACTCGGGCACTTTTAAGGCTGAATGGATCCGGGCGAATGGAGAAGAATTCAATCGACGCAAGTTTCGTTGAAGCCCCGAATATCATTCGGAAGACTTTGCGTGCCGATCCTGAATGGACGTTAATACTCAGAGTCCAGTCGATGCAAGTTTTATTGAAACCCCAAATATCATTCAGAGGATTTGATGCCCTAACTCAAGGTTGACGTTGATACCTCATTTCACCACTCGAACCTGACCCATTTGAGGGCTAATGACGAGGATATGTACCTAGGGTAGGGTCCTAGACAAGGCCTACATACCCTACCTAAGGACACTACATGGGAGGACTTGAAGATCAAGCATGAATTTCCGAGTGTATTCCTAGAGACGTTCAAAGTCACTCGACAGATATCCACTCGGAGACTCCTTCCTTCATTCGGCAGTCGTGTGTCACTTGGAAGACCTCACGCTCACTCGACACCAGAAGACTAGGAGCCATCATCAAGATCCCAACGGGCAGACGTTGGTTCAATGGTCATTAGTAGCTTTTATTACGTACTTTACCAGTAACGGCAGACTTTAACCCCATGATCGGACCCTTAGATGCTGGGCACTTATGAGGGGCAGCGAACTCTATATAAGCCGCCCCTCCCCTCCTGCACAAGGGTTCGCAACCATTGTAATCCATATATTCCACACGACATAAGCTCCCGAGCACTGAGGCGTAGGGCTGTTACCTCCACGAGAGGGGCCTGAACTCATACATCTGTGTGTACATCCTCGCCGTAGCTAGGACTCTGCCCTCTCCTTTCGTACCCCTACCATCTACTGTCAGGCTCGTTCCCACGACACCCACCTACTTGCGTTTCTAGCCAGCCTATTTGTTGCTAAGCCTAACTTGTTAAAGAAAAGCTAAAAAGTGGTAGTTGCCTATTAACACCCCCCCTTAGTCAACCATATCGATCCTTTTCAATTGGTATCAGAGCCACGTTTATTTATTAAGTGTTTCACCGCTCGAAGAGTATGGTTGACGACGGGGACTAGCCGGTTGAACTCCCTGAGGCCATGGGTGTGAACACGGTCTCTCATGAGGATTTAAATGAGGCCATGTCCTCGCTTAAATCCTCCATGACGACCAAGGTCAAATCCATGTTTAAAGAATTCCTTGATACTCTTAAACTTTCCATCGATGTGGTGCAAGTGGCTAATACCACTAACTCGACATCAGATGTCAACTCCGGCAAGGAGGGGGCTAGTGCTGATAAGGACACTCGTTCTCAAGGAATTAATGGGTCGGGGACCATTTCCTCAGTTCCCCCTCCCTTGGTCTATGGAGGACTGGTGCACCCACCTCATATAGTTAATCTCAGTCCTCCTCCTAAACTTGTTAGAATGATTTTGCTAATTGGGTTTTTCATATCATGTCTCATTTGGATCATAGCTCAATTCAACTCATGAGAGTCATGGAAGAAGGATACTATCCTCGTGATCCACGCAACCTCACCCCAAGAGAAGAGGCTGATAAACAGCTAAATTCCTCCACCTTGTTCATACTCCAAGTTGCAGTTCCAACCAAAGACCTAGCTCACTTGCATCCCTTCACTATTGCTGAAGAGTATTGGGAACACATTGTCTCCATGTACAAGGGCAGCTCAAGCATTCAACAGTCGAACTATGAGGTTATGCTTGATCAGTCAAATGAGTTTGTAATGATAGAAGATGAGGAACCGCGTGATCTCTATATGAGGGTAACTACTCTTGCCGTTGCCCTCCGAGATCATGGCAGCAAGGATGTGGGTGACACCTAGGTCAAGCGTAAGTTTCTGAAGGCCATCATGCCTTTCAACAAGGACATGTCCACCCTCATCCGCCAAAGACCGGATTTTCGCAACTTGTCCTCTAGCGATGTGTTCGATGAATTTATTGCAATGAACATCTTGAACACGACCACAGACAATGCTCTTGCTCGTGTGCAACGGTCAAACAAAACATCTCCCAACCTTGATTTGAAGGCCAAGGTCAGTCAAGAGGAAGAAGAAGAAGAAGAAGAATAAGAAGAAGAGGGTTGCCCCAAGGACACCAAATATGCTTACCATGGGCATATGGCTCTAGCGTCTAGGCAATTCTGGGCCAATAAGAGAAACGCAAGGCCCAATTTCTCCAAGAACAACTCAAGCGGGTCAAAGGGCAAGCAACGTGTGAGGACCTGCTACAACTTTGGTAATGTGAGTCACTTCATGGTGGATTGTCCTTAGGAGAATAGAGAAGACAATGGTGGCAAGCTCATCCGCAAAGATAAGGCCAAGTATTTTCCCAACAAGTCCAACTTCACCAAGAAGGCTCCTCATAAAGTGTTGGTGGGTCAACAAGATTTTATCGCCGATGATGATGTTGGTGACGAAGACACAAGTGGTGAAGGAATGGCAATGGCATCTGTGGATATTGCATCGACCACCCTAACAAAGGTGTCACTCTTCGAAACTCCCAACGAGAACCACATTGCTAGGTGTCTCATATCCAAAGGTATCACCAAGGTAACCTCCAACGCCAAAACCTCAAACATTAATATTTCTATTTCTTCCACCCTGTCTTTGTTAGATTGTGTGGATGAACATGAGGAGGTGAAATAGGGCGAGAATGAGTTTGACAAGTTCTTGTGCAAACTCAAGGGAGAATCCAAAAGAACTTCGTTGCTCTCTTGGAACAACTTGGTGAGGCCAATGACACGATTGAGTCTCAAGAAGAATATCTTGAGGAGTTGAGAGGGAATAGTCATGATTATGCCTACGAGATAGCCAGTCTTTATATTGCTCCGGAGGAAGAGCGAGGTCTTCATTTGACTCTTAAGGAGTCACAAAATGATGACCTTGCTAAATTACGTAAAGATTATGATCATGCTATCCTTCTTAACCGTGTGCTCAAATCAGAAAAGGTTGCACTTGGGGTTGGCCATGCTCGACTCAAGGATGAGTTTGACTCACTAGAGAATGCTCACAAGGCATTGAAGAGCGTTCATGCTTCTCTTAAGGACTCACATGATCAACTCCAAGTAAAACTCACTAAGGAAATTGCCATGTGTCCTCCTTTTGTTTTCATTGATAATTCCTCTGCTACTAACCTGTCTTGTGAGCATGCACATCTTGTGGAGAAAAATGCTAAGCTGAAATAGCAGCTTGAGAAAGGCCTTGTGACATGTATCCAAGGTGAGAATAATATGAATGAACTTTTGAGCAATCAAAAGGAAGTGCTTGCAAAGGAAGGAGTTGGGTTTTCACCCAAGTCCAAAAAGAAGAAGAAGGTAAAGGACATGCAGGTTCCTCCGCTCAAGGAAACATTTGTCAAAGCGGGGGGCATGACTCATGATAAGAAGAAGGACAAGGTTGTGAGTGGTAGTTCTAAAAAGGACAAGACCACTCCCCTCAACAAAGCCGACGACTTTAACCCATCTTATGTTTTATGTCGTGCTAGTGATGGGCATGTTTATGCCAAATATGTTGGTTCTTCTTATGAGTACATTGAGTGATATATTTGGGTTCCTAAGACCCTTTTCACTAACATGAAAGGACCCATTAAAGAATGGGTACCTAAATCGAAGCATTGATCTATAGTGGAGCAAAAAATCATATGACCGGAAGCAAGGACTTGGTTGTGGACGTTCGACCCGATACATTCGTGGCCACTCTAGTCTCGTTTGGCGATGACACAATTTCAAAGGTATTGGGTCTTGGCAAGGTGGTTATCTCTCCAACCTTAACCATTGAGAAAGTCATGCTTGTTGAGACCCTTGCATACAATTTACTTTCTGTTCATCAACTTGCACTTATGGGTCTTAGTGCCTTCTTTGGCATTGATACTGTGACCCTTTTGTGGACCAAGACTCTTAAAGTGGCCTTTGTTGGGATGTCAAAAACGATCTCTATGTGGTTAACTTCTCGGAGCAACCCATTAAGACCGCGACATGTCTAATGGTTAAACTTGATGTGGGATGGCTTTGGCATCGCCGACTAGCCCATGTCAATATGATATCTTTGCAAAGTCTCCTCAAAGGGGATCACATTCTTGGACTAAAAAATGTGAGTTCTGCAAAAGATCGTGCTTGTAGTACTTGTATCGAAGGAAAGTTACATGAAAAGGCTCATCGTCCTACTACTAAAATCTACTCAAAGAGGACCTTAGAGCTCCTTCACATGGATCTCTTCGGTCCTCCATCTTTTGACAGTCTTAGAGGAAGAAAGTATTGCTTGGTGATTGTGGATGATTACTCAAGATACACATGGGTATATTTCTTCAGGGGGAAGAGTGAGACCCAACAGACCGTCATCAACTTTGCAAATGATGTCCAATATCAACATGAAGCAAAGATCTTGATGATTAGAAGTGACAATGGCACTGAGTTCAAAAACTACACCTTGGATGAGTTTCTCGATGATGAGGAGATAAAGCACCAATATTCCACACCTTACACCCCTCAACAAAATGGTGTTGCAGAGAGGAAGAACCTGATGTTGATGAATGCGGCAAGAACCATGATGGCAGAGTTTAAGTATCCGTACAACTTTTGGGCCAAAGCCATCAGCACCGCGTGTCATGCATCAAATCGGCTCTATCTTCGGAAAGGCTTGAACAAGACTCCATATGAGATTCTTACCGGGAACAAGCCCAACCTCAAGTACTTTCGGGTGTTCGGTTGTAAGTGTTTCATTCTCAAGAAAGGTGTACATTTGTCAAAATTCGAATCTAGAGCTCATGAGGGCATATTTGTTGGTTATGCTGCAAACTCTCATGCTTACTGTGTCCTCAACAAGTCCACTAGACTCATTGAGGAGACGAGTAACATAGAGTTTGATGAAAATAATGGTTCCCAAGTGGATCAAAGTGGTCTTTGTGATGTAGGTGATGAAATTCCTCCCCAAGCCATAAGAAGAATAGGTGTCGGATACTTCCTATCCGTTGAGGAACCCCTTGTGGCTGAAGGAGAAGGACAATGTTCCACTCAAGTGGAACCATCACCGACGCACGACCCACATGCTTCCGAAGAACAAAGTGAAGGCCCTCAACCCCGTGATCAAGATCAAGGGTAATGTCAACCTAATGGTGACGATTCTACTTCACATGATGCTCAAGATCTTGCTCACACCCCCGTGCAAGCTCATGATCAAGATGAAGCTCAAGACCAAGATCAAGGTCAATCTAAAAATCAAGATCATGCTCAAGATCAAGAGCAAGCCAGTGCTAGTACCGAAGTTCGTCAAGTTACCAAGCCTCAAATTTCCATGGAGGAAATTATTGAAAGACGAGCTGCCAAGATCGCTTCCAAACTAAGATTCAAGCAACACCTATTAAAGAACGTTTATGGAATTTTGAATAGAGGGGTAACTACTCGTCGTCAATTAACAAACTTTTGTGCACATCATGCGTTTGTTTCTTGTGTTGAACCACTCAAGGTACAAGATGCACTCGAAGATGAGGAATGGTTGAATCCATGCATGACAAAATCAACAACTTCAAGTGCAACAAAGTGCGGCGATTGGTGCCAAGACCAAAGGAGAAGCACAATGTCATTGGAACCAAATGGATCTTTAAGAACAAGCAAGATGCACATGGCATTATTATTCGCAACAAGGCAAGACTAGTGGCTAAAGGCTACTCCCAAGTCAAGGTATTGACTACGGTGAAACCTTTGCCCTTGTTGCTCGCTTTGAATCTATTCGCATGCTGCTTTCTTATGCCTCTCGTCATGACTTCATATTATATCAAATGGATGTAAAGAGTTCTTTTCTTAATGGTCCTCTTAAGGAGTTGGTGTATGTCAAGCAACCCCCAGGGTTTGAGGATCCCAAGATCCCCAATCATGTATACGTTCTCGATAAGGTACCTATGGCCTTAAACAAGCCCCACGTGTGTGGTATGAGGACCTTATCGAGATGTTGCAATTTCGTGGGTTTGAAATTGGGAAAATCGACCCCCACTCTTTTTACTAAAGGGAACGAGAACTTGTTCGTATGCCAACTATATGCAGATGATATTATCTTTGGTTCTTCTAACAAAGCTTTTAATGATGAGTTCGCCACACTAATGACCAAAGATTTTGAGATGTCTATGATGGGAGAGTTGAAGTTCTTCCTTGGATTCTAAGTCAAGCAACAAAGCCAAGGAACCTTCATCAACCAAGCCAAATACACTCAAGAGATGCTCAAGAGGTTCAAGATGGATGACCTCAATCCTCCCAAGGCCAACACTCCTATAAAGCTCAAATGCCAACTTGATAGTGATCCCAATGGTAAAGCTGTGGATCAAAAGGTATATCGCTCCATGATTGCATCTCTGCTTTACCTTTGTGCATCTAGGCCGGATATCATGTTGAGTATGGGAATTTGTGCGTGATTTCAATCCGCAGCTAAGGAGAGTCACTATGTTGTTGTCAAGCGAATCTTTTGATATCTGGCTCATACCCCAAACTTTGGCTTATGGTACCCCAAAGGTGCTTCATTTGATCTGATTGGGTATACTAACTCGGATTAGGCGGGAGATCGTGTGGAAAGGAAGTCCACTTTTGGAGGTTGACAATTTCTTGGTTGCTCTCTGGTAAGTTGGTCTTCAAAGAAACAAAATTGTGAATCTAGCCGCCGCAAGCTTTGTACTCAGATTCTTTGGATGAGGCAAACCTTAAAGGATTATGGGGTCAACTGTGACAAAGTGCCTCTTTACTACGACAATGAAAGCACGATCAAGATCTCCAACAATCCGGTTCAACACTGCAAGACAAAGCATATTGAGATTCGTCATTACTTCATCCGGGATCACATCAAGCGTGGAGACATTGATCTTATTCATCTCTATACTAAGGAACATCTTGCAGATATATTCACGAAGCCATTGAATGAAGCAAGATTTCACAAGTTAAGGCATGAGCTAAATATCATTGATTCGAGCAATGTGGCTTGACTTAGTGAACACCCCACCACATTCATCATCATGTATGGTTTAGGTGTAGGCATGGACATAGGGGGAGTCTAGTTCTCTCAATGAACTATCCCTCCTCCTATTATGCATAAATTGATCAAGTCTTTCACATTAGTCATTTTTTATGACACTTGTGCTTCAAAGACGAGTTTTGATCATGGGCCCAAGGTTAAAATCTTCGCGGTGGCATACCTATTGACTCAAACATAGGTGGCCTCGGCCACCGCCCCCCCCCCCGAGAGAGGCATTTGACCTTATTTGTGTCTTAAGTTTGTGTTTTTATATGTTTTTGGGTCCTAGGTGTGGGCATTCTCCATGGTATTTCTATTTGCGTTTTGCTTTCTTCCAACCATGGAGTTTTCCCCACCATACTCCTATGCCTTTTACTCTATCCCAAGCTCTTCTCATCTCGGAACCCATATTTTCCAATTGTACGCATTGATCTCTTGGTGGTGGTGCGTGTGGCCGGGCGGTACAACCAGTGTGATTCTCCTGTTGTCCTGCCCTAACGGTACAACCGGGGGTGCTTGTGGTTCAACCGCTAATCCCCATGCCCTATAACAGACCGGTACAACCGCTCTTCGGAGTGGTACAACCAGTTGCACAACCCTATACTTATAATGGGAGGGCCAAAGGGGTATTCAGTTTTCCCCTACATGCCCGACTCCTCCCTGGTGCCCTAGCCGCCGGCCACCGTCACCACCACCCGAAGTGCCTTCGGCGCCCCGGATCCGTGGCCTCCTCCCAGATCTGCTCTGTGGAGGCCCTTCCTTCCCCCAATCTCCTCCCATGGATGCCGGTAATGCCCAGTTCCTCCCTGTTATTGGATTTCCTTTGAATACACCATTGTTAGGGCATTGCTCGGTTCCCGCGTTTTCTAGTCAAAACTATTGACGGGATGAGATCGTATATTATATTTTCAATTAGTTATATTGCTTAGAGACCTCAAAGAGGGGTGCATTTCTCAGATCCGGATCCATCGGTTTCCCATCAGCGGTACAACCACTCTATTTAGCATTACAACCGCTGCTGCGGTACAACCGCTTGGGTGACCGGTTCAACTAGACTCCCTGATTCCTGCCCCCTGTTTCTTGTTTCTTATCTTTGCAACTAATTTATTCCTACTTTTGCATACAATCCTATCATCTTTTTTGGGTTTATCTTCTGTGTTCCTCGTGTGCATGTCTATAGGTGGTTCCAGCTCTCGTTCTGCTCCTCGGAAGAAGTCCAAGAAACATGCTCATAGGTGTAGGATAGTTGAAGAGTCTAACAATGAGGAAGTTATGATCCCCACAAATCCCAACCGCCGTGAGAAGACCTTGGCCGCCAAGCAAAAAAATTCCAAGGTTGTGCATTCCTAGAAGCAAGTTGATTGGGAGCGAGTCCGTCTTCAAAATCCGTATGAGGTTCCCGATCCTCCCAGGTAGACCATCCCTCGATATAGGAATGAGTTGCAAATGCTGATCATGCACGAGCTCTATGACCATCACAAGAACAAGTTTGCCAAGCAATGGATAATTTGAAAGCACAACATGCTCCCTTGGTGGTTTTGATAATTCATGACAACATACATTGTCCCTTGGACGAACACTTCTATCTAGTGTATTTCAGATAATAGTCCATGGAGAGTTGAGTTGGCAAACTGATTGAGGATTGTGAAATTACCCCAAGATTCAAGGAAATAGGTTGGCCAAGCTTCAAGCAAGAGGACTCTACATTTTACATTTGTGATAAATCACTTTGAGTCCATAGGAAAGCCAATACTATTAAAAGGGGGTAAAGTTTTGATGATGGACAATATGCTCAAACGTGCATAAGTGACAGTCACCTAAGCATCCACAAACTCTCCCACCAAAGTCTCTCCTAAGCCATATATGCAAAATCGGTGCAACCAACATTCCTATCCTGGTGCCACTGATTCTGAACCCTAGACAGACTCAACCAAACCCTAAACACTTCAGTACAACCGACACTTCTTTCGGTGCCACCGAGTTAGGTTGCCAATGCTTTGTAAAGCAAGTTCATCTTTCGGTCCGTCCGAAAATGTTGAATCGGCATCACCGAGTTGAGTTGCCAAAGTCCTGTTACGCAAGTTCACATTTTCAGTACCACCGAGAATGGTGAATCGGCGTCACCGAGTTTGTAAATTCTTACCATTGGTCACCCTGTCAATAGAACCGAGATTCATATATCGGTCCCTCTGAGATTCAAAAGTTGCCACTTTTAGTCACTTCGGTACCACCGAGATTTACACATCGGTGTCACAGAGTCTGGCTTATTGTGTGTAACGGTTGGATTTTTGGGGATGCCTATATATACCCCTCCACCACCACCAACTCGAAAGAGAAGCACTCAAAACTATTACATACCTATCCTACTCAGTTTTTTGAGAGAGAACCACCTACCCTTGTGTTGAGATCAAGATCTTCCACTCCAACCATACGGATCTTGATTTCTAGCCTCCCCAAGTTGCTTTCCAACAATCCCATCTCTTCTACCAAGCCAAATCTGTGTGAGAGAGAGTGATTGTGTGTTGAGGAGTCTATCATCTTGAAGCACAAGAGAAAGGAGTTCATCATCACTACCGAGCCTATTATTGGAAATATGCCCTAGAGACAATAAATAAAGTGTTTATTATTGTATTTCCTTGTTCATGATAATCGTTTATTATCCATGCTATAATTGTATTAATTGGAAACACATTACATGTGTGGGTAAATAGACAAACACAATGTCCCTAGTATGCCTCTAGTGAACTAGCTCGTTGACCGAAAGATGGTTAAGGTTTCCTAGCCATGGACATGAGATGTCATTTGATAATGGGGTCACATCATTAGGAGAATGATGTGATGGACAAGACCCAAACTACAAACGTAGCTTATGATCGTGTCAGTTTATTGCTACTGTTTTCTGCATGTCAAGTATATGTTCCTATGACCATGAGATCATGCAACTCACAGATATCGGAGGAGTACCTTGTGTGCATCAAACGTTGCAACGTAACTGGGTGACTATAAAGGTGCTCTACAGGTGTCTCCGAGGGTGTCTGTTGAGTTGGCATGGATCAAGACTGGGATTTGTTACTCCGTGTGACGAAGAGGTATCTCAGGGCCCACTCGGTAATACAACATCACAATAAGCCTTGCAAGCAATGTGACTAAGTGTTAGTTACGGGATCTTGTATTACGGAACGAGTAAAGAGACTTGCTAGTAACGAGGTTGAACTAGGTATGGAGATACCGACAATCGAATCTCGGGCAAGTAACATACCGAAGAACAAAGGGAACATCATACGGGATTAACTGAATCCTTGACATAGAGGTTCGACCGATAAAGATCTTCGTAGAACATGTAGGAACTAATGTGGACATCCAGGTCCTGCCATTGGTTATTGACCGTAGAGGTGTCTCGGTCATGTCTACATAGTTCTCGAACCCGTAGGGTCTGCACACTTAAGGTTTGGTGACGTTTCGGTAGTATAGAGTTATGTATGGTGGTGAACGAAGTTTATTCGGAGTCCTAGATGAGATCCCGGACGTCACGAGGAGCTCCGGAATGGTCCGGAGGTAAAGATTCATATATAGGAAGTCCCGTTTTGGTCACCAGAAAAGTTTCGGCCTCATCGGTAGTGTACCGGGAGTGCCGGTAGTGTACCGGGAGGCCTCCGGGAGGGGTATTTCGACCCAAGAGGCTTCATGGGCTGTGGGAGAGTGAATATAAGGCCTTAGTGGTCTGGTGGAAACTCCCACACAAGGCCCATGTGGCTGGAGGAAAAAAACCAATAGGAAAAGGTGGAAAAAAAGGCAAAAAGGAGCAATCCTACTCCTACTAGGATTGGAGGAGGAGAGTCCTCCTCCACCTCCCACTTCGGCCGAAGCCTCCAAGGCTTGGAGGCCAAGCTACCTCTCCTCCTCCCTCCATCCTATATTAATAGTAGATTTCTAGGGTTTTGCACTTGATTTTTTCAGCCACGTGCAAACCCTAATCTCTAGTGCATAGTTTCTACTCTAGATCGGTTTTCTGGAGTGCTTAGGTGAAGCCCTGCCGGAATTGCTCCACCACCATCGCCGGAGCACCGTTAGGCTGCCGAAGAACTCTTCTTCCTCTCCACTCCTTCTTGCTGGATCAAGATGGTGGAGATCGTCATCAAGCTGTACGTGTGTTGAATGCGGAGGTGTCGTCCGTTCGATGCTAGATCGGGAGGATCGTGATCAAGTTCGTGGGACGGATCATGATCAGATCGTGGGACGGATCGTGATTGGATCGCGGGACGCACGGCGATTTGGATCGCGAAGACGTTCGACTACACCAACCGCGTTTCTTAACGCTTCCCGCTTAGCGATCTACAAGGGTATGTAGATCCACTCTCCCTCTCGTAGATGCTCATCACCATGGATAGATCTGCATGTGCGCTGGAAAAATTTTGTTTCCCATGCGACGTTCCCCAACAGTGGCATCATGAGCTAGGTCTATGTGTTGATGAGATTTTGAGTAGAACACAAAAGGTTTGTGGGCGTTGATGCTTAGATTGCTTCCTCCCTTGGTCGGATTTTGGTTCAGCGGTATTGTGAGATGAAGCAGCCCGGACCAACATTACTCGTACGCTTACGAGAGACCGGTTCCCTCGACGCAACTTGTTGCCTAGATGGCTTGCGGGTGGCAGTTTCTCTCACTTTAGTTGGATCGGATTTGACAAAGGCGGTCCATGAGAAGGTTGAAAAGCAAATTATGTATCACCGTTGTGGTTTATGCGTAGGTGAGAATCGTTCTTGCTAGAAACCCATAGCAGCCACATAAAACGTGCAACAACAATTAGAGGACGTCTAACTTGTTTTTGCAGGGTATGATGTGATGTGATATGTCCAACTACATGATGTGATATATGTGATATATGAGATGATCATGTGATGTATAGAATTTCACGACTTGCATGTCGATGAGTACGGCAACCGGCACGAGCCATAGGGTTGTCTTTAATTATTGTATGACCTGCGTGTCAATCATTAAGCGCTATGTAATGCTTTACTTTATCGCTAAATAGTAGCAATAGTAGTAGAAGCATGCAGGGCGTGACAACCTCAATGGTGACACATTGATGGAGATCATGGTGTCGTGCCGGTGACGATGGAGATCATGCCGGTGCTTTCATGATGGAGATCAAAAGCACAAGTTCATGTCCATATCATGTCACTTATGAATTGCATGTGATGTTAATCCTTTTATGCACCTTGTTTTGCTTAGTACGACGGTAGCATTATAAGGTGATCCCTCACTTAAATTTCAAGATAAATTCTGTTCTCCCTGAGTGTGCACCGTTGCGAAAGTTCGTCGTGTTAAGACACCACGTGATGATCGGGTGTGATAGACTCTACGTTCACATACAACGGGTGCAAGCCAGTGTTGCACGTGCAGAACACTTGGGTTAAACTTGACGAGCCTAGCATGTATAGACATGGCCTCGAAACACAAGAGACCGAAAGGTTGAACATGAATCATATAGTAGATATGATCAACATAGTGATGTTCACCATTGAAGCCACCTCAACTCACGTGATGATCGGACTTGAGTTGGTGGATTTTGATCATGTGACACTCAGATGACCTGAGGGATGTCAATTTGAGTGGGAGCTTTAGTAATTTGATTAACTAAAATCATTATCTTGAACAATAGTCTAAGTGAACTTTGCATATTTATGTTGTAGATCAATGGCTCGCGCAGTAGCACCCCTGAATTTTAATGCGTTCCTAGAGAAAGCTAGACTAAAATATGATGGAAGTAACTTTGTTGATTGGGCCCGTAATCTGAGGATTATCCTCATGGCTTCCCAGAAATCATATGTCCTTGATGCACCGCTTGGTGACCAACCAGAAGACATGACATCCGAAGACGTTAAGAACGCTTGGGAGGCACGTATTGGAGACTACTCAATAGTTCAGTGTGCAATATTGTATGGCTTAGAACCGGGACTTCAAAGACATTTTGAACGTCACGGAGCATATGAGATGTTTCAGGAATTGAAGTTCATCTTTCAGAAGAACGCTCGGATCGAGAGGTATGAACCCTCCGATAAGTTCTATGCTTGCAAGATGGAGGAGAACGGGTCTATCAGTGAACATATACTCAGAATGTTTGGGTATTCAAACCGTCTAGCAGAGTTGGGAATTGCCCTTCCGCCAGAGGCGATCACTGACAGAGTTCTTCAATCACTGCCACCTAGTTACAAGAGCTTTGTGATGAACTATAACATGCACGGGATGAACAAGTCAGTCGCCGAGCTGTTTGCGATGCTAAAAGTCACTGGGTCTGAAATCCAGAAAGAACATCAAGTGTTGATGGTCAATAAAACCACTAGTTTCAAGAAAAATGGCAAAGTCAAGGGTAAGGGCAAGAAGGGTAAAACACAGAAGGATGGCAAAGCAGTTGCTACTCCTGCAAAGAAGCCCAGGCATGGACCCAAGCTAGAAACTGAGTGCTTTCATTGCAAGGGAACTGGTCACTGGAAGCGGAACTGCCCCAAGTACCTGGCTGACAAGAAGGCGGCCAACGACAAACAAGGTATATATGATATACATGTTATTGATGTGTACCTTACTAGCTCTCGTAGTAGTGCCTGGGTATTTGATACCGGTTCGGTTGCTCACATTTGCAACTCAAAGCAGGAACTACGAAATAAACGAACGCTGGCAAAGGACGAAGTGACGATGCGCGTGGGAAATGGTTCCAAGGTTGATGTGATCGCCGTCGGCACGCTCTCTCTTCGATTACCATCGAGATTAGTGATGAACCTGAATAATTGTTATTTAGTGCATGCGTTAAGCATGAACAATATATCTGGATCTTGTTTATTTCGAGGCGGTTACTCATTTAAATCAGAGAATAAAGGTTGTTCTATTTATATGAGTAATATCTTTTATGGTCATGCACCCAATGTTAGGGGTTTATTCATATTGAATCTTGATAGTGATGACACACATGTTCATAACATTGATGCCAAAAGATGTAGAGTTGATAATGATAGTACCACTTTCTTGTGGCACTACCGTTTAGGTCATATTGGTGTAAAACGCATGAGGAAGCTCCATGCTGATGGACTTTTGGAGTCACTTGATTTTGAATCACTTGACACATGTGAACCATGCCTCATGGGCAAGATGACTAAAACGCCGTTCTCTGGAACAATGGAATGGGCGAGTGACTTATTGGAAATCAAACATACTGATGTGTGCGGTCCGATGAATATTACAGCGCGTGGTGAATATCATTATTTTCTCACCTTCACTGATGACTTAAGTAGATATGGGTATATTTACTTAATGAAACACAAGTCTGAAACGTTTGAAAAAGTTCAAGCAATTTCAGAGTGAAAGTTGAGAATCATCGTAACAAGAAGATTAAGTTCCTTCGATCTGATCGAGGAGGTGAATATCTGAGTTATGAGTTTGGTAGTCACTTAAGACAGTGTGGAATTGTTTCATAGTTTACACCGCCCGGAACACCACAGCGTAATGGTGTGTCCGAACGTCGTAATCGAACCTTATTAGATATGGTGCGTTCTATGATGTCTCTTGCTGATTTGCCACTATCGTTTTGGGGTTATGCATTAGAGACAGCTGCATTCACTTTAAATAGGGCACCATCAAAATCCATTGAGACGACACTATATGAACTATGGTTTGGCAAGAAGCCAAAGTTATCGTTTCTTAAAGTTTGGGGATGTGATGCTTAAGTCAAAAAGCGTCAGCCTGAAAAGCTAGAACCCAAAGCGGAGAAATGCGTCTTCATAGGATACCCGAAAGAGACAGTCGGGTATACCTTCTATCTCACATCCAAAGGCAAAGTGTTTGTCGCTAAGAACGGAACATTTCTTGAGAAAGAGTTTCTCTCGAAAGAATTGAGTGGGAGGAAAATAGAGCTTGATGAGGTTATTGAACCTTTACTTCAACCAGGAAGTAGCGCAGAACAGAAAGATGTTTCTGTGGAACCTACGACGGTAGAAGAGGAAGTTAATGATGATGATCATGAAGCTTCGGATCAAGCTGCTATTGAACCTCGTAGGTCGACAAGGCCGCGTACTACCCGTGAGTGGTACGGCAACCCTATCTTGGAGGTCATGTTGTTGGACAACAATGAACCTACAAGCTATGGAGGAGCAGTGATGGGCCCGGATTCCAAGAAATGGTTAGAGGCCATGAAATCCGAGATGGGATCCATGTATGAAAACCTCTTTGGAATTATTACCTGAAGGGCGAAAGGCCATTCAGAACAAATGGATCTTTAAGAAGAAGACAGACGCGGACAGTAATGTCACCGTCTACAAAGCTCGACTTGTGGCAAAGGGTTTTTCACAAGTTCAAGGAGTTGACTACGATGAGACTTTCTCACCCGTAGCGATGCTTAAGTCTGTCAGAATCATGTTAGCAATAGTTGCTTATTTCGACTATGAAATTTGGCAGATGGATGTCATAACAGCGTTCCTCAATGGTTTCCTTGAGGAAGAGTTGTATATGATGCAACCCGAAGGTTTTGTCGATCCAGAGAATGCTGACAAAGTTTGCAAACTCCAGCGATCCATTTATGGACTGGTGCAAGCATCTCGGAGCTGGAATAAGCGCTTTGATGAGGTGATCAAAGCGTTTGAGTTTATACAAGTTTATGGAGAAGCTTGTATTTACAAGAAAGTGAGTGGGAGCTCTATAGCGTTTCATATGTGGATGACATATTGTTGATTGGAAACAATATAGAAATGCTCGAAAGCGTGAAGGAATATTTGAACAAGAGTTTTTCAATGAAGGACCTAGGAGAAGCTGCTTTCATATTAGGCATTAATATCTATAGAGATAGATCGAGACGCTTAATAGCACTTTCACAGAGCACATACCTTGATAAAGTTTTGAAGAAGTTCAAAATGGAACAGTCCAAGAAGGGGTTCTTGCCTGTGTTACAAGGTGTGAAGTTGAGTAAGACTCAATGCCCAGTAACTGTAGAAGATAGAGAAAAGATGAGTGTCATCCCCTATGCTTCAGCCATAGGCTCTATCATGTATGCAATGCTGTGCACAAGACCCGATGTCAGCCTTGCCATAAGTATGGCCGGAAGGTTTCAATGTGATACTGGAATGGAGCACTAGCAAGCGGTCAAGAATATCCTTAAGCACCTGAAAAGGACTAAGGAAATGTTTCTCGTTTATGGAGGTGATGAAGAGCTCGTCGTAAAGGGTTATGTCGATGCAAGCTTTGACACTGATCCGAACGACTCTAAGTCGCAAACCGGATACGTATTTATTCTTAACGGGGGAGCGGTAAGCTGGTGCAGTTCCAAGCAAAGCGTGTAGCTGATTCTACGTGCGAAGCAGAATACATCGCAGCCTCGGAGGCGGCAAAGGAAGGTGTCTGGATGAAGCAGTTCATGACAGATCTTGGAGTAGTGCCCAGTGCACTGAATCCAATGAACCTGTTCTGTGACAACACTGGTGCCATTGCTCTGGCCAAGGAACCAAGGTTTCACAAGAGGACCAGACACATAAAGTGACGCTTCAACTCCATCCGCGATTACATCATGGAGAAAGACATAAATATTTACAAAGTGCACACAGATCTGAATGTTGTAGACCCGTTGACTAAACCTCTTCCAAGGGCTAAACATGATCAACACCAGAACTGCATGGGTGTTCGATTCATTACAATGTTAATCACATAGTGATGTGAAGTAGATTATTGACTCTAGTGCAAGTGGGAGACTGTTGGAAATATGCCCTAGAGACAATAAATAAAGTGTTTATTATTGTATTTCCTTGTTCATGATAATCGTTTATTATCCATGCTATAATTGTATTAATTGGAAACACATTACATGTGTGGGTAAATAGACAAACACAATGTCCCTAGTATGCCTCTAGTGAACTAGCTCGTTGATCGAAAGATGGTTAAGGTTTCCTAGCCATGGACATGAGATGTCATTTGATAACGGGGTCACATCATTAGGAGAATGATGTGATGGACAAGACCCAAACTACAAACGTAGCTTATGATCATGTCAGTTTATTGCTACTGTTTTCTGCATGTCAAGTATATGTTCCTATGACCATGAGATCATGCAACTCACAGATATCGGAGGAGTACCTTGTGTGCATCAAACATCGCAACATAACTGGGTGACTATAAAGGTGCTCTACAGGTGTCTCCGAGGGTGTCTGTTGAGTTGGCATGGATCAAGACTGGGATTTGTTACTTCGTGTGATGGAGAGCTATCTCAGGGCCCACTCGGTAATACAACATCACAATAAGCCTTGCAAGCAATGTGACTAAGTGTTAGTTACGGGATCTTGTATTACGAAACGAGTAAAGAGACTTGCCAGTAACGAGGTTGAACTAGGTATGGAGATACCGACGATCGAATCTCGGGCAAGTAACATACCGAAGAACAAAGGGAACATCATATGGGATTAACTGAATCCTTGACATAGAGGTTCGACCGATAAAGATCTTCATAGAACATGCAGGAACTGTGGACATCCAGGTCCCGCCATTGGTTATTGACCGTAGAGGTGTCTCGGTCATGTCTACATAGTTCTCGAACCCGCAGAGTCTGCACACTTAAGGTTTGGTGACGTTTCGGTAGTATAGAGTTATGTATGGTGGTGACCGAAGTTTGTTCGGAGTCCCGTATGAGATCTCGGACGTCACGAGGAGCTCCGGAATGGTCCGGAGGTAAAGTTTCATATATAGGAAGTCCGGTTTTGGTCACCGGAAAAGTTTCGGGCTCATCGGTAGTGTACCGGGAGTGCCGGTAGTGTACCGGGAGGGGTATTTCGACCCAAGAGACTTCATGGGATGTGGGAGAGTGAATATCAGCCCTTAATGGGCTAGTGGAAACTCCCACACAAGGCCCATGTGGCTGGAGGAAAAAACGCAATAGGAAAAGGTGGGAAAAAAGGCAAAAAGGAGCAATCCTAGTCCTACTAGGATTGGAGGAGAGTCCTCCTCCACCTCCCACTTCGGCCGAAGCCTCCAAGGCTTGGAGGCCAACCTGCCTCTCCTCCTCCCTCCCTCCTATATATACTAGTGGATTTCTAGGGTTTTGCACTTGAGTTTTTCAGCCACGTGCAAACCCTAATCTCTAGTGCATAGTTTCTCCTCTAGTGCTTAGGCGAAGCCCTGCCGGAATTGCTCCACCACCATCGCCGGAGCGTCGTCAGGCTCCCGGAGAACTCTTCTTCCTCTCCACTCCTTCTTGCTGGATCAAGATGGTGGAGATCGTCATCAAGCTGTACGTGTGCTGAACGCGGAGGTGTCGTTCGTTCGGTGCTAGATCGGGAGGATCGTGATCAAGTTCGTGGGACGGATCATGATCGGATCGTGGGACGGATCGTGATTGGATCGCGGGATGCACGGCGATTTGGATCACGAAGACGTTCGACTACCCCAACCGTGTTTCTTAACGCTACCCGCTTAGCGATCTACAAGGGTATGTAGATCCACTCTCCCTCTCGTAGATGCTCATCACCATGGATAGATCTACGTGTGCGTAGGAAAATTTTTGTTTCCCATGCGACGTTCCCCAACACCTATTACCTTTTGGAGGGTGGTGCCCCCTAGATTGGTTAGGTGTCGCTTGGGAGCCTCCTACTACGTGTTATGGAGTGAACCAAGAAGTTTGTAAGGGCAAGGAGATCACCTACTTTCTGAAGATCTACCCATAGTGAGGCTAGTCCTTCATGGACGGAAGCCGCATGGAATAGTCAAGGTTGCTTCTCCGTGGAACCCTCCATGGGTAGGGCCCTCCATGGACTCTCGCAACCGTTACCCTCCATGGGTGGAAGACTCCATGAACGTGGACGTGCGATAGCACCACCTATCGGAACCATGGGAAAAATCCTTCAGTCTCCTATTGTGTTTGATCTTCCTATCCCATCTCTTTACTTACATGTGCAATGTCTTTACTTTCTGCTGCCATACTTGTAGACATCCATGTGTAGGTCTATTAGACTAGCTAGACTTGCTAAAATAATTAAAATCTAGCAACCAATTAACTTGGGAAAAGGTTAGGTTTTAAATTCCTGCTAGTAGTCTATTCACACACACACCCCTCTAGACACACCTCTCTCGATCCTACAAGTGGTATAAGAGCAATGGTCTCCATTGCTTTGCTATAATCACCATGGAGGAAGACGGATGTGTCTAGAATGGAGAGTTTGAGTTGTAGAGGGCCCATTCTTGATGGAGAGTACTATAGTCAATGGAAGAATGCCATGATTGATCTATTTAATAGATTCCATTTGACTAAATATATTGAAAACCCCTATGTGCTCCCTAGTGATGAATTGCATCACACACACGAAGAGGAAATTAACATGCTTGGTAACCTAAGAACTGTCAATCTTATTGTTAGAGGTTTACCAAGATTCGTGCTTTCTCAAATGAAGAACTTTGCTTGTGCCTATACCTTATGGACTGATTTGGAGAAACGATATCCAAATCTTTCCTTAGGGAATCTTGATGAAATTCTTCATAAAACCATTTTTTTCGTAAAATGAAGCCTAGTGATCCAAACTTTGATAAATGCCTAGTTGAGCTCCGTGATCTTATGCGTGCTAAAGGACATGTCACCACCATCAACAACATTATATTTGAAACCATTCGCATTCATAAACTTGAACATTGTCATGATCACTATTCTAATGAATCTCTTGTTCTTTATGACTAGGATTTCCCACTTGATGATGACAATGTGGAACATGGCTACTATGAAGAAGATGAGTTGTTCGATATCGAGTATGAGAAGATCATGAAGAATCTAAGTCTTATGGCAAACTTTAAGGATTACATGTCCGGAGGAAAAGAGTGGATTCTTGACAGCGGATGTACGGATCATATGACTGGTGATAAAGACATGTTCCAAGTGATCACGCCTAATCAAGGTCCTCGACGGTACGTAACCTTTGGAGACAACTCTAAGGGTAAGGTACTTGGCCTTGGTAAGGTGGCCATATCCCATGATAACTCTATTCAAAACGTTATGCTTGTTGAATCCCTTGGTTACAATCTTCTTTCCGTATCTAGACTTGCCGACTTTGGATTCAATGTTCTATTCACGAAAGTAGATTGCCAAGTGTTTCGTCATGATAATCATAAAATGGTCTTTACCGATTTCCGTAGAGGTGATCTATACATTGTTGATTTCACTAAAATATCCAAGCCTTGCACCTGTTTAATTGCAAAATCTTCTAAAGGTTGGCTTTGGCATAGAAGACTTGGACATGTAGGCATGCGAAATCTAGATAAGCTAATCAAAGGTGATCATATACTTGGAGTTAAAGATGTTATTTTTGACAAAGGTAGACTTTGTAGTGCTTGGCAAGCTGGAAAGCAAGTAGGTGGAAGTCATCCCATTAAGAATATCATGACTACTAGGAGACCACTCGAGTTACTTCACATGGATCTTTTTGGTCCCAATGCTTACAAGAGTCTCGGTGGAAATTCCTATGGTCTAGTTATAGTTGATGATTTTTTCAGATTTACATGCGTATTCTTTCTTGATGATAAGTCACAAGTTCAAAAGATCTTTAAGAACTTCGCTCACAAAGCGCAAAATCAGTTTGAAGTGAATATCAAGAAGGTTTGGAGCAATAACGGATCGGAGTTCAAGAACACCCATGTGGATACCTTTCTTGACGAAGAAGGTGTCTCACATGAGTTCTCGGCTACGTATACACCTCAACAAAATGGAGTTGTTGAGAGGAAGAACTGGACGCTCATTGAGATGGTAAGAACGATGCTTGACGAATACAAGACGCCAAGACACTTTTGGGCAGAAGCCGTTGAAACAGCATGTCATGCCACAAACCAACTTTACTTGCACAAGCTTCTTGGCAAAACGGCATACGAGATACTCACCGGTAACAAACCCAAGTGGGATACTTTCGGGTATTTGGCTCAAAGTGCTACATTCTTGATAAGCATTGTCGTACTAAATTTGCTCCTAAATCTCATGAAGGATTCCTACTTGGTTACGGATCAAACTCTCACACTTCCCATGTCTACAACAACTTCACTCGAAAAGTTGAAGAGATGGTAGCTGTGAAGTTTGATGAATCTAATGGTTCGCAAGTCGAACAATTGCCAAATGATGTAGGTGATAAGGATCCTTTGGAAGCCATACTAGATCTACCCATTGGGAAGATTCGTCCCATGGAGGTGAAGGAAAGTACTTCATCAACTCAAGTGGAAGCCCCTACCTCACGTCAAGGTGAACCTCAACACGACATGGAGGCATCCACAAGTGGTACACGACAAGATGATGAAGAGGAGGAAGTGCATCATGAATATCCACCACAACCACCTTCAACACCACCTCAAGGGAACGACACCAAACTTTGGCATTTGGTATCCCAGTGGGTCTTCTTTTAATCTTGTTGGTTATTCTGATTCAGACTATGCTGGAGACAAGGTTGATAGAAAATCCACCTCGGGTACTTGTCAATTTTTAGGTAGATCTCTTGTGTCTTGGTCCTCCAAGAAACAAAACTCGATACCTGTATCTACTACCGAAGCTGAGTATATTGCTGTTGGATCTTGTTGTGCGCAATTACTATGGATGACACAAACGCTTAAGGATTATGGTATTCATGTTAAAAATGTTCCACTACTTTGTGACAATGAAAGTGTTATTAAAATTGGACATAATCCTATGCAACATTCTCCAACCAAGCATATACAAGTTCGACATCATTTCATTCATGATCATGTTGCCAAAGGAGATATCAATCTTAAGCATGTTCGCACTAACAAGCAATTGGCCGATATCTTCACCAAGCCACTTGATGAGAAAACATTTTGTCATCTGAGGAATGAGTTGAACATCATTGATGCTTCAAACTTGAGCTAGACTCACTCGGTTGCAAGCAAGGGCATGAGCTTAACTATTATCTCCATGTTCTCATAACTCGTTATTATTTGCCATGGAATTCTATGTTCCCTTGTATTGCATCTAACCTTGTGTAGGTACTTGGAAGAACTTCATTCAACGAGATTGCCATCAACTCCAATCATAAGCAATCTTGTCATTACCAAGTATCCACAACCTCTCTTGATGATGGAAGGAAGGAGACAACAAAAACATATCCTTGACATATACTTGATCTTAGCTGCAAAATCTATAAGTGGTATCATGCCAATAGGATATATCCGTTGTTCTTCCTTGCATGACTAACCTTTGTAGGTAACTAGTGTACTAGAACAAGAAGGATTGCTCCAAATTCAAGATGATCTTCATCAACCTCGAGCATCCTCAACAAGTTCACCTACGACCAACGTCATCAACATCACTCAAAGGTATGTACTCATATCTTTGAAAAGGCTTTACTCCAAGTCATGAACTAAGGCAACTCAAGTGATATGAAGACATCAAAATGTTCAATCGAAAAATGGTAACCCCAATTCAAGCTTAAACGATGAGTATGACCTATGATCAAGCAGTCTTGCTTGGCTCCTAAGTCAATATACTCTAATATAGGTGACCTAGTCACCGCCCATCATTTAGTTAAGAATCTTGCGTGGTTTGCTCTCTATTTGCATGATTTCTCATAACCACTCAAATCTTATCTATTTGATGTCCTTTGTAAATCTTTCACATTTTTCTTTTTGAAACCATATCGTTTGTCTCTCTAAAACAAAAACTTGGTTTATCTTTCGGCGTCATAGATATAAATAACTCGGTCCTACCAAATTTGCAGATAAGCTGCAACACACCAAAAAGGGGGAGATTGTAAGGGCATTCTCTTACCCTAGTGTTTTGGCGATGATGACAACTCACTGTGATCTAGCTGTGTGTCAGGTTATATAGGTATTGTGTGTGGGACACAAGCCGGTTAGGTAGTCCCTCCAAACAGTAAAGATCGAAGACGGTGTTCTCTACGTGTTTATTCTCTTTGGTCGTAGGGATCCCGTACTATTAAGAGGGAATCCACATTGGAAGATCTTGGGTGAATCAGTTCTCTTGCAAATCCTTTTACACCCAACTCATTCCTCCACTTCATAGAGAGAGATGCCCCTCTTTCCTTCCATGCTTGTTAGTTGTACCATTGTCCCGACCTGATGCACCGCTCGCTTCGAGCTTCTGGTTTGACCACCACTTCAGGGGTGATACCCTGGAGGTGCTGCCAGTGAGAAGTCCCCAACGGTTGTACTGCTGCCTCTGGGTGGTTGTACCGCCCATTTCTGGGTAACCCAGGGTGGCAGCTCTGGGCGATTGATCCGGCCCAGCATCGGGCTACAACCGGACTCGGTCGTGTTGAGCTCCGGTTGTTGGGCAGACCTCGACCGCTTGTACCGCTATTTTATATAGCCCGGTACTACCGGGGTCCCGAGTGGTTGCACCGCTTGGGACTTTTCCTGGTCGAGGGCTCTAGCCGGGCTGCTGCATCCTGGCCACCTTTCTGTTGTAGTCCGGTGGTTGGTCGATAGTAGGGCGGTTGTCCCGGTCATGCCGGTTGTACTGCCCGCAACTCCGATTGTACTGATGCCATGTATTTCTGGCTGTAACGGTTGGAATGGGGGGGACATATATAAGGAGTTGGTTCTTCCACCTCTATCTTATCTCTTACCCCTCTCTCTCTCCACCATTGGTGCCCCATGAGCTTTCTTGATTGATCTCTCTCTAGCCACCCAAACTTGTTGTCTTACTAGGGATTGACGGAGGATATCTAGGTCTATACTTCCACCAAAGGAAAATTGATTCCCCCATACTTTCTTGTGTGGATTTTGTTACTCTTGGGTGTTTGAGCACCCTATATGGAAGAGGTCACCTCGAAGCCATATTCCATTGTGGTCAAGCTTCGTAGTTTCGTTGGGAGCCTCCAATTAAGTTGTGGAGAGGGCCCCAACCTTGTTTGTAAAGGTTCGGTTGCCGCCTTCAAGGGAACCACTAGTGGAATCATGACATCTCGCATTGTGTGATGGAGTGAGGAGAATACGGTGGCCCTAATGGCTTCTTGGGGAGCATTGTGCCTCCACACCGTTCTAACGGAGATGTACTTCCCTTTATCGGGAAGGAACTCCGGGAACACATCTTGGTCTCCATCGGTTCCACTTGTGATTACTTCTTACCCTTACTTTGTGCAAGCTATTTGTATTGTTTATCTCCTTGCTTGTATGGTTATTGTTGTTAGCATTATATAGGTTGCTCACCTAGTTGCATATCTAGCCAACCTATTTGTTGCTTAGCCTAACTTGTTAAAGAAAAGCTAAAAAGTGGTAATTGACTATTCAAACCCCCCCCCTCTAGTCAACCATATCGATCCTTTTCAATCAAGCTTGGGGATGTTGATACGTCTCCAACATATCTATAATATTGATTGTTTCATGATATTATATTATCAATCTTGGATAGTTTATATGTAATTATATGTTATTTTATATCATTTCTAGGAATAACCTATTTAACCCAGTAGTAGTTCCTTTTTCTTGCCTATTTTTGGATTATTTTTTTCTTCAGAAAATTAATACTAAATGGAGTCCAAATTGGATGAAACTTTACAGGGGATATTTTTGGACATAAAGAAACCCTAGAAGCTTTAGGGGGGCAAGAATACCCACGAGGGAGACACGATCCTGGAGAGCACGCCCCCCGAGCTCGTGGGCCCCTCCTCCACCCTCATGACCTAATTTCACTTCTTCATATCTTCAATTACCCCAAAACTAACAGAGAGAGATCCAAAACACTATTTCTGCCGCCGCAAGCCTTTGCTCTTCCGTGATCCCATATGGACACCTTTTTCGGTACTCTGCGGGAGGGGGAATCGACCATGGAGGCCATCTACATAAACCTTGCTACCTTCATGATGATGTGTCAGTAGTTCACCAAAGACCTACGGTCCATAGCTAGTAGCTAGATGGCTTATTCTCTCTCTTTAATCTTCAATACCATGTTCTTTGTGATTCTCGCGAACATCTATCCGATGTAATCGTCTTTTGAGGTTTGTTTTTTTGGGAATGATGAAATTGTGGGTTTATGATCAGATTATTCATTGAAAGTAATTGAGTCTTTTCTGAACTTTATTATGCATGATTGTTATAGCTTTGTAATTTTGTCTGATCTATCTGTTTGGTTTGGCCAACTAGATTGATTTATCTTCAGCGGGAGGAGTGCATTGTAGTGAGTTCAATCTTGCGGTGCTCTATATCCTAGTGATAGAAGGGGACAAGACATGTATTGTATTGTTTCCATTAAGGATAGAATGACGGGGTCTGAACATACTGCTTTTCTTTCTTTTTCTACATCATGTCATCTTGCTTAATGTGTTACTCTGTTTGTCATGAACTTAATACCATAGATGCAGGCAGGTGTTGGTTGATTGGTGGAGTAATAGTATTAGATGCAGGATCGTTTCGGTCTACTTGTCAAGGACGTGATGCATATATACATGATCATCGCCATGAATAACATCATAAATATGCACTTTTATATCAATTGCCCAACAGTAATTTGTCTACCCGTCGTATGTTATGCGTTCAAGAGAGAAGCCTCTAGTGAAAACTATGGTTCCAGGGTTTATTTAAATCATATTGCTAAACCCCTAAAAACTTGATGTAATTATTTACTTCTTGTTTCTTTTTACTTTTTTATATATCTATCTCTATCAGAATTAATCCTTTCAAGTAACGAGTTCAAGAGGATTGATAACCCTCTTGCCCGCGTGGGGTGCAAGTGTTTGGTTTTGTGTGTGTAGGTGTTGATGAAGAGAGTTTTCCTTGATTCTCCTACTGGTTCGATAACCTTTGTTCTCACTGGAGGAAATACTTATAGCTACTATATTTCTTCATCCATCCTCTTCAGGGAAAATCTCAACACAGCTCACAAGTAGCATCCACTACAAATGGAAATGTGAAGCATGTACCGGATCCTTTGGTGCCACCAATGCCTATGATAGTGGTCTCCATTCTAAAGTTCAGACAAAACACTCTCTTTGGTTTCATCCTACGATTACAACAATAAAAACACTACTAAGAGCGCATTCAATCGGGGGAAATCGGCATAATTTACATAACACATCAGATCTAGGTCAATGTTGAAAGAAGGGAAACTAACCTTGCTGGAATATGCATCTGTGGCGTATGCGTCGTCTGCAAGGTTGCTCCTTTGCCACTGCCGCATCCACCGGCAGCCGCCATCTCGTGTCGATGCCGCCTCCTCCCGCCGCAGGAAAGGGAAAAGAAACGATGGACAACCACCTCCACTCACACCACATCTTGATGCCCACTCTGCTATAGATCCGCCATGGCTATACACCGCCGGTGCAGAGATTTGGGGTGCTAGGTTTAGGGTTTCGATCGCCAAGAGGGGAACCGGAGAGAAGAGACATGTCGCGAGAGAAAAGAGAGTGAGCAAGGGGATAAGGCCTTGATACGGGCCCACATGTAAGAACCATGGGCTAAAATGTCCAACAAACGCGCAGATACCTGTCAAACACCATTGGCCCGACGAAAACATCCCGGAGGGGAATTCTGTAAGGGAAACAAACGAAAGAGGGGTATTTGTGAGCATACCCGAAAATTAGGAGCAAAGGCCAGGTGGTGTCTCAAGTTATGGGGGAAGGGGTGTAATTGTCCCTAATAAAAAATAGAGATTTCGAGGCCACGGAACGACCACTACTGCCGCCGGAAATAAACGATGTTGCCACTCCCCTACCGGAGCCGGTTTGACCTTGTGGATGTAAGTTAGAAGTTTTCGTGCGCGTGCCCCTAAGGACTAGTGCCCTACAACCGCAGTCATCGCCGTGAACACTTGCATAGATTTGAAGCATCTGACACCAAATCTCGCCATGACGAGAAACCCTAATCTCATCGCCCCAAGAAGACGGCAAGAATCTATATCGGAGCTTTGTCGACTACGTTCAAATGGACGAACTTGGAGAGGATCTAAGGCCGGAAGACAAACTCAAAGAGGCGCCCCATCTGCTAGGACTAAAAAAACCTAACATATACTACTAACTGGAGCGAAGGCATCGGGATTCTCCTTCCCACTACCGGTCGCCGGAGCAGCAGGCGGAGAGGAGACAGATCCATGGGCTCGCCAGCGAAGCCTCAAGAAAAAATAAATCATACTATACACCGAGGGCTAGGAAAGGAAACAAATTGTGCAGCAAGAACAGTCTTGTTTAAGAAAGAAATCTATCTGTCCTCCAGAAAGTACAAACTTGGCAGAGTTTCAGAGCAGCCGCAAGCTAGCAATCAGTACCGGCACTAGCCTCCAATCTATGAACGGAAATGAGTAGGGTCGTTGGTTGAGCGAGCGCAGGAAATTGATTGAGCATCTGGACGCGGTGGGTCGCCGCGTCGCAATAATGCCACGACGAACGTACCCTATGTCCATTTCTTCAGATTTGTACTCCTACGTGTTGATCCAGGATGGGTCAGTGCCACGCCCCGTCCGCATCTCACACCACCTATCGAGCTCGAGCCACCGCATACTCTGTTTTCGTTCTTTGCCCGGCAAAATTGAAATTGACGTTTTCTTCTGGGCTGTGTTGGGTAGATCACCATCCCTGGCTCACGGATGACTCGGATGCTCATCGCCACATGGATGATGGCAAATCCATCCGAGATATATTCCAAAAAAATCGACAACTTGCAGAATGTGCTGGACTAGATAGACAAGTAAAACAGACGCCAACACAAGGACAGACACATTCAGTAACATCTAGTGGGGCCGAGATAGCCATGAACAAAAATTAGGCGCATGATTTTCTTTATTTAAAGAGACAAACATGGATGCAGACCCTCACAGCCTGCAAAAGATAAACCAGCAATAGAAATCCCCATTTTCAACGGGGAATTAAACTAGAGACTTATTATCGAACACTTGCTGAATGTCTTTTGCGAAAAGGTCAAAACATAATTCATCAGAAAATACCCTTATTGGAATTTAAAAATACATCCAAAATGTTCGGGCTGCCAAAGTCTTCTTCCTCTAGCACCTGTCGGTGACGTGCCGTGAGCAAAACTCGTTGCCGCCTTTGGCCATCGTCTTAGCGAGGCAAAATGGTGTAAAACCAGGAGCTTGGAAAATCAGCGAAAAATAATTCATTAAAGTATAATGGAGCTCCTGGTTGGAGTTAACGGAATTTTTACATATAGAATATAATGAAAAGAGAAGCCTCTGTTATAATTCATTTATATGAATAAAAACCCACATAATAAAAGAATTCAAAGAAATATATCCTCTCAGATTTTCCATGCAAACCTCGATGAGACCATTAGCGAAAACGACGGCTCACTAAGGTAGTGCCTCAAGCTGGGTTGTATGCAGGTAAAAGAGAAAAACAAGATCACGAAAACAAAGGGAAAGGGACATGCTGTCTACGAGTACAAGATAAGGGAAGGATCTTGGTTCGCCATGATCATTGGAGGTGTTTGGAGCCTTGGTCAGCAGAGCTTATCGCAATGTTGCTCCCTTCATTTCATGTGACTTTGGTCACGGTATTATTTTTCCCATGGTACCTGTCATTTTGCACACCCCAATGTGTTTTATTTTCGTCATTGCCACCCCGTTGTGTATCCTTTTTGTTTCGGCGAAAGCGCAATCCGACACCATTCAGTCATTCGCGTAGGGGCATCTTGTATTGTAAACTATTTGACGTAAGGAGCGCCGGCTTGTCTGCTCGTTTTATTTTCCTGTTTTTGTTTGGTATGGCTGGTGAAGTGCACCTCGTGCGAAGCGATCAGCATATGACTCAGCTCCATCTCCACAAGATACAAATCAAAAGCGCGTCTCAACTCTTATTTTTTCCAAACATACGTGCGTGCATATACCACATCACCACGAGGAAACCGTGCCGTTGGTCCGCTTCTTCCACACCGCCGTTTTTTTTCTCTCTCATTCACTTTAAGGAAAGAATCAGATGAATCTCCAAAGCCCCTGTACTATGGATAGGAAAACTGTATGGTACTTAGTCTTGTCAAAAGTTGAATGGTGATCAGAGTCTACTTAACAGAAAATTGGAAATATATCACGTCTAACAGAAATAATTGCTGGGATATAGATGTTGTCAACTTGAAAAACGACGTGAACTAAGCATAGCTCAGAGGGTTAGGTTCCTTGTGGTGCTCATATCTTCATGAATTTAGTTTAGTCCTTCCGTTGATGCTCCTTCGATAGAAGGAGACGTTTTCGTCGATCATGAAGACGGCCGTCGGTGATGCTCGAGTCGCTCTTGTGGGTGACCCAGGGGGATACCTTAGCCTTCGCGCGAGGCCTTCCCCAACCCTCCTACCTCCCTTGTCGTCGCCAGCGGCGCCGTCGGGCAAAGCCCGGCCGGTAAGGGCAGCAGCGGGGCTCGTCTCCCCTCCATCGTTTTGGCTGGCACGGGACGGCCAGATCGAATGAAGGCGCTAGGGGCGCTAGGCTAGCGTGGGGCGCGGCGGCGTGGCGATGTGCACTCCTAGCGGCGGCGTGCGGTCGGCGCGTCGATGACATGGCGACGTACTAGCTGCGCGGACCGGTGGCTGCGTATCGTGCAAGATCTGGAGGTTGCGTGCGTCGATGGTTTCAGGTCGGATCCAGTGCTTGGAAGACGGAGACAAGCGCAAGGTGGTGGCGTCTATCGTTGCCTTCAGGTCAGATCTTGCTGGATCCGGCTTGGCAGCACAATTTGGGTGCTCCGACGGCCCGGCTGAGTTGTTGCTCGGATCCGGATGTCCTTCTCGATCCTCCTCTTTGGAGGGTTGAGCATCCATGGCACTCTCATCTTAGTATGTTTTGGTTGACGGCTCATTGCCGGATTCGAAGCAGACCGAGGTTCGTGGCATAGGATGGCTACTGGAGGAAACTTTGGTCGGCTGGTTCGGCCCGACATCGGCGACGTATCTCAATGCCGTTACCCTCCTTGGAGGCAAAGCCGAGGTCCTTCCTATCCACCACCAACCTAGACGGAAGTCCACAATCCTTCTTGGATTGGGCAGCAGCGACACCTTGCGCATCATGCCCTCCATGGAGGCGCCATCTTGAGAGGCTTAGGTGTTCGGGGGAGGGTTGTCGTGGGCGATGGGCTCCGCGTGCAAGGGATACAACGGCGGCGATAGTGTGGAGGTTGGCAGGTGGAGCGGCATCACATTCATCGCATCGACGATGGTGGATCTTGGTGGCATGGTGCAACTGAGCCTTGGCAACAAATGCGATAGGATGGTCGAGCGCGGGTCGGTGGTGTTATTTGATGATGTGGCGGCGTCTACGGATGGCCGGCCTCGCAAGGATGATGCGGATCTCCTTCCCCGAGATGGGCCAGTGGTACAATGGTGGTGGCAGCTTCTGGAACGTGTACATGCGGTACACGCTTTACATTTATTGCATCAGGTGTAGACTCCTAATATGATATGCGGACGGATCAACGGTGACCCCGGATCAAGATGATGGGGACTGAGGACATTCCACATTATTGAGCTTGTAGTTGTGAGTGATAGCCTCTGGTGGTTTGATATATGTTTTTATCAAACTGTTGTTAAATAATTAAAAAAGATGTATGCATGCATCAATTGATGCAGAGGTCAGGGGTTCAACCTCCTTTTCAAAAAAATGAAGACGTCCGTAGTTTTTTTTAGGCGAAAGATTTGCCATTTCATTGATTAAGCAGAAGAGAATTGCCCAGTTAATTAACAGGACCCCGGATGAAAACCGTCACAACACACCCACACAAAGGGCACATCGGCAGACCTGGCACCCACAAGACCACACACATCGCAAAGGAGAGGACACCGTTGAGGTTGTCTGTAATGTCATCGTCATCACCTCTCCCCGAGCAGGCGACTCCGACTTTGGCTCTGACGACCCGTCAAGACCCCTCCGAATGAACGACGCCTGAGGACCTCATCGGCCAAAGCCAAACAATTGGCCGAGACGTCGAATACCGGCAGCTCCGATTTTGTTGATGCGCTTCACGGGAGAAAGTTGCAAGCCTCGTACCGACCTAGTCCATCGCAACCTCCGGAGAGCACCGTCCGCTGAAACCGCCCTCATGGAGTCATCGTTGCCGCAAGGGCACCGCCATGCACAGCTCTGACTTCTCTGTCACGGCGAGAAGCAAACATAGGCACAGCCATAGGCGCACCAGACCGCCGACATCAGAAGGACTAGCCGCGACCCAGCACCACGCGCCAGCATTGTCATTGTCGCACGAGTCACAATGCCAACACCTCGCATCACCGGTTGGGCACCAGCCAACCGTGATGCCGTGTACGTCCAGCCCAAGGGAAGCACAAAGAGGGATCACCGGTCTTCAAAGCAATGCCCCAAAGGAGGAAACGCCGCAGGGACGACGTCTTTGCCCGACCCAGCCGGGTCTAGGCTTTCACCCGAAGAGCTTGATCCAGAAGTAGATGTTGCGCATAACACGATGGCGCCTCCAAGAAGGATAGCGACGCCCACGGGCACCGCCGTCGCCGGCCGACAACCACTGACAAGGCTTTCGCGTGAAGCAGCGCAGACCATCACCTCCACGCAGTTGACCAAGGCCGACAGCACCTCCGCTGACCCGCACACACCTGACGCAGCGGTCGCACCACCGCCATGCAGGGCCACCTCAAACCTCGAAGCCTGCGAGAACCAGCAGATCTGGCACCCACCTCGCGCTGCACCACAACACAGCCATAGACCCTCCTCGCAACACACTGCCACACCATCTCAAAACCTGCCAGGGCCAGCCACCGAGCCCAAAGGAACGAAGCCGCAGCCCCAGCCACATACAGCCACCAGCCCGGAGCACAAGGCCGGCACGGCCTCCCACCATCGTGGAAGAGCCAAATCCGGTCGCAGCCGGCAGATCTGACGAGCTGCAACCATCGGATCGCTGAGAGAGCCGTCAGGAGCCAGCCTCAAGTCGAACGCGCGGAGGACGCCCAGATCCATCGGAGAATAAGGGGGGCGCCACCCACACCCGACTCGCCGAGGAGAGATACCGGTGGAAGCCCACTTAGCCAACTCCATCACGCAGAGCAGCCAAGAGGCTCAAGCCTCCGCCACCGAGAGCCACCACAACCAGGCGACGAGCGCCCCCCGCCACCACCGTCCGCCATACGGGCTTAGCCTGGCGGCATCCTCGGGCAATGGCGACGGGAAGGGAGTATTGGGGAACATTGCACGGGAAACAAAAAAATTCCTACGCACACGCAAGATCTATCCATGGCGATGAGCATCTACGAGAGGGAGAGTGAATCTACATACCCTTGTAGATCGCTAAGTGGAAGCATTAAGAAACGCGGTTGATGTAGTCGAATGTCTTCACGATCCAATCACGATCCATCCCGCGATCTCATCACGAGTCGTCCCGCGATCCCATCGTGGTCCTTCCGATCTAGTGCCGAACGGACGGCACCTCCACGTTCATCACACGTATAGCTCGATGACGATCTCCGCCTTCTTGATCCAGCAAGAGGGAGCGGAGAGGTAGATGAGTTCTCCGGCAGCACAACGGCATGGTGGCAGTGGTGGTGAACTAATCCTATAGGGCTTCGCCTAAGCACCGCAAAACTAATCTAGAGGAGAAACGGATCTAGAGGAAGAAGAGGGCAGCACGTGGAAATTAGGGTTAGCTTTCCCCTTTAAATCCTCTAGTATATATAGGAGGGAGGGAGGGGAGGAGGCAGCCTCAAACCCTCAAGGTTTAGTCGAAATTGGAGGTGGAGGAGTCCTACTCCAATCCTATTAGGAGTAGGATTCCTCCTTTCCACTTGGAAACTCTTTCCACCTCTCCACCTTTTGCGTTTTTCCCACCCCTATCTGCATGGGCCTTAGTGGGGGCTTATTCCAGCCCACCAGGGGCTGGTTTGACTCCTTCCACAGCCCATGAGGTCCTTTGGGTCAAGACACCCCTCCCGATGGTCCCCCGGCACGCTCCCGGCACTCCCGATACACTATCAATGAGCCCAAAACTTTTCCGATGACGAAAACATGACTTCCTATATATCAATCTTTACCTTCGTACCATTTCGGAGCTCCTCGTTATGTCCGGGATCTCATCCGGGACTCCGAACAACCTTCGGTCACCACCATACATAACTCTATACTACCGAAACGTCACCAAACCTTAAGTGTGCAGACCCTGCGGGTTCGAGAACTATGTAGACATGACCGAGACACCTCTACGGTCAATAACCAATAGCGGGACCTGGATGCCCATATTGGTTCCTACATATTCTACGAAGATCTTTATCGGTTGAACCTCTATGTCAAGGATTCAGTTAATCCCGTATGTTGTTCCCTTTGTTCTTCGGTATGTTACTTGCCCGAGATTCGATCCTCCGTATCTCCATACCTAGTTCAATCTCGTTACCAGCAAGTCTCTCTACTCATTACGTAATACAAGATCCCGTGGCTAACACTTAGTGACATTGCTTGCAAGTCTTATTGTGATGTTGTATTACAGAGTGGGCCCTGAGATACCTCTCCGTCACACGGAGTAACAAATCCCAGTCTTGATCCATGCCAACCCAATAGACACCCTCGAAGATACCTGTAGAGCACCTTTATAGTCACCCAGTTACGTTGCGACGTTTGATACACACAAGGTACTCCTCCGGTGTCAGTGAGTTGCATGATCTCATGGTCATAGGAACAGATACTTGACATGCAGAAAACAGTAGGAATAAACTGACACGATCATATGCTACGTTTGTAGTTTGGGTCTTGTCCATCACATCATTCTCCTAATGATGTGATCCCGTTATCAAATGACATCTCATGTCCATGACTAGGAAACCATAGCCATCTTTTATCAACAAGCTAGTCTATTAGAGGCATACTAGGGACATGGTGTTGTCTATGTATCCACACATGTATCTGAGTTTCCGATCAATACAATTATAGCATGGATAATAAATGATTATCACGAATAAGGAAATATGATAATAACCAATTTATTATTGTCTCTAGGGCATATTTCTAACAGTCACCCACTTGCACTAGAGTCAATAATCTAGTTCACATCACCATGTGATTCGCATTGTTATGAATCTAACACTCAATGAGTTCTGGGGCTCGATCATGCTCTGCATGTGAGAGATGTCTTTTAGTTAACGGGTCTGCGACATTCAGATCCGTGTGTACTTTGCAAATTTCTATGTCATACTGTAGAAACTTCTACCACACTCCACTTGGAGCTATTCCAAATGGCTGCTCCACTATACGTATACGGATTGCTACTAAGAGTCATCCGGATTGGTGTTAAAGCTTGCATCGACGTAACTCTTTACGATGAAATCTTTATCACCTCCATAATCGAGAAACATTTCCTTAGTCTTTTAGTTACTAAGGATAATCTTGACCATTGTCTAGTGATCCACTCCTGGATCACTCTTGTACCCCTTGACGGACTCATGGTAAGGCACACACAGGTGCGGTACACAGCATGGCATACTATATAGAGCCTATGGCTAAAGCATAGGGGATGACCTTCGTTCTTTCTCTTTCTTCTGCCGTGATCGAGCTTTGAGTCTTACTCAACTTCACACCTTACAAATCAGGCAAGAACTCTTTCTCTGACTGATCCATTTTGAACTCTTTCAAAATCTTGTCAAGGTATGTACTCATTGAAAGTCTCATCAAGCATCTTGATCTATCTCTATAGATCTTGATGCTCAACAATTAGGTAGCTTTATCCAGGTCTTTCTTTGAAAAACTCTTTTCAAACAACCCTTTATGCTTTCCAGAAATTCTACATCATTTTTGATCAATAATATGTCATCCACATATTATTATTAGAAATTCTATAGTGCTCCCACTCACTTTATTGTAAATACAAGTTTCTCATAAACTTTGTATAGACTCAAAAAATTTGATCACCTCATCAAAGCGTATATTCCAACTCCGAGATGTTTGCTCCAGCCCATAGAAGGATTGCTGGAGCTCGCACACCTTTTCGCATCCTTAGGAGTGACAAAACCTTCTAGTTGTATCTCATACAATCTTTCCTTAAGGAAACGATGTTTTGACATCCATCTGCCAGATTTCATAATTGAAAAATGCAGCAACTGCTAACATAATTCCAATAGACTTTAGCATTGCTACAAGTGAGAAAGTCTCATCGCAATCAACTCCTTGAACTTGTCAGAAACTTCCTTGTGACAAGTCAAGCTTTATAAATGGTGGCATTTACAATCAGTGTGTGTCTTCATCTTAAAGGTCCATTTGTACTCAACGAACTGTCGTCCAACGAGCAAGTCTACCAAAGTCTATACTTGGTTTTCATACATGGATCCTTTCTCGGATTTCATGGCCTCTAACCACTTGTCAGAATCCGGGCCCATCATCGCTTCTCCAAAGCTCGTAGCTTCATCGTTGTCCAACAACATGACCTCTAAGACACGGTTATCGTACCACTCACGAGCAGTACGCGTCCTTGTCGACCTACGAGGTTCAATAGTAACTTGATTCGAAGCTTCATGATCATCATCATTAACTTCCTCTTCAACTAACGTAGGCTTCACAGAAACATCTTCCTGTGCTGCGCTACTCTCTGGTTGAAACAAAGGTTCAACAACCTTATCAAGTTCTATCTTCCTCCCACTCAATTTTTTCGAGAGAAACTCTTTCTCGAGAAAGGACCCATTTTAGCAACAAACACTTTATGCTTGGATCTGATATAGAAGGTTTACCCAACTGTTCTTAGGGTATTCCATGAAGATGCATTTGTCCGCTTTGGGTTCGAGGTCATTAGGTGAAAACCCTTTTCACATAAGCATCGCAGCCCAAAACATTAAGAAATGATAGCTTAGGTTTCTATCAAACCATAGTTCACACGGTGTCATCTCAATGGATTTAGATGGTGCCCTATTTAAAGTGAATGTAGTTGTCTCTAATGCATAACCCCAAAACGATAGTGGCAAAACGATAAGATACATCATAGTTCGCACCATATCCCATCACTACTGGAATCAGGGACTTTGCCATCTGCCAGCTCTTTGCCGTCTGCTGGCTGATGGCAAACAGGTTGTTTGCCGTCTGCTTTGGCAAGGCAGACGGCAAAGATCTGGCTGATGGCAACATCACTATTTGCCATCAGCCATCTCTTTGCCGTCTGCCAGTGGACGGCAAACTTTCTTTGCCGTCCGCTAGCAGACGGCAAAGAGGTGGGGTGGGCCCAGTGGAGGCCAGTTAACTGCAACGGCCAACCCCACCTCTTTGTCGTCTGCTAGCGAACAGCAAAGAAACTTTGCCGTCCGCTGGCAGACGGCAAAGAAAATAACCCCGTAACGGCCGTTACCCCCCACCTCCTCTCTCTCTTCTCTCTCTCCCACGCCCTATCCCCTTTTAATTTTCGACCCCCGCCCCGCCGCCCGCCGCTCCCCTGCCCCTCCCCCTCTGCCGCCCCGCGCCGCCGCCCCGCCCCACTCCCCCGCCCCCCGGAGCCCGTCCCGTCGCCGGCCGCCCCGCCCAGCGGACCCAGGCCGCGGCGGCCACCCTGCCCCGCCCTATCACCGGAGCCGCGCCACGTTGCGTTGCCCCGCCCCACCGCCGGAGTCGCACCGTCGTCGGCGCCAGCTCCCCCCCCCACCCGCAGCCATCCTCCTCCCCGCAGCCACCTCACCCCCACCCGCAGCCACCGGAAGGTAAGCCCCCTCCTCCCCTGTTCTTTTTGTTCCCTGTTTATCTTCTTATTTAGGTTTAATTAGATTTGTTCTCTGTTTGTATTAGTTAGATTTAATTTTTAGGCTGAATTAGATTTAGTTTTAGATTTGTTCTCTGTTTGTATTATTTAGGTAATAGGAGTAAGATTTAGGAGAAGAAAAAGGAAATAGAAAAAAGAAAGAAAATGAAAAGAAAGAGAAGAAAAAGATGTAGATGTAAATATAATTAAAGGAAAATGGAAAGGGAAAAGAAAAACAGAATAAGAAGATAAAGAATAGGAAGAGAAGGAGAAGGAGGAGGAGAGGAGGAGGAGGAGGAGATGATGTGGGATTTGGTGCTGCTGGTTAACTCCATACATGTTGTATAGCTACTGTGGCATTGGTCATTGCTCTGTGCTGCCTCTGGGTTGCATATAGCCATATACTAGCTGGTCTGTGTAGTTCTGCTCCTAATCCATATATGTGTGTGCTGTTATTGCTATGATGCTTGTGATACTGCTGTTGGAGTCTACTAAGATGCCATTATGCTGCTGTCCTGGTGCTCTCTTTAGACATGATAGGTACTAGCTTTTATGATATATAGTTACTGTCATACTCACTCCATAGTTACTGAATATTGTTCTCTTACTGTGGTTATTATATATAACTGTTGTTCATATATATGTTATAGTTTTTGTTATACATGTGCCATTAACTGTTGGTGCTATCTGTTCATGCCTACAAGTGTTCCTGTTTCTTTTAGTTAGTTTTAGATTTGTTCTTTGTTTGTATTATTTAGGTAATAGGAGTAAGATTTAGGAGAAGAAAAAGGAAAGAAGAAGAGAATAAGAAAAAGGAAAGAATAAGAAGTAGAAGAAAGATAGGAAATAAAAGAAAAGGACACCCCGACACCCCGACCCCGACACGGCACCCCGACCCTGACACCACGACACCCAGACACGACACCCCCGACACCCCGACACCCCGACCCGACACCCCGACCCCGACCCGACACCCCGACCCCGACACGGCACCCCGACCCCAACACCCCGACACCCCGACCCCGACTTGCCACCCCGACCCCGACACCCCGACACCCCGACACCCCTGACACCCCGACAC
The DNA here is from genome assembly GCA_022496015.1 of Hordeum marinum. Taxonomy (NCBI): domain Eukaryota; kingdom Viridiplantae; phylum Streptophyta; class Magnoliopsida; order Poales; family Poaceae; genus Hordeum; species Hordeum marinum. The sequence goes on from CM039675.1 coordinate 93,948,900, forward strand.
CACGACACCCAGACACGACACCCCCGACACCTCGACACCGACACGACACCCCGACACCGACATGACAAAGAAGACACCACGACACCCAGACACGACACCCCCGACACCCCGACACCCTGACACCCCGACACCGACACACCGACACGACACCCCGACACGGCACACCGACCCCGACACCTCGAGATCCCGACACAGCACCCCAACCCTGACACCCCGACACGGCACCCCAACCCCGACACGACACCCCCCACACCTCGACCCCGACACGACACCCCCCACGCCACTGACTCCCGACGCCACTGATCCCTGACACCACTGACTCCCGATGCCACTGACCCCCGCCCCCTGACACCTATACTGCCTCCTATTGACCGAAAAGCTGCTCTTTGGCCTTCCAGAGGCCAAGGAGGTCATAGTTTTGTAAATTATGAGTTAGGTCACATATTTTCTGATTTTGTTATAAAAACATCATATTTGTGTTGATCGGGTGAATTTTAATGTGCAATTGTTCGACGACCTCCATGTGCGTTGGACGAGCTCCGCCCCTGCGTTTGTTGGTGAGCACAAATGACTTCTCCTCCTACCCCCTTAATTTGCTCTGTTCCGGTCTTCGTGCCGATGAAACTTGCTAGCTATAGGTTTCTTCAATCATGAGTATGTGTGGCCAGTATGCGTCTCCCGTTTGAAAGGGCGACATCTATAAATATGCATGTCTTTGCATATTTATAACTGCCATCCTTTTGAATTGTCCAACATTATCCATGGACAGCCCGAGTATGTGTAGATTGGGTTCGTTTTCCCGTATGTTGTGCTACGGATCCGATGCAGAATTTCGTCAGTGCCTCCCTGTTGTTCTCCGGGTACACATCCTCTCTGCTTATTGCCGAGACGTGTATCAGGAGAACAGCGGGGAGGTGCTGCCGAAATTCTGCATCGCATCTGGAACAGAGCATGGGAAAACGAACCCAGTCTACACATACTCGGGTGGGATTAGGACCTATCTTTACCTATTAGCGTGTAGGTTGCATGGACGTAATAAAACTGACAAACTTGATTAGCGGATGAATATAGGTGATGAATTATATATTTATTTCTTGTGCGCCCATAGGTATTCAGGCAACATGAGTGATCGTGCTTGGATGTACACTGGTCACCCTAGTCAGAAAGACATGACCAATGAATGATTAACAAAAACCAGGGGGTTTGTGAGAGCTGCATTTGCAAATGGCCAGCAAAAAACATGGTGCCCCTGTCCCAACTGCGACAACTGGAAAAAGCAGACAGAGTTTGAAATGGGTAAACACCTGCAGAAGTGGGGTTTTACGCCTAATTATACGGTGTGGACTTTTCATGGTGAGTCTGACCAACGTGCCAGAGCTGAGGTGATTTCATCGTCGCACCGACGAGCATGGTACCGGGATCGAAGACATGGTGCAAGACTTTGATGATGCTCGATATTCAGACGATGAGATGGAGGAATCTGCAAAGGCCTTCTATGAAATGTTGGAGTCTTCAAAACGTCCTCTCCACGAGCAGACTAAGCTTTGTCAACTGGATGCCATCGCGCAAGTAATGGCTCTGAAGGCTCAATTCAACCTAGGCAGAGAATGCTACGACGCGATGATGACGATATTTGGACGCTTTCTACCCAAAGGCCATGTACTGCCTGCAAACCTGTACTAGTCAGAGAAAATCCTCCGTGTACTTAAGATGCCCTATGAGAAGATACATGCCTGTGAGAATGGATGTGCCTTATTTAGGCTTGAGTATGCGGCCTTGAATTATTGCCCCATTTGCACTTCTTCCAGGTATATTGTGGTAGACAACGGTATGGGTGAGAAGAATCAGACCAAAATCCCCATTAGTGTTCTTCGGTATCTGCCATTCGTACCAAGACTTCAATGTCTTTTCATGGTCGAAGAGACGGCTAGACAGATGACATGGCACAAATTGGGCAAAAGAACCGAACTAGATGCGGATGGGAACAAGATGCTGGTACCCATTTCAGATGGTTTTGCATGGAGGCACTTCGATGCATTACATAAGGATAAATCGGAAGATCCAAGGCATCCAAGAGTTACCATCCGCATGGATGGGTTTAATGTGTATGGTATGACGGCAGCACAATACAGTTGTTGGCCTGTATTTGTCGTCCCACTCAATTTCCCACCCGGAAAGATTATGAAAAGAAAGAACATTTTCCTGACGTTGATAATTCCAGGGCCCAACTATCCGGGGAAGAATATGAATGTGTACATGCAGCTCTTAAGGATGAGTTGCAAGAAGCCTGGGATAATGGGATCAAGACCTACGACGCCGCTACCAAAACAAATTTCAAAATGCATGTGTGGTACATGTACTCGACGCATGATTATCCGGCGTTTGCGCTATTCTCTGGCTGGTGTGTGCATGGAAGGTTCCCGTGCACCACATGCAAGGCAGCTCTTCAGTTCCGTTAGCTGCAGGCTGGTCGCAAGTATTCTTGCTTCGACATGCATAGACAATTCCTGGATCCTGACCATAAGTTCAGAAGAGACAAGAATAATTTCATCAAAGGTAGAGTTGTCAAAAACACTGCACCAGCTGCGTTGACAGGCCAACAGATCCTGGATCAGATAAACGCTCTCGAGCTAGATCCAGATCGTCCAGGGTATTACAAAGGGTATAATACGGAACACGCCTGGACTCACAAGATATGTTTGTGGGATCTGCCTTACTTTAAAGACCTCCTTTGCCCACACAACATCGACGTGATGCACACTGAAAAGAATATTGCGGAGGCCATTTGTGGTACATTGTTCGGCATAGAGGGGAAGTCAAAAGATAATCCTAAGGCTAGAATCGACCTGGCGGCTCTATGTGATAGATCATTACAAAACTTGCGACAACGGAAAGGAAAGCAAAGCATAGCGAAGCCAAAGGCATGGTTCAATCTTGAAAGGCCAGCTATGAGGGAAATGCTATTGTGGGTGAAAATGCGGTTGATGTTCCCCGATGGGTATGCTGCGAATCTAAAGAGGGGAGCGAGTCTTGAGAAATTGAAAATATTTGGTCTCAAGAGTCATGATTGGCACATATGGATTGAGCGGGTAATGCCGGTGATGTTGCGTGGCTTTATCCCTGAGGATGAATGGCTAGTACTGGCAGAGCTGAGCTATTTCTTCCGTTCTCTTTGTGCGAAAGAACTATCGCCTGGCGTGCTAGATGAAATGGAAGAGTTGGCGTCGGAGTTGATCTGCAAATTAGAAAAGATATTTCCACCGGGCTTCTTTAATCCAATGTAGCATTTGATTTTGCATCTCCCGACCGAGGCAAGATTGGGAGGGCCTGTTCAAAATCGATGGTGCTTCTCAACTGAGAGGATGCAGAAGACGCTTCGAGCTAAGTGTAAAAATAAACGTAGAATTGAAGCATCGATGGCCAAGGCATTCATTACTGAGGAGGCGGCAAACTTCATGACAGCACACTACGAAGCCAAAAATCATCATTTGCATAACCCGAAGCCTCGATACAATGATGACGATCCAAAAAAAGGTCGATCCAACCTCAGCCTATTCAAAGGGAAGCTCGCACCATCCGGTGCTTCGAAAGGGAAATCGTTGGATGTCGAAGAATGGCGGACCATTTCATTGTATATTTTCACCAACCTAACAGAAGTGCGGCCGTACATCGAGTAAGTTCTCGGTAAATTATTGTTCTGCAACTTCTAATTCCTTTCAACTACTCTTATTCCCGGATATTTGATATAGTCGATACGTTGCCGAATTATCGGATGGAGCGGTCATCGAAAAGGATTCCGTCGAAGAGTATGAGCTTCTCGCAAAGCATGGAGGCGACTATCCCGGTTTCATCTCTTGGTTCAAACAAAGGGTAATTAATTACCATTAATGGTCCATTTGATTTCTTGGTCTAATTTGCGGCTAATGCATCCATTATTTCGTATTAAACTTGTAGGCTGATGTAGAGTCTATGGACGCCGAGTTGAGACAAGTCGCTAATGAAGAAGAAGAGAAGAAGAAGGAGAAGGAGGAAGAAGAAGGAGAAGAAGCTCCTTCTCCTTCTTCTTATCCTTCTCCTCCTCCTCCTCCTCCTCCTTCTTTTACTTCTCCTTATTCTTCTCCTTCTCCTTCTTCTTATCTTCCACCTAAATGACATAATTAGCTTAGTTAGCTCCAAAATGGCTTATTTAATAAAAAAAATGACCTATACTTACCTAATTTTCCTCCAAAATGACATAATTAGCTCCAAAAGGCATAACTAGCTAATTTAGCCCGAACAAGAGGACAAGAGGAGAAGAAAGAGGAAAAATGAAAAGAAGGAAGAAGAAGAAGAGAAGAAGAGAAGAAGAAGGAGAAGGAGGAGGAAGAAGAAGGAGAAGAAGGAGAAGAAGGAGGAGAGAAGCTCCTTCTCCTTCTTCTCCTCCTTCTTCTCCTTCTTCTTGTCCTTCTTCTTTTCTTCTTCTTCTCCTATTCCTTCTCCTTCTCCTTCTCCTCCTCCTCCTCCTCCTTCTTTTTTTACTTCTCCTTCTTCTTCTCTTCTTGCTTCTTCTCTTTCTTCTTCTACGTAGCTTACACTCATCCAACAAAGACTAAATTGGCTAATTATCCTACAAAATGACATAATTAGCTTAGTTAGGTGAAAACATCATAAGAACCTTGGTTAGCTCATTAAAATGACTAATTTAGCTCGAAAATGAAATAATAAGCTCAAAATGGCATAAGAACCTTGGTTAGCTCATGAAAATTATATACTTAGCTTGGCTTCCACCTAAATGACATAATTAGACAATTTAGCTCCAAAATGCCTTAATAATCATAGTTGGCTCCAAAATGACATATTTTACCCAAGTTAGCTCTAGAATGGTCTATACTTAGCTTTGGCTTCCACCTAAATGACATAATTAGCTTAGTTAGCTCCAAAATGGCCTATTTAATAAAAAATGACCTATACTTACCTAATTTTCCTCCAAAATGACATAATTAGCTCCAAAAAGGCATAACTAGCTAATTTAGCCCGAACAAGAGGACAAGAGGAGAAGAAAGAGGAAAAATGAAAAGAAGGATGAAGAAGAGAAGAAGAAGGAGAAGGAGGAAGAAGAAGGAGAAGAAGGAGAAGAAGGAAGAGAGAAGCTCCTTCTCCTTCTTCTTCTCCTTCTTCTTTTCTTCTTCTTCTCCTCTTCCTTCTCCTTCTCCTTCTCCTCCTCCTCCTCCTCCTTCTTCTTCTTTTTCTTCTCCTTCTTCTTCTCTTCTTGATTCTTGTCTTTCTTCTTCTACGTAGCTTATTTTCCCCAAAAAAGACATAGTTAGCTAATTATCCTCCAAAATGACATAATTAGCTTAGTTAGTTAAACATCATAATAACCCTGGTTAGCTCATTGAAATGACTAATTTAGATCCAAAATGACATAATAAGCTCAAAATGGATTAATAATCATAGTTCGCTACAAAATGACATATTTTATCCAAGTTAGCTCTAGAATGACCTATACTTAGCTAAGTTCTCTCCTAAATGACATAATAAGGCTATGTAGCTCCAAGATGACCTATTCCACCTAACTTAGCTATTAAATGGCCTATACTTAGCTAAGTTCTCTCTGAAATAACCTATACTTCTCTTCTTCATCTAGTCTTCTTCTTCTAACTTTCTTATTTGCCATTTTGCAGATTACATTCACTTCACGAGAAGCTTGGATTATATTGATGCAATGCTTGAATATGGTTTCTTCTACCATGGCTTCACGGAAGCTTTGATTGAAACTATTGTAGTATATGGATATATATGAAACTTTGTATGCATGGATGAAACTGGTGTAATATATGGTTTGGTACGGATGCAACTTGCATAGTATGTATGTATTATATATATCCTGATTATTTTAATATGGTTATGAGTACGGAAACAAAATTATTTCTGTCAAATATATATATATATCCTGATTATTGTGGAAATTGCTAGATATAATAGGAAGTAAAATAAAGGGGGGCTGTTTTGAGTCTTTGTCGTCCGCCCACCGACGGCAAAGGCCCTAGGGCAGACGGCAAAGGCTCAAACAGCCTGGCTGAACCACGCTGGGAGCGCCCCTTTGCCGTCGGCCTAGAACATGGCTGACGGCAAAGGGGGGTGGGCTGACGGCAAAGGGGGGTGGGCTGACGGCAAAGGTGGCGGGAGAGAGAGGCTGTCAGTGCCCCTTTGCCGTCGGCCCACCCACGGCTGACGGCAAAGGGGGTAGAGCAGACGGCAAAGGGGGTAGGGCAAACGACAAACGGAAGGTGGGCCCAGCAACCTACCGTTAGCACTTGACGGGAGCGTTTGCGGATCTGCCGTCCCATTTTTTTGCCGTCAGCCCACCCATGGCAAAGATTCTTTGTCGTTCGCCTTACTAAAGCTGACGGCAAATAACCTCTTCACCAGATATTTTTTTGCCATCTAGTTTGCCATTAGCTGACGGACGGCAAAGACTTTGCCGTCCGGTATTCCCCCCTTTGCCGTCAACCATGGCACATGGCAAAGTCTCAGATTCCTGTAGTGCATAGAGCGCGACTACGACATTCGGACACACCATCACACTATGGTAATCCAGGTGGCGTGAGTTGTGAAACAGCTTCCACTTTGTCTCAAGTTGTATATCAAATTCATAACTTAGATATTTACCCCCGTGGTCATATCGTAGACATTTTATCTTCTTGTCACGATGATCTCAAACTTCACTTTGATTTTTCTTGAACTTTTCAAACGGTTCAGATTTGTGTTTCATTAAGTAAATATACACTATATCTACTCAAATCATCAGTGAAGGTAAGAAAATAACGATATCCACCGCATGCTACAACACTCGTTGGATTGCATACATCAACATGTATCATTTCCAATAAGTCAATTGCCCGCTCCATCAAACTAGAAAACGGGGTCCTTGGTCATCTTGCCCAAGAGGCATGGTCCGCATGTCTCAACCGATTCGAAATCGAATGAGTCCAAAGATCCATCAGCATGGAGTTTCTTCATGCGATTTATACCAATATGACATTTAGCGGCAGTGCCACAAGTATGTGGTATTATCATTATTAACTTTGTATCTTTTGGCATCTATGTTATGAACATGTGTATTGCTACAATCAAGATTCAACAAACCATTTGTGCATGACCATTGAAGGTATTATTCATGCAAGCAGAATAACCATTATTTTGTGACTTAAATGAATAACCGTATTGCAATAAACATGATCTAATCACGTTCATTCTCAACGCAAACACCAAATAACATTTATTTAGGTTCGTCACTAATCCCGAAGGTAGAGAGAGCGTGGGATGTTGATCACATCAACCTTGGAAATATTTCCAACACACATTGTCACCTCACCCTTAGCTAGTTCTCTGTTTATTCCGTAGCTTTTATTTCGAGTTACTAACATTTAGCAATCAAACCGGTATCCAATACCTAGGTGCTACTAGGAGTACTAGCAAGGTACACATCAATAACACGTATATCAAATATACTTTTGTCGACGTTGCCAGCATTCTTATCTACCGAGTATCTAGGGGTGTTCCGCTTCAGCAACCACTCTCCTCATAATAGAAGCACTTAGTCTCGGGTTTGGGTTCAACTTTGGGTTGCTTCACTGGAGCAGCAACTGACTTGGTATCCATGATGTTTCCCTCCTTGCCCTTGCCCTTCTCGAAACTAGTAGTTTTACTAACCATCAACACTTGATGCTCCTTCTTGATTTCTACCTTCGTGGTGTCAAACATCGCGAACAGCTCAGGCATCATTTCCATCCCTGGCATTTTATAGTTCATCACGAAGCTCTAGTAGCTTAGTGACAGTGACTTGTAAAACTATATCAATCACTTTCTTATCTGGAAGATCAACTCCCATTTGATTCAAGCGATTGTAGCACCCAGACAATCTGAGCACATGCTCAACGATTGAGCTATTCTCCTTCATCCTGCATGCAAAGAATCTTGTTGGAGATCTCATATCTCACAACATGGGCACGAGCCTGAGATCCCAATTTTAGCTCTTAGAACATTTCATATGTTTCGTGACGTTCAACACATTTTTGGACCCTCAATTCTAAGCCATAATGCATGACGCACTAAACTATCAAGTAGTCATCAGAACGTGCCTGTCAGATGTTCGCAACATCTACAGATGACGCTAGACGGGGCGGTGCATTAAGGACATAAGCCTTCTGTGCAGCAATGAGGACAATCCTCAGATCACGGACCCAATCCGCAATATTTCTACCATCATCTTTCAACTCTATTTCTCTAGGAACATATAAAAATTCAAGGGAGCTACAATGTGAGCTAGTAATCTACAACATAATTTGCAAAGACACTTCTGACTAAGTTCATGATAAGGAGTTCAATTAATCATATTACTTAAGAACTCCCACTCAAATTGACATCCCTCCGGTCATTCGAGTGATACATGATCCAAATTCACTAACTCAATTCCGATCATCACGTGACTTGAGGTGGTTTCAATGGTGAACATCATCATGTTGATCATATCTACTATATGGCTCATGTTCGACCTTTCGGTCTCTTGTGTTACGAGGCCATGTCTATACATGCTAGGCTCGTCAAGTTTAACCTGAGTGTTCTGCACGTGCAACACTAGCTTGCACCCGTTGTATGTGAACGTAGAGTCTATCACACCCGATCATCATGTGGTGTCTCGACACGACGAACTTTCGCAACGGTGCACATTTGGGGAGAACACAATGTTACCTTGAAATTTAAGTGAGGGATCACCTTATTATGCTACCGTCGTCCTAAGAAAAACAAGGTGCATAGAAGGATTAACATGACATGCAAATCATAAGTTACATGATATGGCAATGAACTTGTGCTTTTGATCTCCATCTTGAAAGCACCGTCATGATCTCCATCGTCACCGGCATAACACCATGATCTCCATCATTCTGTCGCCATCGGGGTTGTCGCGCCCACCATGCTCGTACTACTATACCTACCGTTTAGCGATAAAGTAAAGCATTACATAGCGCTTAATTATTGACACGCAGGTCATACAATAATTAAAGACAACCATATGGCTCTTGCCGGTTGCCGTACTCATCGACATGCAAGTCGTGATATTCTATACAACACATGATCATCTCATACACCACATATATCTCATCATGTAATTGGCCATATCACATCGCAACATACCCTGCAAAAACAAGTTAGACGTCCTCTAATTGTTGTTGCAAGTTTTACGTGGCTGTTATGGGTATCTAGCAAGAACAATTCTCACCTACGCAAAACCACAACGGTGATACATAAGTTGCTTTTCAACCTTCTCAACGACCGCCTTTGCCGAATCCGATCCAACTAAAGTAGGATAAATAGACACCCGCCAGCCATCTTTGTGCAATAAATTTACATGTCAGTCGATGGAACCGGTCTCTTGTATGCGTACGAGTAAGGTTGGTCCGGGCCGCTTCATCCCACAATACCGCTGAACCAAAACACGACCAAGGAAGGAAGCAATCTAAGCATCAACGCCCACAAACTCTTTGTGTTCTACTTGAGATCTCATATACACATAGACCTAGCTCATGATGCCACTATTGGGGAATGTTGCACGGGAAACAAAAAAATTCCTACGCACACGCAAGATCTATCCATGGTGATGAGCATCTACGAGAGGGAGAGTGAATCTACATACCCTTGTAGATCGCTAAGCGGAAGCATTAAGAAATGCGGTTGATGTAGTCGAATGTCTTCACGATCCAATCACAATCCGTCCCGTGATCTCATCACGAGCCTTCCCGCGATCCCATCGTGGTCCTTCCGATCTAGTGCCGAGCGGACGACACCTCCGCGTTCAGCACATGTACAGATCAATGACGATCTCCGCCTTCTTGATCCAGCAAGAGGGAGCAGAGAGGTAGATGAGTTCTTAGGCAGCACAACGGCGTGGTGGCGATGGTGGTGAACTAATCCTGTAGGGCTTCGCCTAAGCACCGCAGAACTAATCTAGAGGAGAAACAGATCTAGAGGAAGAAGAGGGCAACACGTGGCAATTAGGGTTAGCTTTCCCCTCTAAATCCTCTAGTATATATAGGATGGAGAGAGGGAAAGAGGCAGCCTCAAACCCTAAAGGTTTGGTCAAAATTGGAGGTGGAGGAGTCCTACTCCAATCCTATTAGGAGTAGGATTCCTCCTTTCCACTTGGAAACTCTTTCCACCTCTCCACCTTTTGGGTTTTTCCCACCCCTAGCTGCATGGGCCTTAGTGGGGGATTAGTTCAACCCACCAGGGGCTGGTTTGACTCCTCCCACATCCCATGAGGTCCTTTGGGTCGAGACACCCCTCTCGATGGTCCCCCGGCACCCTCCCGGCACTCCCGATACACTGCCGATGATCCCGAAACTTTTTTGGTGATGAAAACATGACTTCATATATATCAATCTTTACCTCCGGACCATTCTGGAGCTCCTCGTGACGTCCGGGATCTCATCCGGGACTTCGAACAACCTTCGGTCACCACCATACATAACTCTATACTACCAAAACGTCACCAAACCTTAAGTGTGCAGACCCTGCGGGTTCGAGAACTATGTAGACATGACCAAGACACCTCTAAGGTCAATAACCAATAGCGGGACCTGGATGCCCATATTGGTTCCTACATATTCTACGAAGATCTTTATCGGTGGAACCTCTATGTCAAGGATTCGGTTAATCTCGTGTGATGTTCCTTTTGTTCTTCGGTATGTTACTTGTCCGAGATTCGATCGTCAGTATCTCCATACCTAGTTCAATCTCGTTACCGGCAAGTCTCTTTACTCGTTATGTAATACAATATCCCGTGGCTAACACTTAGTCACATTGCTTTCAAGGCTTATTGTGATGTTGTATTACCGAGTGGGCCCTGAGATACCTCTCCGTCACACGGAGTAACAAATCCTAGTCTTGATCCATGCCAACCCAACAGACACCCTCGGAGATACCCGTAGAGCACATTTATAGTCACCCGGTTACGTTGTGATGTTTGATACACATAAGGTACTCCTCCGATGTCAGTGAGTTGCATGATCTCATGGTCATAGGAACAGATACTTGACATGCAGAAAACAGTAGCAATAAACTGACACGATCGTATGCTACGTTTGTAGTTTGGGTCTTGTTCATCACATCATTCTCCTAATGATGTGATCCCGTTATCAAATGACATCTCATGTCCATGACTAGGAAACCATAGCCATCTTTGATCAATGAGCTAGTCTATTAGAGGCATACTAGGGACATGGTGTTGTCTATGTATCCACACATGTATCTGAGTTTCCCATCAATACAATTATAGCATGGATAATAAATGATTATCATACATAAGGAAATATGATAATAACCAAGTTATTATTGTCTCTAGGGCATATTTCCAACAGGGAGGGGGTGAGGAAGGAGTCCGACGGCGTGGTTATTGGCTTCCGCCCGTGTTGCGAGAGAGGCGATGCGGGGGACACCTTTTGCTGTCACTTTCACCTATGCTTTGATTCTTGAGGAGGCTTAAGACGTCCGTAGTGACTTTGTTAATTTCAAGATGTTGTGTCACTTCGATATTAGACGGTCCTCATATGAGTAAGGTGTACATGCATACGTTCATAAGGATGAATGTATGTAAATGTGCATGTATGTAGACAAAAATATCTATTATAGCATGAAAATTCATGAGCGTTCGGTGCGAGTCGGTTTTGAAGGAACACTCTCTAGTGACACCGTTCGCATAAACAAACCTCCTGTAGGAAATGCTTGCTCACTCATATGACATCTTTTGGATAGTGTTCATAAATTACATGAGTGAAATCAAGCTCTTTCTTGATATGCACCACCTCTTCTTTTGTCCGGACGGTGTTTAAGGAATCTATCGGGTTGGGTTGGATTAAAAAAAGCTAAACTTTATTCATTAAAGAAAATTTGTACATCGTTTGTGAGGATCATTACAATTTCATTCAAAAGTTCCTCAAACCAATCTGAAGTCAAAGAAATCCTAGCTAATCTAGTAAACTCATGAGCTACTCCATTAGCTTCTCTATTACAATGTTCAAAAATAGTAGAAACAAAATTGCGGGCATAATGAAAACAGTCGTCGAAGATTGTTGCTGACGCGCCCGCTGATTGTCCTTCATCCTGCATAGTTTCAATCACATCCAGATTATCTGAGTTGATAACAAGGCGATTACAACCCATCCTTTGTGCCAATGTTAGACCAAATTTGAGAGCTACAGCTTCGGCCATCAACACATCCGCACAGTAGTCGATCTTCACATTCCCTCCCGCAATAAACCTTCCTCTGTCATCTCTCGAGACCGCCCCCACCGTACCCCTAAGCATGTCGTGATCAAAAGAAGCATCAACATTAAGCTTCACAAAACCTCTAGGAAGACAAGACCAGCCCCCCTTTTTTTTCATAGAGACGTTGGGGGATATTGCATTAACGAAGTTTGTGGTAAGAGCTAGAACCCCCATAGAAATTTGGAGTGCATTTTGAGATATCTCCTTGTGCACTAGCTTTCGTCTTTTCCACCATAGATACCATGCTGAGACAACAATAATCTCTCGCACATTGTGGTAACCTATTATGCACAAATATTTTTCTATAAGTAGTAATAGATACTCCAACACCGCCTCTCCAGCACGATCAACGACGCAAGCCTTATTAATAATCTCATCCATCCCCAGCCTTTTTCAAACCTCCTTTAGCTTTTTACAACCAAAAAGCATATGCTTAGTATCCTCTAAATCCTCAAAGCAAGTGGGGCAAATGGTCGAGACCTTCATATGTCTATTAGTGAGTGTAACCCGGCATGGGAGTGTTCCATGTAGCGTACACCATAAAAGAAATTAACTTTTGTCGGACAAGATAACCTCCAAATCTTATTCCAAATAGGGTTAACTGTGGTTCGCCCCATCCCATTAGAGTGTTTTAACTTGCTTCCATACTGGTGATCCCACTCCACCGAATAAGCAGACCGAACCGAGAACATACCATTTTTCGTATAACTCCAAGCAATAAAATCTGGCATATCGTGTTGCGGGAGTGGAATCGAAAGAATCTGTTGTACAGCGATGGGCCACATAGTTTGCGTAATTAGGTCTTCGTCCCACATATTGGAAGCATGATCAATGAGATCACTTACCTTAGTTAATAGATTTATCCCCTTAGGCGTTACAATTTTCTTAATGGCACAGTTTGGGATCCACGCATCTTTCCAAATATTGATATTTTTTCATTCCCCACTCGCCAAATATAGTTTTGTTTCAGAGAGCTTATGCCTACCATAACACTTTGCCATGTAAAAGAGGATCCTTTCCATAGCTTAGCGTTTAACAAGTCACCATCAGGATAATACTTCGCCCTTAGGATAGAAGCACACAAGGAATCCGGGTTATCCAAAAGATGCTAGGCCTGTTTGGCGAGCAACGCCAAGTTGAAACAGTGAATATCACGGAATCCCATCCCTCCTTGATTTTTAGGGACACACATTTTCCACCAGGACATCCAGTGCATCCTCTTCTGGTTCTCCTCATCTCCCCACCAGAAATGCGCTATCGCGCCAATGATTCCTTTACAAAATTGTTGAGAATTTTAAAGACCGACATTGCATAGGTGGGTATGGCTTTGATCACCGCTTTGAGCAGGATTTCGAGCGAGGAGGAGCATGAGAGGCCGAGAGGGAGGCGAGCGGGGCTGGGGACTTCGCGCCTGCCGCCGCCGATGGTGACGTGGAAGCCGACTTCGGGCATAGACGAGGAGCCATAGCCGTGGGAGACGTCGCTGGAGAAGAGCGGTCGTCGAGAGAGGACGCCAACGGGATCCCGGATCTGGTGATCTAGTGTTGTGAGAGCATCTACAGCCATAACTTGCTAATATGGGCCCTCATACGCCTGCGGACGCGCCGAGGCACGTCCGTCGACACTGACCGGGCACGCCTCATTTGTTACCTTCCACATCCGCATCCCTCATATCCGAACCCTCATATCCATACAATCCATGTAATGTTAAGTAAAGATGGTAGATCAAACACAACTCATCGGATCGGATTGCATCGCCGAACAAAAGGAGCAGTCCATCGGCAAATCCAAACTACAAACTACTTAAACATACTTAAAATATAAATAAAACGAGGAAGAGCGGAGGAAATCATCATTTCCTTGCTGCCCCCGTCCCCTGCTGGCTGTCCACGCGGTTGTGCCTCTCCTTCGTGTAGGCGTCTGTGTGGAGTGGATCGTCGTCATCAGAGCTGGAGGTGGAGGCATCCCTGTCATCCTCGTCGGAGTTGTACCGCATGCCAGACAGCCTACAGAGCAGGCGGGCCTGCTCCTTTGCGTGGTGGGCCGCTTTCGCCTTCACCGCCGCCTCTTGCACTGCCTCACGCTCCAACAACTGGATGGACAGTCGGAGCGCGTCGGCATTCTTGCAGCGGAGACGGCGCACATCCATCTCCGCCGTCGTCATCTAGAGACGCATGACGCCCACGAGGAGCGCGTCCTCGGGGTCGACCGGCGCGCTCGAGGTCAAACATGGTGCGGCCAGCGCCTCCCCCCTCTCCCTCGCCCGCTGCCGCTCGCGACGGGCTACACGGGCCTCGTCGTCGACGCGGGCACGAGGACCTAGCGGTGGTCGGGCACCGCTTCCGGAGCAGAAGGTGATGGAGGTGTGCGTACATGACCTTGAGCAGAGCGTCCGGAGCTGCGTGCCTCGCGAGAAGGGCCTGCGACATCAACGGCGCTCCGTCGACGGGCGACGGGCCCGGAGGATGAAGATCTGCCGCCGCCGGGGCCTCCTTGGTCCTGCAGTGACCGGCACAACGCGATGCGGAGGGCCACCTCCTCCACATCGACGTTCGATCCGTTGGAGCTGCTTCCGTCGCTGGCCATTTGATCGGAGGGTGGGGGATTAGAAGTAGAGTGGACGGAGAGTGAAATGTCGGATGCCTAGGGTTTCCGGAATGGGGTATTTGTGAGGTCCATGGTGGGCCGGGCTAAGATGACGGACGTGTCCGGACACGCCCGGGCTCCCTCGTATCCACCCCATATTTGGGCTGGATATGAAGGATGCCGGTCAGCCTGAATGTTTGAGGCTTGTTTAGGACGTCCATCCGGATCAATTTTTTCTGATCGTACGGCCTACCAGACGTTGGGATGGGGATAGAGGGTTCGTCTGTAGATGTTCTGAGACTGCAGCTATCTGGTGGTCGGTTTGGAATATTGGTTCCTCCCACATCCAGCTGACACCCTATATCGTGCTAAAGGAGTACTTCCTGTTGTGCCATTCTCTGCGAGTCTGGGATGCAAACTGTTGCTTGTTGCTCGTCCCCGAGCGAGCGCAGCATACAAGAGCTCTCAGAAAAATGCCTCCATTGGTCTTGTAGAGCTGGTGCCTGGTGTACGGTGAGAAATGCAAGACTTTCACCACATTTGCAGATCACATCTGAATTCCAGGGGTCTACCAAAGCTTACATCCGAATAACATCATGTGACGGTGAGAGCACACCACTGTAGAACACGCAGCGTAGACTCCCGGACTTTACTTCAATGAGCTCCCTACCTCTCAAGCTTCTTCAGAGGTTTCAATCTCCCATGACTATTTCATTTCAGATTGCAACAACGTCCATCACTATTCACTCTCAAAAAAAGCCAACGAGAGCACATTCCCTTTTTGTTCCGCGCCATGATTTTCTCCCCTGTTTCGTCAAAAATGTACGACAAGAACAATCTAAAACCAAAGCACAACGGTGATGAAGCACAACTATGACTATCTCTGGTTAATTTTTCGACCAACTGTAATGTAAATCTAACATCACATACAGTTTAAATTCTGTACCTAGCAATTTCATCGAGCATCTAATGTTACTTCAGGCAAGGGGCCTTCCAACACAAAGGCCTCTCCGAGAACCAGACACGTTACACTATCACCACAAAACAACACAAGCTAGGCTAGCTCTTTTTCTTCCCCCCAAACAAAGTATCTACATGGCACAGACAGAGATTCAGCCATGCTTATTCTTTCTTTTCCTCTTTTCTTTTTTGAGGGAAATGGGGGGACGCGATGAGATTCCAGTCGCAGCAGGGAAGACTGCGTTCCGGCGGCACGGCGAATCTGATGACGACTGGGGAACAAGTTAAAGTCAGGATGTACATGATGGTGAATTATTTTGTAGATTGTAACCCTCTGCTACTGCCACACCGGGTGTGCACCATGTATTGGCATCTTTCTCTTGGCTTGACAATGTCTTTGGTACATCACCATCAACTATGTGTTGTGTCAGCTGGAGAGTGGCGGGAAATCGCCGTTGTCCTTGAGATGATATGGCCCACCATTCCTGCAAATTGTACGGTACGCAATTATCAATTGTGAATGATTCAATGCTGAAAGCATGCATGTTAACTGAGCATATACAAGTTAAAAAGGTGAATGCCGCAACAAACAAGAGAAGAGGAATGCATGAATGGCATATACAAACCGTAAGCCTACGGAGGATGGCGCATGTTAAACTGTTCGATCTCAACCATACTACTAGGATAATCAACATGCCAGACAACAAGGATTGCTAGTGCACACTTTTGAAGGCACACGATAATAAAAGGATTGGGGGGAGGGGGTATCCCAAAGGAAAGGCGTAACAGACAAGACAGGAGCGATGAAGATTAATGTGGAGAGTGCTTTTAGGGGAAAATGGAAAATAGGGGGCAGCGTCCTTTAGTAATGTGGGAGAGCAAGGGCAGATCACCAGGTATATTAAGTAGCATCATATAGTAATCTGGATAATGACCATATTAATATATTTTTGCGGAAGCTCTGACCTAACACTAATAATATATTTCCCATGAAACAAACTGTGTTAATACTTTTGATGACTAAAGTAATGCATCATTCGTACCTCATCCGATTAGAACCCTTTCCAGGATTTAATGCTGAAGGCACAGGGCTTACAGGTGCAGAAGGTTGACTGTTGGCAGCAGAACTAGATTTGTTAGCATGGTCTTGAGAAGTACCCTTAACTTCCAAAGGCAATGCCCCCAAAGTCCCAAATTCAAGTTTATTGTCTTGTGGGTGAACAAAACCATTGCGATGAATACTATCCCTTGGAGCGCGGGGGGATAGAGATGATAATGGTATATTCAATGGGGAGGGAATTCCATGATCACTTGCACCAGGAATGTAAATCTGCAATGGTTGCACTGGCACTTGCCTCCATTCCTCGGACAGCACCATATCTGCAGGCATATCCATTCTGGGATAGCGGTGAGCCCTGTGATAGTGATTTGGATGGAAACTATGTCTTCCTCTTTCCCCTCGTCCAGCAGGTAGCCTGTCCTTGCACAAAGTCTGCAATATACAAAAAAGACAAACAAGCTCAGGGAAAACGTGAGACAGACAAGCTCAACCAACACAAATGCGGTTTAACCTTGCAAAAGTAACCTAATTCTGCAACAGAAACATAAAAGTAGTAGGCTTATTTTCCAGCCTCACATACAGAAGGTACAGTAACTCCAATAAGGAAATTATTCAAGTACACAGGAAAAGTAGCAATGGTTCATCTTAGCATCTCCATATGCATGAACGTGAAATAAAAATGAATATGTAGGGAAACGCCAGATGTAGTGAATTTCAATGTGACTTCAAGTTGTATGTGCATAATAATGTACAAAAAGGGAACATACCGGGTCAGGAAAGTAGGTGCCTGTTCCACGCGCTCGCATAGTATCATCCGGTTGATAAAATGGCCTTACAACGAAATAGCCAGATGGATAAGAACCAGGGGATATTCCACTTGTACCAGCATATCCATAACCATTTTTTCTGCTATGGCCATTTGGTGAGCGATTGTTCTGATATTGTGCCGGTGGTGGAGCAGGCATTTGATAGTAAACTTGATTAACCGGGTAATCATGGTTCATTGGGTAATCTTGTTGGCACCCTTGTGCATAGTAAAGATTATTCAAATTTGTTCCGTGATCTCCAGCGAGATCTAATAAAATGTCATTGGTTGCACCTCCATCACCACCTACCTCTTTAATATGTGCCCCATTGCTATCTGAGTTTTTAGATGGTGGTAAGCGGTTATCCACTGGATGTGAATTATTATTACCATACTTAGTTCCTGGGTACCCTTTCGATGTCATCCCATGGTGTGCCAAGTTTTTATCATGATTGACACCAACCTTTCCATTTCCTTGCTCGTACAAGAGATGTGGTGCATAGAGAGCTTTCCCAGATGACAATGTTTCACTAGTTGATGGTGCAGTCTCACAGAAGTCACTGTTATCCCTCATACTAATAGAACTAGTTACAGGATTTGAAACAGACTTCATTTCCTCATGCTCAGCCATAGGATTTTGTTCTTTTTCCTTCAGAGACCCATGGTTATTGAGATCTGAAATACTGATGTTGTTGAACTGATCAGATAGATCACCAAAAGAATTACTGTCTAAAGGTGAACAACCTTTGTTGTCTCTTTCAACATTCAAGTCCAGTGTAATGTCCTGCACATCTGGCCTTACCATAGTGTGATTTCGCTTCAATGTGTTCCTAAAAAACTGATTCACTTCAGGCACAGCAGAATTAATAGGCACTTGAAGGATCTTCCCAAGCTTCCGGGCACCAAGATCAAATGCACTGCGTATCCGGTAAAAGTTGCCTGCACATCACAGTGGTATTAGGCCAGGGAAATTTAAGAATCTGCTCTAAGCATCTTGGACAATAAACAGAAAATCAACAGCTTAATGCACAAAAGTAACTGTGCAGCATACCATAATGCTTGTAGGTTGGGTTCAAACCACAATTATACGTGCAACAAAAAATAAATCAATGCCATCAGTATCCAAGTTCTAGCTTATTATGCAATGCAAGTGAGCACAGTGCTGCTGCTTGGTTAAGTAGCTCAAAGTTTGCTTCTGTGCTGAACTGAAACGAATCTCTTGGCCCGTTGATGAAGGGAAACAAAAGCATGGACACGCAGCAGCAAGAATGTAGCAAAAGCAAGACATTCCAAATAACACTAGTTGCAGTTGGTGGTAAAATTTAAAATAATCAGGTTTAGAGAAGGTAGATACAAAAACCCAAATTTGGACAAGCAAAACATCAACCGTAAAGGCATGAAATGTGCGAAGCCAGATGCAATGCAACCACCCATTATGTGAGCTGATGGTGCGATGATTGATGAACTAGCAGAACACTGAAGGTACAGTATGAGATATTGCTAGATCACAAATTATGGGGTAGAAATACTGACATTTTTCATGCACGGTAAATGCCCAAAAGCTGGCCTGAGCTACATGCAATGCAAGTATTCAAATTTGACAAAAACAAGTCAACCCACATTCTTCCCCCGAGTAGCAGTGTTACTCATGAGAAAAAAATGAATTCGCAAACGATGTAAGCTGGGAACTATCAAGTTTAAGCATCAACTCATTCTAAGTTGACTAAAGCTGTATGGCACAAGTTCAAGCGCACTCTTTCCTTTGTACAATCAAATTTCATGATGAAGCAGAGAAGAAACCTTTGCTGACACTCCGCCCAAGATTGTTATTCTGCTTCAGTGGATCCACTATGTTGAGAAATTTTCTTGAGAACAGTCGAGTATTTCTCTCAAAGTTCCTAGGGGGGACAATAAACTTTTGTGCACAATCTTTGAGAAACTCCTCCCGCTTAAGGAAATCAACATCATGAGTGTCTGGTGCGTCGGCTGCGCAAGAAAAACTATGCGATGACCAATGATAACAAAAAAATTCAACCAAACATACAGATCAAACTGCATTCACTTACAAACTAGCTCAGGTAGGGAAGACAATGGTACAGGACCATACAAGCTTATACCCTTGTTGTCCCAGTCAAATTTGCTATAATAGTCCAGAAATCTATAGAGGACCTGCAGCAGAGGAAACAGTTATGTCACCCATGGGGCAGGAATTTGTGTATCCTAGGTCAGCAGCAATTTTACAAATGTGGAATACAAATTTAATTCAGAACTTACAGCTAATGGGCCATCCAAAGACTTGTGGAAAAGATGGAAAATATATAGCACCAATATCTCCAAGGCATAGGTAGAAATTAAACCATGGTGAGCACCAAGAATGCGGCTTTCATAATAACACCAGGCTTTTATCAGCATTATGCTTTTCTTGAAAAGGTGTTTTTTTCCAAATCTGTCATCAACCTGTAAAACATGATGGTTACAAACATGCACACCAATGACTAGACTAACTTAAGGAAACCTTTCGCCCTAAGTCCTTCCACATAAGGAAGAGAAATATATTTTTATTGCATCAAATATCAGATAGAAGATAGATCTGTGTGTCAAGGAAATAACACAATCGACGACATGTTTCAACTTTTGAGGTGTTACCTGCTCAAGAAAACAAAGCGTACAGAGTCCACCGATCTGATTGAACGAAATGTCTACAACAATATTTTGGACAAGGCATTTGACCAGCTTGACCTGCCATCACAAAGACTTGTCATTTGGAACATTTGGATGATAAATAAGGAATTGTTATGCGACAGCATGTTCACCACCGCACAATCCCTAGCGGTTAAATACAAAAGGTGACCTTCCACAATAATCTATGACATTGACATATTCATGTGCACAGGAAGAACAAAGCAAAAATGCAGTCAACTACTGGACAGTACACTCGAATGCAGTCAACTACTTATTTTATCATTGGCAGTACGCCAGTAACATTGGGATATTCACATGTGTTATTGGTACCGTATGCAAAGATGGGTTATTCTACTGTCACTACTCCCATGTATGGTAGGACAGAAATGATTTGATGACAGTGAAAGATAGCTGGATAAATTAAATATAAATGTACACTGCCCGACATTGTATAGGGTAAATAAAAAATAAGCATATGTCAGAAGTCATAGCAGCAACTTAGAAGTGTGTGAATTAGGTCTAATTGGTAATATTGAAAAAACACAGTCGAAGCGGCAAACCTCAGCGTGGATATACTGGACATCCTTCACTTCAAACTCAGCATCTTTCCTCAGTTCTTCTGATTCCAGAACAGCACGAACCTCATTTGCTAAGTTTTCATCAGAGCTTGCAGAACCAAATGCAGTCAAGTCGATATCTCCATCAGGAAGATATGTTTTCAGTGGAACAGATCCAAATGGAAACACCTATATTTTCCACACGGAAAATAAGAGGTTAATTGTATACTTCAATTCTGTCCAATTATTAAAAATAAGATGCACCAGTCTTGGCAGGGGAATAAAATCGCATGCAATAATTATTTTTCTATTTTTGTACATGACGAAATCTGAGATTTCCAGGTTATCAATATAATGCCATGCTGATACCTAGTATAATAAATAGACTCTTCATAAAACAACTCACTGTGAACCTCTTGCAGAACTTTTATGTGCATAATGTGTATACTTATTTTGCTGTTTAGTACACAAATCTGTACTTAATAACTGATACTCCATTTCTGTATAGCATAATTCATCTAAAGAGGACCCTGAAAGTGCAAACTTCAAGGTGTATAGGAAGTCGTACTGCACAACTTCCTCGGCATCGATGCTAACAGTGAGGTGTATAGACAACACAAACATCGGTATCACAGAGATGACTTAAACACGTGCCAGAAGTGCTGATATTACTTGCATGTTTGTCGTGTGAGATATCATCTAGTAAAAGCACTCGAGCATGCATGACACAAATAAGGAACCCTTCCGATTTACTGATTTTCACTGAAATCAAAATAAACATACACATGTGTGCCTCATATACCATTCATCTCAAGTTGTGGCAAGTTGGCAACCACTCACTAGGTCCCATGTGTTTCACATTAACAATGATCCAAAAAACTATACATACCTAATAGTGTAACAGATATCCAGATATCACCTTACTCAAATTAAGATAAATATACCGACTTAGTCAGGACATGAAATTTCTTGCACGTGCAAATATAAAATAAGGGCACTAAAAGACCGTGAGAGATACATCATGAAAACGGTCACTAATTTACATACGACACAACCAACTGGCCACCCCAAGGTCAACAAAGTCGATGTTGTCCAATGCAGTGCCCAGACACGTGCCATGCATCAATTTACTCACATAAATAGATCATCATTAAACCATACGACGTGAGAAACTGGAATGCATGCCCGCTAATGACATAAAAACATTTGTGCCCAATAAAAGCATGATAAATCTAGCTCTCCAGCACCATGAGAGGAGGATCTCCAATATGCCAACTTGTACATCAGTTTGGTGGCATAGCTAGCGCTTGCTTTAAAAAAACATTTCAGCCATTAGCGCATTACAGCAGAGTTAAACAAGAACTCAAGCATACTAAGTATGAAATGAGCAGCAGCACTTCACAATTGCACCCAGCAGGTTATCCAGACAACATTCCCATGCCCTAAAGGATGACTCAGAACAAGTGTGAGGAATCATCCTAAAACATCCTAAGACAGCTACATAGACATGATACAGAGACTACGTCACACGTAACTACGAGCGTACGTCGACCATGTCCTTGATGCGCAAAGCAAAGCTGGGGAGTTTGGCAGCATCACTAGCGATTGCATAATAAAAACACTTCAGCCATTAGCGCATTATGGTCGAGCCAAACAGAACCGCAAGCATAGTACTTATAAAATGAGCAGCAGCACTGCACAATTGCACCTAGCAGGTTATCCTCGTAAATAAAACCACCCTAAGACAGCTACATAGACATGATCTGGGGAACGTCGCACACAAGTACAGGGGTACAGCGCCGTGCTCATGCCTTTGATGCGCAAAGGAACACGGAGCTTCTAGGCAAACGATAGAGCAAGGCAAGCATTAAGGGTGGAGCACGCGATGCGAGAAAACAAAGGAGTAGCTGGTTACCTCGCAGCCGACGCTGCACCTGATGAGGCGCTGGACGTAGTGCACGACTGCGGCGCGGCGCTCCTCGGAGGAGACGGACGGCTGGATCCGGCCCACGACGGCGGCCGCGGCGTCCTCGAAGGGCCGCCAGGCGCCGGCGGAGATTGAGGACGGGTCCGGGTTGGCCGCCGCCGCCGCATGGTCGGGCTCCTGCACGAGCACCACGGCGCACTCGTGGATGTCGACCATGGGCGCCGGGGCACTCTCGCTCGGTCGTTCCCTCGAAGCCCCCCGAGGCCGCGACTCCTCGCCCGTAGACGAGGCGCGGAGCAACCGCCCGACGAGGGCGAGCCGGGCCGAGAGAGGCGACGCCGGAAGCGAAGCGCAGGGCGACAGCGAGCCCCCGGGGGAGCGCGCGGCGGGGGCGGGACGATCGGCGAGGGCGGAGGGAAGGGGGTCGCGATCTGGGCGGGCGCGCCGGCGGCGAGGGGACGGGAGGGGATAGGGACAGCGGGATTAGCGGAAAAAGGGAAGACGGAGAAGAAATGGATTTTTAATACGTGACGGGAGGAAAAAAGGGTCAGGTTTTTCTCCCTCGCTCGCCCCCGCCCGCGGCCCGTCGCCTCTCCTCCCCTCCCTGCTCTGCTCCCGCGCGTGAAGAGAGAGACGGGGAGACGATGACGACGATGACGTCTCCTATCCCACGAGGCTCGATCGGCACGCACGCACGCAGCAGCAGCGGAGGAAGGAGGAGGAGGGCAGGGGAAAGGGGAAGACGAAGAGGAGGAGGAGGAGGCGACTTGAAGCCAAGATTTCCTTTTCGTCTTTCTTTTCCTTTTCTTTTTCCGGTTGCCGGAGAAAAAGATCTCTCCCTTTCCTTTGTCCTGCTCCCAGTTCCTGATCGGCGGCGGCGGCGCTCGGCCTGCTGCTAATGGAGGAGGCCGCGCCGTTGGGTCCTCTCTTCCCTGCCTTTGGATTGCGTCGTCGGTAAACGCTGGGGACAGTTGGGAGATGTGCGACCGTGACCCACGGAGGAAGACTTTCCAGGCCCCCCGTGCGTGCTGGTGGAAGCTGCGTCGCTTCAAACACAACCCATGCATCAAAATAGAAAAATAGAATGCACTCACAACTTCATCATCATCGTAATAACCACCGATTGGCTATGGTTTTATGATATCCCACGAACCCGACTCTAGATTTTCTATAGGCGGTTTGTTAGCATGTAGGGGTGGGTACAAACGTGTGGAGTGCAGATATACATGTTAGTTTTCGAGGGAAATGATGTGTTAAGCAAACAGTCAGATCATATGGTAAAAAAATTATGGACGGTAAGTTGGGCTAACCGACATGGCTAGAGCCATGCAGACGCATCATGTTTACGTCCTCGCATGCTCTTGAAGAAAAACATTGACGTCAAATTTTTCGTGACTCCAAATGAATGCCATGCGAACCGTCGGATATATCAAACGAATATCCACACACGGTGACTTGATGACTCAGCTGGAGGGGTGAGAGGGAGAGGGGTGAGAGGACGCATACGCGAAGACATTTCGCGTTTCTTATAGTCACGGTCGTACAAACACGTAGTTGAGTGGGAGAGGGGCGAGAGGACGCATACGCGAAGACATTTCACGTTTTCTCCTCGTTTTTCTCCTCCTTTTTATTTCTCACTCGTGCCGTTGCCCTCTTCATTAAGTTGATGGAAGCTGCATCGGTTTGAACAGATGTACCAAAATAAAATGCAATGACAACTTCATGATCATCGTAAATAGACATCGATTGGCTATGGTTTTATGGTTTTTTAGTATCCTCGATCCGTCGCCAACGACTCTAGATTTTCTATGCACAGTATTATTATGTAGCGATGTGTAGAACGTGCAGAGTGCGCCATCGGATGTTAGTTCTCGAGGTAAATAGTGTTAGGTAAGTAGCCGGATCACGTGGTAAAAATGATGGGCACAAAATTGCCGCCAATCGACATGGCTATTAATATTGCCATGCAGACGTGCCCCTTGCATGCTCTTGAGAGAAAAGAACATTGACCTCGGATTTTTCGTGACTCAAGCAAACGATCTGCGCACACCGGATGTACCGCACGAATCTCCATGTGCGATGACTGGATGACTCAGCTAAAGCGGCCCGTTCGCTCGTTTGGTTCGTCGTGTGACGGTTTCTCACCGACACGGCAACAAGAACACGTCAAGGTGAGAGGCAAGAGGACGCATACACTTTGTGAACATTTTGCAAGTTGTGTCGTCGTCTTCTTCCCCTTTCCATTTCTCACTCGTGTCGTCGTTCCTCTCCATGTAAGTTGGTGGAAGTTGCATCGCTTCAAACCCATGTACCAAAGTAGAATGCACCAACAACTTTATAAACATTGTAATAGCCATCGGTTGGCTATGATTTTATGATTTTTAGTATCCCGCGAACTCGTGGCCAACTACTTTAGATTTTATATTGACGGTTTGTTATTATGTAGCGACGGGTTGAGCATGTGGAATGCTGCAGTGTTAGTTCTCAAGGCAAATGGTATGTTAAGCAAGTAGTCAGATAGGTGGTAAGTTGGCGCCCATCGACATGGCTACTAATATTGTGGTGCAAACGTACTCTATATGTGTGCTATCTCTTGAGGGGGGGAAATATGTCATGTATAACAGAAACGATAATTGGTTGGCGCCTGATTTTTCGTGACTCCTAGCGAACGCTCTGCGAGCTTCTTGATATTCCACACGAATCTCCACGCCATGACTAGATAACTCGTCTAGGGCGAACCATTTGCTCGTTTTTTCGTCGTGCAAACATTTCTTGCTGCCCTAGCCGTGCGAACACGTCATTGAGTGGATGAGGGCGAGAGAATTGATACGTCTGCAGCGAATCTATATTTTTTTATTGTTCCATGCTATAATATTATATTTCTAGGGTATTTTTGGGGCATTTATTTGTTGATTCATATTGTTTTTAGCACTAACCTATTAAACCAGTGTCAAGTGTCGGTTGTTATTTTCTGCATGTTTTTAGCTTTTAAGGTTTACAGTATCAAACGTTATCCAATTGCCACGAATTTTTTATGATTTTTTCTGGACCAATAGGAGACCTGGAAGCTTCGTGAGAAGACCGGACGCTGCACGAGAGAGGCATCACACAACAGGGCGCGCCCAGGGGGATGGCCACGCCGTGATGTGTGATGGCCCCTCCTGGCGCCTCCTGACGCCCCTCTTTGGACTATAAATTCCAATATATTCCAAAAACCTTAGGGAGCCTCCCGAAACATTTTTTCGCAGTCGCAAGTCTCTGTTCTGCCGTGTGCCCATCTGGAGCCCTGTTCCGGTGCCCTGCTGGAGGGAGGATCGATCATGGAGGGCCTCTACATCAATCTTGCTGCTCCCATGGTGATGTGTGGGCAGTCTACGGGTCCGTAGCTAGTACCTAGATGGCTACATGGATATATCTCTCTCTTGATCTTCAATACAAAGTCCATCGCGTCTTCGCAGTGATCTATTCGATGTAATCTTCTTGTGTAGTCCGTTTGTTGGGATACGATGAATTGTAGGTTTATGTTCAGATTGTTCATGAAATAATTTTGAGTTCCTTACTGGTCCTTCTTTACATACGCATGATTATATGATAGCTTCATAATTCTGTCTGATTATTGAAATAGTTTGGCCAACTAGATTGATATTTTTTCAGTGGGAGAGGTGCATTGTAGTGGATTCAATATGGCGATGCTTTATATCCCAGTGATAGAAAGGGACAAGACACATCTTTGTATTGTTGTCACTAAGGATAAAACGATGGGTTTTATTCATATTGATTGAATCTACTTTGTCTACATCATGTCAATGTTCTCAAAGCATTACTTTGTTTTACTTAATACTCTAGATGCATGTTGGATAGCGGTAGATGAGTGGAGTAATAGTAGTAGATACAGGCAGGAGTCAGTCTACTTGCTTACAGACATGATGCCTATAAGTAATGATCATTACCATGAACAAATATTCATAACTATGAGATTTTCTATCAATTGTCCAACAATAATTTGTTCACCCACAGTATGCTTACTTCATGAGAGATGCCACTAGAGAAAACTATGGCCCCGGGTCTATCCACTCATATAATTACAAAAAAATATTACCTTGTTGTTTATATTAACCTTTTATTTTATTTTGCAACTTACAATTATCTACTATCATCTACACACTTCATTTGCTTGCAAGTAACGAGTCCAAGGGGATTGACAACCCTCTTATCGCATTGGGTGTAAGTGTTTGCTTCTTTGTGTGCAGTCGCTGAAGATGGGGGTTGCGTGCTACTCCTATTGGTTCGATAAACCTTGGTTCTCAACTGAGGGAAATAGTTATCTATATTGTGTTGCATCACCTGCTCCTCTTCGTGAAAAACCCAACGCAGATCACAAGTATCAAGAAAGATTTCAGGCGCTGTTGCTGGGGAGTATCACCAACCTACTATCAAGTACTTCACACAAATTATCATTCACTTGTTCTAATTTTTATTTGATGGTATTTTTTGCTTGCTTTATAAAAATAAAAATAAAATCTTTGATAGTTTGCTTGTTTACTTGTTTGCTTGTTACGTTTGTTTGAAAGTTGCTATCGTGTATGAATTTGAGTAAGTTATTGTTGAAAGTGTTAGTGAAGATAGTGCTAGTGACTTGGATGAGGAAAGACCAAAATTTATTGATTCCACTCATGATCCTCCTCAAAGTCAAGTTCCTACTAGCAACACTCACACGGTTCTAAATTCCAAAATTTACCACGTGGGCAGTGGGAACATTATTGGAAAGCATGTTATTCAAGATTTTTTTCGAGTACTCGGTAGCTTCCCCTCTTATTAAAGGATCCATACTTGATGAAACAAATTCTTATGTGGATGCTATTACCATGCTTATATTGAAATTATAAAGAAAGTTTGTGCATCTCCATCATATGCTTCAAAAGATGTTTTTGGGGCTTCCTAGCGTACACGATCCTGAGATTAAGAAGATTGCTATCGATATCCTTATGCATGAATTTGATTATATTGTGTGTGAAGCGAAAGATATTTTTGGCTTCTATGGAATAAAATCCGTGTTGGAAATATGCCCTAGAGGCAATAATAAATTGGTTATTATTATATTTCCGTGTTCGCGATAATCGTTTATTATCCATGCTATAATTCTATTGATTGGAAACTCAAATACATGTGCGGATACATAGACAACACTCTGTCCCTAGTATGCCTCTAGTTAACTAGTTCGTTGATCAAAGATGGTCAAGGTTTCCTGGCCATAGACATGAGATCTCATTTGATAACGGGATCACATCATTAGGAGAATGATGTGATGGACAAGACCCAAACTATAAAACATAGCAAATGATCGTGTCAGCTTATTGCTATAGTTTTCTGCATGTCATGTATCTGTCCCTATGACCATGAGATCATGCAACTCACTGACACCGGAGGAATACCTTGTATATATCAAATGTCACAACGTAATTGGGTGACTATAAAGATGCTCTACAGGTATCTCTGAGGGTGTCTATTGAGTGGGCATGGATCAAGACTGGGATTTGTGACTCCGTGTGACGGAGAGGTATCTCAGGGCCCACTCGGTAATACAACATCACAATAAACCTTGCAAGCAATGTGACTAAGTGTTAGCCACGGGATCTTGTATTACGGAACGAGTAAAGAGACTTGCATGTAACGAGATTGAACTAGGTATATAGATACTGATGATCGAACCTCGCGCAAGTAACATACCGAAGAACAAAGGGAACAACGTACGGGATTAACTGAATCATTAACATGAAGGTTCAACCGATAAAGTTCTTCGTAGAATATGTAGGAACCAATATGTGCATCCAGGTCCCGCTATTTTTTATTGACCGTGGAGGTGTCTCGGTCATGTCTACATAGTTCTCGAACCCGCAGGGTCTGCACACTTAAGGTTCGGTGATGTTTCGGTATAGTAGAGTTATGTATGGTGGTGACCGAAGGTTGTTCGGAGTCCTGGATGAGATCTTGGATGTCACAAGGAGCTCCGGAATGGTCCGGAAGTAAATATTGATATATAGGAAGTCCTATTTTGGTCACCGGAAAAGTTTCGGGTACTTCGGTAGTGTACCGAGAGTGCCGGGAGGGTATCGGGGGCCATCGGGAGGGGTGTCTCGACCCAAAGGACCTCATGGGCTGTGAGAGGAGTCAAACCAGCCCCTAGTGGGCTGGTCGACCCCCCAGTAAGGCCCATGCGGCTAGGGGTGGGAAAACCCAGAGATGGAAAGGTGGAAAGGGTTTCCATGTGGAGAGGAGGAATCCTACTCCTAGTAGGATTGGAGTAGGACTCCTCCACCTCCAATTTTGGCCAACCCTCGAGGGATTGAGGGTGCCTCCTCCCCTCCCTCCCTTCTATATATACTAGAGGATTTGGAGGGGAGAGATAACACTAATTGCCATGTGCTCCCTCTACTTCATCTAGATCGTTTTCTCCTCTAGTCTAGTTCGGAGGTGCTTAGGCGAAGCCCTGCCGGAATAGTTCCACCACCATCGCCGCCACGTCGTCGCGCTGCCGGAGAACTCATATACCTCTCCGCTCCTTCTTGCTGGTTCAAGAAGGACAAAATCGTCATCGAGTTGTACGTGTGCTGAATGCGGAGGCGTCGTCCGTTCGGCGCTAGATCGGAAGACCGTGATCAGGATCGCGAGACGATTCGTGATTTGATAGCGGGACAGATCGTGACGGGACCGCGGGATGGATGTTGATTGGATCCCGATAAGGATCATGATGGGATCGCGAGACGCTCAGCGATTTGGATCGCGAAGACGTTCGACTACATCAACCACGTTTCTTAACGCTTCTCGCTTAGCGATCTACAAGGGTATGTAGATCCACTCTCCCTCTGGTAGATGTTCATCACCAAGGATAGATCTTGCGTGTGTGTAGGAATTTTTTTGTTTCCCATGCAACGTTCCCCAATAGTGGCATCTGAGCTAGGTTTATGTGTAGATGAGATCTCGAGTAGAACACAAAGGAGTTTGTGGGCGTTGATATTCGGATTGCTTCCTCTCTTGGTCTTTTCTAGTTTCGGTGGTATTGTGGGATGAAGCGGCCCGGACCAACATTACTCGTATGCTTACGAGAGACCGGTTCCATCAACTGACATGTAACTTCATTGCATAAAGATGGCTAGCGGGTGTCTGTTTCTCCCACTTTAGTCGGGTCGGATTTGACAAAGGCGGTCCTTGAGAAGGTTGAATAGCAATTTTTGTATCACCATTGTGGTTTTTTCTTAGGTAAGAATTGTTCTTGCTAGATACCCATAGCAGCCACGTAAAACTTGCAACAACAATTAGAGGACGTCTAACTTGTTTTTGCAGGGTATGTTGTGATGTGATATGGCCAATTATATGATGAGATATATGTGATGTATGAGATGATCACGTATTGTATAGAATATCAAGACTTGCATGTCGATGAGTACAGCAACTGGCAGGAGCCATAGGGTTGTCTTTAATTATTTTCACTGTTTTGCTTTACTTTATCGCTATGAGTTAGCAATAGTCGTGGAAGCAACAGTCGGCACGACAACCTCATGGCGACACATTGGTGGAGATCATGGTGTCATGCCGGTGACGATGGAGATTATGCCGGTGCGTTGGAGATGGAGATCAAAAGCAAAAGTTCATGGCCATATCATGTCACCTATGATTTGCATGTGATGTTAATCCTTTTATGCATATTATTTTGCTTACAGTGAGGTAGAATTATAAGGTGATCCCTCACTTAAATTTCAAGATAAAATTGTGTTCTCCCCGAGTGTGCACTGTTGCGAAAGTTCGTCTTTTCGAGACACCACATGATGATCGGGTGTGATAGACTCTATGTTTGCATAAAACTGGTGCAAGCCAGTGTTGCACGTGCCTAGCATGTACAGACATGACCTCGGAACACAAGAGACCGAAAGGTCGAACATGAGTCATATAGTAGATATGATCAACATGAATATGTTCCCCATTGAAACCACCTCAACTCACGTGATAATCAGACTTGAGTTGGTGGATTTGGATCATGTAACACTCGAATGACTAGAGGGATGTCAATTTGAGTGGGAGTTTTGAAGTAATATGATTAACTAAACTCATTATCATGAACATAGTCAAGATGTCTTTGCAAATTATGTTGTAGACTACTAGCTCGAGTTGTAGCTCCCTTGAATTTTTATATGTTCCTAGAGAAATAGAGTTGAAAGATGATGGTAGCAATAATGCGGATTGGATCCGTGATCCGAGGTCTGTCCTCATTGATGCACATAAGGCTTATGTCCTTAATGCACCACTCGGTGCGCCACCCCCTCAAGCGTCGTCTGTAAATGTTGTGAACATCTGACATGCACGTTCTGATGACTACTTGATAGTTTAGTGTGTCATGCATTATGACTTACAATTGAGGATCCAAAATGTTTTGAATGCCACGGAACATATGAGATGTTATAAGAGCTGAAATTGGGATCTCAGGCTCGTGCTCGTGTTGAGAGGTATGAGACCTCCAACAAGATTCTTTGCCTGCAAGATGAAGGAGAATAGCTCAATCGGTGAGCATGTGCTCAGATTGTCTGGGTACTACAATCTCTTGAATCGAGTGGGAGTTGATCTTTCAGATAAGATGGTGATTGATATAGTTCTCCAAGTCACTATCACTAAGCTACTAGAGCTTCATGATGAACTATAAAATGCCAGGGATGGAAATAATGATTCGTGAGCTATTCGCGATGTTTGACACCGCGGAGGTAGAAATCAAGAAGGAGCATCAAGTGTCGATGGTTAGTGAAACCACTAGTTTCGAGAAGGGCAAGGGCTAGGAGGGAAACTTCATGGATGGCAAGTTAGTTGCTGCTCCAGTGAAGAAACCCAAGGTTTAACCCAAACCCGATACTAAGTGCTTCTATTATGAGGAGAACAGTCGCTGAAGTGGAACAACCTTAGATACTTGGTAGATAAGAAGGCTGGCCATGTCAACAGAAGTATATTTGATATACGTGTTATTGATATGTACCTTGCTAGTACTCCTAGTAGCACCTGGGTATTGGATACCGGTTCGGTTGCTAAATGTTAGTAACTCGAAATAAAAGCTACAAAATAAATATAGGCTAGCTAAGGGTGGGGTGACGATGAGTGTTGGAAGTGTTTCCAAGGTTGATGTGATCACCATCGCACGATCTCTCTACCTTCGGGATTAGTGATGAACCTAAATAAATGTTATTTGGTGTTTGCGTTGAGCATGGACGTGCTTAGATCATGTTTATTGCAATACGATTATTCATTTAAGTTAGAGAATAATGGTTATTCTGTTTACATGAATAATACCTTCAATGGTCATGCACCCAATTAGAATGGTTTATTTAATCTTGATCATAGTGATACACATGTTCATATTGATGCCAAAAGATACAAAGTTAATAATGATAGTACCACATACTTGTGGCACTAACGCTAAATGTCATGTTGGTGTAAAACGCATGAAGAAACTCCATGCTGATGGATCTATGGACTCATTCGATTGCGAATCGGTTGAGACATGCGGACCATGCCTCATGGGCAAGATGACTAAGACTCTATTTTTCGGTATGGTAGAGCGGGCAAGTAACTTATTGGAAATGATACATGTTGATGTATTCGGTCCAATGAGTGTTGTAGCATGCAGAGGATATCGTTATTTTCCTACCTTCACTGATGATTTTAGTAGATATGGGGATATTTACTTAATGAAGCACAAGTCTGAAACGTTTGAAAAGTCCAAACAAAATCAGAGTGAAGTTTGAGATCATGACAAGGAGATAAAATGCTTACGATATGATCGTGGAGGTAAATACCTAAGTTACGAGTATTGGTATACAACTTAAGACAATGTGGAATCTGTTTCACAACTCACACCACCTGGAACACCATAGTATGATGGTGTGTCTGAACGTCGTAATCGTGTTGTATTGGATATGGTGCGAACTATGATGTCTCTTATCGATTTACCACTATCATTTTGGGGTTACGCATTAGAGACAACTACATTCACTTTAAAAGGGGCACCATCTAAATCCGTTGAGATGACATCGTATGAATTTTGGTTTGGCAGAAACCTAAGCTGTCATTTATTAATGTTTGGGGCTGCGACGCTTATGTGAAAAAGGGTTTTCACCTAATGAGCTCGAACCCAAAGCGGACAAAAAAATCTTCATAGAATACCCTAACATAACAGTTGGGTAAACCTTCTATATTAGATCCAAGCACAAAGTGTTTGTTGCTAAAACGGGTCCTTTCTCGAGAAAGAGTTTCTCTCGAAAGAATTGAGTGGGAGGAAGATAGAACTTGATGAGGTTGTTGAACCTTTGTTTCAATCGGAGAGTAGCGCAATGCAGAAAGTTGTTTATGTGGAGCCTACGTTAGTTGAAGAGGAAGTTAATGATGATGATCATGAAGCTTCGGATCAATTTACTATTGAGTCTCGTAGGTCGACAAGGACGCGTACTGCTCCTGAGTGGTATGGCAACCCTGTCTTAGAGGTCATGTTGTTGGACAACCATGAACATACGAGCTATGGATAAGCGATGATGGAACCGGGTTCCAAGAAATGGTTAGAGGCCATGCAATTAGAGATGGGATCCATGTAAGAAAACAAAGTATGGGCTTTGGAAGTATTACCTGAAGGGAGAAAGGCCATTCAGAACAAATGGATCTTTAAAAGGAAGACAAACGTAGACGGTAATGTCACCGTCTATAAAGCTCGACTTGTGGCAAAGGATTTTTCACAAGTTTAAGGAGTTGACTACGATGAGACTTTCTCACCCGTAGCGATGCTAAAGTCTATTGGAATTATGTTAGCAGTTGCTGCATTTTTCAATTATGAAATCTGGCAGATGGATGCCAAAACATCGTTTCCTTAACGGTATCCGTGGAAAGGTTGTATGTGATACAACCGGAAGGTTTTGTCAGTTCTAATGATGCTGAAATATATGCAAGCTCCAGTGATCCTTCTATGGACTGGAGCAAGCATCTCGAAGTTGGAATATATGCTTTGATGAGGTGATCAAAGTTTTTGAATCTATACAAAGTTTATGAGAAACTTGTATTTACAATAAAGTGAGTGGGAACAATATAGAATTTTTGATAAGTATATGTGGATAACATATTGTTGATCGGAAATGATGTAGAATTTCTGGAAAGCATAAAGGATTGTTTGAAAAGGAGTTTTTCAAAGGAAAACCTGGAATGAAGCTACTTAAATATTGGGCATCTTGATCTATATAGGTAGATCAAGACGTCTGATAAAACGTTCAATGAGTACATATATCTTGACAAGATTTTGAAAGAGTTCAAAATGGATTAGTCAAAGAAAGAGTTCTTGCCTGATTTGTAAGGTGTGGATTTGAGTGAGACTCAAAGCTCGATCACGGCAGAAGAAAGAGAAAGGACGAAGGTCGTCCCCTATGCCTTATCCATAGGTTTTGTATAGTATGCCATGTTGTGTACCGCACCTGTGTGTGCCTTGCCATGAGTCTGTCAAGGGGTACAAGAGTGATCCAGGAGTGGATCACTAGACAACGGTCAAGATTATCCTTAGTAACTAGAGGACTAAGGAAATATTTCTCGATTATGGAGGTGATAAAGAGTTCGTCGTAAAGGGTTACGTCGATGCAAGCTTTAACACCAATCCGGATGACTCTGAGTAGCAATCTGGATACGTATAGTGGAGCATGAAAGCACATTTGCTCCCTTGGTGGTTTTGGTAATTAATAACAACATAAAGTCACTTGTAAGAGCACATTTCTCCATGTGTGGTTTTGGTAATTGATGACACCCCTATGGACTAATGGTTGCCTTAAGTTATATTCGAAGGATTTGTCCATAGGCACTTCTTGAAGTCCATCTGTTGGGTTTCAAGGAGTTTATATGATGACCAAGGTGGTATTCAAGGTTTATCCAAAGATTGGTCATGAGAGAGTTGAGCTTATTGCAAGCATGTCTTGAAGAAGGAGATTGTGTGAGCATTCATGATTACCTTCAAGACATCATCTTTATGAAGAGAGAAGATAAGATACAAGGTTGATCAAGACTAAGTCAAAGAGTGAATCAAGTGATCAACACACGAAGCATGCAAGATGTAACGAGAGGGATCAAGTGATCCCATGGTATGGTAAGCATTGTCCATTACGCTTTGTGTACTAACCCATGTTCCTTGTGAGAGTTCTTTGTGGGGTTAGGCATATGTCCATGGGATTGCATCAAGAGGAAGATCCCATGCAACCCATGGAAGATGACATCAAGTGGTGATCGTTATCAAGGTTGCGGTGTGCAAGTTCAAGTGAAGCATCACAGAGAGATCAGGCTTGAAGCTTGCCGTCCATTGTGATGTCAATGGGCTTGTGAAGATGTGCCGAAGAGTATCTCACCCATAGTGGAGTATGGGGGAGAAATCATCCAGTCTTCATCAAGCCAACACAATCAAGAAAGGTGGTCCATCTTGAGGAAGTCAAGATCGTCATCATCTAGCTCAAGTGGACTATGCGCAAGGCTAAGGTTTGACCTTGATAGGGTTTTCTATTTTACCGGTCTCATAGTGGTAGTTGGGAGACTGGGTTATAGGGTAGGTA
Source organism: Hordeum marinum (assembly GCA_022496015.1). NCBI lineage: Eukaryota > Viridiplantae > Streptophyta > Magnoliopsida > Poales > Poaceae > Hordeum > Hordeum marinum. The sequence continues at coordinate 93,984,388 of CM039675.1, forward strand.
ACCGTGCTATCAAGGGGGCTCTCAAGTGAGTAGCTTGATCGTATCATTCGTTGAGAGCTCAAACCATTGCATTCTTGGCATCATCATCTTTCTTGGTTCTTGGTTGGTTTTTCTCTTTGAGGTTTGTTGAGCTTATGGTCAACTTCATGAGAAACTCAAGTTCATCAAAAACAGAGTCCATATGCATCTTCTATGATGTTTTCGATGTTGGAGTTATTGTCGATTCTTCATTGAAAGAGGTTTCTCATCTCTATACCTTTGGCATTTTTATACTGCCTCTTCTTAAGAAAACCTGATTCCAACAAGTTTGAGTTTGCTCAATTCGGTGCTCATTTGCAGGAGTTGTGGCAGTTCTGCTTTTGATTGTATCCTTCCGTTTTCCTAGCCGAGTAGTTGTAGGTGTTGCAGTTAAGTGGATAGTGGTAGTACCGCAAGTGGCACGGAAGTAATTTTTTACTTCCGCCCCGAGGGCGGTAGTACCGCAAGTTTCATGGAAGTAATTTTTTACTTCCGCCCCTCGGGCGGTAGTACCGCAAATGTCTTCCGATACTACCGTGCCAGACTTTTTCGCAGCTTCGCCCTCAGCAGAGGTAGGCACGGAAGTAATTTTTTACTTATGTGCATCTCCAAGTGCCAGTCTCTACAGACCATGCGGTAGTACCGCATGGGCTCGCGGTAGTACCGCTCCGGCGATTCTACCGCTAGCTGCCTAGTGCAATCGGCCCGAGTCTGATACTTTCGTGGGAGCGGTAGTACGGCATGTCGCAGCGGTAGTACCGCAAGCCCTTGCAGTAGTACCATGATATTTTGTGGTAGTACCGCGACGCGCGAGGCTGAGGGTGGAGATAACGGTTGGATATTTTCCCCCCTATAAAAGGGGGTCTTCTTCCCCAATGGATCTCATCTTTTGAGCTCGTGTTCTTCCCCATTGTTGACCTTCTTCGAGCTTGCTAACTCTCAATCCCTCCAATGATTCTTGCTAGTTCTTGAGGGAAAAGAGAGAGGAGATCTAGATCCACATTTCCACCAATCACTTTCTCCTCTAAGTGAGAGGAACCCCTTGGATCTAGATCTTGGAGTTCTTTGTGTTCTTTTTCATTCTTCCTCTCATTTCCCTCCCTAGCATTAGTTGTTTTGGTGGGATTTGGGAGAGAAGGACTTGGGCACTCCGTGTGCCCTTACCATTAAATTTGGTGCATAGGTTTGAGTTCTCCATGGTGATACGTGGAAGTGAGAAGTTGAGAAGCTATTAATCTTGGGTGTTTGAGCACCTTAGAGCTTGTTCCTCTTGGGTGCTTTGGCGCCCTAGACGGTTGGTGGTGCCTTGGAGCTCAATCATTGTGGTGCAAAGCTCCGGGCAAGCTTCGGGGTGTCCAATTAGGTTGTGGAGATTGCCCCGAGCATTTGAGGTCACCTTGGAGCCACAATCCATTGTGGTGAAGCTTCGTGGTGTCATTGGGAGCCTCCAATCAAGTTGTGGAGATTTCCCCAACCTTGTTTGTACGGGTTCGGTGACCACCCTCAAGGGTCCCTTAGTGGAATCACGACATCTTGCATTGTGCGAGGGCGTGAGGAGATTACGGTGGCCCTAGTGGCTTCTTGGGGAGCATTGTGCCTCCACACCGCTCCAAACGGATATTAGCATATGCAAGGGTGTGAACTTCGGGATACATCGTCGTCTCCATGTTCCTCAGTTATCTCTTACCCGAGCCCCTTTACTTATGCACTTTACTTTGTGATACACATATTGTTTCTTGTTATATATCTTGCTATCACTTAGTTGTCTATCTTGCTTAGCATAAGTTTTTGGTGCACATAGGTGAGCCTAGTTGTTTTAGGTTTTGTGCTTGACTAATTAAACGATAGTTTTATTCCGCATTTGTTCAAGCCTAAACCGCAATTATTTTAAAGCGCCTATTCACCCCCCCTCTAGGTGGCATCCACGTCCTTTCAGAACTAATGTTTCCACCAAGTATATTTCAGGAAAAGTTCAATGATAGGGATGGCAAAAGGATTGTGGAGATTGTGGAATCACCCCCAAGATGCAAGGAAATAGGTTGGCCAAGCTTCAAGCAAGAGGACTCTACATTTTACATTTGTGAGAAATCACTTTGATTCCATAGGAAAGCCAATACTATTAAAAGGGGGTAAGGTTTTGTTGGTGAACAAAATGCTCATATGTGCACAAGTGATACTCACCAAAAACATCCACAAGCTCTCCCACCAAAATCTGTCTATAGCCAAACATTCAAAATCGGTGCAACCAACATTCCTATTTCGGTGCCACTGATTCTAGAACCTAGACAGACTCAGCCAAACCCTAGCCACTTCGGTGCAACCGATTCCATACCGGTGCCACCGAGTTTATGTTGCCAACTTTCTGTTACGCAAATTCACATTTTTGGTCCCACCGAGATTGTTTGGTCGACGTCACCGAGATTGGAAATCTGACCGTTGGTCACCTTATCGGTGCAACCGAGATTCGTATATCGGTCCCTCCGAGATTCAAAAGTTGCCACCTTTTGGTCACTTCGGTACCACTGAGGTTAACACATCAGTGTCACTGAGTTGGTCATTTTGTGTGTAACGGTTGGATTTTTGGGGATGCCTATATATACCCCTTCACCACCACCTACTCAAAAGAGAAGCACTCAGAACTATTCCATACCTATCCTATCAGATTTTCTGAGAGAGAACCACCTACCCTTGTGATGAGATCAAGATCTTCCACTCCAACCATATGGATCTAGATTTCTAGCCTCCCCAAGTTGCTTTCCACTAATACCATCTCTTCTACCAAGCCAAATATGTGAGAGAGTGATTGTGTGTTGAGGAGTCTATCATCTTGAAGCACAAGAGCAAGGAGTTCATCGTCATTACCGAGCCTATTACCTTTTGGAGGGTGGTGCCTCCTAGATTGGTTAGGTGTCGCTTAGGAGCCTCCTACTTCGTGTTGTGGAGTGAACCAAGAAGTTTGTAAGGGCAAGGAGATCACCTACTTCGTGAAGATCTACCCATAGTGAGGCTAGTCCTTCGTGGACGGAAGCCATATGGAATAGTCAAGGTTGCTACTTCGTGGACCCTTATGGGTAGAGCCCTCTATGGACTCTTGCGACCGTTACCCTCCGTGGGTTGAAGACTCCATAAACGTGGATGTACGATAGCGCCACCTATCAGAACCACGGGAAAAATCATCGTGTCTAAAATTGCGTTTGATCTTCCTACCCTATCCCTTTTACTCATGCTTGTTGTTACTTTCCGCTGCTATACTCTTAGACATGCATGTGTAGGGTGAAATTGACTTGACATGAATGCTAAAACTGCAAACACTAAAATTTGGGAGAAGGCAAAACTTTTATTTGTTCAAGTAGTCTAATCACCCCCTCTAGACTTACTTTCGGTCCTACAAGTGGTATCAGAGCTTTGGTCTCCATTGCATTGGTCTCACAACCTAGGAGAAGTATGGCGTCTAGTGAGGGAAATTATCACCATAGAGGTCTGTACTTTGATGGCACAAATTTTGCTAGTTGGAAGCACAAAATGAAATTGCATTTGCTTGGTCATAACCCCTCCGTTTGGGCTATTGTTCATGTTGGCATGCAAGGTGAATTCTTTGCGGAAGGAAAGGAACCCGATCGTGAAGCGCCCGCGGATGAATTGAAGATGTTGCAGCTCAATGCTCAAGCATGTGACATTCTATTCAACTGTCTATGCCCCCGAAGAATTCAACAAGAGCCGTCTTGAGAATGCAAAATAGATTTGGGATACTTTGATTGATATGCATGAAGGTACATAATCTGTGATAGAATCCAAGTTGGATGTTCTTCAAAGTCAACTTGACAAGTTCAAGATGAAGGATGGTGAAGGAGTCGTTGAGATGTACTCTAGGCTAGCTCTCATCACGAATGAGATTGCCGGCTTAGGAAGCGAAGAAATGACTGACAAATTCATGATCAAGAAGATACTTCGAGCTTTGGATGATTGATATGACACCGTTTGCACATTGATCCAAATGATGCCCAACTACAAAGATCTCAAGCCAACGGAAGTGATTGGTAGAATTTTTGCTCATGAGATGACACTCAAAGACAAGGAAGAGATTCACCACAAGTCTAGCGGTGCTTACAAAGCCACAAGTGATGCTCTCGCTACCTCAAGCGACAACCTTATCACAAATGAAGAGATAAGCCTCATGGTCAAGAAATTCAACAAGTTCTACAAGAATAGAAGCAAAGATCGAAGCTCCAACTCAAGATATGAAGAGGAGCGTTTGTCAAGTCGTGACCGCAATTGCTACAATGGTGGGAAGCCCGGACACTACTCCAATGAGTGCACGACTCCCTACAAATGAAGAGAAGAGTCACCAAGAATACTAATCTCAAGAGATGAATCACCTCGAAGAGAGAGAAGGAGTAGACATGATCGTTATGAACGAAGACCCTCAAGGAGAAGTAGAGATTCGGAGAAGAAGGACAAGTACACCAAGAGCTACTCAATAAGGAAACAACAAGCTCATGTTGGTGAATGGGTTTCTGGCTCCGACTCCGACAACCACTCCGAGAGAAGCTATCACTCCAACTCCGACTATAGTCAAGATGAAGGTGTTGCCGGAATTGAACTAGTGACTACCAACTCCTATGATCTATTTGATTCGCCAAACAAATGGAGTGGAAGTTACTTCATGGCTAAAGGCCCCAAGGTATCACACCCCGAATATCTTGATTTTGATAGTGATGAAGATGATTTGCTTTGTGATGATGACTTGCTATGTGATAAAACTAGTGATGTTGATCAAAATGAACTTGATAATTCTCATGCTAGTCAAGATAGGTCGATTGACGATGATAAGATGAAAATAGAAGAACTAACTAAAGAACTTAACACTCTTAAGTTAGCCCATGAATCCACTCTTGAAGATCATAGAGAGCTTGTAAGAACTCATGAGAAGCTATGCTTTGAGAAGCTCAATTTGGAGCAAGAACATGAATTTCTTAAAGCTATCAATGATGATCTCCGAAAGAAGACTTCATCTTATCTTGCCAAACGACTACTCTTGTCTAGATTCATGCCACAAGTTAAATCTAAGCAAACTAGTAACAAAGGCAAGAAAGGTTCTTCATCTAGTAGCAACAATAAAAATGCTAAACTCAATGATGTTGCTCCTAGTAGTTCTATTGATTCCACTAATGATGATTCTCTTAGACAAGTTACACTTGAGCAAGAAAACACTTTATTGAAAGGAGTTATAGAGAAAGGTATCTACAAGAGTCTTGCCGGGTGTAAGCAATTTGAGGAAATTGTATGCAAGCACAGAGGATACTGGAAGAATCATGGTGTTGGCTACTTCAATGCTAATGGAGTTGAATGGGAAGAAGGTCAATATCCCGAGCCCAAGTTTGTTCCTCAAAAGGAGAAGTATGAAAATACTCTTCCCAAGGGGACAAACACTCAAGATAACCTTCCATCACAAGACCACAAGCTCAAGGGCAAGAACAAGCTTCAAGAGGACATTGACTCATATGAAGATGAATCCCTAGCTATGGTGGAGTGGGTTCCCAAGGCTACTTCAAGCTAAACGTCTACAAAGGCTAATACAACACTAAGGATCCCCATAAACTTGATGTGGGTCCCCAAGAAGAAGAACTAGAAAGTTCTTGAGGGGTGACTCCGCCAATGAAATTCACCCACACTCATTATTGGCAAGATCTATTTGCAATCAACACCAACCCTATGCAATAGTTCAAGGAGTCACACATTCCCTCAAAGGTAAGCATGGGACAAGGTAATCAACAAATCGATGGACATCATCACACATGCTTTGCACTCCATGTCCATAGATATCCTTGTATTTGTCTCGTGTGTGTTGGGACTAACCCATGTAGGTGAGAAGAGTAAGGAAACAACAAGGATGCTCCCAACTCTTGGTGATCTTCATCAACTTTGAGCATCCACCACTACCTCACCAACATGAAGTCTCCATTGACAAAACCCAAGGTTAGTTTATCCCTCTTATGGGGGTATGTCACATCAAGGGGGAGCTTTACTCTAAGACTTGAGTCAAAGCATCTCTTAGTATGTGACAACATTAAATGCTTTATGTAAAAGTGGTAACCCCACTCGTGCTTAAACGATGAGTATGACCTATGATCAAGTATTCTTACTTGGCTCCTAAGTCAAATACTCATATATAGATGACTTCGTCATCCCCCAAGTGCTTGTTAGATGCTAGAGTGTTTGTGCATGTTTGTCATGATTTCATTTGACATCTTATTGTGTGAGCATGTTGGTCTGCATTTATTTTCTTATTCGAGGACATCCAATTGTTGTTATTTGGTCTTTTATTTATCTTTTGCCAATTGGATGGACAAGAATGCCTAGGATCACTCTTTAGCTATCTATGCTTTCTCACCTCATACTCTATTCATGCTGCATCACAAAATTTGAACAAGTGCTTTTCGATCCCTTTGTGTGTGGAACACTCGGAGTTCCGTATCGACAAGGACTGACCATTAAAACCTCCCAAGTGCATCTCGGTGGAACCAACCCCAAAATCTTGGTCTCACCGAATGCCTAGGGTTGATCTCGTTTTCTTTCTCGACACTACCGATTCCATATTCTCGATTACATCAAGTTTCCTTGTCAACTGATAGTTGAGGAACTCGATGACACCAACAATATAGAATCGGTGTCACCAACAGTGGTGGGTATATGTACTATGGACCCCGACGCTTTGAAATTCATCCTCAAATCGTCATGCCTCAGAACCCTAAGCTGCCGATTTTGAGACCCCTGGTCATCGCCCTTGTCCCCTGCGCTCCTCCGCCGCCGGGAATCGCCGTTGTTGATGAAATCCTCTCCATCGTCGCCGCCGTAGCAGATCCGTCACCGAGTTAGGGTACGGAGTCGATCTCCTTTACGCTCCCCATCTGATTCTTGTGCATTGGATTTGTTTTTCTCTATGAGCCACCTATTGCACGTCTTCCTATACACAAGAAATTCCCATAGTCTAGCGAATGATCGATGTACTAGGGTTTGCCTTCCGCCCGATGGAACTCGGTGGAACCAAAGCAAACAAATCGGTCTCACTGATTTGTCTTTCTGTGTTGCTGAGAACTGTCTTGGTGAAACCGAGCACTTCTTTTTGGTCTCACCGAAAAGAGTGCCAAGTTTCTGTTAATGGGATAGTCAGTCTCGGTAGCACCGAAAACTTTGCTTCGGTTGTACCGATTTTCATGTGATAGAATGCAAAACCTTGGAAATCTTTTGTTCAATCTTTAAAAAAATAGCCTCATTTTGTGATGACTCATCTTCTTCTGCTCTTCTATATTCTATTCACAGGGTCAGTATGTCAGATGTTGAGGACAGTCAAAATTTGCCAAAGCAGGGTGTTGACATGAGTTCAGACACTAGCCCTGAGCCTAGTACATCTTCAGATACGAGCACCCCCAGCTCCCATGGGTTGCCCAAGGCTGCTACTAGGACTAGGAGGAATCTGAATTAAGATGAGGAGGATTCAGACTTTATCCCTGAGGAGATTCTTGCCAAGAAGCAAGAGAAGGCTGCTAAGAAGTCTGCTACCGAAGCCACTTCTTCTAGGAGAGTTGTTAGCAAAGTCTATGCTAGCTTTGAAGCTATGAGAGCACTTGAGAGTGCTAGGGACACAATGGCTATTGATCCCCAAGGAAGTCTATGCCTAAGAAGGCAGGGGAGAAGAAATCCAGAAAGAGGATAATCCATGTGACTGGCAGGCCTACATCCATGTATGAAGATCTAGAGGAGGCAGCTGCTGCTGAAGAGGATGATGAGCCAACTGCAAAGGCTCCTCCCAAGAAGAAGGCCAAGAAACTTCTAGCTGATGCTATGCCCAAGTTAGACACATCCAAGAGCACCAAATCCAAGAAGGCTACTGCTGATGTCTACACAAAATCTAAGGCGAGACACAATTCCATGAAGGATATGTATACTCCTATCCCTGCAGACAAAGTGCAATCTCACAAGCTAGGATCCATCTACTATCTTCAAGTTGGCCTCCACACCATGAACGCAATTCTGAGGCATACTTTGATGCCCAAGTCAGGAGATGACAAGATGATCCGAGGCTACTCCATCAACATGTTGATCCACCTTGACAGACACACCAGGATCAGAGTCATGGACTTGATTGTTGAGACAATCAAGAGGGTTGCTGTTAATCAGAAGCGCTCTTGCTGCTATGTACCCTATATTCAGATGCTTATCAACTCTTAGATTGAGAAGCACATATTTGCTCTTGACATTCCACATTTTCCCCTACAGACAGAGCTTGAGGATAACATCGTGGTGATGGACCCAGATCATCCCACTTCAGCTACAGCTCAGGCAGAGGCAGAGGCAGCTCGAGGCACCAGTGCTCAAGTCTCTAGATCTAGAAATGAGCAAATGGATCTTTTGATCTCATCAGTTCAGGGCATGCAGAAGGACATTAAGGGGATTCTGGACAACCAGAACAGTCTTGTGAGGATCTTTGAAACAAGGATCAAGACTCTTAATGATAAGGTGGACAAGGTGACTAAGACAGTCATAGAGCTTCAGAAGGAAGTTGACTCAGTGCACATCCCTTGGATTTCTTCCACTTCTTCAGACGATGATGATGATGATGAGGAGGATGGATCACCTCTCAGGCCGAGCACACAGTTCACTACTCAGGCTAGATTAGCCACAATGCCTGCTCCAGACTTGAGGCCCTCTTCATCAGCTCCTGCTACTGTCACCTTAGCTTCTGCTCCATCAATTCCAGTTCCTCTAGTTGCCACTCCAACTCCATCCACGACATCTATAGAGATCTTCACCGACGCTGTTCTCTCGACTCCTTCATCAACAACGGGAGGAGATCAGCCCAAGCACGCTTAGATATATGCCTTTGAACTTTTTGGTAACTTGTTGCCAAAGGGGGAGAAGTGTATATGGATCTTTAGGCTTCGAGTGAGAGAGCGTTTGGTGTTTGTTGCTTTTCAAAAACAATTGATTTTGGTTGCTATGATACTCTTTTGGTTGCTTGTGATACACATTTGATGATGTTTGATCATACACTTTAATGTGCGATGCTATTATTTCCTATCATCTTAATGCTTATGTGATGATCATTCATCTTTGCTTGAGTGTGTTGTGCTATGATGTTCATTCTAATTATTCTCGCACACCACCAAGTTGTATGTGACATGTAACAAGTGACCCATGTACCTAATCGATTGTGCATTTGCATTCAAACGCAAATTTAAAATAATGCACAAATTTAGGGGGAGCTCTTTCTTATCACATACTTCTCAAAGCAACGATTATATTCATTGATTATATCTTAGTCAAAGCTTTGATCTATATGTTGTCATCAATTACCAAAAAGGGGGAGATTGAAAGCACATCTGCTCCCTTGGTGGTTTTGGTAATTAATAACAACATGTAAGTCATTGAACTAATGTTTCCACCAAGTATATTTCAGGAAAAGTCCAATGATAGGGATGACAAAAGGATTGTGGAGATTGTGGAATCACCCCAAGATGCAAGGAAATAGGTTGGCCAAGCTTCAAGCAAGAGGACTCTACATTTTACATTTTTGAGAAATCACTTTGAGTCCATAGGAAAGCCAATACTATTAAAAGGGGGTAAGGTTTTGTTGGTGAACAAAATGCTCATACGTGCATAAGTGATAGTCACCAAAAACATCCACAAGCTCTCCCACCAAAATCTGTCTATAGACAAACATTCAAAATCGGTGGAACCAACATTCCTATTCCGGTGCCACCGATTCCAGAACCTACACAAACTCAGCCAAACCCTAGCCACTTCGGTGCAACCGATTCCATACCGGTGCCACCGAGTTTAGGTTGCCAACTTTCTGTTACGCAAAATCACATTTTTGGTCCCACCGAGATTGTTGGGTCGGCGTCACCGAGATTGGAAATCTGACCGTTGGTCACCTGATCGGTGCAACCGAGATTCGTATATCGGTCCCTCTGAGATTCAAAAGTTGCCACCTTTTGGTCACTTCGGTACCATCGAGATTAACACATCGGTGTCACTGAGTTGGTCATTTTGTGTGTAACGGTTGGATTTTTGGGGATGCCTATATATACCCCTCCACCACCACCTACTCGAAGGAGAAGCACTCAGAACTATTCCATACCTATCCTATCAGATTTTCTGATATCGGTCCCTCTGAGATTCAAAAGTTGCCACCTTTTGGTCACTTTGGTACCACCAAGATTAACACATCGGTGTCACCGAGTTGGTAATTTTGTGTGTAACGGTTGGATTTTTGGGGATGCCTATATATACCCCTCCACCACCACCTACTCGAAGGAGAAGCACTCAGAACTATTCCATACCTATCCTATCAGATTTTCTGAGAGAGAACCACCTACCCTTGTGTTGAGATCAAGATCTTCCACTCCAACCATATGGATCTTGATTTCTAGCCTCCCCAAGTTGCTTTCCACCAATACCATCTCTTCTACCAAGCAAAATATGTGAGAGAGTGATTGTGTGTTGAGGAGTCTATCATCTTGAAGCACAAGAGCAAGGAGTTCATCGTCATTACCGAGCCTATTACCTTTTGGAGGGTGGTGCCTCCTAGATTGGTTAGGTGTCGCTTGGGAGCCTCCTACTTCGTGTTGTGGAGTGAACCAAGAAGTTTGTAAGGGCAAGGAGATCACCTACTTCGTGAATATATACCCATAGTGAGGCTAGTCCTTCGTGAACGGAAGCCATATGGAATAGTCAAGGTTGCTACTTCATGGACCCTTATGGGTGGAGCCCTCCATGGACTCTCGTGACCGTTAACCTCCATGGGTTGAAGACTCCATAACGTGGATGTACGATAGCGCCACCTATTGGAACCACAGGAAAAATCATCGTGTCTAAAATTGCGTTTGATCTTCCTACCCTATCCCTTTTACTCATGCTTGTTGTTACTTTCCGCTGGTATACTCTTAGACATGCATGTGTAGGGTGAAATTGACTTGCCATGAATGCTAAAACTGCAAACACAAAAATTTGGGGAAAGGCAAAACTTTTATTTGGTCAAGTAGTCTAATCACCCCCCTCTAGACTTACTTTCGATCCTACGGAGCAGCCATTTGGAATAGCTCCAAGTGGAGTGTGGTACCAGTGTCTACAGTATGACATAGAAATTTGCAAAGTACACACGGATCTGAATGTCGTAGACCCATTGACTAAAGACCTCTCTCACATGGAAATCATGATCGAACCCAGAACTCATTGGGTGTTAGATTCATAACAATGTAAATCACATGGTGATGTGAACTAGATTATTGACTCTAGTGCAAGTGGGAGATTGTTGGAAATATGCCCTAGAGGCAATAATAAATTGGTTATTATTATATTTCCTTGTTTGCGATAATCGTTTATTATCCATGCTATAATTGTATTGATTGGAAACTCAAATACATGTGTGGGTACATAGACAACACCGTGTCCCTAGTATGCCTCTAGTTAACTAGTTTGTTGATCAAAGATGGTCAAGGTTTCCTGGCCATAGACATGATATGTCATTTGATAACGTTATCACATCATTAGGAGAATGATGTGATGGACAAGACCCAAACTATAAACATAACATATGATCGTGTCAGTTTATTGCTATAGTTTTCTGCATGTCAAGTATCTGTTCCAATGACCATGAGATCATGCAACTCACTCACACCGGAGGAATACCTTGTGTGTATCAAACATCACAACGTAATTGGGTGACTATAAAGATGCTCTACAATTATCTCCGAGGGTGTCTGTTGAGTGGGCATGGATCAAGACTGGGATTTGTTACTCCGTGTGACTGAGAGGTATCTCAAGGCCCACTCAGTAATACAACATCACAATAAGCCTTGCAAGCAATGTGACTAAGTGTTAGCCACGGGATCTTTTATTACGGAATGATTAAAGAGACTTGCCTGTAATGAGATTAAACTAGGCATGATGATTTCAATGATGCTCACATAAAAAGTAGTAATTGACATATGCAAGAGAGCATCATGAATCTCATGACAAGCACACTTAAGTCTAACCCACTTCCTATGAAGAGGGATTTTGTGAGCAAACAATTTATGGGATCAAGAATCAACTAGCATAGGAAGGCAAAACAAGCATAACTTCAAAACTTTGAACACATAGATAGGAAACTTGATATTATTGCAATCCCTACAAGCATATGTTACTAACTCATAATTATTTTCATTATCATCATGAACAATCTCACAATATAACTATCACATAAAGCATGTTTTTCATGATCTACAAGCATAGAAAATTTATCACTCTTCACATAAGCAGACTCCTTTTCAATCATGGTAATGGGAATCAACAAAATAACTATCATGTGACACTTGAGTTTCATAACCAAATTGAATATTAAAATAATGATCAAGAGTTTCGTGGTTATCATTACCAATTATTGCATACATGTCATCACAAAAACTTGGGGAACAAAAAATATCATCTTCATCAAGCATAACATCCCCAAGCTTGTGGTTTTGCATATCATTAGCATCATGGATATTCATAGAATTCATACCAACAACATGGCAATCATGCTTTTCATTCAAGGAACTGTTGGAAATATGCCCTAGAGACAATAATAAATTAGTTATTATCATATTTCCTTGTTCATGATAATCGTTTATTATCCATGCTATAATTGTATTGAATGGAAACATAGATACATGTGTGGATACATAGACAACACCATGTCCCTAGTAAGCCTCTAGTGAACTAGCTCGTTGATCAAAAGATGGTTAAGGTATCCTAGCCATGGACATGAGATGTCATTTGATAACGGGATCATATCATTAGGAGAATGATGTGATGGACAAGACCCAAAACTACAAACGTAGCATATGATCGTGTCAGTTTACTGCTACTGTTTTCTGCATGTCAAGTATATGTTCCTATGACCATGAGATCATGCAACACACTGACACCGGAGGAGTACCTTGTGTGTATCAAACGTCACAACATAACTGGGTGACTATAAAGGTGCTCTACAGGTATCTCCGAGGGTGTCTGTTGGGTTGGCATGTATCAAGATTGGGATCTGTTACTTCGTGTGATGGAGAGGTATCTCAGGGCCCACTCGGTAATGCAACATCACAACAAGCTTTGCAAGCAATGTGACTAAAGTGTTAGCCACGGGATCTTGCATTACCGAACGAGTAAAGAGACTTGCCGATAACGAGGTTGAACTAGGTATGAAGATACCGACGATCGAATCTCGGGCAAGTAACATACCGAAGAACAAAGGGAACGTTATACGGGATTAACTGAATCCTTGACATAGAGGTTCAACCGATAAAGATATTCGTAGAATATGTAGGAACCAATATGGTCATCCAGGGCCCGCTATTGGTTATTGGCCGTAGAGGTGTCTCGGTCATGTCTACATAGTTCTCGAACCCGCAGGGTCTGCACACTTAAGGTTTGGTGACGTTTCGGTAGGATAGAGTTATGTATGGTGGTGACCGAAGGTTGTTCGGAGTCCCGGATGAGATCCCAGACATCACGAGGAGCTCCAAAATGGTCCAGAGGTAAAGATTCATATATAGGAAGTCCCAGTTTGGTCACCGGAAAAGTTTTGGGCTCATCGGTAGTGTACCGGGAGTGCCGGTAGTGTACCGGGAGACCTCCGGGAGGGGTATTTCGACCCAAGAGGCTTCATGGGCTGTGGGAGAGTATTAACCAGCCCTTAGTGGGCTGGTGGAATAGCCACACAAGGCCCATGCGGCAAGAGGGGAGAAATCCAAAAGGAAAAGGTGGAAAAAGGCCAAAAAGGAGCAATCCTAGTCCTACTAGGATTGGAGGAGGAGAGTCCTCCTCTCCCTCCTTGTCTTGGCTGAAATCCAAAGAGGGCCAGCCCTTGCGGCCAGCCTATCCTCTCCTCCTATATATATTGGAGGAATAGAGGGTTTTTGCACTAGTTTTACGGCCACATGCTACCCGTTCCACCGGTGCTCCTCTAGATCGGTTTTCCGCAGTGCTTAGGCGAAGCCCTGCCGGAATTGCTCCACCACCATCACCGGAGCGCCGTCACACTGCCGGTGAACTCTTCCTCCTCTACACTTCCTCTTGCTAGGCCAAGACGGTGGAGATCGTCATCAAGCTGCACGTGTGCTGAACGCGGAGGTGACGTCCATTCGGTACCAGATCGGAAGGATCGTGATCAAGACCACGAGACGAATCGTGATGAGTTCGCGGGACGGACCGTGATGAGTTCACGGGACGGATCGTGATGAGTTCACATGAAGGATTGTGATGAGTTCACGGGACGGATCGTGATGAGATCGCGGGACGGATCGTGATGAGTTCGCAGGACGGATCGTGATTGGATCGCGGGACGGATCGTGGTGAGATCGCGGGACACTCGGCGATTTGGATCGCGAAGATGTTCGACTACACCAACCGCGTTTCTTAACGCTTCCCGCTTAGCGATCTACAAGGGTATGTAGATCCACTCCCCCTCTCGTAGATGCTCATCACCATGGATAGGTTTGCGTGTGCGTAGGAATTTTTTTGTTTCCCATGCAACGTTCCCCAACAGTGGCATCATGAGCTAGGTTGATGGTTCGATGAGGTCTCGAGTAATCACAAAAGGTTTGTGGGCGTTGATGCTTAGATTGCTTCCTCCCTTGGTCATATTTTGGTTCAGCGGTATTGTGAGATGAAGCAGCCCGGACCAACATTACTCGTACGCTTATGAGAGACCGGTTCCCTCGACGCAACTTGTTGCTTAGATGGCTTGCGGGTGATAGTTTCTCTCACTTTAGTTGGATCAGATCCGGCGAAGGCGGTCCTTGAGAAGGTTGAAAAGCAAACTATGTATCACCATTGTGGTTTATGCGTAGGTGAGAATCGTTCTTGCTAGATACCCGTAGCAGCCACGTAAAACATGCAACAACAATTAGAGGACGTCTAACTTGTTTTTGCAGCGTATGTTGTGATGTGATATGGCCAATTGCATGATGTGATATATGTGATGTATGAGATGATCATGTGATATATAGAGTTCCACGATTTGCACGTCGATGAGTACGGCAACCGGCAGGAGCCATAGGGTTGTCTTTAATTATTGTATGACCTGCGTGTCAATCATTAAGCGCTATGTAATGCTTTACTTTATCGCTAAACGGTAGCAATAGAAGTAGAAGCAGGGCTGGCGCCACAACCTCTATGGCAGCACATTGATGGAGATCAAGATGATGGAGATCATGGTGTCGTGCTGGTGACGATGGAGATCATGCCGGTGCTTTGAAGATGGAGATCTTAAGCACAAGTTCATGGCCATATCATGTCACTTATGAATTGCATGTGATGTTAATCCTTTTATGCACCTTGTTTTGCTTAGGACGACGGTAGCATTATAAGGTGATCCCTCTATTAATTTCAAGATAAATTGTGTTATCCCCGAGTGTGCACCGTTGCGAAAGTTCGTCGTGTTGAGACACCACGTGATGATCGGGTGTGATAGACTCTACGTTCACATACAACGGGTGCAAGCCAGTGTTGCACACGCGGACCACTCGGGTTAAACTTCACGAGCCTAGCATGTACAGACATGGCCTCGGAACACAAGAGACCGAAAGGTCGAACATGAATCATATAGTAGATATGATCAACATAATGATGTTCACCATTGAAGCCACCTCAACTCACGTGATGATCGGACTTGAGTTGGTGAATTTGGATCATGTAACACTCGAATGACCGGAGGGATGTCAATTTGAGTGGGAGTTCTTAAGTAATATGATTAATTGAACTCATTATCATGAACATAGTCAATAGTGTCTTTGCAAATTATGTCGTAGATTACTAGCTCACGCTATAGCTCCCTTGTATTTTTATGTTCCTAGAGAAATAGAGTTGAAAGATGATGGTAGCAATATTGCGGACTGGGTCCGTGATCTGAGGATTGTCCTCGTTGCTGCACAGAAAGGCTTATGTCCTTAATGCACCACTCGGTGCACCACCCCCTCTAGCGTCGTCTGTAGATGTTGTAAACATCTGACAGGCACGTTCCGATGACTACTTGATAGTTTAGTGCGTCATGCATTACGACTTAGAATTGAGGCTCCAAAACGTTTTGAACGTCACGGATACATATGAGATGCTCTAAGAGCTGAGGTTGTGATCTCAGGCTCATGCCCGTGTTGCGAGATATAAGATCTCCAACAAAATTCTTTGCCTGCAAGATGAAGGAGAATAGCTCAACCGTTGAGCATGTACTCAGATTGTCTGAGTACTACAAACGCTTGAATCGAGTGGGAGTTAATCTTCCAGATAAGATAGTGTTTGATATAGTTCTCCAAGTCACTGTCACTAAGCTACTAGAACTTGGTGATGAACTATAAATTGCCAGGAATAGAAATAATGATTCCTAAGCTGTTCGCGATGTTTTGACACCGCAAAGGTAGAAATCAAGAAGGAGCATCAAGTGTTGATGGTTAGTAAAACCACTAGTGTCGAGAAGGGCAAGGGCACGGAAGGAAACTTCATGGATGGCAAGACAGTTGCTGCTCCAGTGAAGCAACCCAAAGTTGAAACCAAACCCGAGACTAAGTGCTTCGATTATGAGGAGAGCGGTCGCCGAAGCGGAACAACCCTAGATACTTGGTAGATAAGAAGGCTGGCAACGTCGACAGAAGTACATTTGATATACGTGTTATCGATGTGTACCTTGCTAGTACTCCTAGTAGCACCTGGGTATTGGATACCGGTTCGGTTACTAAATGTTAGTAACACGAAATAAAAGCTACGGAATAAACGGAGAACTAGCTAAGTGTGAGGTGATGATGTGTGTTGGAAATGCTTCCAAGGTTGATGTGATCAACATCACACGCTCTCTCTACCTTCGGGATTAGTGACGAACCTAAATGTTATTTGGTGTTTTGCGTTGAGCATGAACGTGATTAGATCGTGTTTATTGCGACACGGTTATTCATTTGAGTTAGAGAATAATGGTATTCTATTTAAATGAATAAACCTTCAATGGTCATGCACCCAGTGAGAATGGTTTGTTGAATCTTGAGTGTAGTAATACACATGTTCATAACATAGATGCCAAAAGATACAAAGTTAATAATGATAGTACCACATACTTGTGGCACTACGGCTAAATGTCATATTGGTGTAAAGCGCATGAAGAAACTCCATGCTGATGGATCTCTGGACTCATTCGATTTCGAATCGGTTGAGACATGCGGACCATGCCTTTTGGGTAAGATGACTAAACCCCGTTTTCCGGCTTGATGGAACGGGCAAGTGACTTATTGGAAACAATACATGTTGATGTATACGGTCCAATGAGTGTTTGTAGCTTGCGGTGGATATCGTTATTTTCTTACCTTCACTGATGATTTGAGTAGACATAGTGTATATTTACTTAATGAAACACAAGTATGAATTTTTTGAAAGGTTCAAGCAAGTTCATAGTGAAGTTTAAGATCATCGTGACAACAAGATAAAAATTACTGCGATATGTTCGTGGAGGTGAATATCTGGGTTACGAGTTTGGCATACAACTTTAGACAATGTGAAAGTTGTTTCACAACTCACGCCACCTGGAACACCATAGTGTGATGGTGTGTCCGAACATCATAGTCGTGACTTGTTTGATATAGCACATACTATGATGTCTCTTATCGTTTTGCCACTAGCGTTTTGGGGTTATGCATTAGAGACAACCGCATTCACTTTAAAATAGGGCACCATCTAAATCCGTTGAGATGACACCGTGTGAATTACGGTTTGATAGAAACCTAAAGCTGTCATTTCTTGATGTTTGGGGCTGCGAAGCTTGTGTGGAAAATGTTTTCACCTAATGAGCTCGAACCCAAACTACAAACGTAGCATATGACCGTGTCAGTTTACTGCTACTATTTTTTGCATGTCAAGTATATGTTCCTATGACCATGAGATCATGCAACACACTGACACCGGAGGAGTACCTTGTGTGTATCAAACGTCGCAACGTAACTGGGTGACTATAAAGGTGCTCTACAGGTATCTCCGAGGGTGTCTGTTGGGTTGGCATGGATCAAGACTGGGATTTGTTACTTCGTGTGACAGAGAGGTATCTCAGGGCCCACTCGGTAATGCAACTTCACAACAAGCCTTGCAAGCAATGTGACTAAAGTGTTAGCCACGGGATCTTGCATTGGGGAACGAGTAAAGAGACTTTCCGATAACGAGGTTGAACTAGGTATGAAGATACCGACGATCGAATCTCGGGCAAGTAACATACCGAAGAAGAAAGGGAACGTTATACATGATTAACTGAATCCTTGACATAGAGGTTCAACTGATAAAGATCTTCGTAGAATATGTAGGAACCAATATGGTCATCCAGGGCCCACTATTGGTTATTGGCCGTAGAGGTGTCTCGATCATGTCTACATAGTTCTCGAACCCGTAGGGTCTGCACGCTTAAGGTTTGGTGACGTTTCGGTAGGATAGAGTTATGTATGGTGGTGACCGAAGGTTGTTCAGGGTCCCGGATGAGATCCCGGACATCACGAGGAGCTCCGGAATGGTCCGGAGGTAAAGATTCATATATAGGAAGTCCCAGTTTGGTCGCCGGAAAAGTTTCGGGCTCATCGTTAGTGTACCGGGAGTGCCGGTAGTGTACCGGGAGACCTCCGGGAGGGGTATTTCGACCCAAGAGGCTTCATGGGCTGTGGGAGAGTATTAACCATACCTTAGTGGGCTTGTGGAATAGCCACACAAGGCCCATGTGGCAAGAGGGGAGAAATCCAAAAGGAAAAGGTGGAAAAAGGCCAAAAAGGAGCAATCCTAGTCCTACTAGGATTGGAGGAGGAGAGTCCTCCTCTCCCTCCTTATCTTGGCCGAAATCCAAAGAGGGCCAGCCCTGGCGGCCAGACTCTCCTCTCCTCCTATATATATTGGTGGAATAGAGGGTTTTTGCACTAGTTTTACGGCCACGTGCTACCCGTTCCACCGGTGCTCCTCTAGATCGGTTTTCCGCAGTGCTTAGGCGAATCCCTGCCGGAATTGCTCCACCACCATCACCGGAGCACCGTCACGCTGCCGGTGAACTCTTCCTCCTCTCCACTTCCTCTTGCTGGACCAAGACGGTGGAGATCGTCATCAAGCTGCACATGTGCTGAACGCGGAGGTGCCGTCCGTTCGATACTAGATCGGAAGGATCGTGATCAAGACCACGAGACGAATCGTGATGAGTTCGCGGGACGGACCATGATGAATTCATGGGACGGATCGTGATGAGTTCACGGGACGGATTGTGATGAGCTCATGGGACGTATCGTGATGAGATCGCAGGACGGATCGCGATGAGTTCGCAGGACGGATCGTGATTGGATCGCGGGACGGATCGTGGTGAGATCGCGGGACGCTCGGCGATTTGGATCGCAAAGATGTTCGACTACACCAACCGCGTTTCTTAACTCTTCCCCCTTAGCGATCTACAAGGGTATGTAGATCCACTTCCCCTCTCGTAGATGCTCATCACCATGGATAGGTTTGCGTGTGCGTAGGAATTTTCTTGTTTCCCATGCAACGTTCCCCAACAGGAACCATCATGAATCACCTTATGAATTTCTTCTTTCAACACTTCATCAAAATTTCTAGATTCATGATTTTCAAACAAAACTTCATGGAGATAATCAACTGCACTCAAATCACTAGCAATTGGTTCATCATAATTTGGTCTTTTGAAAAGATTAGAAAGTGGATGAGGATCCATATCAATAGATTTTTAGCAAGCAAACATGGAAGAAAATAGAAGGTACATGGCAACACAAGCAAAGATATCAAACAAGAGATCCGACGAGAAAAAGGCAAAAGAGGGCGAATAAAACGACAAATTTTGTGAAGTGGGGGTGAGGAAAACAAGAGGCAAATGGCAAATAATGTAAATTGCAAGGAGATGATATTTGTGATTAGGAACCTCGTAGATGAGATTGCTTCCTCCCCGGCAACAGCGCCAAAAATTCCTTTGACGTGGCTTGAGACTGCGTCGGTAGTTCCCTAAAGAGGAAGGGATGATGGAGCATAGCGACGATAAGTATTTACCTTAGTTAATGAAACCAAGGTATCAATCTATAGAGGAAGATCATGCACCCATGTAAACAACACCTGCACAAAAATAACAAATACTTGCAACCGACGCGAAAGAGAGTTTGTCAAGCTCTCTACGGTAATAAGATAGATTAGATAGTGATAGTTTTGGCAAATAGATCTCGCAAGAACACAAAATAAAATAGATAAATAAAAAGTGCAGCAAGGTATTTTTTTGGTTTTTGGTTTTATAGATCTAAAAACAAAAAGTGCAAATAGTAGATCGCAAAGCAATATGTCAAAAAAGTAGACCCGGGGGGCGTAGGTTTCACTAGTGGCTTCTCTCATGAGTATAGCGCACGGTGGGTGAACAAATTACTGTTGGTAAATTGAGATCAGATCAAATAATCATGACGATATCTAGGCAATGATCATTATATAGGCATCACGTCCAAGACAAGTAGACCGAAATGATTCTGCATCTACTTCTTTACTCCACACATCGACCGCTATCCATCATGCATCTAGTGCATTAAGTTCATGGAGAAACGGAGTAATGCAATAAGAATGGTGACATGATGTAGACAAGATCTTGTCATGTAGGAATAGACCCCATCTTGTTATCCTTAATGGCAATGATACATGCGTGTATTGCTGCCCCTTCTGACACTGGGAAAGAACACCACAAGATCGAACCCATCACAATGCACCTCTTCCCATGGCAAGAAAAATCAATCTAGTTGGCCTAACTAAGCCAAAGATTTGAAGAACAAATACGAGACTATAAGTAATGATGCAAATAAGAGATCAAAGAAGACTCAAATCATATTCATGGATAGAAACTGATCATGAACTCAAAATTCATTGGATCCTAACAAACACACCGAAAAAGTCATTACATCAAATAGATCTCCAAGAGACCATTGTATTGAGAATCATGGAGAGAGAGAGAGAAGAAGCCATCTAGCTACTGCCTACGGACCCGTAGGTCTATGGTGGACTACTCACGCATCATCGGAGAGGCACCTATGAAGAAGATGAACCCCTCTATGATGGTGTTAGATTGGATCTCGAGGTTTCGGAACTTGTGGCAGCTAGAATTGTGTCGTGTCAACTCCCCTAGGGTTTTCTGAATATTTGGGAATTTATAGGCTCAATAGTCGGTTGGGGTGAGTCCCGAGGTGCCCACCCTCTACCAGGCCGTGCGAGGGGCCTCTGGTGCGCCCTGGGGGAGGGTGGCCACCCTGGGCCCCCTATTCTGGTGATCTTTGGTACATCTTGTTCCTTCTGGTCCATAAAAATTCTCCAAAAATCCCCGTTGCGTTTAGGCCCCATTTGGTACTGATTTTCTGTGAAGTAAAAAACAAGCAAAAATAGAAACTTGCACTTTGGCACTATGTCAATAGGATAGTACAAAAAGTGATATAGAGTTGCTATAAAATGATTGTAAAACATCCAAGATTGATAATATAACAGCATGGAACAAGCAAAAACTATAGATCATTGGAGACGTATCACCTAGCTAGGGGCGTAAAACAATAATGCTAGTTGGGAGGCGACCCAACAATTATCTTATATTTTTTGCTTTTTATTTTCTATTTGTTTCTGATAACATGATTATTTCTACTATAATGATTGTGTTTTTATGTTTAAATTTGTGTTTGTGCCAAGTAAAGCCTTTGGGATGACTTGCATGATGAGTAGAATTGATACGGTGCAAAAACGAAAAAATAGTGTTCAATGCAGAATTTCTTTGATTTTACTGGATCATATTTTTGATCTGAAATTTTACACAATACTGTTATACAAATTCCCCAGGTTTTCCTAACTTTTCGGAATTTTTGGAGTTATAGAAGTAGAGTTTGTGTACAGATCATTATAGACTGTTCTATTTTAGACAGATTCTATTTTTTGCTTGCATAATTTCCTTGTTTTAATGATGGTATGGATTGTATCAGAGAGTAGAAGACACGAAGAAGTTAGAATAGAATCTCTTATGTAATAATAAAATAAGAGTCAATTTATAACATGTCACATCCCTAGCTTTAGCATGCTCTAGGATCCATGCTTGTGATTGCATCATGTTTAAATTCTTTTTAAACTTGAAATGGGGATGATCAAACCCTAGCATTATTTGAACTCTAATAGGCTCAACCAAAAATATTTTTCAATGATCCAAAGTGGCTTTGAAAAATGTTCATCTTCTCTAGAATAATGTGGCAACATAAACCAGGGGTGGTGCATATTTAAAAAAAATGTCATTTTGGATATTGAATTAAATCAATAATTATTCAGATTGGGGTTTTAAAATTCTTTAAATAATTTAAAGCTCCAACAAATTTGAAACTTGGCCAGGGCCTTTGGAATATTTCCTTCTGTGCCCAGAAAAAAGTTTCATATATTTTATTAAATATTTTAGTGCCTAAAATAAAATAAATGCAATAACAAAAAATAGAAAATAGGAAAGAAAAATAAAATAAAAAAGAAAAGAGGCCCAGGAGAGGCCGGCCCAGCGGCCCAGCTGCTAGACACCCCAACCTCCCGCCAGGAGGATTAGGGCGTGTGGGAGGGGCGCGCTGGCACGCGCCGGCCACCTCCTGCCTGGCTGCCTGCCCTGGAGGTCCCCGGGAGCGCCAGCGTGACCCTTCCCCCCGTTGTGGCCTTCTTCTCCTCTCTCCCTGCCGCTCTCACTCTCGCTTTCTCCCTCTCTTGTGCTCTCACCATCGCCGGACCGAAGCCGCGTTGCCGCCGTCGATCCGCTGTTGCCGCGTGTCCCCGACCACGCCATCGGCACCAGAGGCCCTCGGTGAGGCCCCGGTCCTCTTCCTCCTAGCCCCGCTGCTGTTCTTTCCCTTTTAGTGCGTGCGCCGTCTCAGCCGAGCTCCGGCCGCCGCCTCCGGCATCGTAGCCGCCGCCTCCAGCTTTCCCCGCGACCCTAGCTAGCTCCCCGGGGTGCGGGCGAGCAAGGTCTTCGCCCCAGTGTCCCTAGCCGCCGCTCCCGTGGCCGATAGCACGGATGCTGCCGCGACCAAAGGTTGCCAGCGACGAGCCGTCACGTGAGCCACCGACCGATGAGACCCCATCGTCAGGTGATTAGCTTAAGGCTAATCACCGGTTAGTTAATCTCCCGATTCACCGACATGTGGGCCCGACCCTGTTAAATCAACAGTTAGTTTAATTAAAAAAACTGTTAGAAGAGTGAGTCAGTGACAGGTGGGGCCCAGTTGCCAGGGTTTGACCTAGGCTGGCGCCTTTGACCTGCTGACGTCACTGTGACGTCATGCTGACGCATTATTGCAATTTTGGATTTAAATAAATTCGAGAAAATACTAAAAACTTAGAAAATTCATATAAATTAATCTGTAAGTCAGATGAAAATAATTTATATAAGAAAATTGATCAGAAAAATCCAATGAATCCACCTGTACCATTTTCATACATGTTAGAGCAACCTAAATAGGTTAACTTGGACATTTTAGCTCAAATACATTATGGAACTCCATATATGAAGTTGAATTTGAACCTTGAGTTCAAACCTACTTCATTTAAACTTGTTGCTAGATGCACTAGCTCAAACACATCATATTGCCATGTCATACTCATGCATCATATTGTTGCATTTGATGTGTATTGATTTGTTCCCCTTCGATGGTTGCTCTTCATTTTAGGCACTGTTCCGGAGGATACAGTCGAGTATCCATCTGAGGAGCAGTAACGTGTGATCGTCTTATCAGGCAAGCAACCCGCTTGAACATATCCGATACAATCCCACTCTCTCGCTCTTGCTCTCACTTATTGCATTAGGACAATATGTTTCAACTTTTACATGTTCCGGTAGCTAAACCCATTCCTCTGCATGACCTGTCATTGTCACAGTAAATAGCTGAACCATGCAACCTAGCATACCTGGTAGATGCTTGAGCCATGTTGTGCCTTTAACCTGCTATGCTCGCTATGCTTAGAGTTGTGTCAGGTCTGATTCATCTGGGTGATGAACCGAAGTGAACTGAACTTGTTCTGATGACGAGAGTTAAGTTGTGAACACGATTTGGTAAAGGTAGCGATGAGAGGCCATGCAGGAGTACATGGTGAGTTGTCTCATTGGGACCGTCCTTAAGAACTGAGTCATGTGTATGTTGTCCAAGACTAGCTACTACCGCACATTGGGATCCTTAATTGACTCTCTTGACTTATTAACCGACTTGATCTCTGTCCAGGAGTTGCAACTAGTTTCTGGTGTTTGTAGGATATGCTAGTAGTCTACCGAGTGGCACCCCGTACAGGTGTGCTTGGGACGGACTAGGCATTGTGGCCTGGTGTACCAAGCGTAGTACCATCCATTGAGGTGGGCTTGGGAACCCTGTACACATCGTTTGGGACCATTGAGGAAACTTTGGTCGGACTTCCTTGTGGGTTCAGTCTCAAATTGGCGATAAACCTGGACTAGAGTCTTGTGTGGTTAGTTAGGTCGTGGCCAACTCCCTTGCTGGGCTTCCGCTTGAAGGTTGTTGAGGTGCCTTTTTTTATGAGCACATGGCGGTAAGTGGCAAGAGCATGTGTGACGAAGTACACCTTTGCAAGGTAATCAATCTATTCGAATAGCCGCGTCCGCGGATATGGACTACTTGGATACTTATATGGTTCATAGACAATTTAAAGGGTTACTCATAAAAGCTTCAAGACAAGTGTGAGTACCATGGATGGCACTCTCATAGGGAGACGAGAGCGGATCCATGGTGGTGTATTGTTGTGGTGTTAGTGGACTCGTGTATGCTTCACAAAAACATTTCAAAGTTATGAAAGTCGTAGTACAGGATAGCCACCAAGTCAAAGCTGGCTTGCTGCATTGAACCCCACAATTTCCTTGTTGATACCGATGCATATGTAGTTAGTTCTAATGTAAGACTTGCTGAGTACTCAGTACTCACTGTTGCTTAATTATGTTTTTGCAGAGGAGACTCCAGTCTCGCTAGTGGTTTCTATGATAAGATCAATGTTGATCATTTAGCTTGGAATCCTAGCCAGAGGTCTGGTTCCTGTGGAGGGCCTTGTAGATAGACAAGCTTCCTCAACCTTCTTATTTTCTAGATATATGTACCCAGACATGTTAAGCCTCCGCTTGTTGTTTGTATGATTTGTGTGTTTGGTCATGTGACCCCTGCTTGTAATATCACACTATGTTGGCTCTTATGAGCCTCCTAAATAAATGTTGTGTTGTTGTATGGTTAAGTTGTGATGCCATAGTTGTATCTATGCATATCGGGCATGTCGTTGGGGAACGTTGCATGGGAAACAAAAAATTTCCTACGCACACACAAGATCTATCCATGGTGATGAGCATCTAAGAGAGGGAGAGTGGATCTACATACCCTTGTAGATCGCTAAACGGGAAGCGTTAAGAAACGCGGTTGGTGTAGTCTAACGTCTTCGCGATCCAAATCACCGAGCGTCCCGCTATCTCATCACGATCCATCCCATGATCCAACCACGATCTGTCCCGCGAACTCATCATGACCCGTCCCGCGATCTCATCACGATCCGTCTCGCGATTTTGATCACAGTCCTTCCGATCTAGCGCCGAACGGACGACACCTCCGCGTTTAGCACACATACAGCTTGATGATGATCGCCGCCTTCTTGATCCAGCAAGAGGGAGAGGAGAGGTAGACGAGTTCTCTGGCAGCATGACGGTGCCGTGGCGATGGTGGTGGAGCAATTCCGACAGGGCTTCGCCTAAGCACTGCAGAAACCGATCTAGAGGAGAAACTATGCACTAGAGGAAAGGGTAGCACGTGGCTGAAAATCTTGTGCCAAAACCTTAAAACCCTCTAGTATATATAGGAGGAGAGGAGGGGGAGGCTTGGTTGCCAGGGAGACAGCCCTTGGGTCGGCCGAACCAGGAGGGAGGAGTCCTCCTCCTCCACTCCTAGTAGGATTAGGACTCCTTCCTAATTTAGCCCTTTTGGCCTTTTTCCACCTTTTTCCTTTTGGGCATTTTCTTCCCAGACGCATGGGCCCTTTGTGGGACTTCCTCCATCCCACTAAGGGCTGGTATTCATCCTCCCACAGCCCATGTAGCCTATTGGGTCGAAATACCCCTCCCGATGGTCTCCCGGTACACTACCGATGAGCCCGAAACTTTTTCGGTGACCAAAAAAGGACTTCCTATATATCAATCTTTACCTCCGGACCATTTCGGAGCTCCTTGTGACGTCCGGGATCTCATCTGGGACTCTGAAAAACCTTCAGTCACCACCATACATAACTCTATACTACCGAAACGTCACCGAACCTTAAGTGTGCAGACCCTGCGGGTTCGAGAACTATGTAGACATGACCGATACACCTCTACGATCAATAACCAATAGCGGGACCTGGATGCCCATATTGGTTCCTACATATTATATGAAGATCTTTATCGGTCAAACCTCTGTGTCAAGGATTCAGTTAATCTCGTATGATGTTCCCTTTGTTCTTCGGTATGTTACTTGCCCGAGATTCGATCGTCGGTATCTCCATACCTAGTTCAACCTTGTTACCAGCAAGTCTCTTTACTCGTTCCGTAATACAAGATCCCGTGACTAACACTTAGTCACATTGCTTGCAAGTCTTATTGTGATGTTGTATTACCGAGTGGGCCCTGAGATACCTCTTCATCACACAGAGTAACAAATCCCAGTCTTGATCCATGCCAACCCAACAGACACCCTCGGAGATACCTGTAGAGCACCTTTATAGTCACCTAGTTACGTTGCAACATTTGATACACACAAGGTACTCCTCCGGTGTCAGTGAGTTGCATGATCTCATGGTCATAGGAACATATACTTGACATGCAGAAAACAGTAGCAATAAACTGACACGATCATATGCTACGTTTGTAGTTTGGGTCTTGTCCATCACATCATTCTCCTAATGATGTGATCCCATTACCAAATGACAATCTTTGATCAACGAGCTAGTCTATTAGAGGCATACTAGGGACATGGTGTTGTCTATGTATCCACACATGTATCTGAGTTTCCGATCAACACAATTATAGCATGGATAATAAACGATTATCATGAACAAGGAAATATGACAATAACTAATTTATTATTGCCCCTACGGCATATTTCCAACGGTCTCCCACTTGCACTAGAGTCAATAATCTAGTTCACATCACCATTTGATTCGCATTGTTATGAATCTAACACCCAATGAGTTCTGGGGCTCGATCATGCTTTGCATGTGAGAGAGGTCTTATAGTCAACAGGTCTGCGACATTCAGATCCGTGTGTACTTTGCAAATATCTATGTCAAACTGTAAACACTGCTACCACACTCCACTTGGTACTATTCCAAATGGCTGCTCCACTATGCGTATCTAGATTGCTACTATGAGTCATCCAGATTGGTGTTAAAGCTTGCATCGACGTAACTCTTTACGACGAACTCTTTATCACCTCCATAATCGAGAAACATCTCCTTAGTCTTTTAGTTACTAAGGATAAACTTGACTGTTGTCCAGTGATCCACTCCTGGATCACTTTTGTACCCCTTGACAGACTCATGGCAAGGCACACACCACGTGCGGTACATAGCATGGCATAATATAGAGCCTATGGCTAAGGCATAGGGGACGACGTTCGTCCTTTCTCTTTCTTCTGCCATTGTCGAGCTTTGAGTCTCACTCAACTTCACACCTTACAAATCAGGCGAGAACTCTTTCTCTGACTGATCCATTTTGAACTCTTTCAAAATCTTGTCAAGGTATGTACTCATTATAAGTCTCATCAAGCATCTTGATCTATCTCTATAGATCTTGATGCTCAACAATTAGGTAGCTTTATCCAGGTCTTCCAGTGAAAAACTCTTTTCAAACAAAGTTTATGCTTTCCAGAAATTCTACATGATTTCTGATCAACAATATGTCAACCACATATGCTTACTAGAAACTCTATAGTGCTCCCACTCACTTTATTGTAAATACAAGTTTCTCATAAACTTTGTATAGACTCATAAACTTTGATCACCTCATCAAAGTGTATATTCCAACTCCGAGATGCTTGCACACCTTTTAGCATCCTTAGGACTGACAAAACCTTCTGGTTGTATCTCATACAACCTTTCCTTAAGGAAAGAAACGATGTTTTGACATCCATCTGCCAGATTTCATAATTAAAAAATGCAGCAACTGCCAACATATTCCAACAGACTTTAGCATCACTACGAGTGAGAAAGTCTTCTCGCAGTCAACTCGTTGAACTTGTCGGAAACTTCTTTGTGACAAGTCAATCTCTATAAATGGTGACATTTGCCATCAGCGTCTGTCATCATCTCAAAGGTCCATTTGTACTCGACGACCTGCTGTCCAACGAGCAAGTCTACCAAAGTCTATACTTGGCTTTCATACATGGATCCTTTCTCGGATTTCATGGCCTCTAACCATTTGTCGAAATCCAGGCCCATCATCGCTTCTCCACAGCTCGTATGTTCATCGTTGTCCAACAACATGACCTCCAAGACAGGGTTGTCATACCGCTCAGGAGCAGTACACATCCTTGTCGACCTACGAGGTTTGATAGTAACATGATCCAAAGCTTCATGATCATCATCATTAACTTCCTCTTCAACTAACGTAGGCTTCACAGAAACATCTTCCTGCGCTGCGCTACTCTCTGGTTGAACAAAGGTTCGACAACCTCATCAAGTTCTATCTTCCTCCCACTCAATTCTTTCAAGATAAACTCTTTCTCGAGAAAGGATCCGTTTTAGCAACAAACACTTTATGCTCGGATCTGAGATAGAAGGTTTACCCAACTGTTCTTAGGGTATTCTATGAAGATGCATTTGTCCACTTTGGGTTCGAGCTCATTAGGTGAAAACATTTTTCCACACAAGCGTCGCAGCCCCAAACATTAAGAAATGACAGCTTGGGTTTCTATCAAACCCTAATTCACATGATGTCATCTCAACGGATTTAGATGGTTCCCTATTTAAAGTGAATGTAGTTGTCTCTAATGCATAACCCCAAAGTTATAATAGAAAAACGATAAGAGACATCATAGCACGCACCATATCCAATAGAGCACGACTATGATATTCGGACACACCATCACACTATGGTGTTCCAGGTGGCGTGAGTTGTGAAACAACTTTCACATTGTCTAAAGTTGTATGCCAAACTTGTAACTCAGATATTCACCTCCACGATCATATCGCAGAAATCTTCTTGTCACGATGATCTTTAAACTTCACTCTGAATTTGCTTGAACCTTTCAAACGATTCAGACTTGTGTTTCATTAAGTATATACACACTATATTTACTCAAATCATAAGTGAAGGTAAGAAACTAACGATATCCACCGCACGCTACAAGACTCATTGGATTGCATATATCAACATGTATCATTTCCAATAAATCACTTGCCCGCTCCATCAAACCAGAAACCGGGTTCCTTAGTCATCTTGACCAAGAGGCATGGTTCGCATGTCTCAACCGATTCGAAATCGAATGAGTCCAAAGATCCATCAGCATGGAGTTTCTTCATGCGTATTATACCAATATGACATTTAGCGGCAGTGCCACAAGTATGTGGTACTATCATTATTAACTTTGTATCTTTTGGCATCAATGTTATGAACATGTGTATTACTACGATCAAGATGCAACAAACCATTCTCACTGGGTGCATGACCATTGAAGGTATTATTCATGTAAATAGAATAACCATTATTCTCTAACTTAAATGAATAACCGTGTTGCAATAAACACAATCTAATCATGTTCATGCTCAACGCAAGACACCAAATAACATTTATTTAGGTTCGTCACTAATGCTGAAGGTAGAGAGAGCGTGCGATGTTGATCATATCAACCTTGGAAACATTTCCAACACACATCGTCACCTCACCCTTAGCTAGTTCTCCATTCATTCCATAGCTTTTATTTCGAGTTACTAACATTTAGCAACCGAACTGGTATCCAATACCCAGGTGCTACTAGGAGTACTAGCAAGGTACACATCAATAACACGTATATCAAATATACTTCTGTTGACGTTGGCAGCCTTCTTATCTACCAAGTATCTAGGGCTGTTCCGCTTCAGCGACCGCTCTCCTCATAATCGAAGCACTTAGTCTCGGGTTTGGGTTCAACTTTGGGTTGCTTCATTGGAGCAGCAACTGACTTGCCATCCTTGAAGTTTCCCTCCTTGCCCTTACCCTTCTCGAAACTAGTGGTTTTTACTAACCATCAACACTTGACGCTCCTTCTTGATTTCTACCTTCACGGTGTCAAATATCGCGAATAGCTCAGGGATCATTATTTCTATCCCTGGTATTTTATAGTTCATCACCAAGTTCTAGTAGCTTAGTGACAGTGACTTGGAGAACTATATCAATCACTATCTTATCTGGAAGATTAACTCTCACTCGATTCAAGCGATTGTAGTACCCAGACAATCTGAGCACATGCTCAACAATTGAGCTATTCTCCTTCATCTTGTAGACAAAGAATCTCATTGGAGATCTCATATCTCGCAACACGGGCACGAGCCTGAGATCCTAATTTCAGCTCTTAGAACATCACATATGTTCCGTGACGTTCAAAACGTTTCAGAGCCTCAATTCTAAGACGTAATGCATGACGCACTAAACTATCAAGTAGTCATCAGAACGTGCCTGTTAGATGTTCACAACATCTACAGATGACGCTAGAGGGGTTGGTGCACCGAGCGGTGCATTAAGGACATAAGCCTTCTGTGCAGCAATGAGGACAATCCTCAGATCATGAAGCCAGTCCGCAATATTGCTACCATCATCTTTCAACTCTATTTATCTAGGAACATATAAAAATTCAAGGGAGCTACAGCGCGAGCAAGTAATCTACAACATAATTTGCAAAGACACTACTGACTATGTTCATGATAATGAGTTCAATTAATCATATTACTGAAGAACTCCCACTCAAATTGACATCCCTCCGGTCATTCGAGTGATACGTGATCCAAATTCACCAACTCAAGTCCGATCATCACGTGAGTTGAGGTGGTTTCAATGGTGAACATCATCATGTTGATCATATCTACTATATGACTCATGTTCGACCTTTCAGTCTCTTGTGTTCCGAGGCCATGTCTGTACATGCTAGGCTCGTCAAGTTTAGTCGGAGTGTTCTGCACGTGCAACACTGGCTTGCACCCGTTGTATATGAACGTAGAGTCTATCCCACGCGATCACCACGTGGTGTCTCGACGCGACAAACTTTCGCAACGGTGCACACTCGGGGAGAACACAATTTATCTTGAAATTAAGTGAGGGATCACCTTATAATGCTACCGCTGTCCTAAGCAAAACAAGGTGCATAAAAGGATTAACATCACATGCAAATCATAAGTGACATGATATGGCCATGAACTTGTTCTTTTGATCTCCATCTTGAAAGCACCGGCATGATCTCCATTGTCATGAGCATGACACGATGATCTCCATCATCTTGATCTCCATCAATGTGTCGCCATCGGGATTGTCGCGCCCACCATGCTTGTACCACTATTGCTACCGTTTAGTGATAAAGTAAAGCATTACATAGCGCTTAATGATTGACACGCAGGTCATACAATAATTAAAGACAACCCTATGGCTCCTGCCGGTTGCCGTACTCATCGATATGCAAGTCGTGATATTCTATACAATACATGATCATCTCATACATCACATATATCTCATCATCTAATTGTCCATATCACATCACAACATACCCTGCAAAAACAAGTTAGACGTCCTCTAATTGTTGTTGCATGTTTTACGTGGCTGCTACGGGTATCAAGCAAGAATAATTCTCACCTACGCAAAACCACAATGGTGATACATAAATTGCTTTTCAACCTTCTCAAGGACCGCCTTGTCAAATCCGGTCCAACTAAAGTAGGAGAAACAGACACCCGCCAGCCATCTTTGTGCAATGAAGTTACACGTCAGTCGATGGAACCGGTCTCTCGTAAGTGTACGAGTAAGGTTGGTCCGGGCCGCTTCATCCCACAATACCGCTGAACCAAAACACGACCAAGGGAGGAAGCAATCTAAGCATCAACGCCCACAAACTCTTTGTGTTCTACTCAAGATCTCATCTACACATAGACCTAGCTCTGATACCACTGTTGGGGAACGTTGTGTGGGAAACAAAAATTTTCCTACGCACACACAAGATCTATCCATGGTGATGAGCATCTACGAGAGGGAGAGTTGATCTACATACCCTTGTAGATCGCTAAGCGGGAAGCGTTAAGAAACGCGGTTGGTGTAGTCTAACGTCTACGCGATCCAAATCGCCGAGAGTCCCGCGATCTCATCATGATCCGTCCCATGATCCAATCACGATCCGTCCCGCGAACTCATCATGATCCGTCCTGCGATCTCATCATGATCCGTCTCGCGATTTTGATCACGGTCCTTCCGATCTAGCGCCGAACGGACGGCACCTCCGCGTTCAGCACACGTACAACTTGATGACGATCTCTGCCTTCTTGATCCAGCAAGAGGGAGCGGAGAGGTAGATGAGTTCTCCGACAGCGTGACGGCGCCACGACAATGGTGGTGGAGCAATTCCGGCAGGGCTTCGCCTAAGCACTGCAGAAAACCGATCTAGAGGAGAAACTATGCACTAGAGGAATGGGTAGCACGTGGCCAAAACCCTAAAACCCTCTAGTATATATAGGAGGATAGGAGGAGGTGGCTTGGCTCCCAAGGAGGCAGCCATTGGGTCGGCCGAACCAGGAGGGAGGAGTCCTCCTCCACTCCTAGTAGGATTAGGACTCCTTCCTAATTTAGCCCTTTTTGCCTTTTTCCACCTTTTTTCCTTTTGGGATTTTTCTTCCCAGCCGCATGGGCCTTTTGTGGGACTTCATCCAGCCCACTAAGGGATGGTATTCATCCTCCCATGGCCCATGTAGCCTCTTGGGTCAAAATACCCCTCCCGATGGTCTCCCGGTACACTACCGACACTCCCGGTACACTACTGATGAGCCCGAAACTTTTCCGGCGACCAAAACAGGACTTCCTATATATCAATCTTTACCTCCGGACCATGCCGGAGCTCCTCGTGACATTCGGGATCTCATCCGGGACTCCGAACAACCTTCAGTCACCACCATACCTAACTCTATACTACCAAAACGTCACCGAACCTTAAGTGTGTAGACCCTGCGGGTTCGAGAACTATGTAGACATGACCGAGACACCTCTACGATCTATAACCAATAGCAGGACCTAGATGCCCATATTGGTTCCTACATATTCTACGAAGATCTTTATCGGTCGAACCTCTATGTCAAGGATTCAGTTAATCCCGTATGATGTTCCCTTTGTTCTTCGGTATGTTACTTGCCCGAGATTTGATCGTCGGTATCTCCATACCTAGTTCAACCTTGTTACCGGCAAGTCTCTTTACTCATTACGTAATACAAGATCCCGTGACTAACACTTAGTCACATTGCTTGCAAGGCTTATTGTGATGTTGTATTACCAAGTGGGCCCTGAGATACCTCTCCGTCACATGGAGTAACAAATCCCATTCTTGATCCATGCCAACCCAACAGACACCCTCGGAGATACCTGTAGAGCACCTTTATAGTCACCCAGTTACGATGCGACATTTGATACACACAAGGTACTCCTCCGGTGTTAGTGAGTTGCATGATCTCATGGTCATAGGAACATATACTTGACATGCAGAAAACAGTAGCAATAAACTGACACGATCATATGCTACATTTGTAGTTTGGGTCTTGTCCATCACATCATTCTCCTAATGATGTGATCCCGTTACCAAATGACATCTCATGTCCATGACTAGGAAACCATAGCCATCTTTGATCAACGAGCTAGTCTATTAGAGGCATACTAGGTACATGGTGTTGTCTATGTATCCACACATGTATCAGAGTTTCCGATCAACACAATTATAGCATGGATAATAAATGATTATCATGAACAAGGAAATATGATAATAACTAATTTATTATTGCCTCTAGGGCATATTTCCAACAGTGCGTACATGTGATGTGCAACGATATGTATGGGATTCGACACCTAGTTGTGTGCCTTTAGTAGTACTCTTTATAGGGAACTGCCTCTTTGTGCTTCCACCGAGCCTTGGTAGCTTGCTAATGCTCCGGACACATTGATTGACCGACATGTATCCTTCTTTGCTGCCGTGTCTGTCCCTTCGGGGAAATGTCTCACAGTGTAATGGAGTCCCTGTAGCCTGCTACGACTCGTCTATGTGCAGTGATGACATTTATGTCCCACGACGTAATGGAGTCCTTGTAGCTTGGTATGACTCGTCTACACACGCTAGAGGCCAACACCTGCATTGTTGGGTTACGTATGCCTGTTCCTGTACGGATGTGCCACTTGGGTTTTACGACTAGTCATGTTGACCCGGGTTCTTTGACATTTGAATGCTAGCGACATATTGCATACGTGAGCCAAAAGACGCAAACGGTCCCGGCCCAGGTAAGGTGGCAGCCGTGGAGTTAACCGTGCGTGAGGCCACAAAGTGATGTGATGTGTTACATGCTGGATTCTTATGGCTTAGGATCGGGGTCCCGACAGTGTTGGTATCAGACCTGACTGACTGTAGGATTACCAAGCCAAACTAGTCAATGTTGAGTCTAGCAACCCTTTAGTTATACAAGGGAATTGATTGTGGAAGGGAACATAAGGCTCTTTTTATTCCTTTCCCCATGTTATTCTGATTCTGAGTCACCCTCTCCTTTTCTACGGGGATTAAGAACTAGGCTTCTTATCTATCTACCAGGATCT
This sequence comes from Hordeum marinum, assembly GCA_022496015.1. Taxonomy (NCBI): domain Eukaryota; kingdom Viridiplantae; phylum Streptophyta; class Magnoliopsida; order Poales; family Poaceae; genus Hordeum; species Hordeum marinum. The sequence goes on from CM039675.1 coordinate 94,019,270, forward strand.
TGTGTTCTATTCCATAGACTTATAGGAATGGTTGATCTGAGTTGCAATCCAGTCCTTGAGTGTTATCTGTGTAGCTTGTTAGCTCAATCAGAATCTTGAGATGGTCATGTTAAGGTGTCTTGGCACCTAAATCTTTTGCAGGATGTCTCATTTCTGAGCATCGCAGCCGTTATGCTATCCAATTTTCCCTAGGATTTCTATGAAGATCAATGCTTTTGCTTCCCCTCCTATCTTTTGGTATGCCACCATGTCTAATCCTAGTTTCTCATCATCAGGATGTCCCGCAGTACCCAAACTGCCATTGGTCGCAAGAAGGGCCAGAGACGTGGAACCAGAGATGCTGAAGTTCTGTCGGATTCACCTTCGTTGGCACAGTTCATGTTAGACATTGAGAAGGACAAGCGTGAGTCAAACCGCTTGCTGACACGTATTCAGGAAAACACCGCCCATCAATGTGCTGGAACAGTGACCATCCGTGATTTCATCAAGCTGTACCCACCCACCTTCCATCACTCCATTGAGCCACTCGATGCAGATGATTGGCTCCGTAGCATCACAAACAAGTTGCGTTCCGTGAACATGGCCGAGGCTGACAAGGTCACCTATGCTACATATTTCTTAGAGGGTCCTGCTAGTATATGGTGGGAGAACTATGAGACTATAATTCCAGCTGGCCAGATTCCTACCTGGAAAGAATTCACGGAGGTTTTCTGTGAGCATCATATTCCTCAGGGTCTCATGGACCAAAAGAGGGAAGAGTTTTGTAACCTTACCCCGGGTAAGATGGTTGTAGATGTTTACAGTCGAGAGTTTGAGAACCTTGCACGTTATGCCACAGAAGAAGTGTCCATGGATGCCAAGAAGCAAGCTAAGTTCAGGAAGGGTATCAACCCAAAGTTGCGTCGTGATCTTCACCTGCATCATTGTGACACCTTCCAAGCTCTTGTGAACAAGGCCATTAATGCGGAGACAGCTCAGTTCACCTATGAAGAATCTCGCAAGCACAATCGTGATTTGGCTTCTACCTCGGGTCCTAGATCTCAGAAGTGCCGGATTTGGGTTCTGAACTCATCGCTTCCTCCTGGATATGCATCGAGGCCATCCTGTGTGGCGCCTCGTCCAACTCAGCCAAATGCTCCACCCAAACTTGTTGGTGGACCGCCTGTCAATGCGGTTCCACGTCATACTTCTGTGATTTGCTACAAGTGCGGAGAACCAGGCCACATCGCTCGCAATTGCACTAAGTCCAATGGTGTTTCACCTCAGTCTAGAAAGTCTATTGACCATAATAAGCCACCAATCAAGGTGATCCATGCCAAGCCAACCATCACTGAACAGGGATGTGTGAATCACGTCTCAACCAAAGAAGCTAATGATGATCTAGAAGTTCTCCTTGGAACGCTCCTTGTCAATTGCCATCCGACATCAGTTCTATTTGATACCGAAGCATCGCATTCCTTCATCTCAGAAGGCTATGCCTAGTTGCACGGCATGTCATTTTGCGATATGCCAACTGCTCTTGAAATTCAGACTCCACGGTCTAGATGGCAGACCACAAGAATAAGCCATGGAAATGAAATCCGTGTTGATAGACTTGTATTCCTTGCTTTGTTGATAGCTCTCAAGTCTTCAGATATTAATATCATCTTGGGTATGGACTGGATGATAGCTCACCATGCCAAGATCGATTGCTCCACCAGGTCTGTTCAGCTTACGCATCCATGTGGCAAGATAGTCCATGTTTCAACACGAGTTGCAAAGTGTCAGCTCTATTCACTCAATGTCAACCCTCTTCCCGAGCTTGAAGATATACCGGTAGTAAGAGATTTTCCGGATGTATTTCCAGAAGAATTGCCAGGCATTCCGCCTGACGGGGATGTAGAGTTTGTGATAGACCTCATCCCAGGAACTGTTCCAATTTCTAGAAGACCTTATAAGATGGCACCCTTGGAATTAGCTGATCTCAAGAAGCAACTTGATGAGTCCTTGCAAAAGGGTTTCATTTGACCTAGCTCTTCTCCTTGGGCTTGTCCCGTCCTCTTTGTGAAGAAGAAGGATGGAACGGATCGTATGGTTGTGGATTACCGACCCGTCAATTTGGTCACAATAAAGAATAAGTATCCGCTCCCCAGGATCAATGATTTGTATGATCAACTTCCTGGATCTTCAGTGTTCTCCAAGATGGATTTGAGGTTAGGCTACCATAAAATCAAGATTAAGACTGGAGACATTCCCAAGACGGCGTTCATCACTCGTTATGGCTAGTACGAGTACACAGTCATGTCCTTTAGACTAACCAATGCTCCAGCAACATTCTCCTGTTTGATGACTCAATCTTCATGGAATACTTAGATAAGCTCGTCGTGGTTTACCTCGATGATATTTTGATTTATTCAAAGAATGAAGAAGAACATGCTGAGCACCTCAGACTTGTGCTAGAAAAACTCAGAGAGCACCGTCTTTATGCCAAGTTCTCCAAGTGTGAATTTTGGTTACCTGAAGTGACCTATCTAGGTCATGTGATCTACGGAAAGGGCATTGCAGTCAATCCTGAAAGAGTTCAGGCCATTCTCAAATGGACTCCACCTGAAAGAGTTAAGCAAGTTAGAAGTTTCCTTGGTTTAGCGAGCTATTGTTGCCGCTTCGTTGAGAACTTCTCCAAAGTTGCCAAGCCTCTGACGGAACTCCTTAAGAAAGATAAGAAGTTTGAGTGGACCCCACAATGTGAGCACAGTTTCCAGGAACTGAAGAGACGTTTGACCTCTACTCCCGTGCTTGTGCCACCTGACTTCTCCAAGGACTTTGTCATTTATTGTGATGCTTCCAGACAAGGACTTGGATGTGTTCTTATGCAAGACCGACAGGTGATCGCCTATGTATCCCGACAGTTGCACCCACATGAGGAAAATTATCCAACACATGATTTGGAGCTTGCAGCAGTAGTCCATGCACTTAAGGTATGGCGACATTACCTTCTTGGTAATCATTGCGAGATTTACACAGATCACCAAAGCCTAAAGTATATATTCACTCAACCAGATCTGAATCTCAGACAAAGACGATGGTTGGAGATGATTACGGATTACGACTTAGGAATTACTTACACCCCAGGCAAGGCAAATGTCATGGCGGATGCGCTAAGTCGTAAATCCTATTGCAACAATCTTATGCTGCAACAAGGTCTACCCCTTCTTCATGAGGAATTTTGCAAGCTTAACCTCCACATTGTTCCTCACGGATCCCTTTCAACCTTGGTTGCAAAACCCACTCTGGAGGATCAGATTATAACAAGCCAACAGTATGATGCGGGTATTACCCGGATCAGGGATAATGTTAAAAAGGGAATTGCTGGTAGTTTCTCCATTGATGATAGAGGTGCAGTATATTTTGGGAATCGGTTGGTAGTTCCTAAAAAGCAACAACTTCGAGAGTTGATCCTTAAGGAGGCTCATGAATATCCTCTCACCATTCACCCTGGCAGCACCAAGATGTATCAGGACGTACGCCAAAGGTTCTGGTGGACCAGAATGAAGAGGGAAATCGCTCAATTCATTGCTAATTGCGATGTTTGTCGTTGTGTGAAGGCAGAGCATCAGAGACCTGCTAGCATCCTTCAGCCTTTAGCTATTCCTGAATGGAAATGGGATAAAGTTGAAATGGATTTCATCACCGGATTTCCCAAGACCAAGAAAGGAAATAATGCAATCTTTGTGGTTATTGATCGCCTTTCCAAAGTGGCTCATTTCCTTCCTGTCCGAGAGAGTATCACTGCTAGTCAGGTGGCGGACTTGTATATCTCTTGAATAGTGTCCCTGCATGGTGTTCCATTGGAAATCAATTCAGACCGTGGAAGTCTTTTCACCTCTCGATTTTGGGAGAGTTTCTAGAATGCTATGGGAACCCATCTCTCCTTTAGCACTGCTTTTCACCCTCAGTCAAGTGGTCAGGTTGAAAGAGTCAATCAGATTCTCGAAGACATGCTCAGAGCTTGTGTCATCTCATTCGGAATGAATTAGGAGAAGTGTCTTCTGTTTGCAAAGTTTTCATATAATAACAGCTACCAATCCAGTCTGGGCAAAGCTCCTTTTGAAGTTCTTTATGGACGAAGATGCCGAACACCTTTGAACTCGTCAGAGACCGGGGAAAGACAATTCTTTGGGCCAGACATGATCCAGGAAGCAGAAGAGCAAGTTCGCGTTATTCGCGAAAATCTCAAGATAGCTCAGTCTCGTCAGAAGAGTCAGTATGATCGCCATCATAAGGAAGTAACTTATGAGGTAGACGAAAAGGCTTACCTTCGGGTTACTCCTTTGAAGGGTACCCATCGTTTCGGTATCAAGGGCAAATTGGCTCCTCATTACATTGGTCCTTTTCGCATTCTTGCTAAACGAGGAGAGGTTACCTACCAATTGGAACTGCCCCCCACATCTTTCTCGAGTTCATGATGTCTTCCACGTTTCTCAACTCAGGCGTTGCTTCAAGGATCCTATCTGTGAAGTGGACCACAAAACGCTTGATCTTCAAGATGATCTTTCATATCGAGAATATCCTGTTCTTATTCTCGATCAAGCTGAGCGTGTGACCCGGCATCGGAATATCAAGTTTCTGAAGGTTTAGTGGTCGCATCATTCTGAGAATGAAGCTACCTGGGAGCGTGAAGATCGTCTTCGATTTGAGTATTCGGCTCTTTTCCCATCGACTCCAGAATCTCAGGACGCGATTCTTTTAAGTGGAGGTGAGTTGTCACATCCCTAGCTTTAGCATGCTCTAGGATCCATGCTTGTGATTGCATCGTGTTTAAATTCTTTTTAAACTCGAAATGGGGTTGATCAAACCCTAGCATTATTTGAACTCTAATAGGCTCAACCAAAAATATTTTTCAATGATCCAAAGTGGCTTTGAAAAATGTTCATCTTCTCTGGAATAATGTGGCAACATAAACCAGGGGTGGTGCATATTTAAAAAATGTCATTTTGGATATTGAATTAAATCAATAATTATTCAGATTGGGGTTTTAAAATGCTATAAATAATTTAAAGCTCCAACAAATTTGAAACTTGGCGAGGGCCTTTGGAATATTTCCTCCAGTGCCCAAAAAAAAGTTTCATATATTTTATTAAATATTTTAGTGCCTAAAATAAAATAGATGCAATAACAGAAAATAGAAAATAGGAAAGAAAAATAAAATAAAAAAGAAAAGAGGCCCAGGAGTGGCCGGCCCAGCGGCCTAGCTGCTAGTCACCCCCAACCTCCCGCCAGGAGGATTGGGGCATGTGGCAGGGGCGCACCGGCACACGCCGGCCACCTCCTGCCTGGCTGCCTGCCCTGGAGGTCCCCGTGAGCGCCAGCGCGACCCTTCCCCCCCGTCGTGGCCTTCTTCCCCTCTCTCCCTGTCGCTCTCTCTCTCGCTTTCCCCCTCTCCTCTGCTCTCACCGTCGCCGGACCGAAGCCGCGTCGCCGCCGTCGATCCACCATCGCCGCGTGTCCCCGACCACGCCATCGGCGCCAGAGGCCCTCGGTGAGGCCCCGGTCCTCTTCCCCTAGCCCTGCCGCCGTTCTTTCCCTTTTAGTGCGCGCGCCGTCTCAGCCGAGCTCCGGCCGCCGCCTCCGGCGTCGCAGCCGTTGCCTCCAGCTTTCCCCGCGGCCCTAGCTAGCTCCCCGGGGTGCGGGCGAGCAAGGGCTTCACCCCAGTGTCCCTAGCCGCCGCTCCCGTGGCCGGTAGCGCGGACGCTACCGCGACCAGAGGTCGCCGGTGACAAGCCGTCGCCTGAGCCCCCGACTGGTGAGACCCCATCGTCACGTGATTAGCTTAAGGCTAATCACCGGTTAGTTAATCTCCCGATTCACCGATATGTGGGCCCGACCCTGTTAAATCAACAGTTAGTTTAATTAAAAAAACTGTTAGAAGAATGAGTTAGTGACAGGTGGGGCCCAGCCGCCAGGTTTGACCTGGGCTGGCGGCTTTGACCTGCTGATGTCACTGTGACGTCATGCTGACGCATTATTGCAATTTTGGATTATAATAAATTCTAGAAAATACTAAAAACTTAGAAAATTCATATAAATTAATCTGTAAGTCAGATGAAAATAATTTATGTATGAAAATTGATCAGAAAAATCCAATGAATCCACCTGTACCATTTTCATGCATGTTAGAGCAACCTAAATAGGTGAACTTGGACATTTTAGCTCAAATACATTATGGAACTCCATATATGAAGTTGAATTTGAACCTTGAGTTCAAACCTACTTCATTTAAACTTGTTGCTAGAGCATGTGTGACGAAGTACACCCCTGCAGGGTAATCAATCTATTCGAATAGCCGCGTCCGCGGATATGGACTACTTGGATACTTATATGGTTCATAGACAATTTAAAGGGTTACTCATAAAAGCTTCAAGACAAGTGTGAGTTCTGTGGATGGCACTCTCATAGGGAGACGGGAGCGGATCCATGTTGGTGTATTGTTGTGGTGTTAGTGGACTCGTGTACGCTTCAAAAAACTTTTCAAAGTTATGAAAGGCATAGTACATGATGTCCATCGAGTCAAAGCTGGCTTGCTGCATTGAACCCCACAATTTCCTTGTTGATACCGATACATATGTAGTTAGTTCTAATGTAAGACTTGCTAAGTACTCAGTACTCACTGTTGCTTAATTATATTTTTGCAGAGGAGACTCCAGTCTTGCTAGTGGTTTCTATGATAAGATCGATGTTGATCATTAGCTTGGAATCCCAGCCAGAGGTCTGGTTTCTGTGGAGGGCCTTGTAGATAGACAGGCTTCCTCAGCCTTCTTCTTTTCTAGATGTCTGTACCCAGACATGTTAAGCTTCCGCTTGTTGTTTGTATGGTTTGTGTGTTGGGTCATGTGACGCCTGCTTGTAATATCACACTATGTTGGCTCTTATGAGCCTCCTAAATAAATGTTGCGTTGTTGTATGGTTATGTTTTGATGCCATAGTTGTATCTATGCATATCGGGCATGTCATGCGTACGTGTGACGTGCAATGATATGTATGGGATTCGAAACCTAGTTGTGTGCCTTTAGTAGTACTCTTTACAGGGAACTGCCTTTTTGTGCTTCCACCGAGCCTTGGTAGCTTGCTACTGCTCCGGACACATTGATTGACCGACATGTATCCTTCTTTGCTGCTGTGTCTGTCCCTTTAGGGACATGTCTCGCAGTGTAATGGAGTCCCTATAGCCTGCTATGACTCGTCTATGTGCAGTGCTGACATTTATGTCCCACGGCGTAATGGAGTCCTTGTAGCATGCTATGACTCGTCTACACACGCTAGAGGCCGACACCTGCATTGTTGGGTTACGTATGCCTGTTCTTGTACGGATGTGCCACTTGGGTTCTACGACTAGTCATGTCAACCCGAGTTCTTTGGCGTTTGAATGCTAGCGACATATTGCATACGTGAGCCAAAAGACGCAAACGGTCCCGACCCAGGTAAGGTGGCAGCCGTGGAGTTAACCGTGCGTGAGGCCGCAAAGTGATGTGATGTGTTACATGCTGGATTCTTATGGCTTAGGATCGGGGTCCCGACATAACAATATCTAAAGTATTTGATATGTTTATTATACTAACGGATCTCACGAAGGTTCCTGATGAGTTTTGTTTGTTGAAGTTTTCATGTTTTTAGTGCTATCACTATGAATGAAGGAATAAGGAGCAACAAGAGCCGAAGCTTGGGGATGCCCAAGGCACCCCAAGCCAAATTCTAGGAAGACTCAAACGTCTAAGCTTGGGGATGCCTGGGAAGGCATCCCCTCTTTCGTCTTAATCCATTGGTATGTCACTTGGAGTTATATTTTTATTCATCACATGATATGAGTTTTGCTTGGAGCATCATTTGTTTTATTTTGTTTTTGTTTTAGTTTTCAACAATCATTGTTTGTTGTACACACCCACTTGAGAGAGATACGAAATCACCATGATTTATTAGAATACTCTTTGTGCTTCACTTATATCTTTTGAGCTAAGCAGTTGCTCTAATACTTCACTTATATATTTTAGAGCACGATGGCGTGTAGATTTTAAAGAAATAATTGCACTCTCATTCTTCACTTATATTGAGTTAACACAAAGTGATGGTAATCTGCATTGGTTATAAGATTGGTGAAAAAATAATAGGTATTCAAGGAGTGCATAATCAAAACCTTCATGTAGCACATAAAGAGAAATTTTGAGTTAATGATATTAATGTGATAATGTGAAGAGGCATGAGTGCATGATTATTAGTTAGTAAGAGTATCGTGAATTAGAGGTTGGTAACTTGCTGCTCATGTAAATATTTTTTTGACATGGTGATGATGTGTGAGCATTCTTATTCCTCGTTGAAATCCCAGGGTTGTTTAAGTAGGAGGAGCATGATGGTTAACTCCTCCCAACCTCCTCCCTAGGGGCATGCGAGTAGTACTTTGCTTCAAGAAAGTTAATAATTTTTTGCAATAAGTATGTGAGTTCTTTACGACTAATAAAAACCTGGAGCACACTAAAAAGTATGATCCAATTTTCTGACTTGACACCGTGGTGCTTGACATTTGTATTTATGTGGTGAAGACGGAGCCATGCTATACTTATATGATAAAATGAATAGGGGGTGAACATTCTTTAAGAATCGTTAATTTTGAATCTTGATGATTATGTTACTTATGTTTATGAATGTCGACATATTGATGATTATTAATTCATCGTTTCACAATGATCATATCTGCAATAGATTACATGTTGGGTAGCAAGTCACATAAAAAATTCTGTTTTATCATTTATCTACTTGAGGACGAGGAGGAATTAAGCTTGGGGGTGCTGATACGTCTCTAACGTATCTATAATTTTTGATTGTTCCATGCTATAATATTATCATTCTAGGATACTTTTGGGGCATTTATTTGTCAATTCATATTATTTTTAGCACTAATGTATTAACCCACTTAAAAGTACGAGTTGATGTTTTCTGTATGTTTTTAGCTTTTCAGGATTACAATACCAAACGAAGTCCAATTTCCCCAAAACTTTTTTATGATTTTTTCTGAACCAAAAGAACACATGGGAGCTTCAGGAGAAGACCGGAGGCTGCACGAGAGAGGCAACACACAACAGGGCGCACCCAGGGGATGGTCCCGCCCTGGTGTGTGTTGGCCCCTCCCGACGCCCCTCTCTACCCTATAAATCCAATATATCTCAAAAACCCTAGGGCGCCTCCTGAAAGACGTTTTTCGCAGTCGCAAGTCTCTGTTCCATTGTGTGCCCATCCGGTGCCCTGTCAGAGGGGCATCGATCACCGAGGGCCTCTACATCAACATTGTTGCTCCCATGGTGATCTGTAAGTAGTCTACCACAAACCTATGAGTCTGTAGTTAGTACCTAGATCTCTCTCTCTCTCTCTCTCTCTCTCGATCTTCAATGCAAATTTCACAACATCTTCATGATGATCTATTCAATGTAATCTTCTTGTGCGGTGCATTTGTTGTGACCCGATGAATTGTGGGTTTATGTTCAGATTTTTCATGAAATTGTATTGAGTTCCTTGTTGGTCCTTCTTTAAAACGATGGGGTTATTCATATTGATTGAATCTACTTTGTCTACATGATGTCAATGTCTCCAAGCATTACTCCGTTTTACTTAACACTCTAGATGCATGATGGATAGCGGTCGAAGGGTGGAGTAATAGTAGTAGATGTAGGCAGGAATCGGTTTAATTGCTTACGGACATTATGCCTATATGTAATGATCATTGACATGAACAAATATTGCATAACTATGTGCTTTTCTATCAATTGCCCAACAACAATTTGTTTACCCAACGTATGCTTACTTCATGAGAGATGCCACTGGGGAAAACTATGGCCCCTCGGGTCTATCCACTTATTAATTACAAAAACCTACATTACCTTGATGTTCTTATTTTATTTTATTTTGCAATTTACAATTATCTACTATCATATGCACACTTCATTTGCTTGCAAGTAACGAGTGCAAGGGGATTGAAACCCTCTTGCCCATGTTGGGTGCAAGTGATTGCTTCTTTGTGTGCAGACGCTGAAGACGGGGTTTGTGTGCTACTCCTATCGGTTTCGATAAACCTTGGTTCTCAACTGAGGGGAATAGTTATCTATACTGTGATGCATCACCGACTCCTCTTTGTGGAAAACCCAATGCAGATCACAAGTATCAAGGACACATACACTTCACAAATTATGTTTGGTAAATATCAAGTTAATGTAAGTGTTGTCCCATGCAGTGATTGCTTTTTCATTCGTAACTATATGCATCCATGCTAAAGTTTTCAAGGTTTCGGTGTTATCACGATGGACGAGGGAATAAGAAGCGGCAAGAGACTAAGCTTGGGGATGACCTAGGAACCCCAAGGTAATATTATAGGAAGACTCAAGTGTTTAATCTTGGGGATGCCCCTGAAGGCATCCCCTCTTTCGTCTCAATCCATCGGTATGTTACTTGGAGCTATATTTCTATTCATCACATGATATGCGTTTTACTTGGAGCATCGTTCGCTTTAGTTTTCTTTTAGTTTTAGTTTTCCACAATCATTGTTTGCTGGACACACCCACTTGAGAGAGACACACTATCACCATGATTTATTAGAATACTCTATGTGCTTCACTTATATGTTCTGAGCTTAGCAGTTGCTCTAGTACTTCAGTTATATCTTTTAGAGCATGATGGCATATAGATTTTATAGAAACAATTGCACTCTCATTCTTCACTTATATTTGTTTGAGCGTTAATAAACAATGACGATAATGTGCATTAGTTATAAGACTAGGACAAAAGTAATAAGTATTGAATGAGTGCATAATCAAAACCAAATGTAGCACATAAAAGAGAAATCATGGTTAATGATACTAATGTGGTAATGTGAAATAGCATGAGTGCATGATCATTGGCTAATAAGAGTATCGTGAATTAGAGGTTGTTAAATTGTTGTTCATCCAAATTTTTCATTGCATGGTGATGATTTGTGGGCATACTTATTCCTCGTTGTAATCCTAGTCGTGTTTTGGTAATAAAATCTTGCAATAAGTATGTGAGTTATTTATGACTAATGTGAATCCATGGATATACGCACTCTCACTTCCACATATTTGCTAGCCACTTCGGTACCGTGCATTGCCCATTCTCACCTCAAGGACCGGTGCAACTTTTGGCCGGTGCATCCAAACCCCGTGATATGATACGCTCTGTTGCAGATAAGCCTAATTATACCTTCCTCAAAACAGATACCATACCTACTTATCATGACATTTCCATAGCCATTCCGAGATATATTACCATGCAACTTTCATCGTCACATCATATGACTAATGCTTTCATTGTCATATTGCTTTGCATGATCATATAAGCTGACATAGTATTTCTGGCAAAGCCATCGTTTGGCAATTTTGTATACATGTTACGCTTGATCATTGCACATCCTGGTACGCTACCAGAGGCATTCATATAGAGTCATACATTTTTCATGCTGAGTTGGAACTAAATAAAAGCGTGACGATCATCATTATTTAGGGCACTGTCTCAGTGAGGAAAGGATGATGGAGACAATGATTCCACCACAAGTCGGGATGAGACTCCAGACGAAAAATAAAAGAAAAGAGAAAAAAGAGGAAAAGAAAAAAGGAGAAAAAAAATGAGAGAAAATGAGAGAAAAGAGAGAAGGGACAATGCTACTACCTCTTATTCCACACTTGTGCCTCAAAGTGGCACCATGTTCTTCATATAGAGAGTCTCTTGTTTTATCACTTCCATATATCAGTGAGAAATTTTCATTATAGAACTTGGCTTGTATATTCCTTTGACGAGCTTCCTAAAATGCCCGAGGTCTTCATGAGCAAGTAAGTTAGTTGCTCACCCAGTTAGCTTCTGTTGAACTTTCATGCACTTATAGCTCTAGTGCATCCGTTGCATGGAAATCCCTACTCCTCGCATTGATTCTATTGATGGGCATCTCCATAGCCCGTTGATACGCCTAGTTGATGCGAGACTTTCTTCTCCACTTTTACCCCTTTGAAACCTACCACCATATTCTATTCCACATTTATGCTATATCCATGGTTCATGCTCATATATTGTGCAAGTAATAAGAAGCCAAAGCGCGTTAAAAAGTATGTTCCAATTGCCTGACTTGACACCATGGTGCTTGACATTCTTATTTATGTGGTGAGGATGGAGCCATGCGATGCTAATATGATAAAATGAATATGGGATGAACATTCTTTAAGGATCGTATGCTTTGAAACTTGATGGTTATTTGCTTATCTTTATAAATATTACTATGTTGATGTTTATGAGTTCGTCGTTTCTCAATGATCGAAATTACAATAGATTACATGTCGGGTAGCATGTCACATCAAAAATTCTGTTTTTATCATTTACCTACTCGAGGACGAGAAGGAATTAATCTTGGGGGTGCTGATACGTCTCGAATGTATATTTTTTTATTGCTACATGATATTATATTATCATTTTAGGTTACTTTTTGGGTGTTTATCTACCAATTAATATTATTTTTGAGCACTAACCAATTAACCCAGTGCGCATTGCTAGTTGTTGTTTTCTGCATGTTTTTGGTTTTTCAGGTTTACAGTACCAAACGAAGTCCAATTGCCCCGAAACTTTAATATGATTTTTTCTGGACCAAAATAAGACCTGGAAGCTTTGGGAGGAGACCGGAGGCCGCACAAGGGCGCCACCACATAACAGGGCATGCCTAGGGGGGTGGTCGTGCCCTGTTGTGTGGCGGGGTCCCTTGCACCTCCTGCTGACCCTCTTCACTCTATAAATCATCTACAATCGCAAAACCCCTAGGGGGACTCCCCAAAACTTTTTCCGTCACCGCAAGTCTCTGTTCTGCCGTGTGCCCATCCAGGGCCCTGTTCTGGTGCCCTTTCGAAGGGGGGGGTCGATCATGGGGGGCCTCTACATCAACCTTGCTGCTCCCATGGTGATGTGTGAGTAGTCCCCATAGACCTACGGGTCTGTAGTTAGTACCTAGATGAATCTCTCTCTCTTGATCTTCAATACAATGATGATCACATCTTTGCTTTGATCTATCCGATGCATTTCTTTTGTGCGGTGCGTTTGTTGGGACCCGAGGAATTGTGAGTTTATGTTCAGATTATTCATGATAAAAGATTTGAGTATTCTTTGAAATCTATTAAGATTCTTATTTGCATGATCATTATAGCTTCGTAAATCTCTCCGATCTGTTGATTTGCTTTAGCCAAGTGGATTGATCCTTCTTCAATGAGAGGGGCACGTTGTAGTGGGTTCAATTTGGCAGTGCTCTATATCCCAGTAACAAAAAGGGAGAATACATGTGTTTGTATTGTTTCCACTAAGGATAAAACGATGGGGTTAATTCATATTGATTGAATTCTCTTTGTCTACATCGTGTCATTGTTCTCCAAGCATTAATCTGTTTTACTTAAGACTCTAGATGGATGCTGGATAGCGGTCGATGGGTGGAGTAATAGTAATAGGTGCAGGCAGGAGTCAACCTATTTGCTTATGGACGTGATGCCTATATACACATGATCATTGCCGTGAATATCACATAACTATGTGCTTTTCTATCAATTGCCCAACAGTAATTTGTTTACCCATTGTATGCTTATTTTCATGAGAGATGCCACTAGGGAAATCTATGTCCCCTGGGTCTATTCACTTATAAGTTTAGAAATGCTTAAATATCTTGCTACCATTTATTTGTTTTCTATTTATTTTGCAATTTACAATTATCTACCTTCAACCACACTACTTATAAGCTTGCAAAAACGAGTCCAAGGGGTTTGGCAACAATCTTGCCCATGTTGGGTGCAAGTGTTTGCTTCTTTTTGTGCAATCGCTGAAGACGGGGGTTGGTTGTTACTCCTATTGATTCAATAAACCTTGGTTCTCTACTGAGGGAAATACTTACCTGTATTGTGTTGCATCACCCGTTCCTCTTCACGGAAAACCCAACGCAGATCACAAGTATCAGTAGGCGATCTCATTGCCCTTACAAACTCCTTGATTCATCTCCACAATATCCGGAGGCTCCCAAGTGACACCTAACCAATCTAGGAGACATCACTCTTCAAAAGGTAGTAAACACTATAAAAAACACTTTCGTGATAATGTGTGTTTGTCACGGTACGTTACGTTTTCTGTCACGCATGTACATCCATGATGATTTCATGATGGAACGAAGATAATCATACATGTGTTGTCGTAGAAGTGTTCCATGACAATACTCAAATTATCATCACAGAAGTGTCCCTTCCATGACGATAAATAGCGCATCATAGAAGTGATTTGACCAAGGGTAACTGACATGTGGTAGCCACCATAACAGGTAGACCAATGATGATTTTTGACTTATCATTATCTCATTCGACAAAGGATCCATTTGTTGGCTCTACGTTGTGGCAGATGTCATCCACCCGATGGACAAGACGCGCCTATCAAACATCGACACGTGGCACAACCCAATAGTGGCCCATTTATGCTATAAAGGCCGACCCAATTGAAGGCCCATAAGATTTGATTAGGTACTGGTGCCCTGGCCCACTAGTAGCCCGCTTGAACATGGCCCATTGACGGCCTCCCGCTAGTTAAGACCCGTTAATTGTCCTCTCAATCTTTGGGCCCCATTACGTCCCAATGTGTTTTTGGCCTGTTAGAGGCGCGATGTAGAAACGAGCCCATTTCAGCTCGATCTGTCTTTCGGCCTGGTAATGGCTCGTGTTGCACACGGGCCACTTATCGTCCGACGTGGCAGCCGACCCATTAACAACTTGTGATCTTGGTGGTGACATTTCAGCCCATCCCGACTTTGGGCATGTTAAAGGCATTTCGTATATTTCGGCCCGTTGGTGGCTCTACTAAGCTTTCGGCCTTCTAAAGATCTGTGATGTGATTGGGCCAACGAAGGCCCGAGGTATATTTTGACGTGATAACGGCCCATGGTGTAACTAGGCCAATAATTGCCTTGTATTTTTAGCCTGCTAAATGCTCGTGGACTACTTTTCAAAATTAAGGCCCAACATGCTTTTCGACCTGCTAAAAGTCCATGACGTCTTCTGGTCCAACTCAGGCTAGAGGTATATTAAGCCTTGATAACCCACAAATGTAGGGGGGCGTTTGTAGCCTTTTTCGATAAATAAGAGTGTCGAACCCAACGAGGAGCTAAAGGTAGAACAAATATCCCCTCAAGTTCTATCGACCATCGATACAACTCTATGCACACTTTAACATTTGCTTTACCTAGAACAAGTATGAAACTATTTTGTAGGTGATAGGATATTTTGCACGAATAAAACTAGAATTACTTTGTGGGAATAAAACTATGAGTAAATTGCAAGAAAAAAAGTTAGTTGTTGAGTAGAAAGTTTTTGTGAAACAAGAAGGTTATTTGTCCCTAGGAAGTTGATAACTAGACCGATAATAATTATTGCAATTTTATATGAGGGAAAGGCATGAGCTAACATACCTTCCGTCCTTGGATCATATGGATTCATGATTGGAACTCTAGCAAGCATCCACAACTACCAAAGATCATTAAGGTAAACCCCAACCATAGCATTAACCATCAAGTCCTCTTTACTCCCATACGCAACAACCCACCTACTCGGGTCCGTGCTTTTGTCACTCATGCCAACCACCATAAGCAACTCATGAACATATTGCAACAGCCTAAAGCGGGTCCCTCATGTTTGCGCAACACGGAGGGCACCATAGGACAACACCAAAATAAAACATACAATGCATACCAACCACGATCATCAATTAGCCCATAGGACAAAACGGATCTACTCAAACATCATAGGATAGCCACATATCATTGGGAATTAATATATGGGGTTGAGAACCATGTTTAAGTAGATATTACAATAGTGAAGAGATGTGTTACACCGCTACATAGAGAGGGAGAGATTTTGTGTTGACGGCGACGAAGTTGTTGGTGTAGATTGCCGCCACGATGATTGCGCCGGCGGTGTTTCGGCGCCACCGGGAGAGAGAGGGGAGCCCCCTCCTTCTTCTTCTTAATTGGCCTACCCCTAGATGGGAGGAGATCTCCCCCTTTGGTCCATGGCCTCCATGGTGGCGGAGGGGTGGGAGCCCCTTCGAGATTTGATCTCCCTCTTTGTTTGCTTCGATTTCGCGCTCCTGTTTTCTATCCAAAAACCATTTCTTATATTCCCGGAGATCCGTAACTCTGATTGCGCTAAGATTTTAACACCTTTTTTTGGATATATGCTTCCTTGCACCCGAAGTAGAGCTCCAACCGCTTTACGAGGTGACCACAACGCACCACCACGCGCTTGGCCCCTAGGGCGTGCCCTGGTGTCTTGTGGTGGTTGTGGGCCTCCTTTTGCGTTGATTCCACCTCCCAAAAATCACAAATATTCCAAAAATAATTATCCATAATTTTTTATCGCATTTGGACTTCGTTTGATATGGATATTCCGTGAAACAAAAAAACATGCAACAAATAGGAACCGACAGTGGGCACTGGATCAATATGTTAGTACAATAAATCATATAAAATGCTGCCAAAAATATGTGAAAGTTGTATAATATTGGCATGAAACAATCAAAAATTATAGATACGGCGGAGACGTATCAGCATCCCCAAACTTAATTCCTGCTCATCCTCTAGTAGGTAAAGGATAAAAAGATAAATTTGGATGTGGAATGCTACCTAACATAATCTTGATCATAAATCTAATCATGGCATGAATATTAAGACATGTGTGCTTCAAAGCAATAGCCTATAATTTGGCATAAAGACATTAATACTTAGGCATCCCAACAAACAATCATGTCTTTCAAAATATCAAGGCTAAAGAACGCTATCCCCATAGAATCATATAACCTTGTCATGCTCTGTCTTCTTAACACAAAGTATAAATCATGTACGACCCCGGTGTCAGCCAAGCAACTGGTTCATACTTTTTAATGCGCTTCAACATTTTCAACTGTCATGCAATACATGAGAACAAACCATGGATATAGCACTATGGGTGGAATAGAATGCGGTGGTAGACATTAATATAGAGAAGACAAGAAATAAGATAGTCTCACATCAAAGTGGCTAATCAACGGACTATGGAGATGCCCATCAATTGATATCAATGCGAGGAGTAGGGATTGCCATGCAACGGATGCACTAAGAGCTATAAGTTTATGAAATCTCAATATGAAAACTAAGTGGATGTGCATCTAACTCTATAATGAAAGATTCCCACTAGTATATGAAAGTGACAACATAGGAGACTATCTATATGAAAAACATGGTGCTACTTTGAAGCACAAGTGTGGAATTCGCATGCCCCTTCTCTCTTTGCCTCTCATTTTTATTTTTTTCTCTTTTTATATATATTTGTCCGGAGCCTCATCCCAACTTGTGGGGCAATCATAGTTTCCATCATCCTTTCCTCACTAGGACATGCTCTAATAATGAATAACGATGATCATCACACTTCTATTTACTTACAACTCAATATTACAACTCGATAGTAAAAAAATATGACTCAATATGAATCCTATAGCAGTGTACCAGGATGTGCAATGATCTAGTGTAACAAAGATATCAAAACATGGAACAATCCATGGAAACATCATGCTAGCTATCTTACAATCATGTAAAGCAATATGACAATGAATGCTCAAGTCATCAAAACGGAATCGGTGGAAGTTGCATGGGAACATATCTTGGAAGGGCTATGGAAATGCCATACTAGGTAGGTATGGTGGATGTTTTCAGGAAGATATAATAAGGCTTGTGTGTGATAGAGCGTATCATATTATGGGGTTTGGATGCACCGACAAAGTTTGCACCGACTCTCGAGGTGAGAAAGGGCAATTCATGGTACCATAGAGGCTAGCAAATTGTGTAAAGGTAAGAGTGTGTATAATCCATGGACTCAGATTACTCATAAAGAACTCACATACTTATTGCAAAAGTTTATTAGCCCTCGAAGCAAAGTATTACTATGCATGCTCCTAGGGGGGAGTGAGGGAGTCCTGGTTTAAGGGGTCCTCGGGTGTCCGACCTGTTTCTCATAGGCCGGACTATATGGGCCATTACCGAGCATTAGATTGATCGAAGGCCCTGTCTCAAGGAAGGAAGCTTTGGAAATCATGGGCTGTCCTCCAAGATTGGAATAGTGGATAGGCATGTTTTTCCTTCTATGTGTAACCGACCATGTGTAAACCCTAGGTACCCTCGGCGTCTATATAAGCCGGAGGGTTTAGGTGGTAGACCAGGACAACTCATCTAGGGTTTAGCTATTCGATCTCGAGGTAGATCAACTCTGTAACCTACACATCATCAATATAATCAAGCAGGACATAGGGTTTTACCTCCATAGGAGGGCCCGAACCTGGGTAAACATCATCTCCTTCGTCCCCTATTACCATTGATCCTAGTCTCACAGCTCGGGACCCCCTACCCGAGATCCGCTAGTTTTGACACTGACATTGGTGCTTTCATTGAAATTGCCACTGTTGAGGATTTAACCGAGAGGTTGGACTATGCCTCCTAGGAGGCAGAATACATGGATGAGGAAGATTGCGTCCCTACCCCCGTCAACACAGGGCGATGGGCTGCTACCTCAACGTACAATGTCTACATGGTGGACACTCTAGCCGCCAATGGTTAGCATACACCTAAAACTGATGGCAAAAACTTGGGTGAACCGCCGTCAAGATGCCGGAAGCCGCATAAATGATCAAAGGGAAAAAAGGGAAGAAAAACTATCATCGACACCGGGGACGGAGATGCCCCCGAAGACCTCGGTGATCCCGATATCCCCGAACACTCGCTAGAGGGTTAGGAGAGACCAGAAGATCAAATCAACAACGATGACCTAAATGATTTCGAGGACGACAATTACCCTCCTGTCAAGGAGGAGGACATTCCGGAAGCCGATGACTTTGCCATCGCCAATAACCTCGAAGATCAGGAACTATTGTAGCGACCCGACCTGAAAGGTCAAGTCTCCGGTGTTTCCGTACCATCCCAAGATCATGCTGGTACACACACGGTACATCCATGTATATATCAAAAGGAAATCACACAACATTATATTAATCGAAATCTCATATCGAGTCCTTTATTACAATAAAAATTACAATAAAGTGGCTAAAAGCCAACTCATGAGAATATCTAAATCTTGCGGAAGCGTTGAAGGTAGATGAGTCCATCTGACTCCAAGGGCATCTCACTGAGCATAGAACGTGTCCTCACTCCTGGTCGGAAAAGTACTCTGCAACATGATACGTTGCAGCCATGTAGGTCAGCATATGGAATATGCTGGCAAAGTCACAGTAGAGGTGTGAAAATAATCAGCTAGTCTATATGCATATATGGCAGGTGGGGTGGTAAGTTTTTGCATAAAGCCAATTTTTCCTACATCAAAAAAGGGCTAAGCAAAATATTACTAAGTTGGTTGATTAATGAGATGGTTCCACCAACCAATTCTCATTCCCAAAATTATTAATACCCACATCATCATTATTAATTGTGTTGAGAGTTCCGGAAGTTTCAATTCCTTTGGCTCAAGTCGTCCATGACCGTGGACACGGCTAATCGATTAGGTTTGGAATACTCTGCAGAGTTTTGCACACGTTCCCCACAAGATTTGGTCGCCTCCGTTTGATTTCTCGCACTTCAAGGTGTTTGAGAAACGGATGACCAAAACATGGTCTTCCAAAGGGTTTCCCTGCGACTCTGTCGGTGCCCATCCTTTCCTACCGTTCTTCTACCTCTCGTAGCACCGCCTGTCTAGGGTCACCACGATATCCAACCAAGCCAGAGCCCATAATGACTTGTGGCTGTGCAGGTAAGCCTTGGGTTTTAAAGCATCCATCCATCTCTTTGTGCCTGGGTGGACCTTTCTGCGTGAATACTGGCCATCTCCAGCATCACCTAGGCAAATCCACTGGTTTCTCCAGGGTGCCGTTCAACCATCATCCACCCAGAGGTATGTTGAAAACTCGGAGTCTTAAATCTTGATCATTATGTAGGTCTTGAAATTATTAACTCTCTCAACTCTCATGAATCACACAACCAACCCCGTCTACTAATAGCATAGCAAAAGGTAAAACAACGTTTCCCGGGGCCAATGTGTCAAGAGGTTGAGGGGGTACCTACCACATGATACTACTACAATGTAACCAAGTTTCCAACTAACCTATCTTGCATGCAATTGGGGAGATGGTAGAACAAATGCATATAAAACATGGGTAAAAATATGATCAAAGTGACTTGCCTGATTGATGATCTTCGTACGTGAGTGACTCTAAGTAACAAGCTTCGCACTCCGGATAATCTAACGAAGCAAACAAGCACTCAATAAGCATACAACAGAATATTGTAACTCACAAACATCAACCAAGAACTAGTAAACAATCAAGACAAAACAATGCACAAATCTCAAGTAAGAAAACACACAAAGTTTTGTTTTCAAAAGGTGAGGAATGAAAACACTACTGACATAATGAAACCATTTGTAATAACAAAACAATTGTTGTCAGCAAGGAAACAATAGAATATTTTATTAATAAACAGAATACAATCAATTTAAGTTTTGTTGGGAAAACTTTTAGTAAAGTTTGTAAAAGTTTTGATAAACACTATATGAATCAACTATAGTTATATTAACAAAAGAATGAAAAACTAAACTTATTATTTATTTGTAAAACATGTTCTTGATAGAAAATAATTTACTACTAAATCTGTCTTAGAAAACAGAAACAAAATATACAAAACTTTGTTTGAAAGCAAAACTATTACTAGTTAGTTGTTTTAGTCAAAATAAACCTATTTGAAAATAAGTTGTGATTCCTATGTTAAATAAAATTAAACTAAGCAAATTTATATTTTTATATCAACAATGAGTGAAGACACTAAGTGTTTACTACAAAACCTAATAAACAAATAAAACCAAATTCTAAAAAAAACTAATTAAAATCAAGTTTATAAAACTATATTATAATACTAGACAGATTCTGTTTTTGGTTAAAACACTAATCAAATATATCCTGAAAATCCTCAAACTAAACATGAAGATAGTCCTAACCAATACCAAACAGTAGCAAAAAGATTCATATCAAAATCTATTTTCAAACTCTAGTTATTCAGATTTGAAGATTTTGAGCAAATTTGATTAAATTCAAATTTTATAGTTCAAATTTGAAATTTAAAAGTACAGGGTGAAACTACATGAAAAATGTGAGCTATTGCAAAAAGAATCAACTCAAAACACTAAATAGATTAAAAGATATAAGCAAAACAATTTTTAAAAACATTCTGTTAATTAAAACAAAAATTGAAAAAGGAAAATAATTTGCGACGGTCAGGGGGCTACGTGGCGCTGTCCGATTGGCTAAGGGGGGTGTGCGCTCGAGGATTACGGGCGGGCAACCGATTGGAAGAGGATACCGGTTCGGAATAAATCCGATCTAATCACGGTCGTTGATTCGGGATCCGATGGTCGAGGGAGCTTACGGGGAGAGGTTGCCGGCGTCGGGGTTTCTCCGGCGATCCGAAGGTGGCGAGGACGACAGCGAGGCGTTCCGGTGGTCGGGGAAGACGGGGAAATGGTCCGGGCGACGGCAACGGGCCTCCGAAGTCGATTGGTGGCGACGGTGGGGCGAACGGTGGTCGGAGACGGTGGCTACGCTCGACGGCGAGGTCTGGTGAGGGTGGGAGCTCCGGTGAGCAATTGGGGCAGCGTCTCGGCGAGAGAGAGGGGCTCGGGGGGGGGGGGAATGGATGCAGGGAAGTGGCCGGCTTATATAGAGGGTGCGGGGAGTGAGAGGGAGTGATGATCCGCGGAGGTGGAAGAAACGGCCGGCGAGGGTCCGGCGCGCGCGGGGAAGGAAGGGGACGACCGTGCGAGAGAAACGGTCGGACGGGTGGGGTCCAGCGTCAGAGAGAGAGGGAGGCGTTACTGCGCTCGGTCGGCCGACCGGTAACGGTCTCGGCTTTTAAAGCCGGTAGGCCGGCCCGTTTAATACCGGAAACGGTTACCGTTTCTTTTTAATAAAATTCCAGAGACATTCAAAAGCTTTTAAAGCATTCAAATCGTCTCTAAATATAGAGGTATTATATATCAAAATTAACAGAATAATAAATTCTATTTAATGAACATTTCTATTCTGTCATTTGAACACTTTGAAAAAAAATAATATTTTCAGAAATTGCCTAATTGTTTTTAAACCCTTTTTGCAAATATTTTCAAAATAACCCCTGGTTATTTTTGTTCAAATAAACCACCAATTAGTCCCTGGTGTGGAGTGTCATGTTCCTCCTCTCTTATTTGAACTTTTAACCAAAATTTCAAATAGGTGAAAGCAACTTAGGGAAAAGTAGAAAGGTCTTTCAGAAAGTCAGAAAAGGCATTTCAGCTATCACATAAAATCAAGCAATGATGCTGCTAGATGCATAGCTATAATCATAACATTCCAAAATGAAATTTTGGGATGTTACAAACCTACCCACCTTAAGATGAATCTCGCCCTCGAGATTCGGGTTGGCTAGAAAATAGGTGCGGATGGTCTCTACGAAGATCTTCTTCGCGTTCCCAGGTGGCTTCTTCCTCGGTGTGGTGACTCCACAGAACTTTGCAGAACTTGATAATCTTGCTGCGGGTAACTCGGTTGGCAGTCTCGAGGATTCTGACAGGCTTCTCCTCGTAGGTCAGATCATTGTCAAGTTGTATGGCCTCTAGGGGCACGGTGTCTCGCAAAGGGATGTCAGCCATCTCAGCATGACATTTCTTCAGCTGGGAAACATGGAACACATCATGAACCTCGGATAATCCTTCCGGCAATTCCAGTTTGTATGCAACTTTGCCTCTACGTTCAAGAATTTTGTAGGGGCCTATGAATCTGGGTGCTAATTTTCCTTTAACACCAAATCTCTTGATTCCTCGAAGCGGGGATACACGAAGATATGCTCTGTCTCCCACTTCATACGTCACTTCTTTACGTTTGCTGTCAGCATAACTCTTCTGTCGAGATTGAGCTATCTTGAGTCTGTCACGAATCAACTTGACTTTCTCTTCAGAATCTCGGATAAGGTCGGGACCAAAAAGTTTTCGGTCTCCAACACCATCCCACGTCAGTGGTGTTCTGCATCTCCTTCCGTATAAAGCTTCGAAAGGGGCCATCTTTAGACTGGTCTGATAACTGTTGTTGTATGAGAATTCTGCGTAAGGCAAGTTATCGTCCCAACTAGAACCATAGTCTAGTGCACAAGCTCTCAACATGTCTTCCAGAATCTGGTTGACTCTCTCAGTCTGTCCATCTGTCTGCGGATGAAAGGCTGTACTGAACTCTAGCCTTGTACCCAAAGTTTCATGTAACTGATGGCAAAACTTTGAGGTAAACTGTGTTCCTCTATCTGACACGATACTCCTCGGAACTCCATGCAGACATACGATCCTGGTCATATATATCTTGGCTAGCTTAGCACTGGTATAAGTGGTTTTCACTGGAATGAAATGAGCTACCTTGGTCAAGCGATCTACCACTACCCAGATGGAATCATAACCTGAACGGGTCCTGGGCAATCCTGTGATGAAATCCATACCAAGCTTTACCCATTTCCACTCGGGTATCGGCAAAGGTTGGAGTAACCCTGCTGGTTTCTGATGTTTTGCCTTTACTCTCTGACAAACATCACATATTGCAACATGTTCCGCAACATCTTTCTTCATACCTGTCCACCAATAACTTTCCTTTAAATCCAGATACATCTTGGTATTGCCTGGGTGTATCGAGTAAGGTGAATCGTGGGCTTCCTGAAGTATCAACTTCCTGAGCTCTGGTTCATTGGGCACATAGATTCGGTTCTCAAACCACAAAGTTCCGTGTTCATCCTCACGAAAACCTTTAGCTTTACCATCTTCCATTCTCTGTTTAATCTCAGCTATCTCCTTGTCCAATTTCTAGGCTTCATGAATTCTTTCGGTCAAGGTGGACAGAATTTCCAGTGTAGCAACATATCCTCTTGGAACTATCTCTAGCTTGAGCTCTCTGAGACCATCGACTAACTCTTGAGGTAATCCTCCAGCTGTGAGTGTGTTCACATAAGTTTTACGACTCAAGGCATCGGCTACAACATTAGCCTTACCTGGATGGTAGTGTAATCTCATGTCATAGTCCTTGATTAACTCTAACCATCGTCTCTGTGTGAGGTTCAACTCTTTCTGCGTGAAAATATACTTCAGGCTCTTATGGTCGGTGTAAACATCACAACTGTTTCCGATAAGGATATGTCTCCAAGTCTTGAGTGCGTGCACTACGGCTGCTAGTTCCAAATCATGCGTGGCATAATTCAACTCACGAGGTCGTAGTTGTCTGGATGCATAGGCTACAACTTTTCCATCCTGCATAAGTACTCCTCCAAGTCCTTGACGTGAAGCATCACAGTAAACCTGGAAGTCCTTCCGAATATTGGGCAAAATCAACACTGGGGCTGTGACCAAACGTTCCTTTAACTCTTGGAAACTGGTTTCACATTCCTCGGTCCAAACATACTTGGATTCTTTCTTCAACAACTCTGTCATGGGCTTGGAAATCTTTGAGAAATTCTCAATGAATCTCCGGTAATATCCGGCAAGTCCGAGGAAACTGCGGATCTCCTTAACTGAGGTAGGGGACTTCCACTCGGTGACGGCTTCAACCTTAGCAGGGTCCACTGCTATTCCATCTCCGGAAATAACATGTCCAAGGAATCCGACTTCCGTCAGCCAAAATTCACATTTGCTGAACTTGGCATATAGTTGATGCTCTCTCAGCTTCTCCAGAACTAAACGCAAATGTTCCTTATGCTCTTCCTCGTTCTTGGAGAATATTAGAATGTCATCGATGAACACCACAACAAACTTGTCTAGGTATTCCATGAATACTTTGTTCATCAAATTCATGAAGTAGGCAGGAGCATTAGTCAATCCAAAAGACATGACCGTATACTTATACAAGCCATACCTCGTGGTGAAAGCTGTTTTGGGTATATCCTGTTCACGAATTTTCAACTGGTGATACCCTGATCGAAGATCGATCTTGGAGAATACTTTGGCTCCTACGAGCTGATCAAACAAATCATTAATCATCGGCAGAGGGTACTTGTTCTTGATAGTCACCTCGTTCAAGGCACGATAATCGACTACCATTCTCAAGGTTTTATCCTTCTTCTCCACCAAAAGAACTGGGGCTCCCCAAGGTGAAGAACTTGGGCGAATATAACCTTTGTCCAATAACTCCTTAATTTTCTTCTTGATTTCCAACAGATCATTTGCGGGCATCCGATAGGGTCTCTTGGAAATTGGGGTTGTCCCTGGCTGTAGCTCTATTAGGAACTCAATCTCCCTATCTGGTGGCATGCCTGGTAATTCTTCTGGAAATACATCTAGAAAGTCTTTTACCACAGGTACTTTCTCCTGAACAACTCCTGTGAGGGCATTTAACCTAGCACTCATACGTGTGCGTCGGGATACATACTTAATCCTCTTGTTCTCCGGGGTGGTGAGTGAAACAGACTTGCTAGGGCAATCAAGATTTCCTTCATACTTGGTCATCCAATCCATGCCTAGGATTACATCCAATCCCTGGGATTCTAAGAGGATGAGGTCGGTAGAAAAAACATGGTTTCCTATATTGAGTTTCAAGGCATGGCATCCTATCCCTGCCATCATCATACCTCCTGGGGAACTGACCTTAATAGGCTGGCTAAGGGTTTTGGTGGGCAAGCCATACTTATCCACAACTACCCTTGATATGAATGAATGAGTTGCACCAGAATCAAAAAGTACTGTAACAGGACGTGAATGCAATATAAACTTACCAACCACAGTCTCGGGTTGATCATAGACTTCTTCCACGTCGAGATGGTTCACCTGGGCACGAGGAAAAAGGTCTGGCTTCTTGGCTGCGGAATTGCCATTGTTGTTGCCGTTTCCACTGCCTTGCTTGCTCTGGGAACACTCAGTAGCATAGTGCCCTGTCTTCTGGCACTTGAAACAGGTGATGTGACTCAGATCCTTCTGAGTAGGAACTTGACGGTGCTGGTTGTTGTTCCCATTCCTATTGTCAGTCTTGAAATTGCCAAGGTTGGGACGGTTGTTCCCATTTCCTCCATGATGGTGGCCTCCATGGTTGTGCACAGCATGAGTGTGCTTTCCAAACTTACTGTTTCCTGATCCGGTATTCCCTGAGTACGGGGAGTAGCGAAGCTTCTGATGAGCTCCAGAGTTGAACTTCCCCTGAGTGTACTTCCTCTTGCGGTTCTCAATCTGCTGCTGTTTACCTTCCAGAATAAGTGCCTTATCCACCAGCTCTTGGTAGTTGTTGAAATTAGCCACTACCAGCTGCATGCTCAACTCATGGTTGAGTCCTTCCAGAAATTTCTCTTGCTTGGCCGCATCATCGGCCACGTCTCCTGGTGCATAACGGGCCAATGTGTTGAAGTCGTCCACGTACTGGGCCACAGAGCGATTACCCTGGCGCAAGTTGCGAAACTCGCGCTTCTTTAGACTCATGGCTCCAGCTGAAACATGAGCGGTGCGGAAAACAAGCTTGAACTGCTCCCAAGTCACATCTGCAATAGGATAAGGGGTGGTGTAGTTCTCCCACCATGAAGCTGCTGGTCCTTCCAGTTGATGTGCGGCAAATCGCACCTTCTCAGCATCAGTACATCCAGCGGTGACAAGTTCTCTCTCCATCCTACGGAGCCAGTCATCTGCCACAATGGGCTCAGTGCTGCTGGAGAAAGTTGGAGGATTCAACCTCAGAAAACGGGTGAGATTGTCAGCCTGGGGTGGATGTTGGTGGTTCTGGTTGTTGGTCTGATTCTGAATCAATAACTGCATCAGTGCATTCTGCTGCTGAAGGAGTTGAGTGAGTTCCGGTGGAAAAGTGAAATCGGTCTCACGTCGTGGAGGCATCTTGCTGTTTTCAGAGGGATGAGAATTAGAATAGAACAAGGGTCTAGAAGAATTTCACTACCCAGATGCAATGCAACAAACATATCACACCAAACACTCATTCACTTATTCAATCAATGTCAAACATCGGGAATACAAATCTCAAACAACTAAGCATCGACCTACGCTTTAACGATGAAAATAAAAGATACATGGAGGGCATAACTAATGTTTTTCCTCAGAAGTGCATAGTCGTAGGTCCTCCGATGGTGCTTTCCTCATAGTCTTCATCGTCGCTGATGAAGGGTGCCATGTCTCCTTCGGGATGAAGGTTTTCCCCCATGTCTAGATGCTCCTCCCGAGTTGCGATGTGTGCATTTTGCTCATCAATCCTCTCTAGGAAGTCCTTCACTTCATGCTCGTGTTCATAGTTGGCCTCTCGTAGATCAGCTTCAAGGTCCAGCTCGTGGTTCATCAGATTCTTGATTGTCTTTGTATCAGCACGAACTCGAAGCTCCAGAGTCCTGATGTGAGTCTCCAGGGTCTGGATATAGGAAATAGTGGTGTCTGCAGTGGGAGGAGTTATGATGTTTCCATTGGCATCTCTGCGACAAACCACGCTGAGTCCTGGTGAAATGGTTCCACCTCTGTATTCCTCCTGAATACGTCCAAGGACACGATGAATGGCCATGTCTCTTCCAAGTATCCAACTGGGTGCCACGAACTTGAGATCTATGGGTTCCTTCCGATTCCCAAAAGTCTTCCCTGGGATATGCACCTCGATCCTGTAGCGTCCATCTTGGGGAAATGACATGATAGGAATCCCGGTGATGCTCGGCAAAGCAATCCTTACGTCCTTGGCGATCCTCATCAGCTCCTTACCAAAGGGCATCGTTGCGTCAGGCTGGCAAAACTCCGTGATCAACACTGTGATGAAGGTGGCCATCTATAAATTTTGAAATAATCGGAGAGGAGTCAGAAACGAATAGATGAGAGTATAAGATATTTAAAGACAAAGAGAAACAATCCCAAGGCTTTCCAATCCTAGAGGTTACGTCCTACGGTCAACGTGTGCTCTGATACCATTTCTGTAGCGACCCGACCTGAAAGGTCAAGTCTCCGGTGTTTCCGTACCATCCCAAGATCATGCTGGTACACACACGGTACATCCATGTATATATCAAAGGGAAATCACACAGCATTATATTAATCGAAATCTCATATCGAGTCCTTTATTACAATAAAAATTACAATAAAGTGGCTAAAAGCCAACTCATGAGAATATCTAAATCTTGCGGAAGCGTTGAAGGTAGATGAGTCCATCTGACTCCAAGGGCATCTCACTGAGCATAGAACGTGTCCTCACTCCTGGTCGGAAAAGTACTCTACAACATGATACGTTGCAGCCATGTAGGTCAGCATATGGAATATGCCGGCAAAGTCACAGTAGAGGTGTGAAAATAATCAGCTAGTCTATATGCATATATGGCAGGTGGGGTGGTAAGTTTTTGCATAAAGCCAATTTTTCCTACATCAAAAAAAAGGGCTAAGCAAAATATTACTAAGTTGGTTGATTAATGAGATGGTTCCACCAACCAATTCTCATTCCCAAAATTATTAATACCCACATCATCATTATTAATTGTGTTGAGAGTTCCGGAAGTTTCAATTCCTTTGGCTCAAGTCGTCCATGACCGTGGACACGGCTAATCGATTAGGTTTGGAATACTCTGCAGAGTTTTGCACACGTTCCCCACAAGATTTGGTCGCCTCCGTTTGATTTCTCGCACTTCAGGGTGTTTGAGAAACGGATGACCAAAACATGGTCTTCCAAAGGGTTTCCCTGCGACTCTGTCGGTGCCCATCCTTTCCTACTGTTCTTCTACCTCTCGTAGCACCACGTGTCCAGGGTCACCACGATATCCAACCAAGCCAGAGCCCATAATGACTTGTGGCTGTGCAGGTAAGCCTTGGGTTTTAAAGCATCCATCCATCTCTTTGTGCCTGGGTGGATCTTTCCGCGTGAATACTGGCCATCTCCAGCATCACCTAGGCAAATCCACTGGTTTCTCCAGGGTGCCGTTCAACCATCATCCACCCAGAGGTATGTTGAAAACTCGGAGTCTTAAATCTTGATCATTATGTAGGTCTTGAAATTATTAACTCTCTCAACTCTCATGAATCACACAACCAACCCCGTCTACTAATAGCATAGCAAAAGGTAAAACAACGTTTCCCGGGGCCAATGTGTCAAGAGGTTGAGGGGGTACCTACCACATGATACTACTACAATGTAACCAAGTTTCCAACTAACCTATCTTGCATGCAATTGGGGAGATGGTAGAACAAATGCATATAAAACATGGGTAAAAATATGATCAAAGTGACTTGCCTGATTGATGATCTTCGTACGTGAGTGACTCTAAGTAACAAGCTTCGCACTCCGGATAATCTAACGAAGCAAACAAGCACTCAATAAGCATACAACAGAATATTGTAACTCACAAACATCAACCAAGAACTAGTAAACAATCAAGACAAAACAATGCACAAATCTCAAGTAAGAAAACACACAAAGTTTTGTTTTCAAAAGGTGAGGAATGAAAACACTACTGACATAATGAAACCATTTGTAATAACAAAACAATTGTTGTCAGCAAGGAAACAATAGAATATTTTATTAATAAACAGAATACAATCAATTTAAGTTTTGTTGGGAAAACTTTTAGTAAAGTTTGTAAAAGTTTTGATAAACACTATATGAATCAACTATAGTTATATTAACAAAAGAATGAAAAACTAAACTTATTATTTATTTGTAAAACATGTTCTTGATAGAAAATAATTTACTACTAAATCTGTCTTAGAAAACAGAAACAAAATATACAAAACTTTGTTTGAAAGCAAAACTATTACTAGTTAGTTGTTTTAGTCAAAATAAACCTATTTGAAAATAAGTTGTGATTCCTATGTTAAATAAAATTAAACTAAGCAAATTTATATTTTTATATTAACAGTGAGTGAAGACACTAAGTGTTTACTACAGAACCTAATAAACAAATAAAACCAAATTCTAAAACAAACTAATTAAAATCAAGTTTATAAAACTATATTATAATACTAGACAGATTCTGTTTTTGGTTAAAACACTAATCAAATATATCCTGAAAATCCTCAAACTAAACATGAAAATAGTCCTAACTAATACCAAACAGTAGCAAAAAGATTCATATCAAAATCTATTTTCAAACTCTAGTTATTCAGATTTGAAGATTTTGAGCAAATTTGATTAAATTCAAATTTTATAGTTCAAATTTGAAATTTAAAAGTACAGGGTGAAACTACATGAAAAATGTGAGCTAGTGCAAAAAGAATCAACTCAAAACACTAAATAGATTAAAAGATATAAGCAAAACAATTTTTAAAAACATTCTGTTAATTAAAACAAAAACTGAAAAAGGAAAATAATTTGCGACGGTCAGGGGGCTACGTGGCGCTGTCCGATTGGCTAAGGGGGGTGTGCGCTCGAGGATTACAGGCGGGCGACCGATTGGAAGAGGATACCGGTTCGGAATAAATCCGATCTAATCACGGTCGTTGATTCGGGATCCGATGGTCGAGGGAGCTTACGGGGAGAGGTTGCCGGCGTCGGGGTTTCTCCGGCGATCCGAAGGCGGCGAGGACGACGGCGAGGCATTCCGGTGGTCGGGGAAGATGGGGAAATGGTCCGAGCGACGGCGACGGGCCTCCGGAGTCGATTGGTGGCGACGGTGGGGCGAACGGTGGTCGGAGACGGTGGCTACGCTCGACGGCGAGGTCTGGTGAGGGTGGGAGCTCTGGTGAGCAATTGGGGCAGCGTCTTGGCGAGAGAGAGAGGGTCTCGGGGGGGGGGGGGGGAAATGGATGCGGGGAAGTGGCCGGCTTATATAGAGGGTGCGGGGAGTGAGAGGGAGTGATGATCCGCGGAGGTGGAAGAAACGGCCGGCGAGGGTCCGGCGCGCGCGGGGAAGGAAGGGGACGACCGTGCGAGAGAAACGGTCGGACGGGTGGGGTCCAGCGCCAGAGAGAGAGGGAGGCGTTACTGCGCTCGGTCGGCCGACCGGTAACGGTCTCGGCTTTTAAAGCCGGTGGGCCGGCCCGTTTAATACCGGAAACGGTTACCGTTTCTTTTTAATAAAATTCCAGAGACATTCAAAAGCTTTTAAAGCATTCAAATCGTCTCTAAATATAGAGGTATTATATATCAAAATTAACAGAATAATAAATGCTATTTAATGAACATTTCTATTCTGTCATTTGAACACTTTGAAAAAAATAATATTTTCAGAAATTGCCTAATTGTTTTTAAACCCTTTTTGCAAATATTTTCAAAATAACCCCTAGTTATTTTTGTTCAAATAAACCACCAATTAGTCCCTGGTGTGGAGTGTCATGTTCCTCCTCTCTTATTTAAACTTTTAACCAAAATTTCAAATAGGTGAAAGCAACTTAGGGAAAAGTAGAAAGGTCTTTCAGAAAGTCAGAAAAGGCATTTCAACTATCACATAAAATCAAGCAATGATGCTGCTAGATGCATAGCTATAATCATAACATTCCAAAATGAAATTTTGGGATGTTACAACTATCAGGCAACAACTTATAGCCATGGCCCGCAACCTGAAGGCAAAACAACGACAACTTAAAGCCGAACATGACAACCTCAACGATCGATGGATGTGTGTCCTATTAGCTGAGGAAGGGTACCGTACAGATCCGTTGGACCAATCCAAAATCTATCGACAATGAATACTGCTGCCACAATTCGATGACAAGCTTACTGATACGCCGTCTCCTAAACATACCCTATATGACAAGCCACACCGCCCTCCTCGAGGACGAGATAGGACGGATGATGACTTCGGTTATAGGCCGACGATACCCCAAAGACGGAGAAATGAGACAATAGAGCCAGATGACAGGTTCGACCTGCGACACGACCTGGACCATAGGGAAGGTCGTACAAGATCCATCTACGGATCCAGAGGGTACTCACCCGATCAACGGGAGGGGTACCGACCTTGGCTTGATCGCAACAATAGAGGCTAGGAATGAAATCGAGCTAGAACAAATGTCGACTATCGGTGTGACATAGCTCGGATCAGAGGTGCTGCCCACCCACCGTGCTTCACGGACGAGGTGATGCAGCATCAGTTCCTAGAGGGGTTTAAACCCGTAAACGTAGAGCAATACGATGGGACAACTAATGGATTGAGGATTTCCTCCTCCACATCCACATGGCACGAGGAGATGATCTCCACGCCATCAAGTATCTACCCCTAAAGCTTAAGGGGACAGCTCGACACTGGTTAAACAGCCTCCCCGAAAGTTCCATCGGGTGCTGGGAGGACCTAGAGGATGCATTCTGATCTAACTTCCAGGGCACCTATGTTAGGCCGCCAGACTCCTCCGACCGGAGCAACGTCGTCCAGAAGCCAGGAGAGTCCGCATGGCAATTCTGGAATCGGTTCTTGACAAAGAAAAACCAGATCATCGACTGCTCGGACGCCGAGGCAATAACCTCCTTCAGGCATGATACGTCTCCAAGGTATCTATAATTTATGAAGTATTCATGTCATGTTTAGAATAATTCTATATGATGTTGGTATGATTTTTTTAGAACTAACCCGGACTGACGTTGTTTTCAGCAGAACTACCGTGGTGTCATTTTTTGTGCAGAAATAAAAGTTCTTGGAATGGGCTGAAAATTTAGTATGATTTTTTGTGGACCAAAAGAGACCCCGAAGCATTGGATCTAGGCCAGAAGAGCCATGAGGAGGCGGCAAGCCAGCTAGGCACGACCACCCCCTGGTCGCGCCTAGCAGGCTTGCCACCGCCTCGTGGCACCCCTTGACATGAGATCGACGCCAAAAATTCCTATAAATATAGAAACCTCCGAAAATAAACCTAGATCGGGAGTTCCGCCATCGCAAGCCTCCAGAGACACGAAAAACCAATCAGGAGCCCGTTCCGGCACCCTGTCGGAGGGGGAAACCATCACTTGAGGCCATCTTCATCATCTCGATGGTCTCCATGACTAGGAGGGAGTAGTTCACCCTCGGGGCTGAGGGTATGTACCAGTAGCTATGTGTTTGATCTCTCTCTCTCTCGTTTTCTTGAGATGGCACGATCTTGATGTACCGCGAGCTTTATTGATATAGATGAATCATATGGAGTTTTCCCCTCTCTATCTTGTTGTGATGAATTGAGTTTTCCCTTTGAAGTTTTATTATCGGATTGAACCTTTAAGGACTTGAGAATACTTGATGTATGTCTTGCAATGGGATATCTGTAGTGACAATGGGATGTTCTATTGATCCACTTGATGTATGTTTTGGTGATCAACTTACGGGTTCCGTGACCTTGGGAATCGATGCATAGGGGTTGGCACACGTTTTTGTCTTGACTTTCTGGTAGAAACTTTAGCGCACTCTTTGAAGTTCTTTGTGTTGGATTGAACATGATGAATCTGAAATTGTGTGATGCATATCATATAATCAAGCCCATGGGTACTTGTGGTGACATTGGAGTATCTAGGTGACATTAGGGTTTTGGTTGATGTGTATCTTAAGGTGTTATTTTAGGTCGAACTCTAGGGCTATATGTGACACTTATAGGGATAGCTCATAAGATTGATCAGAAAAGATAACTTTGAGGTGGTTTCGTACCCTACAATAATTTCTTCGCTAGTTCTTTGCTATTTGTGACTTTGGAGTGAACTCTTTGTCGCATGAGAGGTACTTACATATGATTCAACTATGTCAATATTGTTGAGAGAAATTGCACTAGTGAATGTATGGACCCTAGGCCTTGTTTCCAAGCATTTATACAATGTTTTGGTCGTTGTTTACTATTTGTTCCCTTGATGTTTTTATATTTTCAGATTACAAAAACTTATATCTACCATCCATATTACACTTGTATCACCATCTCTTCGCCGAACTAGTGCACCTATACAATTTACCATTGTATTGGGTGTGTTGGGGACACAAGAGACTCTTTGTTATTTGGTTGTAGGGTTGTTTGAGAGACACCTTATTCATCCTACACCTCCGACGGATTGATAAACCTTAGGTCATCCACTTGAGGGAAAGTTGCCGTTGTCCTACAAAACTCTGCGCTTGGAGGCCCAACACGACTCTACAAGAAGAAGGTTTTGTAGTAGACATCAAACTCTTTTCTAGCACCGTTGCCGGGGAGGTGAGTGCTTGAAGGTATATCTTTAGATTTTGCAATCCAATCTTTTAGTTTCTTGTTTTTCACTAGTTTGGTTTTATAAAATAAAACTACAAAAAAATGGAATTGAGGTTGCCTCATATGCTTCATCTTTTTAATGTCTTTCGTGAAAATGACGGAAAGGAAAATTGTGCTCAAGTGTTAGAAGAAGAAGTCATTAAAATGTTTGGCACTAAATATTTGAGTGATGAGTATGATTTCAATGTTGTTGGGATGAATTCTCTGAATATTCATGATGCTAATTATATGCAAAGCCACAATCTTGGGGATTGTATGTTGGATGAAGAAGATATTTTTAGTCCCCCAAGTTTTGATGAGCAAAACTATTATGATTATGACATGCCTCCTATCTATGATTATTATTTTGATGACATTTATGCTATAAAGAGTAATGACAACCGTGAAACTTGTCATCATGATTTTAATATTCAAAGTGGTTATGTCAATCAAGTGTCCCATGATAGTTATTTTGGTGAGTTTGCTCCCACTATTATGAATGAGAAGAAGTTTGCTTATGTGGAGAGTGATAATTTTTCTATGCTTGTAGATCAATAAAATAATGCTTTATGTGATGGTTATATTGTGGAATTATTTCATGATGCTATTGAAAATTATTACGAGGGAGGAACATATGCTTGTAGGAATTGCAATAATATCAAGTTTCCTCTCCATGTGTTCAAAGTTTTGAAGTTATGCTTGTTTTGCCTTCCTATGCTAGTTGATTATTGCTCCCATAAATTTTTTACTCACAAAATCCCTATGCATAGGAAGTGGGTTAGACTTAAATGTGCTTGTCATGAGATTCATGATGCTCTTTTGCATGTTTCAAATACTATTCCTATGTGAGCATCATTGAAATCATCATGCCTAGCTAAAAGGCATTAAAGCAAAGTGCTTGTTGGGAGACAACCCAACACTTTTAGTTTCTGTTTTTGTGTGTTCACATGACTAAACTACTGTAGTAATCATGTTTTGTGTCTTTTATTTCAATAAAGTGCCAAGAAAAGCCTTTGGGATAGTGTGGATACTTGCTTGTTTGATTCCGTGCAAAAACAGAAACTTTTGCGTCCAGTATATGAATTATATGATTTTACTGGAGCATCAAACATTCTGAAATTTTTACACAACATTTATATGCAAATTATTTTCGTTGTCCTAATTTTTCAGAATTTTTAGAGTCAAGGAAGTATGGTGAACATTCAGATCTTTACAGACTGTTCTGTTTTTGATGGATTCTGTTTTGCATGCATAGTTTGCTTGTTTCAAGTGTTCCTATAGCTCATATTGAGTAATATAAGTTGTGGGAATGATGGAATACAGTAGGTATCATGTGGTAAAAATTATTAATCTTGTCTTGACAGTACCTAACTGAATGATCTATCTTTATTACACTAACCCTTCTCACAAAGTTCCATTAAGTTTTGTGTGATTGAAATTTTCAAGTTTTGGGTGAGACACCGATATGAGGAGAATAAAGAGTGATAAGAACATAAGCTTGGGGATTCCCAAGGCACCCCCAAGGTAATATTCAAGTAAGACTCAAGCGTCTAAGCTTGGGGATGCCCCGGAAGGCATCCCCTCTTTTTCGTCTTCAACACTATCGATATATCTTACTTGGAGTTATATTTTTATTCGTCACATAATATGAGTTTTGCTTGGAGCATCATTTTATTTTGTTGTTGTTTATTAGGTGTTATTTATAATCTTGTTTTTCAATAAAAAGTTCCAAGAATTGCCTTTAGGATGCTTGAATTGCATGTTTGATGTGTGCTATGTAGAAACAGAAACTTCTACCGTAGTGTTTGAATTTTCATATTTTACTGGAACGTGGAAAGTTTCTGAGATTTTTACACAGTGTTGTCATATAAATTCCTTAGCATGTCCTATTTTTTCAGAATTTTTTGAGTTCAGAGGTACATTGTTATAATAAATTTCTACAGACTGTTCTGTTTGGATTAATTGCTGTCATAGTTTTGTTATCTACTTATCCTATAGTTTCCATCAATGTTGAGGATATCACTTATCGTTATCGTCTCGGTCAGTTAGGGATTAGAGATTAGTTGGAAATCGGCCGATTAATCAATTTTATCGGTCGACTATTAATCGGCCATTTTTTTGCAAATCCGAGGTTCCCAACACTGAAATATGATATATTTAACACCAAAAATATATTGGACATAAGTGTTACCTTGATTCCTAGCATCTGAATGCTCGTATAATGACAAACAAAATAGGGAAATATTACATATTGCATAACAAAGTCTACAAAAACACAAATAAACCTATTTTTTGCAAACATAGTGCTATCAATAGGCCTGATTTATTAGAAGATTCTTGATAAATCACTTGTCACAGTGATAAATTATCCCAAAAGATAAATGGTGAAGATAAGGCATAATCTTATCGGTCACTCCACGAGTAGCAATAAATTGGAAGATTAATCACCGAATCAGACGATTGTTTGAACAGTGGTTTTCATAGCCTATATTGGTAGATATAAATTGTGGAAATGATATTATACAGTCCCTAATGTTTGAAAATTATTGTGCAACTTGTCTTGGCAGTACATGAAGTGTTGATTTGTTCTTATGTGTACTAACCTATCTCATGAGTTCTTTTCGAGTTTTGTGTGGATGAAGTTTTTGAAAATAGGTGAAACCATGATATGAGAGGAATGAATGAGATACAAAAGCTCAATCTTGGGGATGCCCAAGGCACCCCAAGTAAATATTTCAATAAGTTTCAAGCATCTAAGCTTGGGGATGCTACGCATCCCACCTCTCTTCATCAACAATTATCGGTTAGCCTATGTTGAGCCTAATTTTTTTGTCCACATGATATGTGCTATTCTTGGAGTGATATTTTTCTTTTGCTTGCGGTTTAAATAAAATACTCAGATCTGAACATCTTTATTGAGAGAGAGAGAAAGTCCTCACATGGCTACTTAATTGCGTGACTACTCATTGATCTTCACTTATATGTTTTGGGGTACTTTTGTCATTTACTCTCGTGCTTCACTTATATCCTATGAGTAAATGGTTGAATGAATTGAATATCATAAATCTGAAATTATATATGTTTCATAAGCTTATCCCGTGGGGAGTAATGACTTCAGTTATAAGAAGTATAGGTGGTAAATTTTTTTTGAAAATTAGCAAACACCGCATTGGTCACTTGAATCATTCATGAAAAATATTGAAGGAAGAGAGATTTCACATATCAATATACTATATTGGACATCTTCTATGATTGTGATTACCCATTAATTATTTTCAAACTTGAGCAAATTAGTTGAAGTTGGACAAGGAAGACAACGTAATGAGTTATGGTTGAGTATATTTGCATAGAAGTTATATTGTTATGGATACTCCAACATGTGGTGTTTGATTCCATCTCATACTAGCCAAAACTTTCGCACCAAGTAGAAATACTACTTGTGCATCCAAACACCCTTAAACCAAAAGTTGTTCCATATGAGTCCACCATACCTACCTATATGCGGTATTTACCTGCCGTTCCAAGTAAATTTGCATGTGCCAAACTCTAAACCTTCAAATAATATTCTGTTTTGTATGCTCGAATCGGTCATATAATGACTAGGGGCTGTCAGTATCTTCCATGCTAGGTGGGTTATTCTCAATTCCTAGTCCGGAATTCAAACAAAAAATGCAAATAATTAAACAAAACTCCCCTAGGTATGTTGTTGGTATGGACGGTACCCATGGATTCGGTTCGCCGTGGAGTGTGATTGATTGGTGGAGGGGGAGTAAAAACTTTACCATTCTATTTGGGAACCGCCTATAATGTATCTAGCATGGAAGATATGGAGATCTCTCGGTTGTTATGGTGACAATGAAAGCATACTGCCCAAAGTTATTATTCATCTCTGTTTTAAAAGCTCAAGCTCTGGCACCTTTGTAAATCAATGCTTCCCTCTGCGAAGGGCCTATCTTTTACTTTCTAGTACTTACCTTTATGCAAGAGTCATGGTGATCTTCACCACTTCCTATATTTTGCCTTTTTCTCTTGGCAAGCATCATGTGTTGGGGAATGATCCAAGCATATATGGCCATTCAAATATATTTGATCATGAATTATTATTGTTGACAATTATCTATATGATAAATAATTTGTGAGGCAAAACTTCAAGCCCCTATAAAATATGCTTTGAGTGTTAGCAATCATGGAAGACTATATGACAGTTGAGTATGTGGAATTTGCTAAATCAAAGCTCTTACATAGACCCTTCCTGAAAATAAGATGAATTGCAACTGTTTGGTGACTGAAAGCATGGTTTGTTAGTCTATACTTTAACATGTGGATAGCTTGTTATTTCATCATGAGAAGTTTTATGAGATGAGATACTATTTATGATATATAATGATGCTGGAAAAAGTGTTTGGAATTATCATTGATCAAACTTGTGCAGTTACTAGCATTCACACTTCATAAATTATTTCTTTATCATTTACCTACTCGAGGACAAGCAGGAATTAAGCTTGGGGATGCTAATACAGCTCCAATGCATCTATGATTTATGAAGTATTCATGCCATGTTTTTACAATATTTCTATATGATTTTGGTGTGATTTTATTAGAACTAACCCGGACTAATGTTGTTTTCAATAGAACTACCTTGTTGTCGTTTTTTGTGCAGAAATAAAAGTTCCCAGAATGGGCTAAAAATTTAATATGATTTTTTGTGAACCAAAAGAGACCCCTGAAGCATTGGAGCTGGGCCAGAAGAGCCACAAGGAGGCGGAAAGCCTGCCAAGTGCGACCACCCCCTGGCCGCGCCTAGCAGGCTTGCCACCGCCTCGTGGCACCCCTTGACGTGAGATTGACGCCCAAAATTCCTATAAATATAGAAACTTGCAAAAAGAAACCTAGATCAGGAGTTCCGCCGCTGCAAGCTTCTAGAGCCACGAAAAACCAATCGGGAGCCAGTTCCGGCACCCTGTCGGAGGGGGAAACCATCATCGGAGGCCATATTTATCATCCCTACGGTCTCCATGATGAGGAGGGAGTAGTTCACCCTCGGGGCTGAGGGTATGTACTAGTAGCTATGTGTTTGATCTCTCTCTCGTGTTCTTGAGATGGCACGGTCTTGATGTGCCACAAGTTTTATTGATATAGATGAATCATATGGAGTTTCCCCCTCTCTATATTGTTGTGATGAATTGAGTTTTCCCTTTGAAGTTTTCTTATCCGATTGAGTCTTTAAGGATTTGAGAACACTTGATGTATGTCTTGTGATGGAATATCCGTGGTGACAATGGGATGTTTTATTGATCCACTTGATGTATGTTTTGGTGATCAACTCGCGGGTTCCGTGACCTTGGGAATCTATGCGTAGGGGTTGACACACATTTTTGTCTTGACTTTCCGGTAGAAACTTTGGGGCACTCTTTGAAGTTCTTTGTGTTGGGTTGAACATGATGAATATGAAATTGTGTGATGCATATCGTATAATCAAGCCCATGGGTACTTGTGGTGACATTGGTGTATCTAGGTGAAATTAGGGTTTTGGTTGATGTGTATCTTAAGGTGCTATTTTAGTACAAACTCTAGGGCTGTTTGTGACACTTATAGGGATAGCTCATAAGATTGATCAAAAAAGATAACTTTGAGGTGGTTTCGTACCCTACAATAATTTCTTCGTTAGTTCTCCGCTATTTCTGACTTTGGAGTGAACTCTTTGTCGCACGAGAGGTACTTACATATGATTCAACTATGTCAATATTGTTGAGAGAAATTGCACTAGTGAAAGTATGGACCCTAGGCCTTGTTTCCAAGCATTTATACAACGCTTTGATTGCTATTTACT
The DNA here is from genome assembly GCA_022496015.1 of Hordeum marinum. NCBI lineage: Eukaryota > Viridiplantae > Streptophyta > Magnoliopsida > Poales > Poaceae > Hordeum > Hordeum marinum. Next base: position 94,059,314 of record CM039675.1, read on the forward strand.
ATTTGTTACCTTGCTGTCTTTATATTTTCGGATTACAAAAACTTATATCTACCATCCATATTACACTTGTATCACCATTTCTTCGTCGAACTAGTGCACCTATACAATTTACCATTGTATTGGGTGTGTTGGGGACACAAGAGACTCTTTGTTATTTGGTTGCAGGGTTGTTTGAGAGAGACCATCTTTATCCTACACCTCCCACGGATTGATAAACCTTAGGTCATCCACTTGAGGGAAAATTGCCGATGTCCTACAAAATTCCGCGCTTGGAGGCCCAACTCGAGTCTACAAGAAGAAGGTTGTGTAGTAGACATCAAGGCATAATATTCGGGATGAATGGATAGCTCGCCAGCTTGGCCATGATAAACCTCGGACAATGTCCGCCCTTATATCACTCATGACTCGCTTTTGCACGGGCGAGGATAACTGGCTAGCAAGACGGAGCCACAACCCTGAAGACCCCAGAACCTCTGAAGTTTGGGACGGAAATGGGAAACCAAAACACAATAAGAATAAGCGCTCGCACAACAACGATGATGCTGATGGCACGACAGTTAACTCCACTCATATACCCAAAAAGGAGAGTAAGCGCGCCCTTCGAGAGGTCTACGCCGTAGAGACAGTAGCCCCGAAATATAACCCATGGTCGGCGTATCCAATCACCTTTGATCGACGTGATCACCCGACCAGTATCCATCATGGGGGTCCGGATGCCCTCGTCCTAGACCCCATCATAGATGGGTACCACCCCACGAAAGTCCTAATGGACGGCGGAAGTAGCCTTAATCTGATTTACTAAGACACGGTGAAAAAGATGGGCATCGATCCGTCAAGAATCAAACCCAGCAACACTACCTTTAAAGGAGTGATCCCAGGTGTCAAAGCCCGGTACATGGTCTCTTTAAGCCTGGAAGTAGTGTTCGGCTCGCCCTATAACTTCTGAAGCAAAGACTTGATCTTCGACATTGTACCTTTCCGTAGCGGCTATCACGCCTTGCTAGGCCATACAACGTTCGCTCGGTTTAACACCATCCCACGCTACGCATACCTCAAGCTCAAGATGTCTGGCCCTAAGGGGGTCAATACTTTCAACGACAACACGTAGCGCTCCCTCCGAACTAAGGAACATGCGTTGGCCCTGGCGGCTGAATTCCATTACAATGATGATCGGCAAACGCCGACATCTGTCATAAAGGCACGTAAGGTTGGGAAGCGAAATCAGTTTCAGCCCGAACTCCCATAACCTTCCTATCCCTACAAATAGGGACTCGCTCCCCATTGCACAACCCTAAGGCCAGAAAAGTACGTGCCGAGGTGGCACAACTTTGCGCTCAAGATTCCATGGGCGGTGGTGGGGAACAACTATCAAAGGGTAAAGTGTTCGGCTGGACCTAACTACTACCATCAAATGTCTTCGAACACACTACAGGCACCATCAAGGACCTGCTAAAGCATAAAGCTCATCCACACTTGGGAGACTTCTCAAGAATTTCTTTCCAAGGTTTGCTCGCCGAGTAGCACCACCCATCGAGGTATACAACTCCCTATGAGGCGTAGGAGCAGTGACAGGGCACATCAAGGACGTCAGGTCACCCATTGAAGACCCCTGGTACAACCACTCCCGTAAAATTTATATTTTGTTTTCAAATACGTGTAAACAATTGCTTCGGCAATTTGAACAATAAGAGTTGTTGAGCAAAATATAAAACCATTATACATGGTCGCTTTGTTGTCCTTCTTGGCACATACTCTATTTTCTCCCTCTTCTTGCGAAATTGTTTGATATACATTACGATGCAACCGGCTAATAGGCCAGGGGCTCAAATTTAAAAAAAATCGCCCTAAGCATAATTGGTTATGCGTTCAACGTCTTGGAATTCGCTTTATATTCATTGGTTCCGAACTATGTCTTGGGTCAATAGTTGGGTTGCCCGGCTCCCGTGCGTGCCCCTTTACGTTCTGCTCGTTCGGCTAAAAGGGCAAAGGGAGAACCACTGCGACCGTGCTTCCAACTATCCTGATCAAGCACCTCAGGGGAGAAAGCCGAGAACTGACTATCATAGTATGTGAGAACCGGTCTGCGAATCCGATCTTAAGTGTTATACTAAAAAGCTCGTTAGAGGTTATTCCGTGTCATACGTTGGGTTTGGTATTCGTAAAAACCATGTGATGTCGGCTTTAGCCGCAGTTCATATGAACATCACTGGGGGCTAGTCATCAGCCCCTGCATTCGTTTTTTGCGCTCCTACGACTAAGTGAAAATAAGAAAGCATTATGGTTTGATTGACTTGTCTGCCTCACACTACTGCCTTCGGGTACTGATAGCTCGGCTAAGGGTCACACTGCATAGGAAGAGACACCTCACATAGTATCTACATGGGGGCTGAAGGCGATGACTCGCAACTTTCAGTTTCAACGGCCACACAGGAGTTATAACAAATGCAAAACCTGAAAGACATGATAAACCATGCATCATAACCATACACGCGTTAAAAGGACTTCGGACATATTACAACACATTTACTCATAAATGTTTTCTTTTGAACACCGAGCCTCTATTGCCTGAGCACCCTCCATTACTATGGGGAAGTAGTGCTCAGGGCACCTTTGCTCCTTTCCAGGGGGCAGAGGGGTGGTGGCGATCTTCGTTGGATCAAGCCCTGGCCAGTGCACCTTGGACCTCACAAAGTCCATCCGAGCTCCCTCGATACAGGAGGAATGCCTTAGTGCGTCAATCCGAGGTGACGCGTCGCTCAGCTTCTACACCAGGCCAAAGTAGCTGCTCGGCAATGGCTCATCAGGCCATAGCCAGATACAGAGATCCTTCATGGCCGGCTCCGCCATCCGGTGTAGCTCCATCGGCTACTTCAGCTGTTCGACAAGGAGAGGAGAGCGCTCGGAAACTTCAAATTGTGCCCAAAATAGCAGAGCTTCATCTCCTTCTCCCTGCAAAGCATAGAACTGGTTCGTGTCTGCTATGCTCTTCTGGAGGTCCGAGCAGGCGCCTGAGGAACGCCACACTTGGGTGAGCAATGCGAACCTTCTATCACAAAGACACACTATAGTAAATATGGCTTACCATCCATGATATCCTTAACTTGGCAGACTTGCTCTTCAAAGAATCGCCTATCCACCCGGTCCTTTTGGAGATCGGATTTGAGGGTGGATAGTTCGGTGGCCTGTTCCTTGCCTTTCTGCTCAAGGTCCTCGCACTTCTGGCCGGCATCCTTGAGCTCCTGCTGGATTTCCTCCACTCTAGCCTCATGCTTGGTGCTCGTGGCTTTTAGAATGGAAAGCGCGATAACCGCTTGTTTGGGAACCGCCTTCTCGCCCGCGGCCTCTTGCTTTTCCTTCTTTAGCTCGGCCCTAAGCTTCTCAATTTCCTTCGCCGAGGCTGTGTAAACATCAAACATATAACCATACTGCGTCGACATTACGAAACACTAGTGATGAAAATTTGGATTTGACAATCCGACTTACCTTGCGCCCTGTCAAATCTCTTGTTCAGGGTGTCAAGCTCATCCTTGGAGCTCTTGAGCTTCCGATTTAGCTCGTCTAGCCCGCTGCCGCTGATGATGAAGCCTACAAATAATAAATCCCTATCAGATTACATGGGTTCAAACCTCCGAACTATCATAAACATGACCTTATGTTCAATCCTCTTAAGGGCTATTAGAACATTCCGAACACTATTTATGTCTGACCCCCTAGGTGAGTTTTTCTAAACTCACCTAGGGCTCGGGGGCTGCTATATATAACGATAGCACAAATGTAACAAATTAATATTCCAAAAATAGAACATTACGTGGCTCACCTGGAAGCCCATCAGGAGACCATTCAAAGCCTCCTTTAGTCCACTATCAACGGACTAATTGCTTTGCAAAAACGCACCCATAAGGGTGCGGTGATCCTCGGAGATGGAAGCGCTTGATAGAGCCTCCTCCATAACCAGCCACCCAGTGGTTGGCGGTGCCGGTGGTGATCGGTTAGACCGATCTCCAACCAGGGATTGGACTGGTGGCTCCAGAGGCGTGGTGCGCTCCGAAGATGACCTTGGAGGGGACTGGACATCCCTTCGCCCAGTCTCCTAAGTGCTCGGGAGGGGCTCCTCCTCCCGGTCTTCGGCGGCCGAGGCGTTAACCTCAGCCATGACGTTGTCACCCCCACCGCTGGTGTTCGCCTCCAAGGGATCCTGATGGGATGACACCTCATCAGCATCCTTCACGGCACCCGAAGGTGTGGGATGCGACGCGGTCCCACTCTCTAGTAGCTCGGTGAGTGGGGTTTCTCCGTCTGAGACTTGGTTGATGGGGAGAATGTACGATGGGCTACGGATCAAAAGGCAGTCACATGTTAATAACATCTAAAACTTGTCATAAATAGCTTGGGAGTCTTCGTATTCTTACCTTCGAGCTGGGGGCTTGACCCTTAGGTTCCTTTGAGGAACCTTCTTGAAGTCTTTGGACTCGGTATCCGAGTCCGAACTGTCGTTGGACAGAATCAACCGCGGCCGACGTGCCTTCTTCGAGGTAGGAGGAGGTACATACTCTGCGACGTCCGATGATGCTGCCCTCTTTCTTGCGAGGGGGAATCGCCTTCCCCCTCATCCTCATGCTCTTCCTCTTGATTAGAGGAGGAATGGGTTTCCTCAGACACAGCATCCGGCTGGTCCATGATGCGGAGGCCTCCTCGACTTTTCTTCTTCTTCTTTTCTTTCTTTTCTGGCGCCTTGTAAGGCGCCACGACGAGCATTTCTGATAACAGCTTGGACCTAGGGTCCTCGGGCTGTGGTGCTGGGCAGTTGATGCCCGTGGCCTTGCTCAACCATTTCTTCAAAGATGATCGGAAAGGTGTTTAGATTTTTCTTTCGGAAGATGGAACTGATCAATTGAAACTATGTTATACCTGGGAAGGAGGGTTATCGGCATGTAGGACCGTGTCCTCCTCCTTGACTAGCCAGCTCTCCTGAGCTTTGAACAACGCCTTCCACAGCTTCTCCGGAGTGGTGCGGTAGAGCTAGCGAATAGTAGGCTCATCATCAAGTCGATAAGCCCACATGGGGGAGTCCCGGTGCTGACAGGGGAGGATGCGTCGCGGAAGCATGATCTGGACCATGTTGGCTAGCTCATTCTCGCCTTTGATCATTGAGGCAATGCGCCTCTACAGGTTATCCACCTCCGCATCTGACCCCCAGTCGAGGCCCTTTCGGAGCCATGAGGTCAATCTTGTGGGGGGGTCTAAACTCGGTCGGAGCAGCCTGGCCTTCTTCCCTTGGCTCGGTGATATAAAACCACTCTTTTTGCCAAGTCTTGATGGTGTCGATGAAGGTACCGGACGACCATCCGACACGCAGGAGCTTGCTAATGACCGCCCCGCTGCAGTCTGCGTGTTCGCCTACGACACACTTTGTCTTGATGTTGAACACCTTGAGCCATAGCCCGAAGTGCGACTCGACCCGCAAGAAGGCCTCGCAGACGATGATGAAGGCCGATATGTGCATGAAGGAGTTTGGCAGGTGGTCATGGAAGTCGAGACAGTAGAAGAACATAAGCCCCCTGACGAAGGGGTGGAGCGGGAAGCTAAGTCCCCAGATGAATTGGGGGACAAACACCACCCTCTCGCCGGGCTTGGGAGTGGGAACTACCTGATTGGGCTTGGCGGCATGGCCGTAGACATTGGCGGGGAGGTATCTGGCCTGTTTCAGGTCCCTGATATCCTTTTCGGTGACCGTGGAAGCCTCCCACTTGCCATTGGAACCAGAACCAGCCATGGCTGAGCTAGGAGAAGGAGTTATGGCAGAATTGGATCTAAGCTCCGAGAGCTTAGGACATTCGGGAAGCACAGGATGCGAATGGGAAGCGTGGCTAGGCCTTGGGTTTTCCCCCTTTTATGGGGCTGGTCGTCAGTTAACGTCCCTTCACTATGCCACGGATCCCACTGCTTCCCAAGACATGCGTGTCGTTACACACGCATGATTAATCATATCCCGTGTGAAACAGAGCATGATCTATGCATTGATGGATCGTGTTGATGAGAAAACGGCCTCGAACCGCGAATCGAGTTTTTGCAACTGGTTTAGCAGTCGTGGTGGGCCGTGACCTTCCGTCAGAAAGGTTTTCAGGGAACATTGTTTGCTCCCTGACGCTTGGACTTCGGGCTAAGATATTCATGGTGTTCGGGCGATCTACTGATCGGGAAAACTACATGTCATCGGAGGCCGAATTAAACTCGGCCGATCACTAATTGAGGAGAAGAACTCGCCTCGCAAGCCAAAGACTCTGATCAAGCGAAGCTGGAGCCAAGACCCTCGGCGTTGGAGGATAGTTCGGGGGCTACCTAGGGAGTCTTGTTTTAAGGGGTCGTTAGGTGTCCGACCTGTTTCTCATAGGCCAGACTATATGGGATATTTACCAAGCGTTGGATTTTTCGAAGGCCCTGTCTCAAGGAAGGAAGCTTCGGGAATCGTGGGGTATCCTCCAAGATTGGAATACTGGATAGGCATGTTTTTCCTTCTGTGTGTAACCGACCATGTGTAAACCCTAGGTACCCTTGGCGTCTATATAAGCCGAAGGGTTTTAGGTTGTAGGCCAGGTAAACTCATCTAGGGTTTAGCTATTCGATCTCGAGGTAGATCAACTCTGTAACCTACACATCATCAATATAATCAAGCAGGACGTAGGGTTTTACCTCCATAGGAGGGCCCGGACCTAGGTAAATATCGTCTCCTTTGTCTCCTGTTACCATAGATCCTAGTCTCACAGCTCGGGACCCCCTACCCGAGATCCACCGGTTTTGACACCAACAGGGAGGTTGTTAGGAGTTAACCATCGCGTGGCCCCAACCTTCACACAAAGATAGACAATCAAGGATAAATTGTGCTCCAACTTCCTGGCATAACAGGAGACTATATGTATGTGCTTTGGGAATGCGAACCTTAACACCAATATCTTACTAAACACGATCATCCACTAGTACCTCCCACATATTATCATCTCTATATCGCAAAACTATTGCAAGGAATCAAACATATCATATTCAGTGATCCATAAGTTTTATGTAGGATTTTATGACTAACCAGGTGAATGTGGCCAATTCCCGTTGACTCTCTAAATAGATACAAGTGAAGCAAGAGGGTTTAATTATTTATAAAAAATACCATGCTCTGATAAATATAAGTGAAGCAAAAGAGAATTCTACAAATAACGGTTTTCTATGTGAAGAGAAACAGGCAATCCAAAATTCAAATGATATAAGTGAAGCACATGAAGTATTCTATAAAGCCATACTCAAAAGATATAAGTGAAGTGCAATGAGCATTCTACAAATAAAACATGAACTATCTCATACTAGCATGGTGCATAAAGAAAATTTAATACTAAGCATAAAAGACGCTCCAAGATTTAGACACATCACATGAACGAAATAAAAACGAAAACATACCGATACTTGTTGAAGAAAGATGGGATACCTTTCGAGGCATCCCCATGCTTAGACGCCCGAGTTTCCTTGGATATTTATTGGGGTACCTTGGCAATCCCCAAGCTTGAACTCTTGCCTCTCCTAATTCTCCTCATATCGAGACCTCCTCGATCTTTGAACACTTCCTCCACACAAAACTTAACAAAAAACTGGTGAGATCTGTTAGTATAATAAAGCAAATTAGTACTTTAAGTACTATTGCAAACCCATTCATGTTTTATATTTGCATTATCCTTACTGTATTATAACTTCTACATGGGTTATACCACCGATAAAATCGATAGTTTCATCAAAACAAGCAAAACAATGCATCAAAAACAGAATCTGTCTTAAACAGGACAATCTGTAGTAATATGAACTTTGACCATAATTTTGTAAATCCACATATTCTGAACAATTATGAAGAAATAAAAAATTGTATAGAAATACTGTGTAAAATTTTCAGAAACTTTTGACGTTCCCGTAAAAAATGTAAATTCCCACACTACAGCCAAAGTTTCTGTTTTTACACTGCACATACCAAAAAGCAATCTAATCATCCTAAAGGTAAATCTTGGCACATTATTTTTATAATACAATGTATTTTTACAAGGGGATAATTATTTTTGTTGGAAAGTTTCTATGATTAAACATTCACAAAGTTTCCATGGGCATGGACAAAGTTCAAGGAATTCATCCACTTTCATGATGTTCGTCTCCCTCACTTTCACTTTTATTTTTGTGAAGTTTTAGGTTCCCGTCTATATTTTTTATTTTAAACTTTATGAAAGAACTCAACATAATAAAAATGACTCTCTAAAACTTCCGGGTTGTCTCCCTAGCAGTGCTTTCTTTAAAACCATTAAGCTAGGCATGAAGTGCTCAAGTAATGGATCCACCCAGATCGCAAGGTATATCAAAGCCAATTTTAATTAACAATGATTTGCATTTAGTAGTGAGATCAAAGCAACATATATCATGCAATGACGAATTCTAACTCTCTTCCTATGCATCACTATGTCATAAAAGAACAATTCATGCACATCAAGTAAAGGCCAATGCATAGTATAAACAGTTTCTTGCAATTTTATCGTATTGGAAACATAAAGAGGTGGAGATGTAGTTCCTCTATCATAATAATTGAAAGTACGAGCCTCAAGCACATGCATGTTATATTCATCAAAATCATCATATGTAGTAGCAAAACGCAACCCATCAATATAATCCTTAACAAGAGAAAACTTCTCCGATATAGTGTAGTTGGAGAATTCAAAAAGATAATAGGACTATCATGTGTGGGTGCAATAGAAAAAATTCATTCTTAACATAAGGAACTATAGAAAGTTTATATCCATAAGCATAATTCATATTGGTATCTTCGCCATAGGCATAGCAAGCATCAAGTTCATCAAAATGACATATTTCAAAAGAATCCACGGTATCATAGCAATTATCATAGCATTCATCCTTCGGTAAGCACGAAGGGAAATTAAATAATGTATGAGTTGAAGAGTTACTCTCATTAGAAGGTGGGCATGGGTAGCTAATCTGCTCTTCCTCCTTTTGTTATTCACTCTCCTCCTCATCTTTTTCATCTAATGAGCTCGCAATTTCAACAACTTCCTCTTCCATAAATTCCTGCAAAATATTAGTCTCTTCTTGGATAGCGGAGGAGTCCTCAATATATTTTTAACATAAACATTGGAAGAAAATACATAGTTTTTTGGTATTTTACGTTTCCTACCCATACCTAGAGATAGAAAATAAGAGCACAAAATAAAAACTACTTAGTGATAAAGCAAACAAGCACACACGAGAATATTCACCCCGCGCTATTACTCCCCGACAACGACGCTAGAAAATGATCTTGATAACCCACAAGTGTAGGGGATCGTTTGTAGCCTTTTTCGATAAATAAGAGTGTTGAACCCAAGTAGGAGCTAAATGTAGAAAAAATATTCCCTCAAGTTCTATCGACCACCGATACAACTCTACGCACACTTTAATGTTTGCTTTACCTAGAAAAAGTATGAAACTATTTTGTAGGTGTATGATAGTTTGCACGAATAAAACTAGAAGTACTTTGCGGGAATAAAACTATGAGTAAATTGCAAGATAATAAAAGCTAGTTGTTTAGTAAAAAGTTTTTGTCAAACAAGAAGGTTATTTGTCCCTAGGCAATTCATAACTAGACCAGTAATCATTATTGCAATTTTATATGAGGGAGAGGCATGAGCTAACATACTTTTCGTACTTGGATCATATGCACTTATGATTGGAACTCTAGCAAGCATTCACAACTACCAAAGATCATTAAGGTAAAACCCAACCATAACATTAAGTATCAAGTCCTCTTTACTCCCATACGCAACAACCCACCTACTCGGGTATGTGCTTATGTCAGTCACGCCACCCACTGACGGGGTTTATACCCCTAGGTAGGCTAAAGCAACGGAGTCTTCCTCCTTTTCCGCTTCAAAGAAAAACTACACGGCTGGCTGGTCGTGGCCGGCTGGAGGACGTTCCGCGCAAGCTGGTTCCAGCTGATGCCCCGGCCGTCTGATCAAGGAGCCGGTTGGGCCCTCGGCCGGCTGGGCGTGGCCGGATGCCCATGGGCCGACTCTTCCTTGACTTCGGGACAGACATGCCCCGTCCCGCTCCCCTGCGCACAAGTACGATGATGCAATGTGGACGGCACGATGGGCGGCCCTGTGGCTACAGTGGCCGCTTACGCACCGCAGCACATGGCTACAGTCCAACGTCCTGGCCGCTGACCTCGGTGAGCGCGACCGGGTGGGGGAATAGTGCCGACACGCCCTTGCCACTTGATTACCTGCCTCGGCGTGGCTACAGTGCCGCCAGCCGTACCGGAGACTTCGGCCGACTAGAGCTAGACGACGCCCCTCGGGCGGACCGTGCCGCGGCAAGTGGGCGAGGACCAATCACAGAGCCGGCTGGCTGGCCCCAACGGGAGATGGTACCGCTTGGCCGGCGGGTCCCACCCACGACAAGACGGCACGAGCGGCGGGACCCTCTGGCCAGCCGGAGAGACTGCCAGCCGGGTCCCCCCACCATTGTATTTACGACATATTGTAAGAGCCGGGGGGTTGGCCTATAAAACCCCCTGATCCCCCCATGCAATGGGGACAGACGAATGGTCTCAGACACGCACCCACAGAACTCTCACTCTCTCATCTAGTAGCAGAGGAAGACGAGCCGGTTGCTCCTTCTTCCTCCTCTAGACACAACTCCAGGAGCATCCCTGTACACATACCCATCCATCCAACTAGACCAAGCAGGACTAGGGGTGTTACCTCCCATGGAGGGCCTTGAACCTGGATACACGTGTGTCACCACCGCTTGTGCCCAATTTCGCACCCGGAGCTTGTCGGTGTCCTCCGGCCCCAACCACTCACGATAAGCCATCCCATGGCATCTGTCGTGAGAAAACGACGACAGTTGGCACCCACCGTGGGGCCATACGCGGCGTCGGCCGGATTCACGCTCCGGGCGGGACCCCTAACCATTCCCCGTCGTCGCCGCTCATCCCGGCGAAACCATGGGGAGCTCGTGGGGCTTGCCTCGGCACGCCCTTCGGGCGAGTCCGTCGTCCTCGTGGCCGACATCGACACGCTCACCGAGCACTTCGGTAGGCTTAGCCTCGCTGAGGCTCCAGCCGCTGACGAATACCCCGTGGGGGTGCTCGTCTGCGCTGGCCCGCCCACAGCAGTGGGCGCACTCGCTGCGGCCCAGCCCAGCGGGTCCCATGATCGTATGGGGGTGATGGCCATCACTTCATCCACCACACATGGACGGGCGCGGCTCGCAGCTACCGCTGCCGCCACCCACGTCGGTACGTCTGACTCGCTCGGTGCGGCCCTCCGAGGCTTGAGCACTCCGATCGCCCCGATGGCAAACCCCGATACCGCTGCTGCCGATCTCGAGGCGGCTCGCCACATCCTGTTCGAGGATGCCACCGCCCTCGCAACCATGCTGCGCCGGATGGAGGCGGCACAGCGGGAGTACGCTTTCGCCTACGGACTCACCCCGGCTGGCATCGAGCCTAGCCAGCGTGGGGCTATGTTCAACCGTGGCCGCATGGTCACCAAAATCCTCGGCGGCAAAATGCTCGTCTAGGACACCCCCACGGCTAACCTACGGGCTCTCAAGGTGGCCTACAAGGAATTGGCTACCTTGGAGGGCGAAGAACGTGTCGCCCACGAGCGCCACATCAAGGAGCTCATCGATGCTGTTGACGCACAGTAGCATCTGCTTGTAACGGGCGGCGCCGCCACTGAAGGCCCCCGGCCTAAGCACGAGTGCACGGGAACTACCGGCCGCTAGGCGGCCCAGTACTCCTGCTCCCCTCGCGTTTCCGGCCGCCGGGCCGAAGCAAACAACCCCTGGCCCTCTCAGACGCCGGGGAGTGAGCACCCGGCTGTTAGCAGCTGGCGCACCAACGAGCCGCCTCGAGGCGGCCACCACCACGAAGCACCGGCATCCGGTAGCCGGTGCATCCAGGGGCGCACGTCGCCTCCGTGGCGCGAGTCGCGGTAGTCGGCGCCACCCACCATCCGCCCCGAGCTCTCAGCTCGGCTCGGACCTCTTGTCCACCGCAGCAAGAAGGACACCCGCAAACGCATTGACAAACTCGTGCAATCCGCCCTTCTCGAGGAGGAGGGCTCGATTGGGCCTACCTGCTTCGGCCCTCGGATTCGCACCAAGCCATTCCCAACCGGCTTCATGCTCCCTAGGGACACCCCTAAATACAACGGGGCCACCAAACCCGAAGACTGGCTGATCGACTACACCACTGCGGTGGGTATCACCAGGGGGAATAAGCGCATAGCCGTTCCCAACGCCCCCCTTATGCTGATCGGCTCGGCCCGCACCTGGCTCAACAGCCTAGCGGCCGGCAGCATCAACACTTGGACGGACTTCGAAGAGGCCTTCGTCCGCAAATTCACCGACACCTACAAGCGGCCCGGCCGTCCCCGTGAACTTGCCATGTCCGTTCAGGGGCCGGACGAGTCCCTCCGCGACTACCTCAGCCAGTGGACCGAGCTTCATTACTCCTGCGAGGGGGTGCACGAGGTCCAAGCCATGCAGTACTTTATTGCGGGCTGCCGAGACGGCACCCCTCTCAAGCACAAGCTCCTGTGCTACGAGCCGACCACGCTCGCCGAGCTCATGACCAAGGCGGACAAATACGCCACGACCGATTCGGCCATCCGGGTCAAGACGACCCCGCCCGCAAGGCAACAATGACGCCGGCCATGACCCGGCCAGCTGCCGACAACCGGCAGCCACAGAACAACAAGCACAATAACGACCAACCAGATCCCTGCTACGGGAGCCGGCAGGTCAATACCGTCGAGGATCAAGAGCCGACTGCCTAGCCTTCTGGCCAGCGCGAGCGCGCCGGCAAGGCTGGCAACCGAAGCTCACGTTCGAGCAAATGCTCGATCTCCCCTGCAAGTACCACTCAGGGGCCAAGCCCTATACGCACACGCTCTGGCAGTGCAGCTTCTCACAGCGACTGGCCCGGGGGACGGCCTTCCGGCTCCTCCCGTGCCGCCAGCCCGCGTGCCGGCCCCGGCCCAAGCAGCCGTCCCGGTGCCGGCAACGGCTCTGAAGGATGGTCGCCTGATCGACCAGTTCCCCAACCAGGACGGTTGCTACGTCGTCTTCGCTAGTGAAGAGACGGGCAAACACGCTCAGTGCCAGCTCCGCCGTGAGGTGAACGCCACCATGGCGGCAACTCCCCAGTTCATGCACTGGTTAGAGAAGCCGGACACTTGGACCCAGGCCGATCACCCTACCGTGATGCCGAATCCTGGCAGTTATGCCTTGGTCCTCGACCCCACCAACGCCACCAAGGAACAAGCCTGCCGCTTCTCGCGGGTGCTGATAGATGGCGGCAGCTGCATCAACATTCTCTACCTCGACATGATGCATAAGTTGGGGCTGAAGATAGAAGATCTGCAGGCGAGCCAGACGGTTTTCCATGGCATCGTGCCTGGAAAGTCTTGCTCCCCTGTCGGCAAGATCACGCTCGATGTCCTCTTCAGCGGACCCGGTCATTTCCACCGCGAGCCAGTGCTGTTCGAGCTCGTGGACCTCGCGAGCCCCTACCACGCGTTGTTGGGCCGGCCGGCTCTTGTCAGCTTCATGGTGGTCCCCCATTATGCTTACCTCAAGCTCAAGATGCCAGTACAAAAGGGGATCATCACCATCAAGGGCGACTACAAGATGTCGCTTGAATGCGCTCGAGACGGCAGCCAGCTGGCCGAGGCCCTAGAGATCACCGAGGAGAAACGGCAGCTTGACCGGCTCGTGGCCCTTGCCGCCAGCCAGCCGGCCGTGCTGGCTCCACCCTTGCAATCCACTGGCGAGGCCTCCTTCCAGCCGTCCAAGGACACCAAGCAGATCCCGCTCGACCTGGCCAACCCGGCTCAGTGCGTCACCATTGGCTCCCGCCTCGACAGCAAATAGGAAGGCGAGCTCGTCGACTTCCTCCGTGAGAATCAGGACATCTTTGCATGGTCCCCCAAGGACATGCCGGGAATTTCCGAGGAAGTTCGCCGAGCACAAACTCCACGTCCGTCCGGACGCCAAGCCGGTCAAGCAACCCCTGCGCCGCTTCTCCGAGGAGAAGCGGCATACTATAGGCGAAGAGATCGCCCGGCTGCTCGCAGCCGGGTTCATCATGGAAGTGTTCCACCCGGACTGGCTGGCCAACCCAGTCCTGGTATTGAAGAAGAACAAGACCTGGCACATGTGCATCGACTACACTAGCCTGAACAAGGCATGTCCCAAGGACCTGTTCGCCCTGCCGCGGATCGATCAAGCCATCGACTCCACGGCCGGCTGCGACTTGCTGTCCTTCCTGGACGCCTGCTCAGGCTACCACCAGATCAAGCTGGATCCTGAAGACCGGCTCAAGACCTCCTTCACCACGCTCTTCGGGGCCTACTGCTACATCACCATGTCCTTCAGCCTGAAGAATGTTGGCGCCACCTTCCAACGATGTATGCAGAAGTGCCTCCTGCCTCAGATAGGCAGGAACGTCCACGTCTATGTTGATGACATCATCATCAAAAGCAAGAAGCACTTTAGCCTCCTCGACGACCTTCGGGAGACCTTCGTGAACCTACGCGAGTACAAGATCAAGCTCAACCCGGAGAAGTGTGTCTTCGGCATCCCCACCGGACAACTCTTGGGTTTCTTCGTGTTCGCCCGCGGCATCGAAGCTAACCTCGAGAAGATCGGCGTGATCGAGCGCATGCCGAAACCGACCCAGCTCCGTGACGTCTAGAAGTTCACCGGCTGCCTCGCCTCGCTCAGCCGGTTCATCAGCCGGCTGGGAGAGAAGGCCCTGCCCCTCTACGGGCTCCTTCGCAAGAAAGCTCTGATCGAGCCAGGTCAAACCAAGAGGCCGGGCGCCTTCGACTAGCCTGACGAGGTGGACAAGGCCTTCCGCGGCCTCAAGAAGGTTCTCACCCGCGCGCCCATCCTAGCCGTGCCGGCTGAGAAGGAACCCTTGCTCGCCTACATCTCGGCGACCACTCGCGTCATCAGTGTCATTCAGAGCAAGTCCCTGCCGGTCCAGCGACCCGTCTACTACCTCAGTGAGGTCCTCTCCACGTCCAAGCAGAACTACCCCCACTATCAAAAGATGTGCTACGGCGTATACTTCGCCGCCAAGAAGGTCAAGCAATACTTCCAAGAGCACACCATTACCGTGGTAAGCATGGCCCCGCTTGCCGAGATCATGAGCATTTGGGACTCCACCGGCCGGATAGCCAAGTGGGTCATCGCCCTCGCCGACCATAAGATCTGGTATGAGCCAAGAACTGCCATCAAGTCGCAAGCGTTGGCGGATTTCCAAGTCGACTGGGCGGAGACAGAGTTTGTCCCGCCTCCCCCAGACTCCATGCATCGGCGCATGCACTTCGATGGCTCGAAAATGAGGACTAGCCTGGGTGCCGGTATAGTCCTCTCCTCCCCGAAAGGTGATCAACTCAAATATGCCCTATAGATCCGCTTCGCCGCCTCCAACAACGTGGCTGAGTACGAGGCCATCGTCCATGGCCTCCGGCTCGCTAAGGAGATCGGCATCAGGCGCATCCTCTGCTTTGGCGACTCCGACCTCGTGGTGCAGCAAGTTCTGGTGAATGGGACGCCAGGGACGCCAACATGGCCAGCTACCGCTTCCTCGTACAACAGCTCACCGTCTCCTTCGAGGACTGTGAGTTTCATCACGTCCCACGGGCGGACAACAAGGCGGCGGATGCGCTGGCGAAGATTGGCTCCACCCGACAGGCCATCCCAGCCGACGTCTCCCTCGAACGGTTGCTCAAGCCGTCGATCAAGCCTTCCCCAGAATCGGAGTTAATCTTCGTGCCGACGGGTGTCGCCGGCCCATCGACAGCCCCGGCCGCCTCTCCGGTAGCTTCATCGCCGGCCCTTGAATCGTCGGCCACCCAGCCGGCCCCGATCGAGTCGGCGGCGCCCGAGGTGGCTAGCCCCGGCGGCACGGCCGTCATGGTGATCACCAGCCAGCCGGCCCTGGGGGCCGGCGAGCCAAACCCGAGGGTTGGCCAACCAACCTCAGGGTATCTGCCGTGCGGGGCAGGTCCCTGCCAGTTCTGCTGGGAGGACCGCCGATCCTCGAACGGTGGAAGCCGGATGTAATCCGTCCTCGGGTCGATGTTCTTCACGTAGAAGAACGATCGGTGCCACCCCTTGACGGACTCGATCAGAGAGAGGGGGGGGAAGCGAGCGATGTCGCAGCAGCACACCATCGTGCCCCCGCATGCATCACTCTTCAAAGACTTGAGATAGAAGAGGGCATTGAAGAATTCGAGGAAGGGGAGGATGCCGAGGTACATCTCGCACAACGTCACGAAGGCGGAGAGGTACAAGATCGAATTTGGCCCAAGGTTGTGCGGCTGGAGGTCAAAAGTGTCAAGAAGAAGACGGAAAAAGAGACTCATTGGGAGCCCGAAGCCCCGAGAGAAGTGCCAGAGGAACATGACGTGTTCCCCTGGCTGCGGCGCCAGCACTATCTCATCGCCCGTCGTGCGGGCGGCCACCTACTCTGTCGACGTCAACATGCGCGCGTGGCGTAGCTCAGTGATGTCCGCCTCAACCACAAAGGAACTAGCCCAACTGTCTCTGCATCCATCAGCCATCGCGGTGGCGGTGCGGGCGCGGGCGCGGGCTCGAGTGCGACGGCGTGCGAAGGAAGAAAAGAAGCGACGACGAAGCAGTGCAACAAGGAGGCAAGTGGGGCGGGGGTACCTCTGCCTCCTTCCCTTCCTCCCCTTTTATAGGGGAGGCCACGACTGGGGGACGTGGGATCATCTGCGCCCACTCCTCCCGGAAATTCCGCGTGCGCGGGTGGCCCCGGGGCGTAACGGCCGCTTCAGGGCGCAAAGGATCCTGTCCTGCGCCCCGAGGCCTACAAGGGCTATGCCTGGGTCCTACCGGGCTAGGCCTGGGCGACGTCCCGTCTCCCCGCGTGCGCAGGACCCGCGACATCATTACTCGCTACGTGGCGTGCCGTGTGCCGGCACGGGACCCAGGGCGACGCATTGGAACCCGAGGCGTCGGATCCAACGGCCGACCCGGCTGCCCCTTCACCTTCGAGCCAGGAGCGGCTGGTGCTGAGCGGAAGCTACCGGCTCCCCACCGTCCGCCAAACGCGGGCTCTTGCCGGCTCTGGGGGCTACCGACGGGGTTTATACCCCTAGGTAGGCCAAAACAATGGGGGTCTCCCCCCTTTTCCGCTTCGAAGAAAAACTACGCGGCCGGCTGGAGGACGTTCCGCGCAAGCCGGTGCCGGCTGGCGCCCCGAACGTCTCATCAAGGAGCCGGGTGGGTCCTCGGCCGGCTAGGTGCGGCCGGCTGCCCACGGGTCGGCTCTTCTGTTGACTTCGGGACGGACATGCCCCGTCCCGTCCCCCTGCGCACAGGTACGACGACGCGACGTGACCAGCATGACGGGCGACCCTGTGGCTACAGTGGCCGCTTACGCACCGCACCGCATGGCTACAATCCAACTGTCCTGGCCACTGACCTTGGTGAGCATGACCGGGCAGGGGAACAGTGCTTGCACGCCCTCGCCACTTGATTACCTGCCCCGGCGTGGCTACAGTGCCGCCGGCTGTATCGAAGACTTCCACCGGCTGGCGTAGATGACGCCCCCCGGGCGCCCCGTGCCGCGATAGGTGGGCGAGGACCAATCATAGAGCCGGTTGGCGGGCCCCAACGGGAGATGGGACCGCTCGGCCGGCGGGCCCCGCCCACGACAAGTCGACGTGAGCGGCGGGACCCTCTGGCCAGCCGGAGAGACTGCCAGCCTGGTCCCCCACCATTGTATTTATGACATATAGTAAGAGCTGGGGGGTTGACCTATAAACCCCCCCGAGCCCCCCATGCAACGGGGATGGACGAATGGTCTCAGACACGCACCCACAGAACTCTCATTCTCCCATCTAGTAGCAGAGGAAGACGAGCAGACTGCTCCTTCTTCCTCCTCTAGACACAACTCCAGGAGCATCCCTATACACATACCCATCCATCCAAATAGACCAAGCAGGACTAGGGGTGTTACCTCCCATGGAGGGCCCTGAACCTGGGTACATCGTGTGTCACCACCGCTTGTGCCCAATCTCGCACTCGGAGCCCGTCGGCGTCCTCCAGCACTCACGATAAGCCACCCCATGGCATCTGTCGTGAGAAAACGATGACACCCACGATAAGAAAATCATGAATATATTGTAACACCCTACAACGGGGACCCCTCACATTTGCGCAACATAGAGGGCACCATAGGACAACACCAAAATAAAATATACAACTTATACCAACCAAGATCATTAATTAGCCCATAGGACAAAACAGATCTACTCAAACATCATAGGATAGCCACATATCATTGGGAAATAATATATGGAGTTGAGCACCACGTTTCAGTAGAGATTACATCGGGGAAGAGAGGTGTTACATGATGATTTAAAGGGAGAGAGAATTGGTGTTGACGGCGGCGAAATTGTTGGTGTAGATCGACATCACGATGATTGCCCCGACGGTGTACCGACACCACCAGGAGAGAGGGGGAGAGAGCCCCTCCTCCTTATTCTTCCTTGTAATCCCCCTAGATGGTATGATATTTACCCCTATGGTCTGTGGCCTCCATGGCGGCGGAGGGGCAAGAGCCCCTCCGAGATTGGATCTCTCTCTATTCTCTTCTGTTTCGCGCTCATGTTTTCCGACCGAAAACCGTTTCTTGTATTCTCGGAGATCCATAACTCCGATTGCGTTGAGATTTTAACACAATTCTTTTCCAAATATAAGCTTCCTTGTGCCCGAAGTAGAGCTCCAACCGCCTTACGAGGTGATCGCAACCCACCACCATGCGCTTGGGCCCTAGGGGCGCCCTAGTGTCTTGTGGTGGCCGTGGGCCTCCTTCAGCGTTGATTCCTCCTCCCAAAAATCACAAATATTCCAAAATAATTCTCCATAATTTTTTATCGTCTTTGGACTTTGTTTGATATGGATATTCTGCGAAACAAAAACATGCAACAAATAAGAACTAGCACTGGGCAGTGGATCAATATGTTAGTCCAATAAATCATATAAAATGTTACCAAAAATATGTGAAAGTTGTATAATATTGCCATGAAACAATCAAAAATTATAGATACGACGAAGACGTATCAAGCCTGTTAATGGACCGAAGCTACATGGGCCTAACAAAAGGTTGGGCACACTAAAGTCCCATGTGAGTTATGGGCCTGGGCCTATTGGGTTCAAGAACGACCCATACGTCAGGTTAGCGCAGACCCAGGTAGAACCTGTTACGGTCCTGCCCAATTATGTCCCGCTAAAATGCAGATTTGGTAGAGGTGCATGTTTTAGCCCGTTCGCCTCCAATCAGAGCTTTCAACCCTTTTTCTTGTAGCGAATGATAGCATATATAGCAACAAGGAACTAAGAACAAACCTAACCTATACAACAACAAAATTATGACACAGTAACTAAGAATAAACCTACACCGTACAATAAAGGAATTACGACATATTACATCCATTGGGCATTAAAGTTTGCCACAAGTGATCATAAAGCACGACCAAGAAGGAGATTACATAACCGGCCAGCAAAGGTCGTTGCCAGTGCAAATAAACATGCTACAAAACAATAATTGTTGAGGCAATGATCCTAAAAATGAGTACTAGGGGTACGAACAAGGGCGGAGCCTAGCTATGGTGCAAGTGTATCACTCGGATTACACGAGTTCGGTCCCCTCTTGGAGAAGTAAAAAACCCCACGTCTCGTCCCGAAGACGTCCGGAGCTACGAAGAGTGTGTTTATCCTTGGCGATTGGAGACTAGTTCATAGTATACAAAGGGTGTCCTGGACCAGGGGGTAATAGCCTATGGTGTTTGATCCTTATGGGCCAAACCGAGGGCCCGATAAGCCACCACCTGAAGGGCTTTGGGGGCGTCAAGACTTGCTCGTGCGAGAAAAGGGAACCTTCGAAGACATAGCATGCACCCCAAGGATGACTTTGTGTTCGACATAGATGTAACCTACCTAAAAACATAACCTATCTCCCCTTGGGCA
Organism: Hordeum marinum; assembly: GCA_022496015.1. Taxonomy (NCBI): domain Eukaryota; kingdom Viridiplantae; phylum Streptophyta; class Magnoliopsida; order Poales; family Poaceae; genus Hordeum; species Hordeum marinum. The sequence continues at coordinate 94,079,408 of CM039675.1, forward strand.
CCTATATATGCCCAGGGGTTTACTTTGTAGGAGGACAACTTATTCACCTTAGGGTTTAGAGCTTACACAACGATCTTGAGGTAGATCATCAACCTGTACTCGATACCCCATCGTTAATACAACCAAAACAGGACGTAGGGTTTTAGCTCTTCGAGAGGGCCCTAACCTAGGTAAACCTTGTTTCCCTACTCTCCTTGTTATCATTGTTCCTAGATCCACAACTTGGGACCCCTACCCGAGATCCATCGGTTTTAGCACCGACACTTTGTCCTTTGCTCTTGAGGGGTCCACATATCCATCCTATAGCTATACCTACATTGAACTTCACCTAAACTAATTATCAAAATTGTCGTGGTTTTGTCACGACAGATATCCTCATAGGAGAACTTAAGTGTGAGGCCATCATCACTGTGTGGCGACTCGAAGGGGTTGATAGGGAACGAGAGACAAATTTACCCAGGTTTGGCCCCTCCAATGGAGGTAAAAGCCTACATCCTGCTTTTGTGTCTATATTGATGATGATCTTGATTACAAGGGTGCAGAATTGCTAACCTAGCTTTCAAGGGTTTCTAACTTACCCCTATTAGCCTCAGGGGCTCGCCTTTATATACAGGTCAAGGCCCTAATTTTGTAAGAATTCGGGCCATGTTATGACTCGTGAGCTATTACATCTCTAACTTGTCTTGTCTCTCAAGCAAGGAGAGTACCTAGCATCTTCTACCTTTTGGATCTTGAGTCGCCATCTTCATGTGTTGGGCCTCCTGGCGACTTGCTAAATAAACCGCCTTACTTGCCTTGTTGTCAACACCGCGGCCCATTTTGAGTATGTTTCTTAAGTCGCCAGTACACTGACCCGGCCCAATAGGCGGGTTATACCGCGGGTTATATCCCCAACATTAGGCCCTAGGTTGATTTAAATTTATTCATGTCAATGTCCCTTACCTTCACCAGGCGGCTTATCTTTTGCTTGTATTTGTGTCTTCTCAGCTTCTTCAAATGCGGCTTATGATACTTCCATACTTGTGATTTTTTCTGCGCCATCCTGACGTGGCTTGTGACTACGTTGGTATTTCCCCAAAGAGGAAGCGATGATGCATCACAATGATGGTAACTATTTCCCTTAGTTATGAAACTAAGGTTATCGAACCAGTTGGAGGATCACCAACACCCAATAAGCAGCTCCTGCATACAAACAACAAATACTTGCAACCTGACGCGAAAGAGAGGTTGTCAATCTCTCTACGATAATAAGATAGATTAGGTAGTGATAGATAGGAGAGATAGATCTCTCAATAACACAAAATAAATAGAGTGAATATGCAGCGATATATTTTTAGTTTTCTTGGTTTTCTAGATCTGAAAACAAAGAGTGCAAAAATGTAGATCGGAAAGCAATATGTTGGAAAAGTATACCCGGGGGGTCGTAGGGTTCACTAGTGGCTTCTCTCATGAGTATAGCGCACGGTGGGTGAACAAATTAATGTTGGGAAACCGATAGAAAATCAAATAGTCATGATGATATCCAAGGCAATGATCATTATATAGGCATCATGTCCAAGATAAGTAGACCGACTCCTGCCTGCATCTACCATTATTACTCCACACATCGACCACTATCGAGCATGCATCTAGTGTATTAAGTTCATGTGAAAATGGAGTAATGCAATAAGAACGATGACATGATGTAGACAAGATCTATTCATGTAGGAATAGACCCCATCTTATTATACTTAATAGCAACAATACATGTGTGTCTTGCTGCCTCTTCTGTCACTGGGAAAGAACACCGCAAGATCGAACCCATCACAAAGCACCTCTTCCCATGGAAAGAAAAAATCGATATAGTTGGCCTAACTAAACCAAAGATTCAAAGAAGAAATACGAGGCTATAAGCAATCATGCATATAAGAGATCAAATAAGACTCAAATCATATTCATGGATAGAAACCGAGCATGTACTCAAAATTTATCGGATCCCACCAAACACACCGCAAAAGTTTACATCAAATAGGTCTCCAAGAGGCCATTGCATTGAGAATCATAAGATAGAGAGAGAGAATAAGCCATCTAGCTACTACCTATGGACCCATAGGTCTATGGTGGACTACTCAAGCATCATCAGAGAGGCACCTATGATGAAGATGAACCCCTCCATGATGGTGTTTAGACTGGATCTCGAGGCTCTGGAACTTGCTACGGATGGAATTGTGTTTTGTCAACTCCCCAAAGGTTTTGGGAATATTTGGGAATTTATAGGCATCGGAGGTGGTGGAGAGAGGCCCCGAGGAGGGTACAACCCACCAAGGTGTTGGGGAACGTTGCATGGGAAACAACAATTTTCCTATGCACACGCAAGATCTATCCATGGTGATGAGCATCTACGAGAGGGAGAGTGAATCTACATACCCTTGTAAATCGCTAAGTGGGAAGCATTAAGAAACACGATTGGTGTAGTCAAACGTCTTCGCGATCCAAATCGCCAAGCGTCTCGCGATCTCATCGCGATCCGTCCTGCGATCCAATCACGAATCGTCTTGCGATCGTGATCACGGTCCTTCCGATCTAGCGCCGAACGGACGACACCTCCGCCTTCAGCACACGTACAGCTCGATGACGATCTCTGCCTTCTTATCCAGCAAGATGGAGCGGAGAGGTAGATGAGTTCTCCGGCAGCACAACAGCGTGGTGGCGATGGTGGTGAACTAATCCCGCAGGGCTTCGCCTAAGCACTGCAGAACTAATCTAGAGGAGAAACAAATCTAGAGGAAGAAGAGGGCAACACGTGGCAATTAGGGTTGGCTTTCCCCTCTAAATCCTCTAGTATATATAGGAGGGAGGGAGGGGAGGATGCAGCCTCAAACCCTCAAGGTTTGGTCGAAATTGGAGGTGGAGGAGTCCTACTCCAATCCTATTAGGAGTAGGATTCCTCCTTTCCACTTGGAAACTCTTTCCACCTCTCCACCTTTTGGGTTTTCCCCACCCCTAGCCACATGGGCCTTAGTGGGGGCTTAGACCAGCCCACCAGGGGCTGGTTTGACTCCTCCCACAGCCCATGAGGTCCTTTGGGTCGAGACACCCCTCTCGGTGGTCCCCCGGTACCCTCCCGGCACTCCTGATACACTACCGATGAGCCTGAAACTTTTCCGGTGACCAAAACAGGACTTGCTATACATCAATCTATACCTCCGGACCATTCAGGAGATCCTCGTGACGTCCAGGATCTCATCCGGGACTCCGAAAAACCTTTGGTCACCACCATACATAACTCTATACTACCGAAACCTCACCGAACCTTAAGTGTGCAGACCCTGCAGGTTCGAGAACTATGTAGACATGACCGAGACACCTCTACGGTTAATAACTAATATAAGGACCTAGATGCCCATATTGGTTCCGACATATTCTACGAAGATCTTTATCGGTCGAACCTCTATGTCAAGGATTCAGTTAATCCCGTATGATGTTCCCTTTGTTCTTTGGTATGCTACTTGCCCGAGATTCAATCGTCGGTATCTCCATACCTAGTTCAATCTTATTACCGGTAAGTCTCTTTACTCGTTTCCATAATACAAGATCCCGTGGCTAACACTTAGTCACATTGCTTGCAAGGCTTATTGTGATATTGTATTACCGAGTGGGCCCTGAGATACCTCTCCGTCACACAGAGTAACAAATCCCAGTCCTGATCCATGCCAACCCAACAGACACCCTCGGAGATACTTGTAGAGTACCTTTATAGTCACCCAGTTACATTGCAATGTTTGATTCACACAAGGCACTCCTCTGGTATCAGTGAGTTGCATGATCTCATGGTCATAGGAACAAATACTTGACATGCAGAAAACAGTTGCAATAAACTGACACGATCATATGCTATGTTTGTAGTTTGGGTCTTTTCCATCACATCATTCTCCTAATGATGTGATCCCGTTACCAAATGACATCTCATGTCCATGACTAGGAAACCATAGCCATATTTGATCAACGAGCTAGTCTATTAGAGGCATACTAGGGACATGGTGTTGTCTATGTATCCACACATGTATCTGAGATTCCGATCAACACAATTATAGAATGGATAATAAACAATTATCATGAACAAGGAAATATGATAATAACTAATTTATTATTGCCTCTAGGGCATATTTCCAACACAGGGCGCAACGGCCCCCCCTGGCGTGGCCTGGTGTGTTGTGGTCTGCTCGGCCCACTGCCCAACACTTCTTTGGTCCATTGGGTGTCTTCTGGTCCTGAAAAAATCTCCAAAAAGTTTTGTCGCAATTGGACTCCGTTTGGTATTGATTTTCTGCGAAGTAAAAAAAACAAGCAAAAACAGCAACTGGCACTTTGGCACTATGTCAATAGTTTAGTCCCCAAAAATAATATAAAGTGGTCATAAAATGATGGTAAAACATCCAATAATTATAATATAACATCATGGAACAAGCAAAAATTATAGATACGTTGGAGACGTATCAACATCCCCAAGCTTAATTCCTACTCGTCCTCGAGTAGGTAAATGATAAAAACAGAATTTTTGATGTGGAATGCTGCCTAACATGTTCATCACATTCTTTTCTTTTGTATAGCATGGACATTTGGACTTATAATGATTCAAAGCAATAGTCTATTTTAACGTAATGACTTCAATACTCAAGCATGTCAACAAGCAACCATGTCTTTCAATATATCAACACTAAAGAAAGTTATCCCTAGCCCATCATGCTCAATCATTGATCCATTCATGAAACACACTCAAATATTAGCTATGCCCAATGCTCAAGTAAGATCATAGTGCCCCCTAGTAGGTGCCTATAAGAGAAGATGGAGACTCAAAGCCAAAATAAAATTTGTATAAAGTTAATAGATAGTCCCTTCACAGAGGGAAGTAGGGATTTTTAGAGGTGACAAAGCTCAACGTTTAATTTGAGAGAGAAAAATATTTTGTGTGTCATGCTTTTCCTGTCAACGAAAACCACCAATTAGCTCGCAATACTATCCATGCTAGATATATCATTGGCGGTTCCCAAATAGAAAATAAACTTTATTCCTTCTTTCCACCAAACTTTCACTTTCCATGGCGGGTCATATCCACGGTTGCCTTCCATACCAACACTTTCCAAGGAATTTATTATTTGACAACATAAAGTAAATATTTTTTCTCTTTTTCATTTCGGGAATGGGCATCCCTATTACTGGCGCACTCTCGTGCAATGACAACTGAATAAACACTCATCTTGAGAATAACACATCTAACATGGAAAAATATTGGATACCCCTTGTTGGGGATATAACCCCACGGTGAGACCCGCCCCAGAGGCTCCGGGTCACACTAGGAGGCTCGTACACTAGCCCAAGAGTGGGATGTGAAGACTTAAGCCCAAGACGTTTGGCGGCTTGACAAGATGGGCCGGAACGTGGCCCGAACGGAGAAGACTCGGGCAAGTGAGCCGCCCTGAGACAGCTTGGTCAGGAAGGCAAGATAAGGTAGAGATAGACTCAGACACGTAGTGAGAGTCGGTTACAACTTGCATGACCCATGGTCTTGACCTCCGATATAAAGGCGAGACTTGGGGCAACTTAGAGATCAGACTATCGAGAACTAGGTCAAGCAATAGCTCCCTTCTAATTGATACACCAAGCAATACAAACACAAGCAGGATGTAGGCTGTTACCTTGACTTAAGGGGCCGAACCTGGGTAAAATCGTGTCCTTTGTCCCAACCAACCCCTTTGAGTCCATCACCTTAGCGATGGCCTCGAATCCAAGTCCGTTCACCCGGACATCTGCCATGATAAAACCACGACAGTTGGCGCCCACCATGGGGCTCATGCTCGGTGGTGTTGAGTTCTCAAAGGGCTCTCTCCTAGGGATCGAGGGATACGTGGTCGGAAGGATGAACAAAAGTCACTACGGCCGGCTCTACATCGCCGACGCCGACTGGGGTCTTGATGCCGGCTCTGTCGAATATGGATTCCGGATTCCCTTCGGTGGTATTGATGTCTTCATCAGCAGGATCGACGGATCTACACCTGGGCCGAACATCTGCACCAGCATCGTCGTGCCGGCTCGGCGTGCGCAACCCGTCCGTGATGTGCGACCTGCCCGTGTTAACCCGGGCCATAAGCACGTCTTCGTGGGCTTCACTCAAGGTATGGATCTTGAAGCTTCTGTGTCGCAGGAGACTCTCGTCTGTTCAGAGGACGGATCTTCGAGCGGGGATGCAGAGTCGATCTATCAGCTTCACAACGGTGGGATTGGGGGCTACGACGAGCTTTACCCCGAGTCAGAGCATTCTAATCCGGACAATTTCGGGCTGGCGGTTCATGCGGCCGTATTCATGGCGGGATCGGCCCCAGGTGCGAGTAGCACAGCCGCTGGAGCAGCAACCTCGGGGGCTGAGTCGCCGCCGCCGGCGTCTCAAGTTCTTCTGGATCTGATGAATGAGCTCGCGGTCCTGATGGAGCCGCTCGGAACTTGGAGATTGTGAGACTCAAGGACCGGATGATGGAGGAGCAGCAAAGGATAGCTGAGCTAAAAGTTCAGATGGAGGCAGAGGCAAAATGCATTAAGACGGATGCCTTCCGCCTTAGGCTAGAAGAGCAATTAGCGGCTGCGGTGCATCAGATGAGGCATCAATCCCGCTTACCAGAACATTATGAGGCTAGGAATCTCTTTAATACGCCAAGAACAGGATGGGCAGCGAATGCACCTGGAAGTCGGCCGATGGCTCGACCGCAGCTTAACCCTCCTCGACGAAACCAGGCCTCACCAGTGGTCTTTCCAACGCCGGCGGGTCATTATTCCAACCCGGTAGAGAACATGGTGGCCGCGGCCACCCGGCTTGAAACAATCCCTATCCCAGATGAGGCACCCTTCGTAGAAGAGGTACAGAACGCCATTGGGTACCTTCAGATGGCGATGGCCCTAGAGGAGAAATTTGCTTACATCCGGAGCCGCATTCATTCAACTCCCCTCCCCACCCGTAGCTTTAGGCAGCGCTATGAATCGCCAGCGGTCTCCAACAGCGATTGGCATAGAGGGCTTCCGGGGGATGATCAGGCGGCTCTGGATGCACAAGCGCTCATAAACCGGGCGAGGAACCAGCAGGAGGCGGTGGCTTTGGCCACAACAGCTCACCAAGAACCCGTGCCCTCCGTATTAGTAGGAGCGGGAGTAACCACCAGGGCCGTGGGAGTGCCATGCTTAGCGTCGGCTCTGCGGAGTGAGCGGTTGCCAAAGGATTTCAAAGGAACTCACAAGGTCCCGAATTACACATCCGACTTACCTCCGGAGGCCTGGACCGAAAGTTATGAGCTGGCTATGGAGATGTTGGATGTTAGTGAGGCGGTGTGTGCTAAGTACTTCATCATGATGCTTGAAGGTCCGGCTTGCACGTAGTTAAAGGGTTTGCCGCCCAATACCATCAATTCATGGGCTGAGTTGAGGGCAAGGTTCATCAAAAACTTTCAAGGGACATGCAAACAGCCTATGACTATTGTGGATCTCGATCATTGTGTCCAGCAAGAGACTGAGTCGGCTCATCATTGGGTCCGACGGGTGTCGACCATCATCCACTCATCCAAACAGATCACCGCGGCTCAAGCGGTATTGATCCTAGAAAAGAACTGTCACTTTGTCCCTTTGAAGCAGAAGCTCAGCTGGCTCAAGCCAAGCGTTGGATGCTTTGGAAGAGGAACGAGAACTGGCGGCTGCTCGTTTGGCGATGTATCAGCAAGACCTGCGCCGCTATCATAGCCGCAGGGTTATGACCCGGACGTTTCAAGAAGGCAACTTAGTGTTGCGGCTAATTCAAGACCAGAAAAATATGCATAAGTTATCTCCTCCATGGGAAGGACCTTTCGTGGTCAGTAGAAATCTCAACAACGGGTCATATTATCTCATTGACATCCGGGACGACTCAGATACCTCGGGGCAGGAGACCCGCCGGTCGTGGAACATAGCGCATCTACGGCCTTATTATACCTGAGTTGTTGAGACTCGACATTGTACACTATCATTGTACATATCATATTTATATATGAATAAAGTAGCATCCCTGCAAGCCGGGGCCTCTGCCATTTCACATATCTTCATCCATGCAAGAAGAATCCAAAACTTGGTTGTCAAAGGGGGCTTCCCACCCTCCGGGTGTAGCTTATCTAACCCTAACAGCCGGCTCTTATGCCAAAAAAGTTGACAAGTCAACTTGGTTGTCGAAGGGGGCTTCCCACCTCCGAGTGTAGCTTATCTAACCCTAACAACCGGCTCTCAAGCCAAAAAATGTTGACAAGTCAACATAGCTGTCGAAGGGGGCTTCCCACCCTCCGGGTGTAGCTTATCTAACCCTAACAGCCGTCTGTTATGCCAAAAAAGTGGACAAGTCAACTTGGTTGTCGAAGGGGGCTTCCCACCTCCGGGTGTAGCTTATCTAACCCTAACAACCGGATCTCAAGCCAAAAAATGTTGACAAGTCAACATAGCTGTCGAAGGGGGCTTCCCACCCTTCGGGTGTAGCTTATCTAACCCTAATAGCCGGATCTTATGCCAAAAAAGTTGACAAGTCAACTTGGTTGTCGAAGGGGGCTGCTTCCCACCTCCGGGTGTAGCTTATCTAACCCTAACAACCGGCTCTTATGCCAAAAAAGTTGTCAAGTCAACTTGGTTGTCGAAGGGGTCTTCCTACCCTTCGGGTGTAGCTTATATAACCCTAACAACCGGCTCTTAAGCCAAAAATGTTGACAAGTCAACATAGCCGTCCACGGGGCTTCCTGCCCTACGGGTGTAGCTTATCAAACCCTATCGGCTGGCTCTTAAGCCAAGCAGTTGACTCCGTCAACACGTTAGGAAGATATAACATCTTTGGGTTATGCTTTTAAGCCGCCCTCCTAACGGTATAAAGATACATCTATTCTTGCAGGAAATTCAGCTGCTAAGAGCCGGTAAAGCATACAATGAGAAGCACAAGGAAGATGACATATATATGTTAAGCCGGACTTTTCGTATGTGCACGATGGCACAATTCAAGCAAAGGCAAAAGTTACTACCAGTCTATTACATATGCTCTCTGTGGAGCCAAAAATATCTTAAAGTTTTTTACACCGCTCATGGCGGGTCACAAAGAGCCGGCTATCAACAGACGTTCACATCGCGATCAGCTGGGTGGCGTGTCACCCTGCTCCGGGTCTTTGGCTACCTTGATTTGAAGATTTTCCAAGTCCCAGTTGCAGTTGGTTAAAGCCGCAAAGGTTCCTTCTTCAAAGAAGGGGGACGGGTCAAGTTCAGAGGCGAAAAGATTCTTACCGCGGGTAGGCGTCAGATCCCTGGACTCAAAGAGAGGGCCGCAGATTCTTTTCTCGTCAGCGCTGTAAGGCGCCTGGTATGTCTCCAGGTTGACTTCTTCTACTAACACGGTGGCAAGGACTTTGGAAGCCTTTACACACCGTGCATAGTCAGCTTCTGTCAACTCGGAGCCATCATGTTTTTTGGAAGGAAATTCGTCCATCATATCAGCCGAAGTTAGCTCTGGAGCAAAAGCCAATGCCCGACTTATGGCTGTGATTGCCCCCTGACAGGTGACTGATCTCTTCAATTCTACAATCTGTTTTGGCAGCATCGACAAAAGCTCTAAGACCCCTTTGATAGTTGAAGGGGTATTATCCTTGTACAGTACAACCTTGATTGTACACACAGCACCGTAATAAAGTTGCTCTGTTAGAGTATACATGGCCTTCAGGGGCAGCAAGCTGTCGGAGGCAAGTTGGCGGATCCTAGGACCTGCATAAGACGGACGCCTCGTCATGAGTCGCTAGCACAAGCACAATACATAAATTGAGTTAAGTTATCAAATACTTACCAAAGATGGCGGCTGTCATCTTCTGGATGTGACGCTTCAAGGACTGCAGTTCATCAAACACGATCATAAGCTGTTGATCAGCATCATCCGCCCATTTGGTCAGGGCGCCTCGTTTAGTCTTAACAGATTCCTTGAAGGTTGCAAAGTCGGCCTTAATCTTGGTCAGTTCTTTAGAAAGGAGCCGACATTTTTCATCAGCTTCACTCCAGGCAGCCTGCTGCGTGGCTAGATTATTTTTTAAGCCGGCCACTTCTGACCCGGCTTCATTTAAAGCTTGCTACGACATATCAAAGTATGGAATGAGATGGCAGGAGGAGAAGTTTAAAAAAAGAAGAAGAAAAAACTCAGCAAGTCTCAAACATATTGCAAGCAATATATATATGACACTTGTGGGCTAATGTCTATTTGATCTCCTAGATTAAAGGCAGTTCCGGATCATCTTTATCAAGTTAACTCGGAACTTGGGGGCTACATACTGGTTTTTCAGGCTGCTCAGAACGAAGGTCCCAACTCAACTTCGACAAGATTGAGCCGGCCCTTGGGGGCTACAATTGGCTCTGTTACCTATTCTCAATAAAGTCCCAACTCAACTTTGATAAGATTGAGCCGAAACTTGGGGGCTACAATTGGTTCTATTACCTATCTTTAATAAAGCTCCGGATCAATGATTATCAACCTTGAGCCGGCCCTTGGGGGCTAACAATGATGGTTTGAGATTACCTCTAAGTAAGTTGAGGCTTACAGGCTAAATATTTCTACTTCTATCAAGATTGAAGACCCGGGTTATCATCAGCCAATATTAACCCGACTCTTGGGGGCTATGCAAGGGTATAAAGGAGAGTAAAGAATACCTCATATTTCTTCTTCATTAAGTTAACAAGCTTGAGCTCCAGGTCCCGGCTGGTGGACAGCCGACTCATATAGCCAGCATGAAGTTCGTCAGTTGTCATCTTCTCAAGGGCGGGGAGCTCAAACTCTGGCTTCTTGGAGGCCTCAGTCGTCTCACTATGCCTTGTCATCACATGAGGTGGAGGAGAGTGGAAGCCGGCGCCAGTAATCAGGGCGTCTGGAGTAGTGGTGTCATCAGAAGCCTTGGCAGGGCTCGGGGGCTTGGAATGGTCCTTCTGAGGACTCTCTGGAATAATATCGTTAGATGCCGGCTCTGCAGAAGCCGCCGAGGGATTTACATTCGGCATGGGAGCATCCGACTTGGCAAGCTCTGGTTCTTGAGCATTAGGGCCAGGGAAGGACTTGTTGGTCTTCCTTCGCTTGGCTTGAGCCCTAGAAAAGCGTAAAACTTAGAGCCCAAGATTTACAACCGCCAAAGGTTCGGATGTAAGCTTGAAAAACACATACAACAGTTTAATCTTTGGAGGCGGCAGAGCAGTGGCCGTAGAGTCGCCAGACGAAAGCGATGATCCCTGAAAAGCAGTTCAGATAAGGTTAGGCAATGTTGGAATTACAAAGGAAGAACTAGTAAAAACAAGCAAAGAAGAAATGCATACCTCCGCGAGACGCTTCTTCTGAGCCGGTGAGTTAGGTAACCCGGACATGAGATCGGTAGAGCCGGCACTCCGGGTCTGGCGTCGGTCGGCTTGCTGTTGCTTTTTCAAAAGAAATTGGGGGTCCAAGTAAGCTAGAGGATGAGAAAGAGGAACTTTTCGAACGACCTGCCGTATCTTCCGGGGTACAAAGTAGTCTGAGTCGGACGAAACCTAAGTTACCTCAGGGGCGTTGGCGCGGCTGGTCTGTGTCTCGTCCTGTGAATGGTTGTTGTTAATAAGGTGAATAAGGAGGTGGCAAAAAATAGTCAAGTTATACCTCTGAGCCGTCTGAGTCCGGCATTTCAAACCATTCTTCCCGAGGAGTGGTCTTCTTCGTCTTCTTGGCCGCGACCTTCTTCTTCATTTTCTTCAGAGGAGGAATATATTTCTTCTTCCAGAAGTCGGAGTCAGCCTGAAAAGATAAGCCGGCAAGTAGTGAGGGAATTGCCAAGACATAGCTAATAAAGAGAAGAGACTATGAAGAGTCACCTTACATTTGGGGCCGGGTTAGTGACACAGAAAGGTGCCAGCCCAATGGCACTGCAAGCTCCTAAAGTTTCATGGACAAGACTCCGAATGACAGTTCTAATGTCATCTTCTATTAATGTTGTCCGGCTAAAGCAGAGGGAATCATCGTATTGGCCCGGGTATTCGCACATAAGGCGATTTCTTCGTCTCAAGGGCATAATCCTCCAAGAGATCCAGCAGCGGATCAAATCCAATCCGTCAGTCCGTTGGCAATAAGGGCTTTAATCTTGGCATGAGCTGGCTCGTGCTTCGCCCGTTCAGCAGTTCACAGCCGGCCAGGAAGCTCGAAGGTCGTCTTGAGCCGGGATGAGCGGTAACCCGGCAGCAGATGCTCACCCTCTGGGGAGGTATCTTTACAGTAAAACCAAGTCTTGTTCCAATCTTTTGGATGACTCGGCATATGAACAGTCGGAAAAGTTATGTCCCGGCGCCTCCGAATTGAAATCCTGCCGAGTTCTAAGCTTGGGCCGGCCTTCACTTTGGTCTGGCGGTTTGCGTAAAAGAACTCACGGAAGCGGCCAATAGACGGCTCAGTTTGCAAATAGACTTCGATGAGCACTTCGAAGTTGCATATGTTGGAGACAGAATTGGGGGCAAGGTCTTGAGGGCGCAACTTGTAAAAGTGAAGGACATCCCGGAAGAATTTTGAGCCGGGGGGTACAAACCCACGTTCGACGTGATCTGAAAATACAACTACTTCGCCCTACTGAGGAACGGGCTTCAGTTCATTACCCAGAACCCGCCAATGGATGACATCTTTGGCGGGAAGGGTGCCTGCATGTACAAAGTCCATCAGGAACTCTTCAGTGATGCAAGAGCCGACCGAATTGCATGAGTTGGATGCACGAGACATGGCGGCGGCTTAAAACTGCGCAAGGTACCAATGTACGGCGAGTCAGGGAATGGCAGACATCTACGGGCGGTTAAAAGCTTAAGATTTCAAGATTGAGCCACCAAGATCTGGTTGGTGAGAGCCGGACTTACATGGCGGGTCAAGTTTATGAGAAGACAAGGAAAAATTTGGCTAAGTGTAGAAAACAGGTTTCACAAAGTATCTTTGAGATTACGGATCTACAAAACAGAGGGAAATGGTTTTATTTCAAACCTAGAGACAAACTATCGAAACAATGAAAGTTTGAAAACGGTAGGTGGAGCCGTTATAGATCTGCGTTGTGCTACTATCGGTTTTCTACAGAACGCTGCATTGGGGACAAGATGTCATCGAGTTCTTATGGGCTAAGCATGGCCGGCATTGGAGAGAAGCTCGCGTTCGAAAGCGGCAGAAGAACTCCGTGAAACCCTACCGAAATGGCTGCAGATCTAGGAGAGGAAAGACTCACTGGAGACGGCGCGATGGATGCGGGGATAGCTCTGGAACCAACATGTTGATGCAGCGGCCTCGATGACGATAGTGTGAAGATGGCACTGGAGCGGGGTGTGCTGGAGCGGCGGCATCGGAGGAAAGAAGACAAAGAGCGAGCGGGGAGGTAAACCAATGCCACCCCCTCATGGTCCTATTTAATAGGCAAAGGTGGAAACAGGCACAAAAATCAAGGCGGCGGATATCATTTGACTGAGGTGAACGCCTCGATTCCCGGACCGTCCATTTAATAAGGGAAAAATTTGTTGCGGACGTCAGTGGATCTTTCTGACAGATTTGACATGACGTCACGGCGGGTCATTATTTTCAGGTGACATAAGGGAGACTCGTCGATGATTGAGAAGGAGGCTGAAGTGAGCAAGCTTAAATCAACCTAGGGCCTAATGTTGGGGATATAACCCCATGGTGAGACCCGCCCCAGAGGCTCCGGGTCACGCTAGGCGGCTCGTACACTAGCCCAAGAGTGGGCTATGAACACTTAAGCCCAAGACATTTGGCGGCTTGACAAGATGTGCCGAAACGTGGCCCGGACGGAGAAGACCTGGGCGAGTGAGCCGCCCGGAGACAACTTGGTTAGGAAGGCAAGATAAGGTAGAGATAGACTCAAACACGTAGTGAGAGTCGGTTACTACTTGTATGACCCGTGGTCTTGACCTCCGATATAAAGGCGAGACCCGGGGTGACTTAGAGATTAGAATATCGAGAACTAGGTCAAGCAATAGCTCCGTTGTAATCGATACACCAAGCAATACAAACACAAAAAGGACGTAGGCTGTTACCTCGACTTGAGGGGCCGAACCTGGGTAAACTTGTGTTCTTCGTCCCAACCAACCCCTTTGAGTCCATCACCTTAGCGATGGCCTCGAATCCAAGTCCGTTCACCCGGACATGTGCCGTGATAAAACCATGACACCCCCATCGTTTCATGAGCGGTACAGGCACACAAAAGAGAAATTTATTTTGAAAATTTAGAGATGGCACATAAAAATTTGCTTGGCATGACATGGAAATACCGCATATAGGTAGGTTTGGTGGACTCATAAGGCAAAAGTTGGTTTAAGGATTTTGGATGCACAAGTAGTATTTCTACTTAGTACAAGTGAAGGCTAGCAAATAGATTGGGAAGCAACCAAAACAAGAAATGAAAATTCTCATAAGTGAACATTGAACATAACTAACACCGAATAATGCACCACAAGTAGGATGTAAATGCATTGCATAACTATTGACTTTCGTGCATCCATAGGGAATCACAAACCTTAACACCAATATTCCTACTACACATAATTACTCATCAACATGACTCACATATTACTATCATTATATTTCAAAACTATTACAAGTAATCAAGTTTAATTTGTCCAATGATCTTCATCAAAGTTTTTCTTATATCCTCCTTGGATATCTATCACTTTGGGACTAATTTTTGCATCCCCCTTTTCAACAACGCTTCATGTTTTTGCTTGTTTCTCTTTGGATATATCTTGGGGGTGCGGTAGCATCCCCAAGCTTAGGCTTTTGCTACTCCTTATTCCTTCATCCATCGTGATCTCACCCAAAACTTGAAAAATTCAATCACACAAAACTCAACAAAATCTTCATGAGATCCGTTAGTATAACAAAGCAAATCACCACTTTAGGTACTGTTTCAAACCCATTCATATTATGTTATTGAATTATACCTACTGTATTTTAACTTTACCATGGCTTATACCCCCCAATACAAACCATAGATTCATCAAAACAAGCACACAATGCAATGAAAACAGAATCTGTCTTAAACAAAACAGTTTGTAGTAATTTGTACTATACCCATACTTGTGTAACTCTAACAATTCTGAAAAATTAGGACAACATAAAGAATTTGTATCGCACCACTTTTTTAAATTTTTAGCTCAATACCACGTTCCAGAGAAAACATGAAAATTCATATACTGAATGCAAAGTTTCTGTTGCAGATTCAACATCACTTCTACTCATCCTATGAATCATCCTAAAGGATTTACTTGGCACAAACACTAAATAAACCATAAAAACACAATCATAATAGAGGCATAATTGTGTCAACACACAAAAACAGAAACCAAAACGAAAAAGTATTTATTCATTGGGTTATCTCCCAACAAGCATTATCGTTTAACGCCCGGAGCTAGGCATAATGGATAGATTCAAGTATTGTCATCTTTGATTTTGGATCCATAGGATGACCTCATGGTTGATTCTTATGGTGTCTTAATTCTTGTTCTAGGTAAGTGTTTGATACCCTTTCTGAAGGGAAATTGAAACTTAATATTGCCTTCTTTCATATCAATCACGACACCTATAGTGCGCAAAAACGGTCTACCAAGTATGATAGGACAAGACGGATTGCAATCAATATCAAGAAAAATAAAATCAATGGGCACATAATTTGTGTGTGCAATAAAAAGAACATCATCAATTCTTCCCAAAGTCTTTTTAATAGTATAATCCACCAAGCGCAAATTAAGAGAGCATTCTTCAATGTTGGTAAGACCAAACACATCACAAAGAGATTTCGGAATCATGGAAACACTAGCACCCAAATCACACAAAGCAAAGCATTCATAATTTTTAATCTTGACCCAAATGGTAGGTTCTCACTCATCATGCAATTTTCTAGGAATAGAAATCTCCAACTCCAACTTTTCTTCAAAAGATTTCATCATGGCGTCAATGATATGTTTAGTAAAAGCTTTACTTTGCTCATAAGCATGGTGTGAATTCAACATGGATTGCAGCAAATAAACACACTCCATCAAAGAGCAACTACCATAGTTAAATTCTTTGCAATCCAAGTTAGTGGGCACATCACTAGTTAAAGTTTTGACCTTTTCAAACCCACTTTTATCAAGATTTTCACCCTCCAAATTATTGGGACGCCTTCTAGCTAAAGTTGACTCTACTTCAGTTCCTTCATTATCAATTTTAATACTACTAAACAAGGAATCAATATAATAAACACCAATCACTTTAAGATCTTCATCGTTTTTATAGCGGCAATCACTAGAAGACGATTTTTCTAAGATTTCTCTTTTAGCTCTAAGCATAGCGGTTCTTTTCTTACTTTCATACATAGAGACATATAAATATTTATTAGATTCATCAATCTTAGGCACAAAAGCTTTCATCTTGAGATTTTCAACATCATGAAAAAATCTATCAATGCTTCTAGACATATCATCAATCTTATTGAACTTTTCTTCTATCATAGTATTGAAAATTTGAAATCCTTTTGCGCATTAATAAATTCTTTAATATTACTCTCAAGATCAGAGGTGTTCTTCTTATTATTATTATAAGAAGAATTACCGTAGGAATTGGCATAATTATTAGAGGAATTTCCAGGAAAAGGCCTAGGATTAAAATTACCTCTATAAGCATTGTTATTGAAATTGTTGCGCGAGACAAAATTCACATCTATGGACTCACTATTTTGCTCAATCAAAGTAGTCAAAGGTACATCATTAATATCAATAGGAGAATTTTTACTAGCAACCAATTTCATCAAAGCATCAACTTTATCGCTCAAAGTACTAAATTCCTCTACCGAATTAACTTTTTTACTAGTAGGTGCTCTTTCGGTATGCCATTGAGAATAATTAGCCATGATATTATCTAGCAATTTAGTAGCTTCACCCAAATTAATCTCCATAAAAGTACCACCCACGAGGGAATCTAAAATATTTCTAGAGACAAAATTCAATCCCGCATAAAATTTTTTGTATGATCATCCAAAGATTTAAACCATGTGTTGGACTATTTCTTATCATCAACTTCATTCTTTCCCAAGATCGGGCAACATGTTCATTCTCAAGTTTCTTAAAATTCATGATTTCTTCCTAAGGGAAATAATTTTTGCAGGCGGAAAATACTTAGTGACAAAATCATCTTTGCACTTATTCCAAGAATCGACACTATTGCATGGCTAAGAGGGAAACAAATTTTTTGCACGATCCCGCAGGGAAAAAGGAAATAGTTTCAACTTCACAGTGTCATTGTCCACATCTTTTTACTTTGCATATAACACAATTCAACAAAGGTGTTAATATGGGATGCGACATCCTCATTAGGATTATCAACAAATTGATCTTTCATGACAAGATTCAACAAAGCAGCTTTAATAACAGAAGACTCCGCACTAGTGGCGGGAGGAGCAATAGGCGTACTAATAAAATTATTGTTATTAGTATTGAAAAAGTCACTCAACTTGGTGTTCTCTTGAGTCATCGTGACTACGCAAACAAGATTGCAAACAAGTAACATATCTGACAAGAAAAAGGGCAAACGAAAATGAGGGCGAATAAACTGCAGATTAATGAAGTGGGGGAGAGGAAAATGAGAGGTAAATGGCAAATAATGTAATTGCAAGGAGACGAGATTTGTGATTAGGAACCTGGTAGATGATGATGCTTCCTCCCCATCAATGGCGCCAGAAATTCCTTTGACATGGCTTGAGACTGCGTTGGTATTTCCCCAAAGAGGAATGGATGATGCAACACAACGATGGTAAGTATTTCCCTCAGTTATGAAACCAAGGTTATTGAACTAGTAGGAGGATCACCAACACCCAATAAGCAGCACCTGCACACAAACAACAAATACTTGCAACCCGACACGAAAGAGAGGTTGTCAATCGCTCTACAGTAATGCAGGATCACTAGAAGAGTATGTCTAGAGGGGGGTGAATAGACTACTAGCGGGAATTTAAATCTACCTCAAACATAAGTTTAAGCGTTGGCAGATTTTAGCAAATATAGCAAGTCTAGCACACCCTACACATGCAAGTCATCGAGTATAGCAACGGAAAGTAAAGACATTGCACATGGAAGTAAACAGTAGAGATAGGGAGATCGAACGCATGAAGGACACGAAGACTTTTCCCATGGTTCCGATTGGTGGTGCTATCATACGTCCATGTTTATGGAGTCTTCAACCCACGGAGGGTAACGATCGCGAGAGTCCACGGGGGCCACTACCCACGGAGGGTTCCACGAAGAAGCAACATTAACTATACCATGATGGCCTACGTCCATGGAGGACTAGCCTAACTCGGGGTAGATCTTCACGAAGTAGGCGATCTCCTTGCCCTTACAAACTTCTTGCTTCACTCCACAACATGAAGTAGGAGGATCCCTAGCGACACCTAACCAATCTAGGAGGCACCACCCTCCAAAAGGTAATAGGATCGATAATGTCAATGAACTCCTTGCTCTTGTGCTTCAAGATGATAGACTCCTCAACACACAATCACTCTCTTATAGATTTGGCTATGGTGGAAGAGATTGATTGGGTGGAAAGCAACTTCGGGAGGCTAGAGATCAAGATTCATATGGTTGGAAGGGAATGGCATGATCTCAACACATGAGTAGGTGTCTCTCTCTCGGAAAATTAGTGGGTATGAGTGGGGAACTGTTCTGAGTGCTTCTCTTGCGAGTAGGTGGTAGTGAAGGGGTATATATAGGCATCTCCAAAAATCCAACCGTTACACCTAATAAGTCAGACTCGGTGACACCGATGTGTTAATCTCGATGGTACCGAGTTGCCTCAAAGGTAGCAACTTTTGAATCTCGGTGAGACTGATACATAAAACTCGGTTGCACCGATAAGGCGAGCAATGGTCAGATTGCCAAACTCGGTAATTCTGATTCAACAAACTCGGTGGTACCAATTTTGAATTTGCATAACAGAAAGTTGGCAACCCAAACTTGGTGGCACCGAAGCAGAATCGGTTGCACCGAAGGGCTAGGGTTTGGCCGAGTTTGTATGAGGTTGAGAATCGGTGGCACCGAGTGGAAAGTGTTGGTTGCACCAATTTTGGATATTTGGCTTGGATAGACTTTTGTGGAAGAGCTTGTGGGTGTATGTGGTGACTATCACTTGTGCACGTATGAGCATCTAGTTCACCAACGGTACCTTACCCCCTTTTAATAGTATTGGCTTTCCTATGGACTCAAAGTGATTTCTCACAAAGTAAAATGTAGAGTCCCCTTGCTTGAAGCTTTGCCAATGCTATTCCTTCTCCTTCTTCATGGGGGTACTCTTCACACTCCTTTTTGCCAACCCATCTCTCTATGGACTTTATCTGAAATATACTAGATTAAAGTATTAGTCCAAGAGACAATGTATGTTGTCATGAATTATCAAAACCACCAAGGGAGCACATTGTGCTTTCAATCTCCCCCTTTTTGGTAATTGATGAAAACGTACAATCAAACCTTCAAATAAATATATGCATGGATATAATGAAGACTTTGAGAGACACGTGACTTAGACTTGCTCCCCTAAATGTGTGCAATCCCTTTAAAGGATAGTTGATTTGGAATGCATAAACACACACATGGTAGGAAGGACATGATAAGTCATGTGTATCTTGGCAATATCCATCAAATGTATATGAATGAGGTGTATCCTTGTTCAAGACTTCACTCTTGCAAACAATACATGCAAGAAGGAAGAGGTCATCTTGATCAAAGATATGATGCATATACTTACCTTGAGTTCTTGAGCATTCTAGTAGTAGATATACACTTGAGAAAACAATGTGAGGAAACACAAGATTATTCTACTAATCAAAAGCAATAGAACTCAAAAGTACCAAGATATGGAGAACATATAAAAGATAATATTCCTTAAGATTGATATGTCTCCAAGATCATTTAGAAGTTTCTCCCCTAGATATGAAAATGGTAGGACATCCTCTCCCCGTGAATCTTAGCATGTAGATATTGGGATTGAATAGAGTGAGAAAATTCTAACATGAGTAGTCAAATGAAATAAACACATCTTTCTCCAAAACAACTTTCTCCCCCTACTTTGGTATTCTCCCCTTGTTTATATAAGTATAAACTTTGTCATTTTCCTCTCCCCCTAAATTATATCTGCCCCTTTGCATAAGCATGTATCTCCCTCTTTAGCTTTGAAGCTTTGGTATTTCTCCCCCTTTGGCATTAATTTCCAAAAAGGTCAGATATAGGGTCAGATACAGGGATCATTGATTCAAAAGGGATCCTTGAGATCAAGGGTCATAGAATGTAGGATTCATAGAATATGAAGTTCATGAGAAGAACGAGGGAATCATTGAAAATAATTTCTCTCCCTTTGGCTAAACTGAAATTTTGTAGATCTTCTCCTCCTTTGACTTAAGGATCCTTGAATGTATTTCTCCCTCTTCCTCCTTGAATGTCTTTCTCCCCCTTTTTTGTTTTTTTATAGAAGGTATCACCAAAGAAATGAAAAAAATAGAGAAGGAAACTCAAGGATTTACAGATATAAACACAGTCTGAAATATGATAGAAAGTTGGTGGCTCCGAGACAAATTTGTTGGTGGTACTGATATGATCTTATGCACCTCATCTGCTGAATCGGTAGAACCGAGTCCTTTGTATCGAAGGCTCCGAGGCATAAAATAGAAACTTGGAGAATGTGAAAATTTGTAACAAGAAACGAAATTGTAAATGAAAATCAACTAGACAAGAAGAGAAAATGATTTGTAAATTATCTGCATTTCATTTACAAAGAGGTGTCAACTAGAAAAGTTTTGAATGGTTCCAAGAAATCTTGCAATGTAGAGAATGAACAGACCAAGGTCTTAACTAGATGATGGGCGGTGACTAGGTCACCTATATTAGAGTATATTGACTTAGGAGCCAAGCAAGAATACTTGATCATAAGGCATACTCATCTCAAAATGGGGTTACCATTTTTCGATTAAGCATTTTAGTGTCTTCATATCACTTGAGTTGTTTTATCTCATTACTTGGAGTAAAGCTTTTTTCAAGGATATGAATACATACATTTGAGTGATGTTGTTGACGTAGCTTCTATGTGAACTTGATGAGGATGCTCGAGATTGATGAAGATCATCTTGAGTTGGGAGCAATCCTTGTCGTTTTTGTTCGCTTTTCACCTACATAGGTTAGTCACGCAAAGAAGAACATGATATATCCAAAGGACAAGATACCAATTGTGACTTCATAGAAATAGAGAAGTACTCGCCCCGTCCCAAAATTCTTGTCTTAGATTTTTCTAGATATGAATGCATATAGATACTAAAACGTGACTAGATACATTCATATCTAGGAAAATCTAAGACAAGAATTTCGGGACGGACGAAGTGTTGGAAATATACCCTCGAGGCAATAAATAAAGTGTTTATTATTATATTTCCTTGTTCATGATAATTGTTTATTATCCATGCTATAATTGTATTGATTGGAAACACATTGCATGTGTGGATGAATAAACAACACTGTGTCCCTAGTATGCCTCTAGTGAACTAGCTCGTTGATCAAAGATGGTCAAGGTTTCCTAGCCATTGACATGTGATGTCATTTGATAACAGGATCACATCATTAGGAGAATGATGTGATGGACAAGACCCAAAATACAAACGTAGCATATGATCGTGTGAGTTTATTGCTACTATTTTCTGCATGTGAAGTATATGTTCCTATGACCATGAGATCATGCAACTCACAGGCACCGGAGGAGTGCCTTGTGTGTATCAAACGTCGCAACGTACCTGGGTGACTATAAAGGTGCTCTACAGGTATCTCCGAGGGTGTCTGTTCGGTTGGCATGGATCAAGACTAGGATTTGTTACTCCGTGTGACGGAGAGGTATCTCAGGGCCCACTCGGTAATACAACATCACAATAAGCCTTGCAAGCAATGTAACTAAGTGTTACTCACGGGATATTGTATTACGGAACGATTAAAGAGACTTTGCAGTAACAAGGTTGAACTAGGTATGGAGATACCGACGATCGAATCTCGGGCAAGTAACATACCGAAGAACAAAGGGAACATCATATGGGATTAACTGAATCCTTGACATAGAGGTTCGACTGATAAAGATCTCCATAGAATATGTAGGAACCAATATGGGCATCTAGATCCCGCTATTGGTTATTGACCGTAGAGGTGTCTCAGTCATGTCTACATAGTTCTCGAACCTGCAGGGTCTACACACTTAAGGTTCGGTGACGTTTCGGTAGTATAGAGTTATGCATGTTGGTGACCGAAGGTTGTTCATAGTCCCGAATGAGATCCTGGACGTCATGAGGAGCTCCGGAATGGTCCGGAGGTAAAGATTGATATATAGTAAGTCCTATTTTGGTTGCTGGAAAATTTTCGGGCTCATCGGTAGTGTATCGAGGGACCATCGGGAGAGGTATTTCAACCCAAGAGGCTACATGGGCTGTGGGAGGACTAATACCAGCCCTTAGTGGGCTAGCCAAAGTCCCACACAAGGCCCATGCGGCTAGGAAGAGATTCCTAAGTGGAAAAGGTGGAAAAAGGCAAAAAGGGTGGAAAGAAGGAAGGAGTCCTAATCGTACTAGGAGTGGAGGAGGAGGACTCCTCCTCTCCACTTCGGCCGAAGCCTAGAGGGTCTGGCCCTTGCGCCAAGCCTCCTCCTCCTCCTCTCCTTATATATATATACTAGAGGGTTTTAGGGTTTTGGCACAAGATTTTCTGCCACGTGCAACCCTACCCTCTAGTTCGTAGTTTCTCCTCTAGATCGGTTTCAGCTGTGCTTAGGCGAAGCCCTGCTGAGATTACTCCACCACCATCGCCGTAGCGCCGTCACGCTGCTGGAGAACTCGTCTACCTCTCCGCTCCCTCTTGCTGGATCAACAAGGTGGAGATCGTCATCAAGCTGTATGCGTGCTGAACGCGGAGGTGTTGTCCGTTCGGTGCTTGATCGGGACGGATCGTGATTGGATCGCGGGACGCTCGTTGATTTTGATCGCAAAGACGTTCAACTAAATCAACCACGTTTCTTAACGTTTCCCGCTTAGCGATCTACAAGGGTACGTAGATCCACTCTCCCTCTCGTAGATGCTCATCACCATGGATAGATCTTGCGTGTGCGTAGGAATTTTTTTGTTTCCCATGAAACATTCCCCAACAGTAGTATCAGAGCTAGGTCTATGTGTAGATGAGATCTCGAGTAGAACACAAAGAGTTTGTGGGCGTTGATGCTTAGATTGCTTACTCCCTTGGTCGTGTTTTGGTTCAGCGGTATTGTGGGATGAAGTGGCCCGGACCAACCTTACTCGTACGCTTACGAGAGACCGGTTCCATCGACTGACGTGTAACTTAGTTGCACAAAGATGGCTGGCGGGTCTCTGTTTCTCCTACTATAGTTGGATCGGATTCGACTAAGGCGGTCCTTGAGAAGGTTGAAAAGCAACTTTTGTATCACCGTTGTGGTTTATGCATAGGTGAGAATTTTTCTTGCTAGATACCCGTAACAGCCACGTAAAACATGCAACAACAATTAGAGGACGTATAACTTGTTTTTGCAGGGTATGTTGTGGTGTGATATGGCCAATTACATGATGAGATATATGTGATGTATGAGATGGTCATGTGTTGTATAGAATATCACGACTTGCATGTCGATGAGTACAACAACTGGCAGGAGCCATATGGTTGTCTTTAATTATTGTATGACCTGCGTGTCCATCATTAAGCGCTATGTAATGCTTTACTTTATCGTTAAACAGTAGCAATAGTAGTAGAATCATGGTGGGTGCGACAACCATGATGGTGACACGTCGATGGAGATCAAGATGATGGAGATCATGGTGTCATGCCGGTGACGATGGAGATAATGCCGGTGCTTTCAAGATGGAGATCAAAGCACAAGTTCATGGCCATATCATGTCACTTATGATTTGCATGTGATGTTAATCCTTTTATGCACCTTGTTTTGCTTAGGACGATGGTAGCATAATAAGGTGATCCCTCACTTAAATTTCAAGATGAATTGTGTTCTCCCCGAGTGTGCACCATTGCGAAAGTTCGTCGTGTCGAGACACCACGTGATGATCGGGTGTGATATACTCTACATTCACATACAACGGGTGCAAGCCAGTGTTGCACATGCAGAACACTCGGGTTAAACTTGACGAGCCTAGCATGCACAGAAATGGCCTCGGAACACAAGAGACCGAAAGGTCGAACACGAGTCATATAGTAGATATGATCGACATGATGATGTTCACCATTGAAACCACCTCAACTCACCTGATGATCGGACTTGAGTTGGTGAATTTGGATCATGTGACACTCAGATGACCTGAGGGATGTCAATTTGAGTGGGAGCTTTAATAATTTTATTAACTAAACTCATTATCTTGAACAATAGTCTAAGTAACCTTTGCATATTTATGTTGTAGATCAATGGCTCGTGTAGTAGCACCCCTGAATTTTAATGCGTTCCTAGAGAAAGCTAAGTTGAAAGATGATGGAAGTAACTTTGTTGACTGGGCCCGTAATCTGAGGATTATCGTCACGGCTTCCAAAAAATCATATGTCCTTGATGCACCGCTTGGTGACCAACCCGAAGACATGCCATCCAAATACGTTAAGAACGCTTGGGAGGCATGTTCTGGGGATTACTCAATAGTTCAGTGTGCAATGTTGTATGGCTTAGAACCGGGACTTCAAAGACATTTTGAACGTCATGGGGCATATGAGATGTTCCAAGAGTTGAAGTTTATCTTTCATAAGAATGCATGGATCGAGAGGTATGAGACCTCCGATAAGTTCTATGCTTGCAAAATGGAGGAGAATCGGTCTATCAGTGAACATATACTCAGAATGTCTGGGTATTCGACTCGTCTGGCGGGGTTGGGAATGCCCCTTCCGGCAGAGGTGATCACTGACAGAGTTCTTCAATCACTGCCACCTAGCTACAAGAGCTTTGTGATGAACTATAACATGCACGGGATGAACAAATCAGTCGTCGAGCTGTTTGCGATGCTGAAAGTCGCTGAGTCTGAAACCCAGAAAGAACATTATTGTTGATGGTCAATAAAACCACTAGTTTCAAGAAGAATGGCAAGGGCAGGGCAAGAAGGGTAAATCCAAGAAGGATGGCAAAGCAATTGCTACTCCTGTAAAGAAGCCCAAGGTTGGACCCAAGCCAGAAACTGAGTGCTTTCATTGCAAGGGAACTGCCCCAAGTACCTGGCTGACAAGAAGGTGGCCAACAACAAACAAGGTATATATGATATACATGTTATTAATGTGTACCTTACTAGGTCTCGTTGTAGTACCTGGGTATTTCATAACGGTTCGGTTGCTCACATTTGCAAGTCAAAACAGGAACTACGGAATAGACGAAGGTTGGCGAAGGACAAAGTGACAATGCGTGTGAGAAATGGTTCCAAGGTTTATGTGATCGCCGTCGACACGCTCTCTCTTTGATTACCATCGGGATTAGTGATGAACCTGAATAATTGTTATTTAGTGCTTGTGTTAAGCATGAACATCATATCTGGATCTTTTTTATTGTGAGACGGTTACTCATTTAAATCAGAGAATAATGGTTGTTCTATTTATATGAGTAATATCTTTTATGGTCATGCACCCAATGTGAGGGGTTTATTCATATTGAATCTTGATAGTGATGATACACATGTTCATAACATTGATGCCCAAAGATGTAGAGTTGATAATGATAGTACCACTTTCTTGTGGCATTGCCGTTTGGGTCATATTGGTGTAAAATGCATGAAGAAGCTCCATGCTGATGGAGTTTTGGAGTCACTTGATTTTGGATCACTTGACACATGTGAACCATGCCTCATGGGCAAGATGACTAAAACACCATTCTCTGGAACAATGGAACGGGCAAGTGACTTGTTAGAAATCATACATACTGATGTGTGCAGTCCAATGAATGTTGCAGCGCATGGTGGATATCTTTTTTTCTCACTTTCACTGATGACTTAAGTAGATATGGATATATTTACTTAATGAAACAAAAGTCTAAAATGTTTGAAAAGTTCAAGAAATTTCAAAGTGAAGTTGAGAATCATCATAACAAGAAGATTAAATTCCTGCGATCTGATCTAGGAGGTGAATATCTGAGTTATGAGTTTGGCAGTAACTTAAGACAGTGTGGAATTGTTTCACAGTTGACACCGCCCGGAACACCACATCGTAATGGTGTGTCCAAACATCGTAATGGAACCTTATTAGATATGGTTCGTTCTATGATGTCTCTTGCCGGTTTGCCACTATCGTTTTGGGGTTATGCATTAGAGACAACTACATTCACTTGAAATAGGGCACCATCGAAATCCATTGAGACGATGCCATATGAACTGTGGCTTGGCAAGAGGCCAAAGTTGCCTTTTTGTTAAAGTTTGGGCATGTGATGCTTATGTCAAAAAGCTTCAGCCTGAAAAGGTAGAACCCAAACCGGAGAAATGTGTCTTCATAGGATACCCGAAAGACACAGTTGGGTATACCTTCTATCTCGGATCCGAAGGCAAAGTGTTTGTCGCTAAGAACATAAAATTTGTTGAGAAAGAGTTTCTCTCGAAAGAATTGAGTGGGAGTAAAATAGAGCTTGATGAGGTTATTGAACCTTTACTTCAACTAGAGAGTAGCGCAGCATAGAAAGATATTTCTGTGGAGCCTACAATAGTTGAAGAGGAAGTTAATGATGATGATCATGAAGCTTCAGATCAAGTCACTATTGAACCTCGTAGGTTGACAAGGGCGTGTGCTGATCCTGAGTGGTACGGCAACCCTGTCTTAGAGGTCATGTTGTTGGACAACAATGAACCTATGAGCTATGGAGGAGCGATGATGGGACCGGATTCCGAGAAATGGTTAGAGACCATGAAATCCGAGATGGGATCCATGTATGAAAACAAAGTATGGACTTTGGAAGTATTACCTGAAGGGAGAAAGGCCATTCAAAACAAATGGATATTTAAGAAGAAGACAAAAGCGAACGGTAATGTCACCGTCTATAAAGCTCGACTTGTGGCAAAGAGTTTTTCACAAATTCAAGGAGTTGACTACGATGAGACCTTCTCACCCGTAGCGATGCTTAAGTCCGTCAGAATCATGTTAGCAATAGCTGCATATTTCGACTATGAAATTTGGCATATGGATGTCAAAACAACGTAATTTGGCAGATGGATGTCAAAACAACGTTCCTCAATGGTTTCCTTGAGGAAGAGTTGTATATGATGCAACTGGAAGGTTTTGTTGATCCATAGAATGCTAACAAAGTTTGGAAACTCCAGCGATCCATTTATGGACTAGTGCAAGCGTCTCGGAGTTGTAATAAGTGCTTTGATGAGGTGATCAAAGTGTTTGGGTTTATACAAGATTATGGAGAAGCTTGTATTTACAAGAAAGTGAGTGGGAGCTCTATAGCATTTCTAATATTAGATGTAGATGACATATTGCTAATTGGAAACAATATAGAAATGCTGGAAAGCGTGAAGGAATATTTGAACAAGAGTTTTTCAATGAAGGACCTAGGAGAAGCTGCTTTCATATTAGGCATTAAGATCTATAGAGATAGATCGAGACACTTAATAGGACTTTCACAAAGCACATACCTTGATAAAGTTTTGAAGAAGTTCAAAATGGATCAGTCCAAGAAGAGGTTCTTGCCTGTGTTGCAAGGTGTGAAGTTGAGTAAGACTCAATACCTAGTGACTGCAGAAGATAGAGAGAAGATGAGTGTCATCCCCTATGCTTCAGCCATAGGCTCTATCATGTATGCAATGCTATGCACAAGACCCGATGTCAGCCTTGACATAAGTATGGCCGAAAGGTTTCAATGTGATCCTGGAATGGAGCACTGGACGGTGGTCAAGAATATCCTTAAGTACCTGAAAAGTACTAAAGAAATGTTTCTCATTTATGGAGGTGATTAAGAGCTCGTCGTAAAGGGTTACATAGATGCAAGCTTTGACACTGATCCACATGACTCTAAGTCGCAAACCGGATACGTATTTATTCTCGGCGGGGAGGGGTAAGCTAGTGCAGTTCCAAGCAAAGCATGGTAGCCGATTCTACATGCGAAGCGGAGTACATCGCAGCCTCAGAGGGGGCGAAGGAAGGTGTCTGGATGAAGCAGTTCATGACAGATCTTGGAGTAGTGCCTAGTGCACTGAATCCAATGACTCTGTTTTGTGACAACACTGGTGCCATTGCTTTGGCCAAGGAACCAAGGTTTCACAAGAGGACCAGACACATAAAGTGACGCTTCAATTCCATCCGCAATTACATCGCGGAGAAGGACAAAAATATTTGCAAAGTGCACACGGATGTGAATGTTGCAGACCCGTTGACTAAACCTCTTCCAAGGGCTAGACATGATCAACACCAGAACTACATGGGTGTTCGATTCATTACAATGTAAATCACATAGTGATGTGAACTAGATTATTGACTCTAGTGCAAGTGGGAGACTGTTGGAAATATTCCCTAGAGGCAATAAATAAAGTGTTTATTATTATATTTCCTTGTTCGTGATAATTTTTTATTATCCATGCTATAATTGTATTGATTGGAAACACATTGCATGTGTGGATGAATAGACAACACTCTGTCCCTAGTATGCCTCTAGTCAACTAGCTCGTTGATCAAAGATGGTCAAGGTTTCCTAGCCATTGACATGCGATGTCATTTGATAACGGGATCACATCATTAGGATAATGATGGGATGGACGAGACCCAAACAATTAACGTAGCATATGATCGTGGCAGTTTATTGCTATAGTTCTCTGCATGTCAAGTATATGTTCCTATGACCATGAGATCATGCAACTCACAGACACCTGAGGAATGCCTTGTGTGTACCAAACGTCGCAACGTAACTGGGTGATTATAAAGGTGCTCTATAGGTATCTCCGAGGGTGTCTGTTCGGTTGGCATGGATCAAGACTGGGATTTTTTACTCCGTGTGACGGAGAGGTATCTTAGGGCCCACTCGGTAATACAACATCACAATAAGCCTTGCAAGCAATGTGACTAAGTGTTAGTCATGGGATCTTGTATTACGAAATGAGTAAAGAGACTTTGCGGTAATGAGGTTGAACTAGGTATGGAGAAACCGACGATCGAATCTCGGGCAAGTAACATACCGAAGAACAAAGGGAACATCATATGGGATTAACTAAATCCTTGACATAGAGGTTCGACCGATAAAGATCTTTGTAGAATATGTAGGAACCAATATGGGCATCTAGGTCCCTCTATTGGTTATTGACCGTAGAGGTGTCTCGGTCATGTCTACATAGTTCTCGAACCCGCAGGTTCTGCACACTTAAGGTTCGGTGACGTTTCGGTAGTATAGAGTTATGCATGGTGGTGACCGAAGGTTGTTTGGAGTCCCAGATGATATACCGGATGCAACATGGAGCTCCGGAATGGTCCAAAGGTAAAGATTGATATATAGGAAGTCCAAGTTTGGTCGCCGGAAATGTTTCGGGCTCATCGGTAGTGTACCGGGAGTGTCGGTAGTGTACCGGGGGACCATCGGGAGAGGTATTTCGACCCAAGAGGCTACATGGGCTGTGGGAGGACTAATACCAGCCCTTAGTGGTCTGGCCAAAGTCCCATACAAGTCCCATGTGTCTGGGAAGAGATTCCTAAGTGGAAAAGGTGGAAAAAGGCAAAAAGGGTGGAAATAAGGAAGGAGTCCTAATCCTACTAGGAGTGGAGGAGGAGGACCCCTCCTCTCCACTTCGGCCGAAGCCTAGAGGGGCTGGCCCTTGCGCCAAGCCTCCTCCTCCTCTCCTTATATATATACTAGAGGGTTTTAGGGTTTTGTCACAAGATTTTCAGCCATGTGCAACCCTACCCTCTAGTTCGTAGTTTCTCCTCTAGATCGGTTTCAGCTGTGCTTAGGCGAAGCCCTGTTGAGATTACTCCACCACCATCGCCACAACACCATCATGCTACCGGAGAACTCGTCTACCTCTCCGCTCCCTCTTGCTGGATAAAGAAGGCGGAGATCGTCATCAAGCTATACGTGTGCTGAACGTGGAGGTGCCGTCCTTCGTTGCTTGATCGGGACAAATCGTGATTGGATCGCGGGACACTCGGCGATTTGGATCGCGAAGACGTTTGACTACATCAACCGCATTTCTTAACTCGCTTAGTGATCTACAAGGGTGCGTAGATCCACTCTCCCTCTCTTAGATGCTCATCACCATGGATAGATCTTGCGTGTGCATAGGATTTTTTTTGTTTCCCATGCAACGTTCCCCAACAGGAAGTATATGTCAAGGATATGTTTTGTTGTCTTCTTCCTTTCATCATCAAAGCGAGGTCGTGGATACTTGGTCATGACAAGTTTGCTTAATATATGAGTTGATGGCAATCTTGTGGAGTGTTGTTCTTCCAAGTGCCTACAAAAGGGTTAGATGCAAGACAAGGGAGCATAGGATTCCAAGGTATGATATTAAGGGTAATACTAGCATGGAATAGACAATAAAGCTCATTCCCTTGCATTCATCCGAGTGATTTTAGCTCAAGTTTGAAGCATCATTGATGTTCAACTCACTCCTCAAATAACAAAACACTTTTTCATCAAGTGGCTTAGTAAAGATATCGGCCAATTTCTTGTTGGTACAAACATGCTTAAGATTAATATCTCCTTTGGCAACATGATCACGAATGAAATGATGTTGAACTTAAATATGCTTGGTTCGAGAATGTTGCACAGGATTATAACCAATCTTAATAGCACTTTCATTGTCACAAAATAATGGCACATTTTTAACATAGATTCCATAATCTTTAAGTGTCTGTGTAATCCATAACAATTGCGCACAACATGGTCCAGCGACAATGTATTCCGCTTCAGCAGTAGATAGAGATATCGAGTTTTGTTTCTTGGAAGACCAAGACACGAGAGATCTACCAAGATATTGACATGTACCTGAGGTGGATTTTTTATCAACCTTGTCACCGGCATAGTCCGAGTCGGAGTAGCCAACAAGATTAAAAGAAGATCCCTTGGGATACCAAATGCCAAAGTTTGGTGTATGAATCAAGTATCTCACAATGTGTTTCATAGCCTTAAAATGACATTCTTTAGGTGCAGCTTGATATCTAGCACACATGCAAACACTAAACATAACATCTGGATGGGAGGCACATAGATATAGCAATGAATTAATCATTGTTTGATAAACATTTGATCAATCGGTTCACCCTCCTTAGTAAGATCATCATGTCCGCTAGTGGGCATGGGACTTTTCATACCTTTGCTCTCTTGCATATTGAACTTTTTGATCAAGTCCTTGGTGTACTATGTTTGAGAAATTAAAGTACCTTCTCTCGTTTGCTTGATTTGTAGACCAAGAAAGAATTTAAGCTCACACATCATAGACATCTCATACTTCTCTGACATCAAACTTCCGAATTTCTCACTGAATTATGGGTTAGTTGATCCAAAGATAATATCATCCACATAAATTTGGCACACAAATAATTCACCATTAACTCTCTCTGTGAATAAGTTTGCATCAATTTTACCAATTTCAAATCATTTTCAATGAGAAACTTTGTTAGGCATTTATACCAAGCACGAGGAGTTTGTAAATGTGGTCAGGTTTCTTAGGATTTACAAAACCAGGTGGTTGCTTAACATAGGCTTCTTCTTCAATCTCACCAGTTAAGAATGCACTTTTAATTTGGTAAAGCATGATATCATGGTGATTGTCATAAGCAGGAATAATTCAAATAGCTTCTACTCTAGCAACAAGGGCGCAGGTCTCACTGTAGTCCATACCTTTAACTTGCGTATATCCTTGTGCTACGAGGCGAGCCTTGTTGCAAACGACTTGACCGTCTTCATCTTGCTTGTTCTGAAATACCCATTTCGTGCCAACGATGTTTTTTCTCATCCTTGGGCTTCTCCAGGAGTGTCCACACTTCGTTCCTCTCGAAGTTGTGAAGCTCTTCATGCATAGCATTCACCCAATCCGCGTCTTCAAGAGCTTGTTGAACCTTCAAGGGTTAAATGCTAGAGATGAAAGAATAATGCTCACAAAAGTTAGCCAAGCGAGTTTTATAGAGAGTGATCCTCCATGTTTGTATATCACCGAAGATTTGGTTTAGGGGATGGTTCTTGGTCACTTGTGCTCGAACTCGGGGTAGCTTTGGCTTGTTAGTTGGAGGAGCTTCTTCTTCATCATCATCTACTTCATATCCGTTGTCGTCGAAGTGGTCGTCTCCTTGAGGTGGTGGTGAAGGAGGTTGTGGTGGATCTTCATGATGTACTTCCTCCTCCTCTTCATCTTGTCATGTACCACTTGTGGATGCTTCCGTGTTGTTTTGTTGATAGCCTTGATCCGAAGTAGGAGCTTCCATTTGGGTTGATGAAGTACTTTCCTTCACCTCCATGGGACGAATCTTGCCGATTGGAAAATCTTGGATAACTTCCGAAGAATCCTTATCACCTACATCATTTGGCTGTTCGACTTGCGAACCATTAGATTCATCAAACTTCACATTTACCGTCTCTTCAACTTTTCGAGTGAAGTTGTTATAGACACGGTAGGTATGAGAGCTCGATCCATAACCAAGTAGGAAACCTTCATGAGATTTGGGAGCAAATTTAGCATGGTGATTCTGATATGTCTCCTTCGTATATGTAATTTTTGATTGTTTCATGAAAATATTCTACAACTTTCATATACTTTTGGCAACTTTTTATACTATTTTTGGGACTAACATATTGATCCAGTGCCCAGTGCCAGTTCCTTTTTGTTGCATGTTTTTTGTTTCATGGAAAATCCATATCAAATGAAGTCCAAACGCGATAAAAACTTATAGAGATTTTTTTTGGAATATATGTGATTTTTGGGAAAAAGAATCAACGCGAGACCATGGCCGAGGTGACTACAAGCCAGGGAGCGCGGCCTACCCCCTGGCCGCTCCCTAGGCCCTTGTGGTCATCCCGTAAGGTGGTTGGTCCCCTTCTTTCGCCGCAAGAAAGATAAAATCCGGATAAAAATCCCCTCACAATTTAGCCTGATCGTAATTACGGATCTCCGGATATTTAAGAAACGGTAAAAGTCTAGCATCTGGGAGCGTAGAAACAAAAGGAAACAGAGAGAGATCCAATCTTGGAGGGGCTCCCGCCCCTTCGCCGCCATGGAGGCCAAGTACTAGAGGGGAAACCCTCATCCTATCTAGGGGGAGGTCAAGGAAGCAGAAGAAGAAGGAGGGGGCTCTCTCCCCCTCCCCAGGTGGCACCGGAACGCTGCTGGGGCCATCATCGTGACGGCGATCTACTCCAACAACTTTGTCATCTTCACCAACACCTCCATCACCTTCCCCCATTGATATGTCTCCATCGTATCTATAATTTTTTATTGTTTCATGCCAATATTTTACAACTTTCATATACTTTTGGCAACTTTTTATACTATTTTTTGGGACTAATATATTGATCCAGTGCCCAGTGCCAGTTCCTGTTTATTGCATGTTTTTTGTTTCATAGAAAATCCATATCAAACAAAGTCCAAACACAATAAAAACTTACGGAGATTTTTTTGGAATATATGTGATTTTTGGCAAAAGAATCAACGCGAGACGATGCCCGAGGAGCTCACAAGCCTACTAGGCGTGGCCCACCCCCTGGCCTCGTCCTGAGGGCTTGTGGCTACCCCTTAAGTCGGTTGGAGCTGTACTTCGGCCGCAAGAAAGATATTTTTATAAGGAAAATCCCCTCAAAATTTCAGCCCAATCAGAGTTACGGATCTCTGAATATTTAAGAAAGGGTAAAGGCCAGAATCTGGGAGCGTAGAAACAGAAGGAAATAGAGAGAGAGAGATCCAATCTCGGAGCGGCTCTCGCCCCTCCTCCTCCATGGAGGCCATGGACTAGAGGGCAAACCCTTATCCCATCATGGAGCGGCTCTCTCCCCCTCTCTCTCCCGGTGGCGCCAGAACGGTGCCGGGGCCATCATCATGATGACGATCTACTCCAACAACTCCGTCATCTTCACCAACACCTCCATCACCTCCCCCCATGTATATATAGCGGTCCACTCTCCCGCAACCCACTTTACCCTCTACTTGAACATGGTGCTTTATGCTTCATATTATTATCAAATGATGTGTTGCCATCCTATGATGTCTGAGTAGATTTTTGTTGTCCTATGGTTGATTGATGATCATGATTGGTTTGAGTTGCATCTTTTATTATTGGTGCTGTCCTATGGTGCTCTCTGTGTTGCGCAAGTGTGAGGGATCCTCGCTGTAGGGTGTTTCAATGTGTTCATGATTCTCCTATGGTGGGTTGCTTGAGTGACAGAAGCATAAACCCGAGTAGGTGGGTTGTTGCATATGGGAGTAAAGAGGACTTGATACCTTATAATGCCATGGTTGGGTTTTACCTTAATGATATTTAGTAGTTGCGGATGCTTGCTAGAGTTCCAATCATAACTGCGTATGATCCAAGTAGAGAAAGTATGTTAGCTTATGCTTCTCCCTCATATAAAATTGCAATAATGATTACCGGTCTAGTTATCAATTGCCTAGGGACAATTCCGCAACTCCTACCACCACTTTTCCACACTTGTTAAACTAACTTAGCTGTTTCTTTTCTTAGCAGCCCTAGTTTTTCTTTCCGTGCTCTTTATTATCTTGCAAACCTATCCTATCACACCTACAAAGTACTTCTAGTTTCATACTTGTTCTAGGTAAAGCGAATGTTAAGTGTGCCTAGAGTTGTATCGGTGGTCGATAGAACTTGAGGGAATATTTGTTCTACCTTTAGATCCTCGTTGGGTTTGACACTCTTACTTATCGAAAGAGACTACAACTGATCGCCTAGACTTGTGGGTTATCACCCATCTATCTACAGCGGTCCACTCTCCCGCAACTCGCTGTACCTCTACTTGAACGTGCACTCTCCCGCAACTCGCTGTACCCTCTACTTGAACATGGTGCTTTATGCTTCATATTATTATCCAATGATGTGTTGCCATCCTATGATGTCTGAGTAGATTTTTGTTGTCCTATGGGTTGATTGATGATCATGATTGGTTTGAGTTGCATGCTTTATTATTGGTGCTGTCCTATGGTGCTCTTTGTGTCGCGCAAGCGTGAGGGATCCTCGTTGTAGGGTGTTGCAATGTGTTCATGATTCGCCTATGGTGGGTTGCTTGAGCGATAGAAGCATAAACCCAAGTAGGTGGGTTGTTGCATATGGGAGTAAAGAGGATTTGATACCTTATAATGCTATGGTTGGGTTTCACCTTAATGATCTTTAGTAGTTGCGGATTCTTGCTAGAGTTCCAATCATAAGTTCATATGATCCGAGTACAGAAAGTATGTTAGCTTATGCCTCTCCCTCATATAAAATTGCAATATTGATTATCGGTCTAGTTATCGATCGCCTAGGGACAATTCCGCAACTCCTACCACCACTTTTCCACGCTCGTTAAACTAACTTAATTGTTACTTTATCTTAGAAGCCCCTAGATTTTATTTACATGCTCTTTATTATCTTGCAAACCTATCTTATCACACCTACAAAGTACTTCTAGTTTCATACTTGTTCTAGGTAAAGCGAACGTTAAGCGTGCGTAGAGTTATATCGGTGGTCGATAGAACTTGAGGGAATAATTATTCTACTTTAGCACCTCCACTATAGGAATCAGGCACTTTGCCGTCTACCATGGCAGACGGCAGACAACATAAATTTGGGCCCAGCTAGCTCCGGCAAAGGGGTACTTTGCCATCTGCTTCCACCCAGCGAATGGCAAAGAATCGTTGCCGTTAGCTTGCAAACGACAAAGGGCATGAACGGCAACTACTAACGGCATCGCCGCTAGAGGTGGCTAACGGACTCCACCTCTTTGCCATTTGCCTCCCCGCCTCCTTTGCCGTCTACGTCCCCGCCTCCTTTGTCGTCTGCGTCCCTGCCTCCTTTGTCGTCTGC
Source organism: Hordeum marinum (assembly GCA_022496015.1). NCBI lineage: Eukaryota > Viridiplantae > Streptophyta > Magnoliopsida > Poales > Poaceae > Hordeum > Hordeum marinum. The sequence continues at coordinate 94,115,468 of CM039675.1, forward strand.
GTCCCCGCCTCCTTTACCGTCTGCCTCCCTACCTCCTTTGCCGTATGACTCTCGTCCCATTTGCCGTCTACCGCAGATGGCAAAGAAGACAAATGTCCCCAGCCCGTGTCTTTCCAGGTTTCACAGGTGGACACCATGTGGCACCTTTGCCGTCCGGGGCAGATGACAAAGAGCCCTCTACCGTCGGTGGCAGATGGCAAAGAGCCTGTAGTATCCCTTTTTATTATGTTTTTTGTTATATCCACACATTTTCACAAGCACATATATGATATATATAATTCATAGAAACTATATCCATGCCATATCACAAGCACATATATATGATCATCCAACAATCATACCAAATCAAAAGTGCAAGTTTCATCCATACATGCACACTTTCATCCATAGGTAGCAAGTTTCACAATGTTCATCGATACAAAATCAAAACAGAAATTAAACACAAGAACTCCATCAATGCAAGCTTCCGTGAAGTGAATCAAATCTTCAAAATGGGAAATAAGAAAGTTAGAAGAAGAATACTAGAAGAAGACGAAGAAGAAGATCTAGAAGAAAAAGAAGAGGAGGAGGAAGAAGAAGCGTTTTTATTCTCTTTCTCTTTATACTCCTGTTTTTCTTCTTATTATTACTTATTTGTGCCATTCTAGAGCTAACCTAGGTATTTATGACATTTTTGACCTAACTAAGCTTATTGTGTCATTTTGCAAGAAAATAAGGTAAGTGTATGGCACTTATGAGGTTACCAAGAAGAAGAAGATCTAGAAGAAGAAGAAGAGGAGGAAGAAGAAGAAGCGTTTTTCTTCTCTTTCTCTTTATCCTCCTATTTTTCTTCTTATTATTGCTTATTTGTGACATTCTAGAGCTAACCTAGGTATTTATGCCATTTTTGACCTAACTAAGCTTATTGTGTCATTTAGCAAGAAAATAAGGTAAGTCTATGACACTTATGAGGTTACCAAGAAGAAGAAGAAGATCTAGAAGAAGAAGAAGAAGAAGAAGATCTAGAAGAAGAAGAATAAGCTTTTTCCTTCTCTTTCTCTTTCTCCTCTTGTTTTTCTTCTTCTTATTGCTTATTTGTGTCATTTTAGAGCTAACCTAGGTAATTATCGCATTTTTTACCTAACTAAGCTTATTGTGTCATTTTGCAAGAAAATAAGGTAAGTCTATGGCACTTATGAGGTTACCAAGAAGAAGAAGATCTAGAAGAAGAAGAGGAGGAGGAAGAACAAGACGCGTTTTCTACTCTTTCTCTTTATCCTCCCACTTTTCTTCTTCTTATTCATTATTTGTGCCATTCTAGAGCGAACCTAGGTATTTATGCCATTTTTGACCTAACTAAGCTTATTATGTCATTTAGCAAGAAAATAAGGTAATTCTATGGCACTTATGAGGTTACCAAGAAGAAGAAGAAGATCTAGAAGAAGAACAACAACAAGAAGAAGCTTTTTTCTTCTCTTTATCTTTCTCCTCTTGTTTTTCTTCTTCTTATTGCTTATTTGTGTCATTTTAGAGCTAACCTAGGTAATTATCACATTTTTTTACCTAACTAAGCTTATTGTGTCATTTTGCAAGAAAATAAGCTAAGTCGATGGCATCTATGAGGTTACCAAGTCTATTATGTCATTATTGAGTTAACTCAGATTAATATGTTAGTGTGGAGGAAATAATGCTAAGTATAGGTCATTTTAGAGCTAACTTAGGTACAATATGTCATTTTGGAGGTAAGTAAGCTTACTATGTCATGTTAGAGGAAACAAAGCTAACTTACGTAAAAAATGACATTTGTCTAAGTGCGAATTTTGTCTAAGTGGTATGTTTGTCTTTGTTTGAGAAAATGAGCAAAGTAAGTGGCATATTAGGGCTTACCCTCCTCGTCATCATGGAGGTGAAGCACCGGGGTTGCTCGGCTCATCCGATGTGGCTTAGGGGTTATGTTGTACCAAAGATCATTTGTGTTAGCATGATGACGCTAAAATGTTAAGACTAGTAACTAATGAACGTTGAAAATGAAACTCACCATTCCAACCGTGGTAATGACTGGCATCGGCGGAGGGGTCTGTCTGGTCTTCTCACACAAAGTCTGCACATTTGGTTTTGCCAAGTCAATCATATTGGTTATTAATGAATAGAACTTGTAGTGCATGATTTGGCTAATATGAAGAAGAAACTTACCACGATGAGCTCGTACATAGCCCGGTGAGACGCATCGTTCCGTGACCTCTCCTCCTCCAAAAACTTAGCCGTCCTCTCCATTAGATCCCTCTTCTCCTCCTCCGCCTTCCGGGCCTGTTCTGCCAGAAGCACCTGGGTTCTCTCTCTCTCTCTCTCTCTCTCTCTCTACAGAGCAGCCTGCAACACACCTCCTTGTTAGCATTGTAATCATCTCTGTTCGCATAGACATTGTAATGGAGGAAAGCTATCTGAGTCCATATGACTAACCTTGATGGCGAGCTAGACTGGCCATGGACGAGGCAGCATCTTAGGATAGGAGCTCGTTTGGCGCGCCTTGATCTACTGAAAGTGCTTAAAGATTGTATATGTCCATCTCCAATGGCTATCGATCCATGGGGCCTCCCGTGGCCAGCTAACATCACCAGGTTGGGATCAAGTGGTTGCTGGCTCGGGTTGAAGTCCTCCCCATTCACCACCTTCCCAACATCTTTGTACCTCACGAGCTTGTGGTGCAAGGAGATGTTGGTGAAGTTCTCGGGATTATCGAGGTCAGACTCAGAGAATGCCTTGACCTTCTTGTATGAGGCAGTATGGGCCATGGCATAGAGGTTGTACACCTTTGGCACCTCCGTCTTAGTGTGATGAGCCTACAAGAGACGAACAAAGTATTAATAATGGGTAAACCTAGCACTACAAGAATGAATTGCCGGAATCATGAAGCAAACCACATACCCAGTTCCGCACGAACTGATAAATGTTGGCGTTGCCTTGATGGTGTGGCACACCTTCCATTTGGGCATGTCATGCCTTGGCATCGTCGTGGACGACTCTCCATTGGTCAGAGCACCATTCATTCACCAATGTCTCCCAACAACCCATCTTATCCGCACACCATCTCGGGGGAACCTAAGTTAGTAAAGAGAAATTTGAGAGCTACGCCTATGAATCAAAGAAAAGGAAACTAAGTACAAGGCCTTAAGAATAGGTAATTACCTTCATGTACTGCTCCTTGTCCAGAAACTTTCGACGGGACGATGAATTGGCCTTCTTAATATGCTGCAAGGCATAGTAGTCTCGAACAGCCTATACCTGAGCCTCGTATCATAAGTTCTGTAGTAGGCGCATGCACTCGTAATCGATAAGCTTTGTCGTGGCCTCCTCGTATCCGTCCTCACACATGTAGAAGGTCTGCAATCAAAAGAGACAACACTGATTAGTACAATAACTAGCTACTCTTGATTTTTAATTGTGTAAAGGAGAAATTACCCAGAACTTCCTGATGACCATGTCGGCCCTCGTGTGGCACAACACACCGTCGATCATCTCCTCTGGTGGGGTCAGGGAAGCCAAGTAGTGCTCCCATTTCAATCCTACCTCTTCTTGCTGACCGTCTTCGGGCAATGTGACAAACCTCGGGAAGTTATGCCATAAAATCGCACCAAGGATGGAGTTGGGCCTGCGGACATCCTTGGCGTGAATCCAACCCCTGCAGTATAACAAAGCCAACGCATTACATATGTGAAGAAACATGAAGGAAAAATGTTTAAAAAGAGTAAATGCACTTACTTCACCCACTCAGGCTTAATAAGCCACCTCTACTTGCGGGTCGCCGACACGGGCGGGATCCGTGTACACCCATGCTGGTAGATGGTGCCCTCAACCACCTCGTCCCCTCTATCAGAAAGCCGATCCCCGCCACCATCAGCATGGCAATCGGCTTCGACTGATGCAGATCTGGCCAGATATCCCATCCGGTGGAAGCCTGTGGAGTCTCGTAGGATGAAGCGTCTGGTACAGGAGTCTTGCGGGACGAGGCGTCTGGCACAGGAGTCTCGTGGGTCGAAGCTTATGGGACAGAAGGATCGTCGACCTGAGGCTCATGGACAGGAGTTCTTTTAGCCTCCACCTCAGACGAGTCCACCGTAGCAGTCATGTGCTCTGGTGAATTAGCTAGGGGTGGCGGCAAGGAAGGAATAGCAGCCTTCGTACCTCTCCCGCGGCCACCACGTGTAGCTTTAGGAGCTCTCTTCTTCCCCCGACCTCCTCTCCCTGTGGGCAACTTCACTGACGAAGAAGGGCCCTCGGATGACCCAGTACTGTCGTACAAAGCTCTCCGGAGAGTTTGGGGTGGAACGAAGTACCCCTCCCACCACACGCCGATAAAGGATCCTTGGATCCCTCTCGACCCGCGCCCACCATATTTAAACAACTACCATGACAAAGAGTAGATGAAATTAGTACAACATAAAAAATTGAATACCGACATGAATATTAATATGTATATATATAATTTGAGTGTATCATCATCATGTATACCTGACATGAACTAATAATAATCTTCCTCGTCTATATATGCTCCGGGATCAATAAATGCATCATCATCATCACTATCATTAATAAATGCATCATCATCGCTATCGCGAGCAACATGTGGAAGGCCTCCTTTATGTAATTGGTCAAGCATTGAGAGGTCATCCGTAGTAGTAACCTCTTCTTCCGTCTCTTCTTGTTCCAGCTCAGGGGTGAAGTTGGATTCACTGTCGTCGTCTACCTCAATATTCTGCGGTGAAGTAGAGGGGTTCTTGAAACGTTTTTTGTAAAGACGTGTTTCTTGGAAGAATTCTCCTTCATATGTGTCTACGCTAATGTGAGGTTCATAATCATCTTCATTGAGGGGAGGTGGTCTAAAATGTGGCAGCACGTCATAAATGACATCCCAACCTTTCAGATTTGGATCAGTTTGGCAGGCCCACGGTAGATAGAAAACTTGGGTTGCCTATTGAGCCATAATATAGACGTCGGGAACATCTAAATGGCTGCTCTGTTTGATTTCGACTAGCCCTATATGTTCATGAGTCCTTCTAGTCTCCTCCGGTTGGAACCAATAACATTTGAAGACTATGCTGTTTGGTCTGTTATAACCAAAGAATATAAGTTCATAAATTGCTTCAACTCTTCCATAATACTCGACACCTCCTTCGCCGACAGCGGAGACAACAATTTGTAGACTTTCGGTCGGCCATAGATAGCTCTGTGCCAAAAGTACGAAAGCGATACCCGTTGATGTCGTATTTGTCAAATGAACGGACCTTATATCAAAACCATTAGCGACTTGTCTCAATTCGGAGTCCATAGACTCTAAATTAGCCCACAAGTTTGATACGAAAGGATTGTTGCATTAGCCGCAAACTAGACGAAGAAATGAAAAGGTCTAATGAAAATTACTGTTTGTTTGAACCAAGAGATGAAACCGGGATAGCCGCCTCCATGCTTTGTCAGAAGCTCATACTCCTCGATGGAATTGTTTTGGATCACCGCTCCACTCAAGAATTTGGTGACATATCGACTGTATCGCATATCCAAGAATAAGAGCAGTTCAAAGGAATTAGAAGTTGCGAAACAATGTACCGAGAACTTACTCGATGTACGGCCGCACTTCTGTTAGGTTGTTGAAGATATACAACAAAATGGTCTGCCATTCTTTGACATCCAACTTTATTGCTTTCGAAGCACCGGCTGGTGCGAGCTTCCCTTGGAATAGGCTGAGGTTGGATCAAACTTTTTCATGGTTGCCATCATTGTACTGAGGCTTCGGATTTGTAAATGACAATTCTTGGCTTCGTAGTGTGCTATCTTGAAGTTTGCCACCTCCTCAGTAATGAATGCCTCAGACATCGATGCTTCAATTCTACATTTATTTTTACATTTTGATTGAAGCATCTTTTGCATCCTCTTAGTTCCAAAGCACCAACAATTTTGCACGCCCCCCAATCTTGCCTTGGTCGGGAGATGCAAAATCAAATGTTGCATTGGATTGAAGAAGCCCGGTGGAAAGATCTTTTCTAACTTGCAGACCAACTCCGGCGCCAACTCTTCCAGTTCATCTAGCATGCGAGGCGATAGTTCTTTCGCACAAAGAGCGCGGAAGAAATAGCTCAGCTCTGCCAGTATTAGCCATTCATCCTCAGGGATAAAGCCACGCAACATCACCGACATTACCCACTCAAGCCATATGTGCCATTCATGACTCTTGAGACCAAATATTTTCAATTTGTCAAGACTTGTTCCCCTCTTTAGATTCGCTACATACCCATTGGGAACATCAACTGCATTTTCACCCATAAGAGCATTTCCCTCGTAGCTGGCCTTCCAAGATTGAACCATGACTTTGGCTTCCTCCAGTTCTTATTTCCTAATGGTTGTCACATGTTTTGTAACGGCCTATCACATAGAGCCTCTTGATCGACTCTAGCCTTAGGATTATCCTTTGTCTTTCCCTCTATGCCAAACAATGTACCAAAAAGGGCCTCGACGATATTCTTTTCTCTATGCATCACGTCGATGTTGTGTGGAAAAAGGAGGTCTTTAAAGTAAGGCAGATCCCACAAGCATATCTTGTGAGTCCAAGCATGCTTCGTATTATACCCTTTGAAATACCCTGGACGTATTGGATCCGGCTCGAGAACGTTTATCTGATCCAGGGTCTGTTGGTCTATCAATGCAGGTGGTGCATAGTTTTGACAACTCTACCTTTCATGAAATTCTTCTTGTCTTTTCTAAACTTATGGCGAGGATCCAGGAACTGTCTATGCAAGTCAAAGCAAGAATACTTGCGAACCGCCTGCAGCCAACGGAACTCAAGAGCTGCCTTGCATGTGGGGCACGAGAACCTTCCATGCACACACCAGCCAATGAATAGCGCATACGCCGGCAAGTCATGAGTCGAGTACATGTACCACACATGCATTTTGAAGTTTTTTTGGAAGCGGCGTCATATGTCTTAATCCCATTATCCCAAGCTTCTTGCAATTCATCCTTAGGCGGTTGCATGTACACATTCATATTCTTCCCCGGATAGTTGGGCCCTAGAATTATCAACGTCAAGAAAATGTTCTTTGTTTTCATAATCTCTCCGGGGGGAGATTGAGTGGAATGAAAAATACAGGCCAGCAACTGTATTGGGTTGCCGTCATTCCAAACACTTGGAACCCATCCATGCTGATGGCGACTCAAGGATGCCTTGGATCTGCCGCTTTATCCTTATGTAATGCATCGAAGTGCTTCCACACAAAAGCGTCTGAAGTGTGTCCCAACATCGGATTCCCATCTACATCTAGTTTGATTCTTTTCCCAATTTATGCCACGTCATCTGTCTGGCCGTCTGTTCGACCATCAAAAGACGTTGAAGTCTTGGTATGATTGGCAGATACTGAAGAACATTAACTGGGATTTTGGTCTAACTCTTCTCACCCATACCGTTGTCTACCACAACATACATGGAAGACTTGCAAATGGGACAATAGTTCAATCCCGCATACTCAAGCCTAAATAAAGCACATCCATGCTCACAGGCATCTATCTTCGCATAGGGCATCTTAAGCGCATGTAGGATTTTGTCACACTACTACAGGTTTGCTGGCAATAGATGGCCTTTGGGTAGAAAGCATCCAAATATCGTCATCATCACATCGTAGAATTCTTCGCCTAGGTTGAACTGAGCCTTCAGAGCCATTACTTGCACGATGGCATCCGGCTGACAAAGCTCAGTGTGCTCGTGGAGAGGACGTTTTGAAGACTCCAACATTTCATAGAAGGCCTTTGCAGATTCGTCCATCTCATCGTCCAAATCCCGAGCATCATTAAAGTCTTGCACCATGTCTTCAATCCCGGTACCATGCTCGTCGGTGCAACAACGAACAACCTCACCTCTAGCACGTTGGGCAGACTCACCATGAAATCTCCACACCGTATAATCAGGCTTAAAACCCCACTTCTGCAAGTGTTTACCCATTTCATCCCATGTCCAGTTTCTATGGTTGTCGCACTGGACAGAGGGGCACCAGGTTATTTCTTGGCCATTTGCAAATGTGACGCTCAAAACCCCCTTGGTTTTTGCTAACCATTCAATGGTCATTTCTTTCTGACTAAGGTGATCGGTTTAGATCCAAGAACAATCACTCATCTTGCCTACCTAGTAAACACACAAGAAATATATATATATATATATATAATTAATCATCGATATTCATCCGTTAATCAAATTTGTCAGTTTTATTACGTCCATGCAACCTACACGCTAATAGGTAGAGATAGGTCCTAATCCCACCCGAGTATGTGTAGATTGGGTTTGTTTTCCCATGCTCTACTACAGATTCGATGCAGAATTTTGGCAGCACCACCCCGCTATTCTCCTGATACGCGTCTCGGCAATAAGCAGAGAGGATGTGTACCCGGAGAACAACAGGGAGGCACTGACGAAATTCCGCATCGGATCCAGAACAGGGCATATGGGAAAACGAACCCAATCTACACATACTCGGGCTGTCCATGGATAATGTTGGACAATTCGAAAGGGTGGCAGTTATAAATATGCAAAGACATGCATATTTATAGATGCCGTCCTTCTGAATGGAAGACACATACTGGTCATGCATACTGATGATTGAAGACACCTATAGCTAACATGTTTCATCCGCATGAAGACCGGAACCAAGAAAATTAAGGGGGCCGGGGGAGGAGATGTCATTTGTGCTCACCAACGAACGCAGCAGGGGTGCTCGTCAAACGTACGGGGAGGTCGTCGAACACCAGACCCTCGCAGCGATGAAACAACTGCACATTGAAATAAAACTCGATTAACACAAATATTTTCTATCTAAGTTCTACTAGGTTTTTCTTCTCCTCCTCTCCTTTTTCTTCTCCTTCTTATTCTTCTTCTTCTTCTTCTTCTTCTTCTTCTTTTCCTCCTCCTCCTCCTCCTCTTCTTCTTTGTCTTCTTCTTCTTCTTTTCCTTCTTGGTTTCCTTCTTCTTTTCATCTTTTTCTTCGAAGTTTTTCTACCTAACAAACTAATTAACTAACTTAACAGAAGAAAAAACAAAAAAACAAAAAATTATGGTGGTGGGGAATGGGGGGCTCATCGGAGATGTCGGGGGCGGTCGGTGCATCGGGGGGCGTTGGGGGCATGGCGTTTGAGGGCGGGGGTGGCCGACGACGAGGAGAGGAGGCGGCCGGACGGGGCAGAGGTGGCAGCATTGCATCAGGGGCAGACTGGGCGGTGAAGGTGGCCAGGCCACGAGGGACGATGGGGGCGTGGCGTCCGGTGGCGGGGATGGGGACGGAGGCGGCCGGTGGCGACGAGATGAGGCGGTCAGACGGGCGGAGGTGGCGGCGGGGGCGGCTGGGGCGGCCAATGGAGACGAGATGAGGCGGCCAAATGGGTGGAGGTGGCAGCGGGGGCGGCTGGGGTGGCGGGGGGAGGCGGGGGCGGGGACGGAGGGGGGCGGGGGCGGTGGGGTGCGGCGGGGGCGTCGCGTACGATGGTGGGGGCGAGAGCGGAGGCGGTCGGCGGTGAGGAGATGAGGCGGTCGGAGCGGCGGGGAGATGGCGGAGGCGGCCGACGGTGGGCGTCGAGGAGAGTGGGAGTGGGTGAGAGTGAGAGAGGGGGGGGCGGGGTGGGGGCGGGGACGGCCGTTAGTACCCGTTAGAGCATTCCCGTCTGCTAGCGGACGACAAAGAGGCTATCCTCTTTGCCGTCTGCTTTAGGACTCTTTGCCGTCCGCTAGCAGACAACCAAGAAGACTCCAAGTTTACCCTAGGCACCACGCGGTTAAGTGGGGCCCAGCTGTGGCTTTGCCGTCTGCTGTGTGCCTCTTTGCCGTCTGCTCGCCGACGACAAAGAGCTAGCTGATGGCAACGAACCTCTGTGCCATCAGCTATCTCTTTCCTGTCTGCCAGATGGCAGCTAAGGGTAAAGACGCCCTTTGCCATCTGCGAGCCAACAACAAAGAGTTGGCAGACGGGAAATAACTGAATTCCAGTCGTGCTCATTGGATTCGACACTCTTACTTATCGAGAAAGGCTACAGTTGATCCCCTACACTTGTGGGTTATCATATGCTTATCAAGAATGTAACACTTAGAGCCGAATACTCGACAGTATCCAACTTGGGGTTTGTTACCGGTGAGAATCTCGTATGCCGTTTTACCGAGAAGCTTTTGCAAGTAGAGTCGGTTTGTGGCATGACATGATGTTTCCACGGCTTCTGCCCAAAAGTGTCTTGGCGTCTTGTATTCGCCAAGCATCGTTCTTGCCATCTCAATGAGGGTTTGGTTCTTTCTCTCAACAACTCCATTTTGTTGAGGCGTGTACATAGCTGAGAACTCATGTGAGATACCCTCTTCGTCAAGAAAGGTATCCACAAGGGTGTTGTTGAACTCTAATCCATTATCGCTTCGAACCTTCTTGATCTTCACTTCAAATTGATTTTGTGCTTTGCGTGCAAAGTTCTTGCAGATCTTTTGTACCCGCGACTTATCATCAAGAAAGAATATCCACGTAAATCTAGAAAAATCATCAACTACAACTAGACCATAAGAGTTTCCACCGAGACTCTTGTAAGCATTGGGACCAAAAAGATCCATATGAAGTAACTCGAGTGGTCTCCTAGTGGTCATGATTTCCTTTACCGGATGACTTCCACCTAGTTGCTTTCTTGCTTGACAAGCGTTACAAAGTCTATCTTTGTCAAAGATAACGTCTTTAACACCAAGAATATGATCGCCCTTGATAAGCTTATCTAGATTGCGCATGCCTACATGTCCTAGTCTTCTATGTCGTAGCCAACCTTTAGATGATTTTGCAATGAGACAGGTATGAGGTTGGGCCTTTTTAGTGAAATCGACAATGTATAGATCACCTCTACGAATACCGGTAAAGACAATTTTATTATTATCAAATTGAAACACTTGGCAATCTACTTTCGTAAATAACACATTGAAACCGAAGTCTGCTAGTCTAGATACGGAAAGAAGATTGTTGCCAAGGGATTCAACAAGCATCACATTTTGAATGGAGCTATCATGAGATATGGCCACCTTACCAAGGCCAAGTACCTTACCCTTAGATTTGTCTCCAAAGGTCACGTACCTTCGAGGACCTTGATTAGGCGTGATCTCTTGGAACATGTCTTTATCACCAGTCATGTGATCCGTGCATCCATTGTCGAGAATCCACTCTTTTCCACCAGACATGTAATCCTTGAAGTTTGCCATTAGACTCAGATTATTCATGATCTTTTCATGCTCGATGTCGAACAACTCATCTTCATCATAGTAGCCATGTTCTTCATGGTCATCATTTGGTGGAATCTCCTCGTCATAGAAACCAAGAGACTCGTTAGAATTGTACCCATGACAATGTTCAAGTTTATGAATGTGAATTGCTTCAATAATAATGTTGTTGATAGTGGTGACATCTCCTTTAGCACGTATAAGATCACGGAGCTCAAATAGGCATTTATCAATTGGATCACTAGGCTTCATTTTGTGAAAAGCAACAATTTTATGAAAATTTCATCAAGATTACTTAATGAAAGATTTGGATATCGTTTCTCGAAATCAGTCCACAAAGTATAAGCACATGCAAAGTTCTTCAATTGAGAAAGCACGAATCTTGGTAAACCTCTAAGAATAAGATTGATAGTTCTAAGGTTACCAATCATGTTAATTTCCTCTTCGTGTGTGAGATGTAATTCATCAATGGGGAGCACATAGGGATTTTCAATATGTTTTCTCAAATGGACTTGTCAAAAAGATCAATCATAGCATTCTTCCGTCGACTATAGTACTCTCCATCAAGAATGGGCACTATACAATAAAACTCTCCACACTAGACACATCCATCTTCCTCCACGGTGATGAAGTCGAAGCAATGGAGACCAATGCTCTTATACCAATTGCGGTATCACTAGAAGAGTATGTCTAGAGGGGGGTGAGTAGACTACTAGCAGGAATTTAAAACTACCTTAAGCATAAGTTTAAGTGTTGGCAGATTTTAACAATTATAGCAAGTCTAGCACACCCTACACATGCAAGTAATCAAGTATAGCAGCGAAAAGTAAATACATTGCACATGGAAGTAAATAGTAGAGATAGGGAGATCAAACACATGAAGGACACGATGATTTTTCCCGTGGTCCCGATAGGTGGTGCTATCGTACGTCCACGTTTATGGAGTCTTCAACCTAGAGAGGGTAATGGTCACAAGAGTCCATGGAGGGCTCTACCCATGGTGGGTTCCACGAAGAAGCAACCTTGAGTATACCATGATGGCCTACGTCCACGGAGGACTAGCCTAACTCAGGGTAGATCTTCATGAAGTAGGCGATCTCCTTGTCCTGACAAACTTCTTGTTTCACTCCACTACACGAAGTAAGAGGCTCCCAAGCAACACCTAACCAATCTAGGAGGCACCACTCTCCAAAAGGTAATAGGCTCGATAATGTTGATGAACTCTTTGCTCTTCTGCTTCAAGATGATAGACTCCTCAACACACAATCACTCTCTCACAGATTTGGCTATGGTGGAAGACATTGATTGGGTGGAAAGCAACTTGGGGAGGCTAGAGATCAAGATTCATATGGTTGGAATGGAATGGCATGATCTCAACACATGAGTGGGTGGCTCTCTCACAGAAAATCAGTAGGTATGAGTGGGGAACTGTTCTGAGTGCTTCTCTTGCGAGTAGGTGGTGGTCGAGGGGTATATATATGCATCTCCAAAAATCCAACCGTTACACCTAATAAGTCAGACTCGGTGACACCAATGTGTTAATCTTGATGGTACCGAGTTGCCTCAAAGGTATAAACTTTTGAATCTCGGTGAGATCGATACATAAAACTCGGTTGCACCAATAAGGTGACCATCGGTTAGATTGCCAAACTTGGTGACGCCGATTCAACAAACTCGGTGGTACCGATTTTTTGAATTTGCATAATAGAAAGTTGGCAACCCAAACTGGGTGGCACCAAAGCAGGATCGGTTGCATTGAAGGGCTACGGTTTGGCTGAGTCTGTCTGAGGCCGAGAATCGATGCAACCGAGTGGAAAGTGTTGGTTGCACTGATTTTGGATATTTGGCTTTGGATAGACTTTTGTGGAAGAGCTTGTGGGTGTATGTGGTGACTATCACTTGTGCATGTATGACCATATTGTTCACCAACAATACCATACCCCTTTTAATAGTATTGGATTTCCTATGGACTCAAAGTGATTTCTCATAAAGTAAAATGTAGAGTCCTCCTGCTTGAAGCTTTGCCAATGTTATTCCTTCTCCTTCTTCTTCATGGGTATACTCTCCACACTCCATTTTTCCAACCCATCTCTCTATGGACTTTATCTGAAATACACTAGAGGAAAATATTAGTCCAAGAGACAATGTATGTTGTCATGAATTATGAAAACCACCAAGGGAGCACATTGTGCTTTCAAGTAATAAGATAGATTAGGAAGTGATATATAGGAGAGATAGATCTCTCAAGAACACAAAACAAATAGATTAAATATGCAGCGATATATTTTTGGGTTTTTTGGTTTTGTAGATCTGAAAACAAAGAGAGCAAAAACACAGATCAGAAACCAATATGTTGGAAAAGTAGACCCAGGGGCCGTAGGGTTCACTAGTGGCTTCTCTCATGAGTACAGCGCACGGTGGGTTGTAGCGACCCGACTCAAAATGAGTCAAGCCTCTGTGTGTTCTGTGCCATCCCTGGATTAGTATGCTGGCACACACAGTACTTCAATGTATATATCAAAGTGCAATCACATGTAATTAACGTAAAATTGATATATACCTCGAAAATCTCAGCGGAAACAGTCAACGGGAGTGGAGTCCCAATAAACACCAACGACATGTTGAGTGTAGACCATAACCCTGAATTGTACTCTTACTTGTCGAAGAAGAGTATCTGCAACATGAGATGTTGCAGCCATGTAGGTCAGTACATTGAATGTACCGGCAAGATCACCATAGTAGAGCAGAAGATAAAAACTATTCTATATGCAGTAAGGCTTTGTGGCTCTGTGTCTGAGTTTTTGCATAAAAGCTGATTTTATTTCTTTTCCTACAACAAAGGAATATCAGGAATTTTCACTACATAGTTACCTAACATGACATGGTTCCGCCAACCGATGTCTTAATGCCCACAAGTATCATAAGTTGCCCACAATTAATTATCAGTCCAGTGTTGAGAGTTCAGAGATAGATCCAAGTCCAGAGGCTCAAATTTTCCGTAACTGGGGACACAGCTAATCAATTAGGTTTAACTCTGCAGAGTGTTGTGTACTTTACCCACAAGATTCTTTCCCTCCTGGTAAGTCCTCGCACTGCCTGGTGTTTGAGAACAGGATGAACGAAACATGGTCTTTCAGAGTGTTTCCCTGACTACTGTTAGTGCCTATCCAATCCTAACGTCGACTACATCTTGTAGCACTGCCTAGCCAGAGTCACAACAAAGATCAACCAAGCCAAAGCCCATAATGACTTGTGGCTACACAGGTAAGCTTCTGACCATGAAGTATTCATCCGTCTCTTTGAGTCTAGGTGAAGCTTTCGGCAAGATGTCATGGCACTTCTCCATGCATCCCGGACATCCACTAGTTACTCTAGGGATGCCCAATCAACCATCCTTCACCCAGTAGTGTGTATTGAAAACTTATTTCTCGAGTCTCAAGGTCTTAAGGTCTTGAAGATGTAGGACTTGAAGATGCCTTCATGAAGTTGTCATATTGATGTAGAGTCCTCCTTCTCACACCACTCATGAACACTCATACCAGACCCTGTCTACTTTAGCATAGCATTAAAATAACTAACGTTCTCGGGGCTTTAGTAACAAGTGGTGGGTTCCTACCTCATGCATTCTACTTGACTACAAGATTTGTCAATAACACTACTGGAGGGATTTGTTGAATGATATCACTACATGCAATAAAACATAGGTATGAAATAGATGGTCAAAGTGAACTTGCTTGTACTATTAATGAAGAATAATATCGCTCTCAGAAATAACTTGATAGACTATTCGTCACTCTCCGATGAAAATCTATATAATCAAACATTGCATTCATATAAGCAATCATTCTAGCAATCAATTCTAACACACAAGAATAACACAAGAGTAAACACCAAACCAAAAGCAACAAGGTTGTGATGAAGGAAATACTTAAGACAAAAACTCAAAACAACAAAGTTTCAGCAACACAACTAAGGTTGGTTTTCTCTACAAATAATCCTATTTTCAAAAGTAATAAAACAAAAAAACAAGGTAAAATATAACAAAAGTATTTTTAGTAAATATTTTACTTAGCAAAAAGAATTAGTTTGGAAAATCAACTAAGAACTATGATAAATAACACACTAAACACTATAAGTTTTCTAGCTAATAATCTTAGCAACAAGTAAATCAAATAAAATAATAGAATAAGAGAAAACAATTTATAAAACAACTAAGTTAATATAAAATAGACTTATAAAACAATCTATAAAAGTATTTTCAAAAAGGAAATCAAACTAGCAATGGAAATCAATTACAAGTTATAATGAACTAGAATTGATTTTCATGCAATCAACTAATAAAATAACATTTGTTCGAAGGGCTACTGTTATCTAACAGAAAACTTTATAAAATCCATCAACTAATATAAAAGAAAATAAAGTAAAACAATTTAAAACAAAAGAAAAAAAATAATCCTAAACGGAACTAAAACAGAATCTGTTTTGCTAAAAATACTAATTTAAAATATTCTAAAAATTCTCTAACTTAACAGGGTGATAAATATAACCAATACAAATCAGTCGCAAAAAGAATCACTCAAAAACAAGTTTTTCAACTCAAGTTATTTAGAAAAATAAGATTTGTATCAATTATGTTTGAATTAAATTTTAAATATTTCAAATATGGTCAAACTTTATATCTAAAGAAACTAGATAAAATTTGTGACAATATGCAAAAAGAATCAATTAAAAATAATTAAAAACCTAAAATTTATAAAGAAAACAAAAAAGAGAACTATTCTGTTTTTAAAACAGAAACAGAAAAATAGAAAAAATCTAACTAACGGACAGGGGTGCTACGTGGCGGCTTCTGATTGGCTAAAGGGTGTGCGTGAGCGAGGGTTTCGAGCGGACGGCCGAACCATAAAAGAAAACGGTTCGAGAATAAGATGTTCTAATCTGGATCGTTGATCCAGATCCGACGGTTGGGGAGGGAGAGAGAGCTCAGAGAGGGAGGGGTCATCGGTGATCGAGTTTCTCCGGCGAGGCCGAGGCGGCGAGGTCATCGGGGACAGCGCTGCAGTGGTCCTCCAGCGATGGGGAGGTCTCCAACCGATGCGGGTGAGGACGGCAACTCCATTGGTGGTCTGGGCGTCGGCGCAGGTGGTCGGAGGCTTCGGCGACGAGCTCCGACGCGGCGGCGGCGCTCGGATGTCGAAAGGGTAAGGGACTCCGGTGGGTGCGGGGCTAGGGCGTGTGGTTGGGGAGGTGCGGACAATGATGGCGAAGTGGATGGTGGGCTTAGAGGGCGTCGGGGATGTCTGGGTGGAGCGGTGGTGCGGCAATGGCGCGGCGGCTCGGTCAAACTCCGATGATGGCGTGGCGTCGTTCCGGGCGAGGGAGGATCGGGGTTTGGGCAAAAATCGAACGAGGCCGAGCTCCTCTATTTATAGGAGAGGTCGGGAGCTCGAGGAAGGAAGGGGAGAAAGATCCGGTGGGGATGGATCTCGCCGGCGTTGGAAAGGAAAGAGGAGAGGGAAAGGAAAGATATGACCGCGGGGATCGCGTTGGCGGTCGGCGGGGCCCGCACGTTAGAGAGAGAGAGAGAGAGAGAGGATCCGGCGTCGGTGGCCAGTGCGGAAGGATTTGGTGGCCGTTTAAGGTAGGTAGGCCGGCAGGGGTTTCCTAATGAATTTTTTTCCTTTTATAAAATAAAAAAGAATGGAAACATTATTTTGAGCAATCAAAACATTTCCAAAAATAAAGTTTTATATACCAAAATGATGAGGGAAATAAATGAAATTTAATGAACATTTTTCCACGGCCAAAATGAATACTTTTAAGAAAAAATATTTTTCAGAAAATGCCTAAATGGCTTTTAATTCTTTTTGCAATAAACTTTCAAATAACCCCCCTGGGTTTTTATGGTTCAAATCTTCACAAAAGTAACCCTGGTGTGGAGTGTCATGTTACTCCTCTCAAGATCTTGTCAAGGGTATTTGAATTCTTTCAAATTTAAAATGGAACCAAATATGAAATGAATTCCATATCAGGAAATTTCAAATAGTTTTCAAATTCACTTTTCAAATCTTTTTATATTGAAGAAGT
The DNA here is from genome assembly GCA_022496015.1 of Hordeum marinum. Classification (NCBI taxonomy): domain Eukaryota; kingdom Viridiplantae; phylum Streptophyta; class Magnoliopsida; order Poales; family Poaceae; genus Hordeum; species Hordeum marinum. The sequence continues at coordinate 94,132,797 of CM039675.1, forward strand.
CATGCCATCTTCTCTCACTGATTTGAAATGTAGGAATTTGAATTCCAAAAGCATATGGGAAAGTCATGTCATTCCCTCTCATTCAAAAGTTTTCAAAAATAGTTTCAAATTTTCACTCAATTTCAATCACTAAATCAAACAAACAATCATTCTAATATTTATTATAACATTCCAAAATTTGGGATGTTACAAGGGTGAAGAAATTATTGCTAGGCAATTGATAGAAAATCGAATAGTCATGACTATATCCAAGGAAATGATCATTTTATAGGCATCATGTCCAAGATAAGTAGACCGACTCCTGCCTGCATCTACTACTATTACTCCACACATCGACCACTATCGAGCATGCATCTAGTGTATTAAGTATATGTGAAAACAGAGTAACGAAATAAGAACGATGACATGATGTGGACAAGATCTATTCATTTAGGAATAGACCCCATCTTTTTATCCTTAATATAAACGATACATGCGTGTCTTGCTGCCCCTTCTGTCTTTGGGAAACAACACCGCAAGATCAAACCCATCACAAAGCATCTCTTCCCATGGCAAGAAAAATCGATCTAGTTGTCCTAACTAAACAAAAGATTCAAAGAAGAAATACGAGGATATAAGCAATCATGCATATAAGAGATCAAAGAAGACTCAAATAATATTCATGGATAGAAACTAATCATGAACTCAAAATTCATCGGATCCCAACAAACATACCGCAAAAGTTTACATCAAATAGATCTCAAAGAGACCATTGTATTGAGAATCATAAGAGAGAGAATAAGCCATCTAGCTACTACCTACGGACCCTTACGTCTATGGTAGACTACTCACGCATCATCGGAGAGGCACCTATGATGAAGATGAACCCCTCCGTGATGGTGTTTAGATTGGATCTTGACTTTCTGGAACTTTCAGCGACTGGAATTGTGTGTCGTCGACTCCCCTAGGGTTTTGGGAATATTTGGGAATTTATTGGCATCAGAGGCAGTGGAGAGGGCCCCCGAGGAGGGCACAACTCACTAGGGCACGCCGGGGCCCCCCTGGCGCGACCTGGTGTGTTGTGGTCTCCTCGGCCCACTCCCCTGGCACTTCTTTGGTCCATTGGGTGTCTTCTGGTCCAGAAAAAATCTCCAAAAAGTTTCGTCGCAATTGGACTCCATTTGGTATTGATTTTCTGCGAAGTAAAAAAGCCAGTAAAAACAACAACTAGCACTGGGGCACCATGTCAATAGATTTGTCCCGGAAAATGATATAAAGTGGTAGTAAAATGATGGTAGAACATCCAATAATGATAATATAATAGCATGGAACCACCAAAAATTGTAGATACGTTGGAGACGTATCACATCCACCCTTATTACCAGGGTGTTGCCACAAGCCAGCCCGACAATGTTGAGGTAATTTCCATCTCCTATGGCTTAGAATCCTTGTCTCCAAGGAAGATAGGGCGGGTCACTCGGATAGTAAGTTTTTATCGCCCGAATGCTTATTTGGATCCCAATTTTATTTTGAAGAAGGCCCGACATGACTCAAGATGCCAGACTCGGAGAAGTTCTGGCAACCTTATGGACGACTTACCTAACAAGCCAGCCACCCGCCATTAACAGAATGAGGTGCCTCATAGTCCAACTCCATCTCGTACTCGAGCTGGTCTTCTTAAACAACCTCTCAATCCTTCTGATTCAAATTACAAGGAGTCACCACCTTCTTCTGGCGACACAACTTCTTCAAAACTGCCACCCCTTTTTATTAATCATAGGTAAGCTTTCTCTTCCGCGTGTCATATATTTGCTTGTTTAAACTCTAAATTGCATATTTTTTATTCTGTCGCTTTGTTTTGCAGGTCGAGAGCCAGGAAGAGGAACCTTGGTGAGTCATCTCTTATTCCTGATGTTCCTGAGCTGGAAAATCCAGATGTGGTGGCTCCTGAAGCTGCTAAGTATGTTGAAAAGCATTAGGAGGCCCAAGTCGATTTTCCTCCACAACCTAAACCAGCCACTACTGCAACTATGGATTTTCAAGCTGACCCGACGGTAAATATCGACCCGCCTAGTCCTCAGGAGGCCGCTGAAGATACTACTTGTGACAAGAATGCGGAGGTTGGCATTGCTGGGTCGGGTTATACCAATCAATGACCCTCCAACGTGTTAGCCAAACTTGTCACCAGGGAGGAGACAACACTACCTAAAAAGTGGAAGGCCAAACTAGAGCTTCCAAGTTATGAAACCTTCAGCGTCGAAGAATTACATGCTGGTTATCTGGATCGTCTTTCCACGAGCTGGCATATGGAAGCAGGCCTTGTTAATATGATGAAAAGAAAATATGAGGTATGCTCAGCCTTGCTGTATATTCCATATATCCTTGTGTAGCCCTAATATCTCTCCAATGTATCTATAATTTATGAAGTATTCATGTCATGTTTACAATAATTTTATATAATTTTGGTATGATTTTATTAGAACTAACCCGGACTGACGCTATTTTCAGCAGTACTACCATGGTGTTTTTTTTGTGCAAAAATAAAAGTTATTGGAATGGGCTGAAAATTTACGGAGAATATCTTTGGAAAATATAAAAAATACTAGAGCAAAAAGATACCGAAGAGGAGTCCCGAGGCAGCCACAAGACAGGGGGCGTGTCCCCTGGCTTGTGGGCCCCTCGGGAGTCCCCCTGACTTGATTCCAACGCCAAGTTCTCCTATAAATCCCTAAACCCTAGAAAGAAACCTAGATCAGAAGTTCCACCGCTGCAAGTCTCTGCAACCACGAAAAATCAATCTTGGCCCTCTCCGGCACCCTGCCGGAGGGGGGCACCATCACCGTAGACCATGGAGGAGGAAGATGGAGGATCCATAATCACCATGGAGGAAAAGGACTAGAGGGAGAACCTCTCCCCACCTAGGGGGAGGCCATGGATGAGGAAGCAGAAGGGGGAGACCCTCTGCCCCACTCTCTCGATGGCGCTAGAGTGCCATCGGGGGAACCATCACCGTGGTGATCGTCTTCATCAACATCACCTTCTTCATCATCGTCCTCATATATTTTCAGCGGTCCACTCTCCCGTATCCCACTATAATCCCCTACTTGAACATGGTGCTTTTTGCCACATATTATGATCCAGTGATGTGTTGCCATCCTATGATGTTTTGAGTAGATTTCTTTTGTCTTATGGGTTGATTAATGATCTAAATTTGTTTGAGTTGTATGTTTATTTTGGTGCTGTCCTATGGTGGCTTTCGTGCCACGCACACGTGAAGGATTCCCATTGTAGGGTGTTGCAATACATTCATGATTTACTTATAGTGGGTTGCTAGAGTGACAGAAGCTTAAACCCGAGTAAGGGGGTTGCTGCGTATGGGATAAAGGGGACCTGATTCTTTAATGCTATGGTTGGGTTTCACCTTAATGATCTTTAGTAGTTGTGGATGCTTGCTAGAGTTCCAATCATAATTGCATATGATCCAAGTAGATAAAGTATGTTAGCTTATGCCTCTCCCTCATATAAAATTGCAATAATGATTACCGATCTTGTTAACAATTGCCTAGGACAATTCCACACACCGACCCATCATTATTCCACACTCGCTATTTGTAATATATTATAATATATTCTTACTTTATGATAATAGAACCTATTTTTATATTTTATTTCTACGATATCATGCAAAGTTATTCTCTTCATACCCACAACGTAGTTTTATTTCTCGTTTCTAGTTGGAAGCAAACGTTCGACGTATGTAGAGTCGTATGAGTGGCAGATAGGAGTTGAGAGAATATTGATCTTACCTTTAGCTCCTTGTGGGTTAGACACTCCATACTTAATATTTCCACCTTTGGAAATTGCTATTATGATTCCTTGCACTTTGGGATTATCAAGATCTTTTCTGGCGCCGTTGCCGGCAAGGTAGTCAGGGTCGGGATTCGGAGTCGGGTCGATTTTCCTTAGATAGAATCGACTCGTAGTATCGAGTCATGGAATCGAGGATTCTACTAGATTTATAGAAATAAGATATTTTGTATCAACGCCAAAATATTATTTAGGTTTCATAAAGTTTACACTAAATATAGGGCAAAAACATACACATCAATGTTATTTGTGTTCCACTTCTTTTCACACGTAACCTACTATCTAGCTAGAATGATGGAACATTTATGAGAGGGAAATATATAACATTTAAATATTGAACACATAAAATTTACTTAGGAGGTTTTTTGAGAGTACGTGAATACTTGATCACTTGTATAGATGACTTACAGTATTGAAACTTGAACTTCTCCTATGAATATTGATGCGTCCTCCTTCTCATGCCAATTCCAAGTGTCGACAAGTCAAATCCTCAGTTTTGATCTAGGATTTCTGAGAGCTAGATCAAAAGTGTCAACGGCCAAAAATTTGGGCTTGGGACAGGAATAAAGGGCCATGAGGCATGTGAAAAAGGGTAAGAATGATGGGATACTATTCTTCTATAACTAAACAAACGACTGAGATAAATTAGTAGAATCAAGCATAGTCCATACCATAGTCGGGATTCTATAGTTTTGTATAGGATTCTATGATTTGGATTGGGACTCAACATGGATTCTACCATATCCGGATTCATAGTGGAACTTGCATTCACATGCCTTTGTAGGGTCATGAAGTCGTAGGATTCTAGGAGTCGAATGAGGATTCTGACTACCTTGGTTGACGAGGAGCAATAGCGTGGGGTTGATATTCTCGTGTGTGCTTGTTTGCTTTCTTCCCTAAGTAGATTTTGTTTTCCCTTTTTGATTTCTTTAGTTGTTGCTGAAACACAAAAAATTAAATAATGAAAAATACAAAAAGAATTACTTTCCTCTTATGCCTAAGAACTTTTTCAAAAAGAAAAAGTGATTGGAAGGTTGTGCATTGGAAAAGTGAGGGTCGACCTTGAACACTTGTGTTCATGCTCATGGAAAAAATGTAGAATTTTTTATGGAAGCTTCTCAAAAATAATTATCCCCTTGTATATATTCATTCTATTATAAAAATAATGTGCCAAGATTCTCTTTTAGGATGATTAGATTGCTTGTTTGCTATGTGCGGTGCAAAAATAGAAACTTTGACTGTACTGCATGAATTTAAATTTCTTACTAAAATGAAAAAGTTGCTGAAATTTTTAAACATTACTTATATATAAATTTTTTAAATTGTCCTAATTTTTCATAATTTTTTGAGTTACATAAGTATATGAAGTTTCCAGATTGCTACAGACTGTCCTGCTTTTGACAGATTCTGTTTTCTATGTGTTGTTCACTTATTTTGATGAATCTATGGGTTGTATCGGGGGGTATGAACCATGTTTAAGTTGGAATAAAGTAGATATAATTCTAATATGAAATTGGAATTAGTTTACAACAGTAATTAAAGGTAGTAATTTGCTTTATTATACTAATAGTTCTCACGAGGGTTTTGTTAAGTTTTGTGTGGATGAAGTGTTCGAAGATCGAGAAGGTATCGATATAAGAAGAATACGGAGAGACAAGATTTCAAACTTGGGGATTCCCAAGGCACCCAAAGTAAATATTTCAAGAATATTCAAGCATCTAAGCTTGGGGATGCCCCTGAAGGCATCCCATCTTTATTCTTCAACAATTATCGGTATATCTCGGTTTTTGTTTTGTTCACATGATGCGTCTTTAGTGTTTTTCTTTTCCTTTATGCACCCTTCTAGTATGAGATAGTACTTAAATTATTTGTATAATGCTTCATGCACTTCATTTAAATCTTTTGAGTATGGCTTTGTAGAATGCTCTTTATGCTTCACTTAAATCTTTTGAGTATGGCTTTATAGAATGCTTCATGTGCTTCACTTATATATTATGAGCTTGGATATTGGTTAATCTATATTAATTTTATAATGCTCTATGAACTTCACGTATATATTTTAGAGTATGAATGAAATTATCATCGGAATTAGGCTTGGAAGAGTATCAGTAAAATGTCATGCCTAGCTAAAAAGGCATTAAAGAAAAGCGCTTGTTGGGAGACAACCCAATATTTACCCCTACTGTTTTTGTGTGTTATAATGATTATGCTACTGTATTAACTATGTTTTATATGTTTTATTTCAATAAAGTGCCAAGTAATGCCTTTGGGATGATGTGGTTGATAGTTGACTTGATTTTGTGCAAAAACATAAACTTTGATGCCAAGCACATAATTTTTATAAATTCACTAGAGATTTAAAAGCTTATGAATTTTTACACAGTATTTATATACAAATTTCCTAGGTTTTCAAAAATGTTCATAATTTTTGGGACCGCAGAAGTATGGTCATTGTTCAGATCATTGCAAACTGTTCTGTTTTTGTCAGAATCTGCCTTGTTTGCATAATTTGCTTGTTTTACCATTTCGATGGCTTATATTAAGTGATATAAATTATGTAAATGATAAGTTACAGTATAAATTATGTGAAACAATTTTGTATCTTGTATTTTACAGTACGTAAGTGGATGATTTGGTCTTTATCATACTAACCCATCTCACGAAGTTTCGTTAAGTTTTGTGTGATTGAAGTTTTCAAGTTTTGGGTGAGATATGGACATGAGGAGAATAAGGAGTGGCAAGACCCTAAGATTGGATATTCCCAAGGAACCCCAAGTTAATCTTAAATGAATATCCAAGCAACTAAGCTTGGGGATGCCCTGGAAGGCATCCCCTCTTTTGTCTTCACCATTATCGGTAACCTCACTTGGAGCTATATTTTTATTCGTCACATGATATGTGTTTTGCTTGCAGCATCAGTTTATTTTCTTAGGATTTTTTGTCTGTCATTTATATTAATGTTTTGCATCTTTTATTTCAATAAAAGTGTCAAGGGTAGCATGCACCATGCTCAATTTGCAAGTATACGAGTTGTTGTTAGTGCAAAAATTCCCTAGAATAGTCAGTATGTCATAAAGTCTTGAAATTTTGACATTGATATTATAAATTATTTACAGTGTGTTAGAATTTCAGAATTTTTGAGTTAATTAAGTATGGATTTTGCTGCATTCTTTTTAGACTGTTCTGTTTAAGCAGATTGCTGTTATGTTTGCATTGTTTGCATATGTTGGCTTGTTCAATGATTCTATTTGGGAATGGAAGTGTTAAATATGCAGCGGCATTTATTATAAAAAATCAAATAACAATTTTATTTATTTAATACAGTAGGGAATGGTAAGGTTATGCATTGATTTATACTAACTTATCTCATGAGTTCTTGTTGAGTTTTGGGTGTATGCATTTTTTGAGATTTAGTAAAACCGTGATATGAGAGGAATTAAGGAGACACAAGATATCAAGCTTGGGGATTACCTAGGAATACCTAATTAATATTTCAAGAAGTCCCGAGCATCTAATCTTGGGGTTGCCCTGGTAGGCATCCCACCTTTCTTCTTCAACAATTATCGGTTAGTATGGGTTGAACCTAAGTTTTTGCTTCTTCACATGATATGTGCTATCATTGGAATATCATTTTATTTTGTTTTGATATTTGAATAAAAGCATTGGATCTCAAATTTTGAAATAGAGAGAGAGAGAGTCCTCACATGGCTATTTAAATAATTGACTACACATTGATCTTCAGTTATATCTTTTTGGAGTAGTTTGTCATTCACTCTCGTGCTTCACTTATATCCTATGAATAAATGGTTGAATGAATTGAATATAATAAATATGAAATTAAATATGCTTCATATACTTATCCCATGGGGATTAATGACTTCACATATAATAAGTATAGGTGGTAAGATTTATTGAAAGTTAGCAAACACCGCATTGGTCACTTGAACAATTCTTGAAAGAATATTGAAGGAAGAGAGATTCTACATATAAATATACTATCTTGGACATGTTATATGATTGTGAGATTACTATTTATTTTCAAAATTGAGCAAATTAGTTGAAATTGGACAAGGAAGACAACTTAATGAGTTATGTTTGGGTATATTTGTATATAAGCTATATTGTTATGGATCCTCCAACATGTGGTGCTTACTTCCACCTCATACTAGCCAAAACTTCCGCACCAAGTAGAAATACTACTTGTGCATCCAAACACCCTGAAACTAGTTTTGCCATGAGAGTCCACTATACCTACCTATGGATTGAGTAATATCCTTCAAGTAAGTTGTCATCAGTGCAAAAAGCAATAAAAATTTCTCCTAAATATATATGATCTTTTATTTTAAGGGAAAATAAGTGTTGTAAGAACTTGTGATGGTAAAGAAATAAAAGCGACGGACTGCATAATAAAGGCTGCTATCACAAATGGCAATACAACATGACGTTCCTTTGCATTAAGGGTTTGCATATCCAAAAACAAAAAGCGCATGACAACCTCTGCTTCCCTCTGTGAAGGGCCTATCTTTTACTTTCTAGTACTTACCTTTATGCAAGAGTCATGGTGATCTTCACCACTTCTATATTTCTCCTTTTCTGTTGGCAAGCGTCATGTGATGGGGAATGATCTAGACATATATATCCATACAAATATATTTGATCATGAATTATTATTGCTGATAATTATCTATATGATAAATAAGTTGGGAGGCGAAAGATTAAGCCCCTATCTTTCTCTATATTCGATGGATGCTATTTGTTCTAAAAATATGCTTTGAGTGTCTGTAATCATGGAAGACTATATGATAGTTGAGTATGTGGAATTTGCTAAATCAAAGCGCTTACATAGAGCCTTCCTGAAAATAAGATGAATTGCAATTGTTCGATGACTAGGAATATGGTTTGTTAATTTTCAAGAAACTTTCTGGTCTATACTTTAACATGTGAATAGCTTGTTACTTGATCATGAGAAGTTTTATGAGATGAGCTACTGTTTATGGTTTATATTGATGCTAGAAAAAGTGATTGGAATTATCATTGATCAAACTTGTGCACTTGCTAGCATTCACACTTCATAAATTATTTATTTTATCATTTACCTACTCGAGGACGAGCAGGAATTAAGCTTGGGGATGCTGATACGTCTCCAACGTATCTATAATTGTCGAGGTACAACACTTATGGGATTGCATGGATCCCTCTGTGGTTCGGCAAGAAGATGGTATGCACAAAGAGCAGATCTAACGAGCAACGCAGGGAAGATTTTACCCAGGTTTGGGCCACTGAGAAGCATAAAACCCTGCTCCTGCTTTTGTGTATTATGAGTGCTTGGGTTCTAGCTACAGGAGCACTATGCGATGAATAGTACACAGCCGCTACGCGTGTGATCCAGAAGGTCTAAGAAGAAGCCTCCTTTCGTAACGCCTTGGTCCTCCTTTTATATGACTAAGGGGTCTCCAACAGTGGCGTACAGTACATACACGAGGTGTACAGTTGCTACAGTGCTATCGTACCTAACACTGACGGGGTAGGACAAATGCATTTAATGCTCCGTCAGGCGTCCATGACCTTCTACGGGACGGGACAGGAGCCCGTCCCATCGGCACCGCTTAACCTCCTCCTATCGCCAGCACCTTGATACATATCCAAGAGGGATGAAACCTGGTCTCTGTGCTGGAAGGATGGTGAGGTTTTGCCAGGTGCACGTCTTGTCGGGGCTCTGTAAGCCATCCCATCAAGATCTTGCTGGGGTCCCATCTTTTGGCCTTCGGTCTTGTGATTGTTGTCTTGTACGTTTTCCTGATGTCTTCATGCTTGCATCCAGCAGTCCTCTGGCAGGCCTTGCCGCTGGTGTGTCTACAACTGCCCGTGCACAAGTAAGGGGTACTAAAAGCCCAAACTTTAGTACACCGACAGGAGCCTCTGGGCCTAGGCCACACACGGGTGCGAGGCGTTGTTGGGCTAGGCCCAAACAAAGCACGGGCACACGTGCTAGCAGTCTGCAGTTGTAATCATTCTGCTTACCGCGCCTCCCCACAATGCACACTAAGTGCACGATGTGGGATACATGCACGGAGTGGCCGTTTCTGCCACGTGTGCCGCATGCATAGTAGGGAGTTGCCAACGGGCGCCTGTGACTTAAAGTCCTGATCATGGCAGAAACTACAGCGCCATGGATTTGAGTAATGGGACGGTTACCTGTTCGCCCGTGACCGTGGGTGACAGGATTGGTGGAGATGGGCGGCGACTCTTGGGGCGGAGGAGAGCTAGCCCCCGTGCCTCTCCCTATAAATTGGGGGGTAGCAAGGGGCGATGCGCATCCATCCTTCCTTCCTCCTTGAGTATGAACCTCCAAAGCTTACCCTTCTACACCTTCCCGATCATGAGTTGTGCTCGCCCTTATCCATGTCTAGGAGACAAGGGCGGCTACCGTCTTCCGCCCCAACCGCGAGGATTTCCTGTCGGGATCATGCCACCACTTCAGCCACGAAGGCGGAGGGTGGCTCCAGCACGGGTGGTGGAAGAGGTATGAGGGGTCATGGCCGACGTGGAGGTTCTGGTAGGGGGAAGCGGAACACCGTTCCACCCTGTCCTCCAATGCTGGACCCCCTTCTTCAGGAGACCCATGCTGAGGGGACGGTGCTGCAGTTCGTCATCAAGCTGCATGGTCCCCTTCGGAGCCATCTGCGCCTCCCTCACCCTTTCGCCAGGGTGATGGAGGTTGACAAGCCGCCCGCTCTCTGGCTGCAAGCGCATGGCTATTGCAATGGTGCCACGTGGGTGGATGTTGATTACCCGGAGAGTCGCGTCATGCTCCTCAGGCGCGGTTGGAAAACCTTCGCCCGCGCCCATAACCTCATGGGTGGGCATGTTCTCCACTTCAAGATGGTGGAGGACGACCTGCTCTCTATCAAGATTTACGGGTGCTCAGGCACCCGCCTCAGCTTTTGCGAGGAAAGCTCGAGCGGTGCCGAAAGTTCCTCCGCGTTGCCACCATCATCCCCTTCTTCCTTGTCGCAGCCTCGAGCGGGCCTCTCCTATTGCTTGTCCATGCCGCGGCGACCTCCTCGACCATCGCGTTTATTGCCGGACCCCTCTGCACTATCTTGGGCCTTCTCCTTATCTCGCCTCATGATACGTCTCCAACATATCTATCATTTATGAAGTATTCATGCCATGTTTACAATAATTCTATATGATTTTGGTATGATTTTATTAGAACTAACCCGGACTGACGCTATTTTCAGCATAACTACCATGGTGTCGTTTTTTTGTGTAGAAATAAAAGTTCTTGGAATGGGCTGAAATTTTAGTATGATTTTTCTGGACCAAAAGAGACCCCCGAAGCATTGGAGTTGGGCCAGAAGAGCCATGAGGAGGTCACAAGCCTGTCAGGCGCGGCCACCCCACCTGGCCGCGCCTAGCAGGCTTGTCACCGCCTCATGGCCCCCCTTGACGTGAGATCGACGCCAAAAATTCCTATAAATATAGAAACCTCCGAACATAAACCTAGATCGGGAGTTCCGCAGCCGCAAACCTCCAGAGTCACGAAAACCCAATCGGGAGCCTGTTCCGGCACCCTCCCGGAGGGGAAGCCATCACCAGAGGCCATCTTCATCATCTCGGTGGTCTCCATGGCGAGGAGGGAGTAGTTCACCCTCGAGGCTGAGGGTATGTACTAGTAGCTATTTTTTTGATGTCTGTCTCTCTCTCGTGTTCTTGAGATGGCACAGTCTTGATGTACCACAAGCTTTATTGATATAGATGAATCTTAAGGAGTTTTCCCCTCTCTATCTTGTTGTGATGAATTGAGTTTTCCCTTTGAAGTTTTCTTATCGGATTGAGACTTTAAGGATTTGAGAACACTTGATGTATGTCTTGCGATGGGATATCTGTGGTGACAATAGGATGTTCTATTGATCCACTTGATGTATGTTTTGGTGATCAACTTGCGGGTTCCGTGACCTTGGGAATCTATGCATAGGGGTTGGCACATCTTTTCGTCTTGAATCTCCGATAGAAACTTTGGGGCACTCTTTGAAGTTTTTTGTGTTGGATCGAACATGATGAATCTGAAATTATGTGATTCATATCGTATAATCAGGCCCTTGGGTACTTATGGTGACATTGGAGTATCTAGGTGACATTAGGGTTTTGGTTGATGTGTGTCTTAAGGTGTTATTTTAGTACGAACTCTAGGGCTGTTCGTGACACTTATAGGGATAACTCATAAGATTGATCGGAAAAGATAACTTTGAGGTGGTTTCGTACCCTACAATAATTTCTTCATTTGTTCTCTGCTATTTATGACTTTGGAGTGAACTCTTTGTCGCACGAGAGGTATTTACATATGATTCAACTATGTTAGTATGTTGAGAGAAATTGCATTTTTGAAAGTATGGACCCTAGGCCTTGCTTCCAAGCATTTATATTTTCATATTACAAAAACCAATATCTACCATCCATATTGCACTTGTATCACCATCTCTTCACCGAACTAGTACACCTATACAATTTTCCATTGTATTGGGTGTGATGGAGACACAAGAGACTCTTTGTTATTTGGTTGTAGGGTAGTTTGAGAGAGACTATCTTAATCCTACACCTCCCACGGATTGATAAGCCTTAGGTCATCCACTTGAGGGAAAATTGCCACTGTCCTACAAAACTCTGCGCTTGGAGGCCCAACACGAGTCTACAAGAAGAAGGTTGTGTAGTAGACATCAAGCTCTTTTCTGGCACCGTTGTCGAGGAGGTGAGTGCTTGAAGGTATATATTTAGATCTTGGAATCAAATCTTTTAGTTTATTGTTTTTCACTAGTTTCATTTTATAAAACAAAAATACAAAAAATGGAATTGAGGTTGCCTCTTATGCTTCATCTTTTTAATGTCTTTCGTGAAAATGATGGAAAGGAAAATTGTTCTCAAGTGTTAGAAGAAGTTATTAAAATGTTTGGAACTAAATCCTTGAATGATGAGCATGGATTCAATATTATTAGTATTAATTCTATGAATATTCATGTTGCTAATGATATGCAAATGCACAAGCTTGGGGATGCTATGTTTGATGAAGTTGATATTTTTAGTCCCCCAAGTTTTGATGAGCAAAACTAATATGATTATGACATCCTCCTATCTATGATGATTATTGTGATGACATGTATGCTATAAAGAGTGATAGTAACCATGAAACTTGTCATCATGATTTTAATATTGAATGTGGTTATGTCAATCAAGTATCTCATGATAGTTCTTTTGTTGAGTTTGCTCCCACTATTACGAATGAGAAGAAAATTGCTTATGTGGAGAGTGACAAATTTTCTATGCTTGTAAATCATGAAAAGAATGCCTTCTGTGCTGGTTATATTGTGGAATTCCTTAATGATGCTACTAAAAATTATTATGAGGGAATATCATATGCTTGTAGGAATTGCAATAATATCAAGTTTCCTCTCTATGTGTTCAAGGTTTTGAAGTTATGCTTGTTTTGCCTTCCTGTGGTAGATGATTCTTGTTCCCATAAATTGCTTGCTCACAAAATACCTATGCATAGGAAGTGTGTTAGACTTAAATGTGCTTGTCATGAGATTCATGATGCTCTTTTGCATGTTTCAATTATTATTCCTATACGAGTATCATTGAAATCATCATGCCTAGCTAAAAGGCATTAAAGAAAAGCGCTTGTTGGGAGACAACCCAACACTTTTACCTTCTGTTTTGATGTGTTCACATGATTAATCTACTGTATTAATCATGTTTTGTGTCTTTTATTTCAATATAGTGCCAAGTAAAGCCTTTGGGATAGTATGGTAACTTGTTTGTTTGATTCTATGCAAAAAAGAAAGTTTTGCGTCGAATATATAAATTATATGATTTTACTGGAGAGTCAAAAAAATCTGAAATTTTTACAAAACATTTTTATGCCAATTATTTGATTTTTACTAATTTCTCATAATTTTTAGAGTGACTTAAGTATGGTGATCATTCAGATCTTTAAAAACTGTTCTGTTTTTGACAGATTCTGTTTTGCATGCATAGTTTGCTTGTTTCAAGTGTTCCTATAGCTTATATTGAGTAATATAAATTGTGGTAATGATGTAATACAGTAGGTATCATGTGGTAATAATTATGAATCTTGTCTTGACAGTACCTAAGTGAATGGTCTATCTTTATTACACTAACCCTTCTTAGAAAGTTCCGTTAAGTTTTGTGTGATTGAAAATTTCAAGTTTTGGGTGAGACACCAATATGAGGAGAATAAAGAGTGATAAGAACCTAATATTGGGGATGAGCAAGTAAACCCCAAGGTAATATTCAAGGAAGACTCAAGCGTCTAAGCTTGGGGATGCCTCGGAAGGCATCCCCTCTTTCGTCTTCAACACTATCGGTATATGTTACTTGGAGCTATATTTTTATTCATCACATAATATGTGTTTTTCTTGGAGCATCATTTTATTTTTTGTTCTCTATTAGTTGTTATTTATAATCTTGTTTTCAATAAAAAGTTCCAAGAATTGCCTTTAGGATGCTTGAATTGCATGTTTGATGTGTGTTGTGTAAAAACATAAACTTTTGCTGTAGTGTTTGAATTTTAAGTTTTTACTATAATGTGGAAAGTTTCTGAAATTTTTACACAGTCTTTTCATTAAAATTTATATCATATCCTAAATTTTCATAATTTTTTGACTTACATAAGTACACTATTTTCATAGATTTCTACAGACTGTTCTGTTTAGACAGATTGTTCTCATAGTTTTGTTATCTACTTATTCGATAGTTTTCATAGTCTATATTAGTAGATATAAATTTTGGAAATGATAGTATAAAGTACCTAATTTTTGAAATTATTGTGCAACTTGTCTTAGTAGTACATAAAGAGTTGATTTATTATTATGTGTACTAACCTATCTCACGAGTTCTTTTCGAGTTTTGTGTGGATGAAATTTTTGAGGATAGGTGAAACCGGGATAGGAGAGGATTGAACAAGATGCAAAAGATCAATCTTGGGATGCTCAAGGCACCCCAAGTAAACATTTCAAGAATTCTCAAGCATCTAAGCTTGGGGATGCTACGCATCCCATCTCTCTTCATCAACAATTATCGGTTAGCCTATGTTGAGCCTAAATTTTAATTCGTTCACATGATGCATGCTATTTTTGGAGTGATATTTTTCTTTTGTTTGCTGTTTAAATAAAACACTCAGATCTAAAAATCTTTATTTAGTGAGAGAAAGTCCTCACATGGCTACTTAATTGTTTGACTACTCATTGATATTCACTTATATGTTTTGGAGTAGTTTTGTCATTTACTCTCGTGCTTCACTTATATCCTATGAGTAAATGGTTGAATGAAATGAATATTATAAATCTAAGATTATATATGTTTTATATGCTTATCCCATTGGGAGTAATGACTTCACATATAATAAGTATAGGTGGTAAAATTTATTGAAAGTTAGCAAACACCGCATTGGTCACTTGAACCATTCATGAGAAAAAAATATTGAAGGAAGGGAGATTTCACATATAAATATACTATCTTGGACATCTTCTATGATTGTGATTACCAGTTAATTATTTTCAAACTTGACCAAATTAGTTGAAGTTGGACAAGGAAGACAACGTAATGAGTTATGGTTGCATATATTTGCATAGAAGTTATATTGTTATGGATCCTCCAACATGTGGTGCTTGCTTCCACCTCATACTAGCCAAAACTTCCGCACCAAGTACAAATACTACTTGTGCATCCAAACACCCTTAAACCCAAAGTTGTTCCATATGAGTCCACCATACCACCCTACATGCGGTATTTACCTGCCGTTCCAAGTAAATTTGCATGTGCCAAACTCTAAACCTTCAAATAATATTTTGTTTTGTATGCCCGAATCACTCATATAATGAATAGGGGTTGTCAATATCTTCCATGCTAGGAGGGTTATTCTCACGGCATGTGTTGACTCATTATCACTCACGAGAAAGTGGCTGGTAACAGGGATTCCCAGCCCCGAAATCAAAGAAAAAATTCAAATAATTAAACAAAAAAACCCCGAGGAATGTTGTCAGTATGGACAGTACCCATGGATTTGGCTTGTCGTGGAGTGGGATTGATTGGTGGAGGGGGAGTAAAAACTTTACCATTCTGTTTGGGAATCGCCTATAATGTATCTAGCATGGAAGTTACCAAGATCTCTCGGTTGTTATGGTGACAATGAAAGCATACCCCTCAAAATTATTATTCATTTCTGTTTTAAAATCTCGAGCTCTGGCACCTCTGCAAATCAATGCTTCCCTCCGCGAAGGGTCTATCTTTTACTTTCATGTACTTACCTTTATGCAAGAGTCATTGTTGTCTACCACTTCCTATATTTCACCTTTTTCTCTTGGCAAGCATCATGTGGTGGGAAATATCCAAGCATATATGTCCATTCAAATATATTTGATCATGAATTATTATTGTTGACAATTATCTATATGATAAATAAGTTGGGAGGCAAAACTTTAAGCCCCTATCTTTCTCCATGTTCGACGGATGTCATTTTCTTTAAAAATATGCTTTGAGAGTTAGCAATCATGGAAGACTATATGATAGTTGAGTATGTGCAATTTGCTAAATCAAAGATCTTACGTAGACCCTTCCCGAAAATAAGTTGAATTGCAATTGTTTGGTGACAGAAAGCATAGTTTGTTAGTCTATACTTTAAACATGTGGATAGCTTGTTATTTAATCATAAGAAGGTTTATGAGATGAGCTACTATTTATGATATATAATGATGCTATAAAGAGTGTTTGCAATTATCATTGATCAAATGTATGCACTATGCTAGCATTCACACTTCATAAATTATTTCTTTTATCATTTACCTACTCGAGGACGAGCAGGAATTACGC
This sequence comes from Hordeum marinum, assembly GCA_022496015.1. Lineage (NCBI taxonomy): Eukaryota > Viridiplantae > Streptophyta > Magnoliopsida > Poales > Poaceae > Hordeum > Hordeum marinum. The sequence continues at coordinate 94,149,531 of CM039675.1, forward strand.
TTGGGGATGCAGATACGTCTCCAACGTATCTATAATTTATGAAGTATTCATGCCATGTTTAAAATAATTCTATAAGTATGATTTTATTAGAACTAACCCTGACTGACGCTGTTTTCAGCAGAACAACCATGATGTCATTTTTTATGTAGAAATAAAACTTTTTAGAATGGAATGAAAATTTAGTATGATTTTTTCTGGACCAAAAGAGACCCCCGAAGCATTGGAGTTGGGCCAGAAGAGCCACGAGGAGGCCACAAGCCTACCAGGCATGGCCACCCCCTGGTCGTGCCTCATGGGCCAACGTGATGTGAGATCGACGCCAAAAATTCCTATAAATATAGAAACCTCCAAAAAGAAACCTAGATTGGGAGTTCCGCCTTTGCAAACCTCCAGATCCATGAAGAACCAATCGGTAGCCCGTTCCGGCACCCTACCGGAGGGGGAAACCATCACCAGAGGCCATCTTCATCATCTCGGTGGTCTCCATGACGAGGAGGGAGTAGTTCACCCTCGGGGCTGAGGGTATGTACCAGTAGCTATGTGTTTGATCTCTCTCTCATGTTCTTGAGATGGCACGATCTTGATGTACCGCGAGCTTTATTGATATATATGAATCATATGGAGTTTTCCCCTCTCTATCTTGTTGTGATGAATTCAGTTTTCCCTTTGAAGTTTTCTTATCAGATTGAGTCTTTAAGGATTTGAGAACACTTGATGTATGTCTTGCGATGGGATATCTATGGTGACAATGGGATGTTCTATTGATCCACTTGATGTATGTTTTGGTGGTCAACTTGCGGGTTCTGTGACCTTGGGAATCTATGCATAGGGGTTGGCACATGTTTTCGTCTTGAATCTCTAGTAGAAACTTTGGGACACTCTTTGAAGTTCTTTGTGTTGGATTTACCAGATGAATCTTAAATTATGCGATGCATATCGTATAATTAAGCCCATGGGTACTTGTGGTGACACTGGAGTATCTAGGTGACATTAGGGTTTTGGTTGATGTGTGTCTTAAGGTGTTACTTTAGTACGAACTCTAGAGTTGTTCGTGACACTTATAGGGATAGCTCATAAGATTGATCGGAACAAATAACTTTGAGGTGGTTTCGTACCCTACAATAATTTCTTCGTTAGTTCTCCGCCATTTGTGATTTTGGAGTGAACTCTTTGTCGCACGAGATGTATTTACATATGATTCAACTATATTAGTATGTTGAGAGAAATTGCACTAGTGAAAGTATGGACCCTAGGCCTTGTTTCCAAGCATTTATACAATGTTTTGCTTGTTGTTTACTATTTGTTACCTTGCTATTTTTATATTTACAGATTACAAAAACCTATATCTACCATCCATATTTCACTTGTATCACCATCTCTTCGCCGAACTAGTGCACCTATAAAATTTTCCAATGTACTGGGTGTGTTGGGTACACAAGAGACTTGTTGTTACTTGGTTGCAGGGTTATTTGAGAGAGACCATCTTCATCCTACACCTCCCACAGATTGATAAACCTTAGGTCATCCATTTAAGGGAAAATTGCCACTGTGCTACAAAACTCTATGCTTGGAGCCCAACACGAGTCTACAAGAAGAAGGTTGTGTAGTAGACATCACCTCACATACTCAGCCTTCCGCCTCTTGGCAAGCTGCTGAACATGCCGGCAGTTTTGGAGATCATGGCCCTTGGTGTGATGGATCTTGCAGTATTGCTTGTCGAAGCCCTCCGGCTTGTCGGCAGCCGCCAAGGCCTTACAAGAGACGCACCCGGCAACATCCTTGCCGGGGCCGTCAACCTTAGTCTTCTTGGCGTTGTTGAGGTTACCGGATTCCTCAATGGCAAGCACGACCTTTTCCTTGCATTTCATGTTCCACTGTCGGCCTTTCTTTATCGGGGCGGTGGTGTCTTCGTCTTCGGAGTCGACCCCAACGCCATCGTCCTCGTCGGTGAGTCTCCTTCCTTCTTCAGCTTGAGCACATCTATCAGCCAGTGCATAGAGTTCGGCAACATCCCTGACTTTGTTCATCGCCACCTCTTCGCACATCCTGCGGTTGCGCATGTTCTGATGAAATGTACTGATAATAGTAGAAGGATGAACGTCTGGGAAGTTGTGATGTATACGACTGAATCTCTGAATGTACTTGCGTAAGGTTTCTCCTTATTTCTAGGAGATGAGATGCAAATCACTTGCTTGGCTGGGAGCTTGGTGGCCTCTGGAAAAGGCGCCAAAAAACTCATGACACATATCTTCCCTGGAAGAAATGGAATTCTCCGGCAGATGCATCAACCATGACCGGAGATTGGGCTTGAGTACCAACGGGAAGTAGTTGGCGAGTATCTTGTCGTCGCGAGCCCCGATAGCCTACACTGCAATGGTGTAGATGCTCAATAACTCCGACGGGTGAGTCTTGCCGTTGTATTTCTCCGAGATCTCCTATTTGAACGTTTGGGAATTGGGCCACTGGACTTGCCACAACTCACGGGTAAAAGCTGGACAACCCACCTCACAAGGTAGGTCGACAGGATAGCCTGGCGCAGGCTTGTCTACAGTGGGTCGTGCGCGCCTATCAGATTGATGGCACGCTTCCCGCCGCCACTTGATGGTAGTCCAAGCGTCTTCTTTGCTTCACTCCCAAAGAACTTGACATTGATCGCGGTGAGTCTGCAAATCAGACGATGCCTTTGAATCGTCACCACGGGCGCCGGTTTGTCGAGTTGGTGATTGTTGTTGCCGCCGCGGAGGAGAGTGCACCATGGTTGTCCCACATCCGGCCTTGTCGCCATTGGTGCGTGCTGACTTGATGGACCGCTGCTGTGAAGGCTTTGCCCACTGCATCCCATCTCTATCAGCAAAGCTGATGAGGCTCTGAATAGTAGCACTCCACTCATCAAGCTTCTCCGCAGTAGGAGGAAAGTTCAGGAGTAGCTTTGCTCACACCAATGCTTCTGCTGATGTAGTTGGCAGCAAAACATGCAAAGAACATGAGGTGCTATGACTCCTAACCGGGTTAGAAGGAGCTCCATCACGGTCCCGCGACCGCGCGCCACTTCCACCAGCATTTTGGCATGCATGCTGGTCCCACACATATTGGGAGTGATGCTGAGGAGTATTTCCATGGGGGCGCTTAGAACCACCAACGTCACGGCGCTGCTCACTTCGCGCGTCCTGAGAAAATCACTTGCTTGGCCAGGAGCTTGGTGGCCTCCGGTAAATGCGACAACAAACTCATGACACATATCTGCCCAGGAAGAAATGGAATTCTCCGGCAGATGCATGAACCACGACCCGACGTTGGGCTTGAGTACCAATGGGAAGTAGTTGGCGAGTATCTTGTCGTCGCGAGCCCTGGCAGCCTGCACCGCAATGGTGTAGGTGCTCAAGAACTCCGATGGGTGAGTCTTGCCGTCGTATTTCTCCGGGACCTCCGGTTTTAATGTTCGGGAATTGGGCCACTAGACTTGCCGCAGCTCACGGGTGAAGGTTGGACAACCCACCTCACAAGGTAGGTCAACAGGATACCCTGGCGCAGGCTTGTCTATAGTGGGTCTTGCGCGCCTATCAGATTGATGGCGCGCTTCTTGCTGCCGCTCGATGGTACTCCGAGCATCTTCTTTGCTTCGCTCCCAAAGAACTTGATGTTGATCACGGTGAGTCCGCGGATTAGATGATGTCGTTTAATCGTCACCATGGGTGCCGGTTTGTTGAGTCGGTGATCGTTGTTGCCGCCGCAGAGGAGAGTGCACCATGGTCGTGCCACCTCCGGCCTTGTCTCCATTGGTGCGTGCTAACTCGATGGACCCCCGCTGTGTAGGCTCTGCCTGCTGCAGCCCATCTCTATCGGTGAAGCTGACGAGGTTCCGAATAGTAGCTCTCCACTCATCAAGCTTCTCCGCAGTAGGAGGAAAGTTCAGGAGTAGCTTTGCTTGCGCCAACGCTTCTGTTGATATAGTTGGAAGCGCAATGGGCAAAGAATGTGAGGTGCTCTAACTCCTAACCGGATTAGAAGGAGCTCCATCACGGTCCCACGACCGCGCGCCACTTCCACCAGCATTTTGGCATGCATGTTGTTCCCATGCATCTCGGGAGTGATTCTTAGGAGTCTTTCTATGGGGGCGCTTAGAACCACCAACGTCACGTCGCTGCTCACCGCGCGTGTCCTGAGAAAACCACTTGCTTGGCCAGGAGCTTGATGGCCTCCGGTAAAGGCGCCAACAAACTCATCACACATATCTGTCCAGGAAGAAATGGAATTCTCCGGCAGATGCATCAACCACAACCTAACATTGGGCTTGAGTACCAACAGGAAGTAGTTGGCGAGTATCTTTTCGTCGTGAGCCCCAGCAGCCTGCACTGCAATGGTGTAGATGCTCAAGAACTCCGACGGGTGAGTCTTGCTATCATATTTCTCCAGGACCTACTGTTTGAATGTTCGGGAATTGGGCCACTAGACTTGTCATAGCTCACGGGTAAAAGCTGGACAACCCACCTCGCAAGGTAGGTCGATAGGATACCCTAGTGCAGGCTTGTCTACAGTGGGTCCTGCACGCCAATCAAATTGATGGCGTGCTTCCCGCCGCCGCTCAATGGTAGTCCGAGCGTCTTCTTTGCTTGGCTCCCAAAGAACTTGACGTTGATCATGGTGAGTCCGCGGATCAGACTATGCCTTTGAATCGTCACCACGGGTGCCGGTTTGTCGAGTCAGTGATCGTTGTTGCCGCTTCGGAGGAGAGTCCACCATGGTCGTGCCACCTCCGGCCTTGTCGCCATTGGTGTATGCTGACTCAATGGACCGCCGCTGTGAAGGCTCCGGCCGCTGCAGACCATCTCTATCAGCAAAGCTAACGAGGCTCTAAATAGTAGCTCTCCACTCATCAAACTTCTCCGCAGTATGAGGAAAGTTCAGGAGTAGCTTTGCTCGCGCCAATGCTTCTGCTGATGTAGTTGGCAGCGCAACGTGCAAAGAACAAGAGGTGCTCTGACTCCTAACCGGGTTAGAAGGAGCTCCATCACGGTCCTGCGACCGCGCGCCACTTCCACCAGCATTTTGGCATGCATGCTGGTCCCGCGCATCTCGGTAGTTATGCTCGAGAGTCTTTCCATGGGGCACTTAGCACCACCAACGTCATGACGCTGCTCATCGTGCGCGTCCTAAGAAGGCCGCGACGTATGCGCCGGTGTGGGTGTCTTGGTCAAAGCACATTTGCTCCCTTGGTGGTTTTGGTAATTAATAACAACATATAAGTCATTGAACTAATGTTTCCACCAAGTATATTTCAGGAAAAGTTCATTGATGGGAATGGCAAAAGGATTGTGGAATTACACCAAGATTCAAGGAAATAGGTTGGCCAAGCTTCAAGCAAGAGGACTCTACATTTTACATTTGTGAGAAATCACTTTGACTCCATAGGAAAGCCAATACAATTAAAAGGGGGTAAAGTTTTGATGGTGAACAATATGCTCACACGTACACAAGTGACAGTCACCAAAACATCCAGATACTCTTCCACAAAAGTTTGTCCTAAACCAAATATGCAAATTCGGTGCAACCAACATTCCTATCCTGGTGCCACTAAGTTCCAAACCCTAGACAGACCCAGCCAAACCCTAACACTTCGGTGCAGCCGACACTACACTCGGTGCCATCGAGTTGGGTTGCCAACTTCCTGTTACGCAAGTTCTCATTTTTGGTCCGACCGAGAATGGTGAATCGGCATCACCGAGTTTGGTAAATATGATCGTTGGTCACCTTGTCGGTGCAACCGAGATTTATATATTGGTCCATCCGAGATTCAAAAGTTGCCACTTTTTGTCACTTTGGTACCACCGAGATTTACACATCGGTGTCACCGAGTATGACTTATTGTGTGTATCGGTTGGATTTTGGGGGAAGCCTATATATACCCCTTCACCACCACCCACTCGAAACTAAAGCACTCGGAACTATTCCATACCTATCTTACTTAGTTTTCTGAGAGAGAACCACCTACCCTTGTGTTGAGGTCAAGATCTTCCACTCCAACCATATGGATCTTGATTTCTAGCCCTCCCAAGTTGCTTTCCACCAATACCATCTCTTCTACCAAGCCAAAACTATGATAGGGAGATTGTGTGTTGAGGAGTATATCATCTTGAAGCACAAGAGCAAGGAGTTCATCGTCATTATCGATCCTATTACCTTTTGGAGGGCGGTGCCTCCTAGATGTGTTAGGTGTCGCTTGGGAGCCTCCTACTTCGTGTTCTGGAGTGAACCAAGAAGTTTTTAAGGGCAAGGAGATCGCCTACTACGTCAAGATCTACCCATAGTGAGGCTAGACCTTCGTGGACGGAAGCCGCATGGAATACTCAAGGTTGCTTCTTCGTGGAACCCTCCATGGGTAGAGTCCTCCGTGGACTCTCGCGACCATTACCCTCCGTGGGTTGAAGACTCCATGAACGTGGACATACGATAGCACCTCCTATAGGAACCATGTGAAAAATCATCGTGTCATCACATGTTTTTGCATTCCTAACCCTCTTTTTACTTAGATGCGCAATGTCTTTACTTTCTGCTGCTATACTCTTAGACATGCATGTGTAGGGTGTTACTTGATATGATATGAATTCTAAAACTTGCAAAGTATTAAAATTGGGAAAAATGCAAAAAAATTATTTGGTCAAGTAGTCTAATCACCCCCCTCTAGACCTACTTTCGATCCTACAAGTGGTATGAGAGCTTTGCTCTCCATTGCATTGGTTTCACAACCTTGGAGAAGTATGGTATCTAGTGAGGGAAATTATCACCGTAGAGGTTCGTACTTTGATGGCACAAATTTTGCTAGTTGGAAGCATAAAATGAAAATGCATTTGCTTGGTCATAATCCTGCCATTTGGGTTGTTGTTCGTGTTGGCTTGCAAGGTGAATTCTTTGCGGATGGAAAGGAACCGGATCGTGAAGCATATGCGGACGAATTGTAGATGTTGCAACTCAATGCTCAAGCATGTGACATTATCTTCAACTGTCTATGTCCTGAAGAATTTAACAAAATCAGCCATCTTGAACATGCAAAGGAGATTTGGGATACTTTGGTTGATATGCATGTAGGAACTGAGTCCGTGAGAGAATCCAAGTTAGATGTTCTTCAAGGTAAACTTGACAAGTTCAAGATGAAGGATGGTGAAGGAGTCACTGAAATGTACTCTAGGTTATCTCTCATCACCAATGAGATTGCCAGCTTAGGAAGCAAAGAAATGACTGACAAATTCATCATCAAGAAGGTACTTCGAGCTTTGGATGAGAGATATGACACCGTGTGCACATTGATCCAAATGATGCCCAACTACAAAGATCTCAAACCAACGGAAGTGATTGGTAGAATTGTTGCTCATGAGATGACACTCAAAGACAAGGAAGACCTTCATCACAAGTCTAGCGGTGCTTACAAAGTCACAAGTGATGCTCCAACTACCTCAAGCGACAACGTTGTCACAAATGAAGAGATAAGCCTCATGGTCAAGAAATTCAGCAAATTCTACAAGAATAGAAGCAAAGATCGCAGCTCTAACTCAAGATATGAAGAGAAGAATTTGTCAAGTCATGATCGAAACTACTAAAATTGTGGGAAGCTCAGACACTAGTCAAATGAGTGCTCAACTCCCTACAAATGAAGAGAAGAGTCACCAAGAAGACGAAGCTCAAGAGATGAATCACCTCGAAGAGAGAGAAGGAGTAGAGATGATCGTTATGAAGGAATACCCTCAAGGAGAAGTAGAGACTCGGATAAGAAGGACAAGCACAGCAAGAGCTACTCAAGAAGGAAGCATCAAGCTCATGTTGGTGAATGGGTTTCCGGCTCCGCCTCCGACAACCATTCCGAGAGAAGCTATCACTCCAACTCCGACTATAGTCAAGATGATGGTGTTGCCGAAATTGCACTAGTGACAACCAACTCCTATGACCTATTTGATTCACCAAATGAAGGAGGTGGAAGTTGTTTCATGGCTAATGGCCCCAAGGTATCACAACCCGAATATCTTGATTTCGATAGTGATGAAGATGACTTGCTTTATGATGATGACTTGCTATGTGATAAAACTACTGATGTTAATTGTAATGAACTTGATATTTCTCATGCTAGTCAAGATAAGTCAATTGACGAGGATAAGATGAAAATAGAAGAACTAACTAAAGAACTCAAAACTCTTAAGTTATATCATGAATCTACTCTTGAAGATCATAGAGAGCTTGTAAGAACTCATGAGAAGCTACGCTTCGAGAAGCTCAATTCGGAGCAAAAACATGAATTTCTTAAAGCTATCAATGACGATCTCCGAAACAAGACTTCATCTTATATTTCCAAACGACTACTCTTGTCTACATTTATGCCACAAGTAAAATCTAAGCAAACTACTAACAAAGGGAAGAAAGGTTCTTCATCTAGTAGCAACAATAAAAATGCTAAACCCAATGATGTTGCTCCTAGTAGTTCTATTGATTCCACTAATGATGATTCTCTTGGCCAAGTTACACTTGAGAAAGAAAATTCTTTATTGAAAGGAATTATAGAGAAAGGTATCGACAAGAGTCTTGAAGGGTACAAACAATTTGATGATATTGTACGCAAGCACAGAGGATACCGGAAGAATCATGGTGTTGGCTACTTCAACTCTAATGGAGTTGAATAGGAAGAAGGTCAATATCCCAATCCCAAGTTTGTTCCTCAAAAGGAGAAGTATGAAAATACTCTTCCTAAGGGCACAAACACTCAAGATGACCTTCCACCACAAGACACCAAGCTCAAGGGGAAGAACAAGCTCCAAGAGGACTTTGACTCTTATGAAGATGAATCCCAAGCTTTGGTGAAGTGGGTTCCCAAGGCTACTACAAGCTCAAGTTCTACAAGTGCTACTTCAACACCAAGGATCCCCATAAACTTGATGTGGATTCCCAAGAAGAAGAACTAGAGAGTTCTTGAGGGGTGACTCTGCCAATGAAATTCACTCACATTCATTATTGGCAAGATCTATTTGCAATCAACATCAACCCTATGCAATAGATTAAGGAGTCACACATTCACTCAAAGGTAAGCAAGTGACAAGGTAATCAACAAATCAATGGACATCATTACACATGCTTTGCATTCCATGTTCATAGATATCCTTGTATTTGTCTCTTGTGTGTTGGAACTAACCCATGTAGGTGAGAAGAGTAAGGAAACAACAAGGATGCTCCCAACTCTTGGTGATCTTCATCAACCTTGAGCATCCACCACTACCTCACCAACATGAAGTCTTCATCGACAAAACCCAATCTTAGTTTATCCCTCTTATGGGGGGATGTCCCATCAAGGGGGAGCTTTAATCTAAGACTTGAGTCAAAGCATCTATTAGTATGTGACAAACATTAAAAGCTTTATGTGAAAGTGGTAACCCCACTTGTGCTTAAATGATGAGTATGACCTATGATCAAGTATTCTTACTTGGATCCTTAGTGAAATACTCATATATAGATGACTTCGTCATCGCCCAAGTGCTTGTTAGATGCTAGAGTATATGTGCATGTTTGCCATGATTTCATTTGACATCTTACTGTGTGAGCATGTTGGTCTGCATTTATTTTCTCATTCGAGGATATCCAGTTGTTGCTATTTGGCTTTTAATTTATCTTTTGCCAATTGGATATACAAGAATGCCTAGGACCACTTCTTTAGCTATCTATGCTTTCTCACCTCATACTCTATTCATTCTGCATCACAAAATTTGAACAAGTGCTTTTTGATCCCTCTGTGTGTGGAGCACTCGGAGTTCTGTATCGACAAGGGCTGACCATTAAAACCTCCCAAGTGCATCTCGGTGAAACCAACACCAAAATCTCGGTCACACTGAATGCCTAGGGTTGATCTGTTTTTTCAATCTTAGTATTACCGATTCCATTTTCTCGGTTACACCGAGTGTCCCTATCAGCTGACAGTTGAGGCACTCGATGACACCGAAAAATTAGAATCGGTGTCACCGATAGTGGTGGGTATATAAGTCTAGACTCCGACGCTTTGAAATTTCCACCTTCAAATGTCGCGCTCCAAAACCCTAAGATGCTGCTTTGAAGACCCCTGGTCATCGCCCTTGTCTTCCCGAGCTCCTCCGCCGCTGGGAATTGTCATCACCGACGAAATCCACTCCCTCGTCGCCGTCGTAGATGATCCGCGCCAAGTTAGGGTACGGATTTGATCTCTATTGTGCTCCATGTCTGATTCTTGCGCATTAGATAATTGTTATTCATTGACACACCCTTTGCACATGTTCCTATCCTCTCAAATCCCCAAAATATCACGATAGATGAATTTTCTAGGGTTTTGTCGTCCGCCCGATACATCTCGGTGGAACAGAAGCAGAAATATTGGTCTCACCGATATGCGTTTCTATGAGTTCAAGAACTTACTCGGTGGAACGGAGTTGCTCTTCTCGGTCTGACCGAGAAGGCTGCCAAGTTTCAGTTAAGAGAGTCAGTCACTCTCGGCCCCACCGAAATTTATTTTTCGGCTGCATCGATATCTATTTGATAGAATGCAAAAGTCTTGAAAATTCATTGCTCAAATTTCAAAAACCAGCCTCATTTTGTGATGACTCATCATCTTCTGCTCTCCTATACTCAATTCACAGGGTCAGTATGTCAGGCTCAGAGGACAGTCAGAATGTGGAAGAGCAGGGAGTTGATATGAGTTCTGGAACAAGCCCAGAAGCCAGTTCTTTCTCAGATCCAGGCACCCCCAACTCTCATGGGTTGCCCAAGGCTGCCACAAGAACCAGGAAGAAGCTGAACTCTGATGAAGAAGACTCAGATTTCATTCCTGAGGAGATACTTGCTAAAAAGCAAGAAAAGGCTGCCAAGAAGTCAGCAACTGAAGCTACTTCCTCTCTAAGAGTTGTGAGCAAAGTCTATGCTCCTACTGAAACCTTCAAGGCACATGAAAGTGCAAGAGCCACTATGTCAGTTGAAGTCCCCAAGAAAGTTGTGCCTAAGAAGGAAGGGGAGAAGAAGTCGAGGAAGAGGATTGTCGATGTTATTGGCATGCCTACCTCTATGTTTGAGGATCTAGAGGAGGTTGTTGGTGTTGCTGTTGAGGAGGAGGAGGAAGAGCATACTGAGATAGTCCCTCCCAAGAAGAAAGCCAAGAAGCTCATGGCTGATGCTATGCCAAAGACTGGCACGTGCAAGAGCACCAAGCCTACATCTAAGAAGGCTACTGCACAAAAGTCCAAGAGGACTACCAGGGACATCCCTGCTTCAGAGAAGAACAAAGGGACTGCCTCCAGAATGGAAGATGATGAGGACTTGACTACCTTGATGAAGCTCAGACCACATCTTCCAGTGCATGATGCCAGCCACTTAGTAGCCAAGGACATGAAGAAGCGGAAAGACTCAGGCTTAAGAACCCAGAGAGCCATAGATCCTTATGCTCAGAGGAGGAAGACTGTTGTTGATTACATGTTTCACACTAGAGAGCAACATGATTTCTATGAGACCGTTTTGCTTGACAAGAACCCTGCTATTAGCGACATGAGGTATGTTGATTGGAAGTTCATCAAAGATAATGTGAAATACTTCCCAAGTGTCCAAGACAACTTCCATTGCATTGGTCTGGACAAATTCATTGGCAAAGAGCTTACTGCACGGAACGACGAGATGATCATGCAATTCTACTCCACTGCTCATTTCTACGGAGATGGTAGAATTGTATGGATGACATACGGTGCTAGATATGAATCCACTGTAGAAGAATAGGCTGCTCTACTAGAAGTTCTAGAAGCTGAAGAAGGAGATCTGGATGTATACTCTGAACCCAAGGCAAGTCACACTGCCATGAAAGACATGTATACTCCTATCCTCGCAGACAAGATGCAATCACACAAGCTTGGATCCATCTATTATCTGAAAGCAGGCCTCCGGACTATCAACACTATTCTCAGGCATGCCTTGATGCCCAAGTCTGGAGATGACAAGATGATCAGAGGCTACTCCATTAACATGCTGATCCACCTTGAAAGGAACACCGGGATTAGAGTAATGGATCTGATTGTTGAGACAATCAAGAGGGTTGCTGCTGACCAGAAGCGCTCATGCTGCTATGCACCCTACATCAAGTTGCTTATCAACTCTCAGTTGGAGAAGCACATTTTTTGCTCTTGATCACCCACACCTGCCCCTTTAGCCAGAGTTCGAAGATAACGTTGTGGTGATGCACCCAGATCATCCCACAGCTACTACCGCACAGACAGAGACAGAAGCTGTTCGAGCCGCTAGTGCTCAAGTCCCCAGATCTAGGAACGAGTAAATGGATCTTCTGATCATAGCCGTCCAGGACATGCAAAAGGATATCAAAGGGATTCTGGAGAACCAGAATAACCTTGTGAGGATCTTTGAGTCAAGGATCAAAGTGCTTGGTGACAAAGTGGACAAGGTTACAAAGACAGTGATTGAGCTCCAAAAGGAAGATGACTCCATGCACATTCCCCGGGTCTCCACTACCTCTGATGATGATGATGATGATGATGATGATGTTGATGAGGAAGGATCACCTCTCAGGCCGGGTACCCAGTTCTTCACTCAGAGTAGATCAACAACAGTGCCTGCTCCAGAATCGAGGCCCTCTTCATCAGCTCCACCTACTGTCGGCACTGCTCCTGCTCCATCAGCTCTAGTTCCACCAATGTCTACTCCAGCTCCATCCACGACATCTGCAGCGATCTTTGCCGATGCCATGCTCTTGACTCCTTCATCGACAACCGGAGGAGACCAGCCCAAGCACACTTAGATAGATACCTTTGAACTTTTTGGTAACTTGTTGCCAAAGGGGGAGAAGTGTATATAGATCATTAGGCTTCGAGAGATAGAGCATTTGGTATTTTGCTGCTTTTTCAAGAACAATTGCTTGCCGTGATACTCTTTTGTCTTGCTTGATACTCGCTTGATGATGTTTGATCATATGCCTTGATGTGTGATGCTACTATTTCCTATCATCTTAAATGCTTATGTGATGATCATTCATCTTTAGTTGATTGTGTTGTGCTATGATATTCATTCCAATTATTCTCGCACACCACCAAGTGGTGTGTGACATGTAAGAAGTGACCCATGTACCTAATCGATTGTGCATTTGCATTCAAATGCAAATTCAAAAATAATGCACAATTTAGGGGGAGCTCTTGCTTTTAACATACTTCTCAAAGCAACGACTATATTCATTGATTATATCTTTGTTGAAGCTTTGATCTATATGTTGTCATCAATTACCAAAAAGGGGGAGATTGAAAGCACATTTGCTCCCTTGGTGGTTTTGGTAATTAATAACAACATATAAGTCATTGAACTAATGTTTCCACCAAGTATATTTCAGGAAAAGTTTATTGATGGGAATGGCAAAAGGATTGTTGAATTACCCCAAGATTCAAGGAAATAGGTTGGCCAAGCTTCAAGCAAGAGGACTCTACATTTTACATTTGTGAGAAATCACTTTGAGTCCATAGGAAAGCCAATACTATTAAAAGGGGGTAAAGTTTTGATGGTGAAAAATATGCTCAAACGTGCACAAGTGACAGTCACCAAAACATCCACATACTCTCCCACCAAAGTCTGTCCTAAACCAAATATGCAAATTTGGTGCAACCAACATTCCTATCCCGGTAACACCAAGGTCCAAACCCTAGACAGACCCAGCCAAACCCTAACACTTGTGCCACCGAGTTGGGTTGCCAACTTCCTGTTACGCAAGTTCTCATTTTTGGTCCGATCGAGAATGGTGAATTGGTGTCACCGAGTTTGGTAAATCTGACAGTTGGTCACCTTGTCGGTGCAATCGAGATTTATATATTGGTTTATCTAAGATTGAAAAGTTGCCACTTTTTGTCACTTCGGTACCACCGAAATTTACACATCGGTGTCATCGAGTCTGACTTGTTGTGTGTAACGGTTGGATTTTTGGGGAAGCCTATACATATCCCTTCACCACCACCCACTCGAAAGTGAAGCACTCAGAACTATTCCATACCTATCCTACTCAATTTTCTGAGGGAGAACCACCTACCCTTGTGTTGAGGTCAAGAACTTCCACTCCAACCATATGGATCTTGATTTGTAGCCTCCCCAAGTTTCTTTTCACCAATCCCATCTCTTCTACCAAGCCAAACCTGTGAGAGAGATATTGTGTGTTGAGGAATCTATCATCTTGAAGCACACGAGCAAGGAGTTCATCGTCATTACCGAGCCTATTACCTTTTGGAGGGTGGTGCCTCCTAGATTGGTTAGGAGTCGCTTGGGAGCCTCCTACTTCGTGTTGTGGAGTGAGCAAGGAGAATGCCTACTTTGTGAAGATCTACCTAGTGAGGCTACTCCTTGATGGACAGAAGCCACATGGAATAGTCAAGGTTGCTTCTCCGTGGAATCCTCCATAGGAAGAGCCCTTCGTGGACTCTCGCAACTGTTAACCTTCGTGGGTTGAAGAATCCATGAACGTGGACGTACGATAGCACCATCTATCGGAACCACGGGAAAAATCATCGTGTCATCACTTGTGTTTGCATTCCTAACCCTCTCTTTACTTATTTACGCAATGTCTTTACTTTCCGCCGCTATACTCTTAGACATGCATGTGTAGGGTATTACTTGATATGCTATGAATGCTAAAACTTGCCAAGTATTAAAATTGGGAAAAAGGAAAAACTTTTATTTGGTCAAGTAGTCTAATCACTCCCCCTCTAGACCTACTTTCGATCCAACACTTGGAAGGCGCCCTTCCTGTGACAGCCCAAGTGTTGTCCCTTCCTTGTTGGGCATGTATCTTAAGTGAACCTTGTTTCCATGAGATTAATGAATGAGTTTGCACCTTGTTATGCCATGTCTTGTTCATGCATTCATGCATCATGCATCATTTCATCCATCATGTCATATCTTTGCTATTGTTGTGACCTTGTTGTGGTTGAGTGTGCCTGGTGTTGTTGGTTGTGGTTAGGGTGTGGCTGGTGCACCTACTTCTCCTTTTCTCTCTCTTTTCTTTTCAACAAAGGCCAACCAAATTCCCCCCTTTTTTCATTCCCTTGTTTTTTATCATCAGTAATAAATTGCTAATAAATTTGTTATAAAATGTTCAAGAGGTAGCCTATTATGTTTTATAAATTATGAGTGTGGTTCTTTTGTTGTTTGAGTTAATATGAATTTGTGGGTTAAATAACCAGGGTGTTGTTATTTTAAAACTATTAAAAAAATACGTGCTTCAAAATTCCTCTTGACAATTTTATTAAATAGTTCTTATATTCTTTTAGTCAAAAGTAATTTTGCCTTTTCAAAAATCCTTTTTTTCTAGGAGTTTTCCTTTTTCTCTAGGAGTTTTCCTTTTTCTTGCTGTTTTGTTAAATAGCAAAATCTCTCTGTGTTTCTTTTCTGGGTGAGAGAGGAAGAGCTGGGCCGGC
This sequence comes from Hordeum marinum, assembly GCA_022496015.1. Classification (NCBI taxonomy): domain Eukaryota; kingdom Viridiplantae; phylum Streptophyta; class Magnoliopsida; order Poales; family Poaceae; genus Hordeum; species Hordeum marinum. The sequence continues at coordinate 94,164,971 of CM039675.1, forward strand.
TCCTCCCTACGCGGCCCAGCCTAGGTGCCAAGCGGCTACCTGCTCCGTCGCTTCTCTATCAGTCGTTAGAGAGAGAAAACGAGCGGCTCCACCGTGTCCTTGCGTCGTCTGTGGCCGTCTTCTCCGGGGTTTAAAACTCCCCTCGAAATGCATGCCCCCTCCGCCTAGGGTTCCTCTTCTCCCTCCAGCCGCCGCCGCCCCCTTCTTCCTCTCCATCTCTCCCATTCCTCTGCCTCTCCCTCTGTCAGGTAAGCTTCAGAGTGAATTCAGAGAGAGCCGGCCGACTCCGTTCGTTGCCAACCCTGGTGGTGGCTTCCCTCCCTCTGGTCGTGGGCATCTGCATTGTTGTCCTCGCCATGTTCCCGCTGCTAGGAGGAGGACAACACCTCGACGCCGTCGGCTCTGTCCACGTCTTCATCACGCTCCGGGAACCTCTTCGGTGGCGTTTCTTCCCCCTCTTCGACTCCGCGCGTCCTCGACTCCTTCTTCATCAGCCCCTTCTTCCCCCGCATGCCTAGGTGAGCTCCGTGTCCCCACAGCCCTCTCCGATTATCACCGTTGCGTATCTCATCGTCACGTAGTTCCTCGCCCTCGTGTCGTACAGATCAAGACGTGGCCTTGAGGGCCCCGTCTCCGTTCCCCTCGTTGCAAGATGAGCAGAGGTACGGTTCCTCCAAGCGTCCCGCATCCCCGCCGTGCTTCTCCCTTGCTGGAGGCCTCCCCTGCTCTCGCCTTGCTGCCGCCGTCGCATGCGCTGTCATAGGTGTCGATATATTCAGTTTCATCAGTTATATGATGGTAACACCTCATAAGGAGGCATTCCCCCTCTCTGTCAAGAAACCCAGCCTAGCGCAGTGGCAGCGCGCGGAGGGAATGACCGCAAGGTCGAGGGATCGATCCCCAGCTTCCCCCGTTGTTTCCTTTTTTTGTGATTGGTGGAATTTCTTGTGTGGTGTTCGGATCCGGTGTGATGACCGGATCCCGTGCGTGTGGGGGGGGCGTCTGGTGTGGATATACCAGATCTGGTGTGGCTGCGTATGTGAGTGTGTGTGTGTGCTTGCTAGTGGCAGATCCTCTGTGGCAGAGAGGATCCAGTGTGGTTGTGTGTGTGTTGTAGTATGTGTGGCTGTGGGTGTGTGGCTGACAGGTGGGCCCTGGCCCCACATGTCATCCACTAGGGGACACTGGTGAGTATGCCAGGTGGGTTCCCCTCCTATTTGTGCTTTTTCTATTGTTTGTGTTTTTTGTGTGTGTTTTATATAGATAATTCTAATTATAGTAATTTTCCAAATGAGGATATGTTCATTTTTGATCATGGTCATTTATAGTAATTTCTCACTTATAAAATGAAGATGATGTTTTGCTACCTAGGTTTTGTCATGTTGTTTCATGTAACTATATGTGTATGATACATGTTTTTGGGGTAGAAAGAGCCAAGGAATCCATTGGTGCAATCAGATTTCACTTTTTGAGCAAGTTTATCAAACAGTCATTTTCTGTTGTGGTGCTACTTTGTCATTTTTGCATGAATTAATCCATGCTTGCTTTGGGGCATGTGCTAACATGGAAATGTTAGTGTTTTATGCCTATTATGCCATGGTATTTTTGTTTGCCATGAGAATCACCCATATGAGTGGGAAACTTGCTACAAAGTAGCTAACTTGATGTTACTGCTTTCACCATGCTAAATATTTCTGTCTGAGAATCTGCTGTTATTTTTATGCCATGAAGAGTGGTTACCCTCTTGTGATATGTTGAGAATTAGCTCATGCTCAGTGCTAGTGTTTTGAAGTATATGTTGTCTACTACCATCCTGTTAATTTTCATGCCATCAGGTGGTCTCTAACACCTTTAACTTCTGCTGTTGACATGCAACCAGATTTACTCAGATTTCAGAAAACTGTTATTTTCACCAAGTCCCAGAAATCTGTTTCATCATGTCAACTTGTTAGCTTCATGCTTATGGATGTGTGCCTCCTTTCCAGATTGTGTAGTTGGATAAATTGATAAGCATGTTATGTAGTTTCTGTAAATACCTTGTTTGTGGTTGTAGGATTCCTGTAGCTCAAGTTATTGGCTGTGAAAGTTGCTATGTTGTTGTATGTGGCAGATTGTTTGTTTTATTGTTTTGTGACTTGTGGGAGCTATACTCCATGGAATTCCTTAATATTTGGCTCTATTGTGGTTGGTTTTTTATTTCCTAACCACTGGCTACCTTGGAATGCCAAGGAATAGCCCAGGTCCTTCTTGTCTTGTGTTTTGCCTTCATATCTTGTCGTGAGCGCATCGTGAGAACCATAACTCCGTTTCTTACGTTCTTCATATGCATTTTTATCGTTTTTGCATGATGCATCCATATTTGCCATGTTCATGCATGTCTAAATAACTTAACATAAGGTTCTGTCCAGATTCATAAATAACCAATCCTTTGCATGAGAACAATGACTAGTTAGGATTGCCATGTAAACAACTCTTCAAATAAGCATGCATCATTCTTGATTGTGCATTGCACCATGGTTGTTTGTTTATTCTTGCTGTTTCTTTTGTGTAGACGTGAATGTTGAACCTGAGTACGAAGAGCCAGGCGAGTACAACTACGAGGATCCCGCTGCTTGTTCCACTGAAGAACAACACGCAAGATGATCGTACCCGAATCCCGATACTATTTTCGCTTGCTAGAGTCTCGCTCTTCTCATTACAATTGCGATACCTACCACTTGAATGTCATCCCCCTTATTTCCATGATAGCCTCTAACCCTCCACATCCTAGCAAACCTTTGATTGGCTAAGTTACCGCTGCTCAGCCCCTCTTATAGCGTTATTAGTTGCAGGTGCAGGTTGTTCCATGTGATAACATGGATTTGGCATATCACAATATTATCTGTTATTTAATTTAATGCACATATATATCTTGGTATTGGTGGAAGGCTTGGCCTTTTGCTAGGTGTTTTGTTCCGCTGTTACTGCCATAGTTTCTTGTTACCGGTATTATGTTTCCATACTTGGCGCTCCTAACATGCTCGGGGTTGTTATGGGGACCCCCTTGTTAATTCGGTCAAGATTAAAACTTGTCTGGCAAGACCCAAATTGGGTACTACATTTGCTAAATAACTTAATAAAACTGCATAGGGCTTTGCAACCCCGTGGATTAACCAACAACCTGGGTCAGTGCTCCTCATGAGTGTTGGTCCAAACTGGGCGATGTCCGGCGCCCCCTGGTCACCTGGGGTTTCAGCCAACCCGACGTCTTCCCATCTGGTAGTGCCCTGATATAGAGATACGTGCGGATCCTATTGAGATCTGGCCTACCGGGCAGTCTTGCTGCATTTGTTTTACCTTATCGAGTGTCTTGTGTGAGGTTCTGACTTTCTTTGGGCTATCTCGAGGTGTTGGAATTCCTTTGGAGTTGCCTATGATGATCACGAGATCCATGGTCGAGGCTATTCCCGCGGAGTGTGGTTAATTTGTGATGGACTAGTTGGAGCACCCCTGTAGGGTCAAATCTTTCGGAAAACCGTGCCTGCGGTTATGTGGCAACTTGGATATTTGTTTAACACCCAGTTATAGTAAACTTGAAGTAAACTCTAATAAAATACACCAACTGTGTGAGTAACCGTGATCATCTCTGCTCGTGAACATGATCTGAGAGAGAACATGGTGGGGTTATGATTGACGTAAGTAAGTGTTCAGGATCTCATAGAGGTCATTCTAGATTTGATCGCTCATCGTAGGCCACTCACATTTATCTTCATGTTACGTAAGTTTAGCCACCATAAATGCTTAGTGTTGCTGCAAACTAAACACATACCCCATCCCAACCTTTAAGCTTGAATAGTCTCGGTACCCGGGCGCATGATTGCTGAGTCCTTGTGGCCCACAGATTACTACGACAATCCAGGTACAACTATAGATGAGTACGTGCAGGATGATCTGACACAGCTCCAGTGGGAATATGACGAAGAAAGAGGCAGGATGTACGTGACTTACCCAAATGAGTAGAGGACCATGGTCATGATCTTTGGGATAGCGAGATAGTATCATTTGCATCGTTTTTATCGTTTGATTTCATCCGTAGGCAGACCCTGTCTGCATCTTGATGTTTGAACTCTGTGTGGAATTATAATTTAGTATGTGGCAAGTGTAAGCCAACTCGTATACTCATCTTTTCTGTAATGTATGATGTAATGATGCTATACTTGCACACGGCAAGATGCGCCTCTATCCCTTGCGAGTCCCCCGTGCCTTAACATGGATAGGCGCGCATCTTGGGCATGACAAGTTGGTATTCAGAGCCATATAACCATAGGAGCCTTTGCTTGATCGAACTTTGCCGAGTCGAGTCTAGTAAAAACTATTTTGAGTCTAGTTATATCGGAGAGTAGGATTCTTTTTACTCCTCTTCTACGCTCTGGTGAGGTATTCGACTTAGGAATTTTGACTCTACTCCTCTTCTCGTTCAAAAAAATTTAGGATCCCGTGGGTATTTTGGAGTCTATATGATACCGATGTGACAAGTTTCTTTCTTGGTGCCTCCTGTCTGACTTGATTTCTTCCGAGGATTCGAGCTCCAGGGAATGTTGGCACATCGTTATCATTCACCTTCCTTGATATCTGCGGACGGAGAGTGTTCGAAATTACTTCAATACTTGTCGTGGTGAGATAAGGTCGGAGTTACCCAGTATAGGGGAGGCGTCCGGGGTACCACCATGGTTTAGTATCGTTGTGAGTTCGAGGATTCGAGTTAGATGAATTGGCAAAAGCCTCTGGTTATGTGTTGAAGGATGGATACAGTTGGGGTGTAGGATTGCGAGTTGTGTTAGATATTTCCTCCTTGTATCCCCCACACCGGATTGCATAACCAGAAAGTTTTCGGAAGTTCTTAGGTGGGAAATCTTGTAGTTATCTAGGATCATCTTCTTCAGATGTATGTGGGCATATACATTTGTTCCGAGCAGCTAGCTCAATACTTTTGTGTTATTGCAAGTGGCTTCTTATATCTGATGATGTTATCATAAACCGAACAAGCATTCTTACTAATTTTTCAGTAGGAAGGCTGTTATGTTATTTGTTCAATTTCTTTCAAGAATTTGATTCAGCTATTGAATTCATCTTATCAATGAGGTGCTGATGCGTTTTGTCCATCTTCAGGATGGCTCCACCAACTCGCAACAATGCAGGTCGTGGTGAGGAGCAGGCTGATGTTCCACCACCACCCCCGCCGCCACCTCCTCCTCCAGAAGCTTGGCAAGCTGTGATGGCTGCAACCAATGCGAACACTCAGATGTTGCTCAGGCTGTTGCAAGAAAGGGAGCAGGGTCAGCAAGGCTTTCAAGGGAATTTTCAGAATCAACCTCAGTTTGCAACGCTCAATTAGTTCCTTGCCAACCAGCCCAAGTCTTCCACCTATTGTGAGAAGCCTTTTGATGCTGATGATTGGCTCTGTGATATGAGTAAGCATTTTGAGTGCAGCAATGTCAGGCCAAAGGACTTTGTCAGATTTGCATCGTTCCAGTTCAAGGGTCAGGCAGCTGATTGGTGGTAGCAGTACAAGGATTCCAAGGGTGATCGTGTTGTTACTTGGGACGGTTTCCGTCGTGACTTCAGGGCCCATTACATTCCGACAAGCTTTGTCGAGGAGATGCGTGAGAAGTTCAGGCACCTAAAGCAGGGAAGCAAGTCTGTCTATCAGTACAACATCGAGTTCCAAAATCTAGCCCGCTATGCTAAGCAAGATGTTCCACATGACAAAGCGACGATCTATCATTTTAGAGGTGGTCTCAAGGATGAACTTCTGCCAGGCCTTGTTCTTCAAGAGCCTCGTGAACTTGATTAGTTCTACAACACAGCTTTGAAGGTCAAGGCAACTCAGCTCAAGTTGGAGAACTCAAGGAAGCGTTCAAGAGATTCATATTCATCTTTTTCAAGCTCTCAGATGGTCCCTAAGCAGCAGAAGTATTAGGTGCCAAATCCTCCTCCGTTGCGTCCTCCTCTGCAGCAGAAGCAGTTCGGTGGCCGTGGTTCTTCCCACCCACCCAACCCAGGTTTTCAGCAGAGACCCCAGGCGTCCAAGGTAGTTCTTGTTCCTCCTTCAGGCAATGTTCGTCCGCTTTCTGAGGTGACTTGTCACAAGTGTGACCAGAAGGGTCACTACGCAAACAAGTGCAACCAGTAGCGTCTTCCACCTCCTCCTCCAGTCAAGCCTCCAGGAAATGCAATGGTGAAACATAATCCCAAGCCAGCAAGGGTGAACATGGTGAATGCAACTGAAGCAGAGCAGTCTCATGATGTGATTATGGGTAATCTCTCAGTCAATTATTTTCCTGCAAAAGTTTTATTTGACACTGGGGCATCACATTCATTCATTTCAAAAACTTTTGCAACCAAGCATCATTTGCATCATGAGCAGTTGCCTAAGCCTTTGTCAGTTGTTTCCCCGGGTGTTTTCATGCATGCAAAGATGGTAGTTCCGGATGTTTCCATTAAGATGGGCAATTATTATTTTCTGGCTTCTCCTATTGTTCTCTGAAATTCCGACATTGATCTCATTTTGGGCATGGACTTCCTGGCTATGAACAAGGCTTATGTTGATTGTCAAGCAAAAGAAGTCAAGCTGACTCATCCTTCAGAACATGTGATTATTTTTGCAGCTCGCGATGACACAATCCGTCTCTTTGCTCTTAATGAGAAGGGTGAAATATCGGCGATTTCTCAAATTCTGGTGGTGAATGAGTATGAAGATGTCTTTCCAGAAGAATTGCCAGGAATGCCTCCACACCGGCCAGTCGAGTTCGTGATTGATCTCAAGCCTCGGACTGAACCGGTTTGCAAGTGCCCATATAAAATTGGCCCCGAAGAGCTGAAAGAGTTGAAGAAGCAGCTAGATGAGCAAGAATGTCTAGGTCTGATCAGACCAAGTTCTTCTCCATGGGGTTGTGGTGTTTTGTTTGTCAAGAAGAAAGATGGCACGGATCGTCTTTGTGTCGACTACCGTCCATTGAATAAGAAGACAATCAGAAACAAGTACCCACTTCCCAACATCAATGAGTTGTTTGAACAACTGAAAGGGGCCAAGGTTTTCTCGAAGCTTGATCTTCGCATGGGTTATCATTAGATTCACATTCGCGAAGAAGACATTCCTAAGACTATTTTCAGGACGAGTTTTGACTCTTATGAGTACACCGTCATGTCGTTTGGTCTTGCAAATGCTCCTCCAACCTTCTCAAGAATGATGAACTTCAGTTTCTCTCCTTTCAAGAATGAGTTCGTCTTGCTCTATTTGGATGATATCCTTGTGTTCTAGGAGACATAAGAAGAGCATGCAGTGCATCTCCGCCTTGTGTGTGACAAGTTAAGGGAGCATCGATTCTATGCCAAGTTTTCCAAGTGTGAGTTTTGGCTCAATAAAGTGTTGTACCTTGGGCATGTGATTTCTATCGAGGGAATTAAAGTGCACCCTGAGAAAGTTGAGGCAATCTTGAAGTGGGAACCTCCTCAGAATGTGAAGTAGCTTCGGAGTTTCCTCGGGCTTGCTAGTTATTACAGAAGATTCATGGAGAACTTCTCTCAAATTGCTAAGCCTCTGTCCAATTGTAGCGACCCCACCTGAAAGGTCGAATCTCTGGTGTTTCTATACCATCCCAAGATCATGCTGGTACACACACGGTACGTCAATGTATATATCAAAGGGAAATCACATAGCATTTATTAATCGTAAATCTCATATCGAGTCCTTTATTACAATAAAGATTACAATAAAGTGGCTGAAGGCCAACTCATGAGAACATCTAAATCTTGCGGAAGCATCGAAGGTAGATGAGTCCATCTGACTCCAAGGGCATCTCACCGAGCGTAGAGCGTATCCTCACTCCTGGTGGGAAAAGTATTCTGCAACATGATACGTTGCAGCCGTGTAGGTCAGCATGTGGAATATGCCGGTAAAGTCACAAGAGAGGGGTGAAAAGATAATCATCTAATCTATATGCAAATATGGCAGGTGGAGTAGTAAGTTTTTGCGTAAAGCCAATTTTCCTACATCAAGAGAGGGCTAAGCAAAATTATTACTAAGTTGGTTGATTAATGAGATGGTTCCACCAACCAAATCTCATACCCAAGTTATTAATACCCACATCATAATATTAATTGTGTTGAGAGTTCTGGAAGTTTCAGTTCCTTTGGCTCAAGTCGTCCATGACCGTGGACATGGCTAATCGATTAGGTTTGAGTACTCTGCAGAGTTTTGCACATGTTCCCCACAAGATTTGGTCGCCTCCGTTTGATTTCTCACACTTCAGGGTGTTTGAGAAACGGATGACCAAAACATGGTCTTCCAAAGGGTTTCCCTACGACTCTGTCGGTGCCCATCCTTTCCTACCGTTCTTCTACATCTGGTAGCACCGCCTGTCCAGGGTCACCACGATATCCAACCAAGCCAGAGCCCATAATGACTTGTGGCTGTGCAGCTAAGCCTAGGGTCTTGAAGCATCCATCCATCTCTTTGTGCCTGGGTGGACCTTTCCGCATGAATACTGGCACATCTCCAGCATCATCTAGGCTAACCACTGGTTTCTCCAGGGCGCCGTTCAACCATCATCCACCCAGAGGTAAGTTGAAAACTCAGAGTCTTGAAGTCTTGATCATCTTACAGGTCTTGAAATTATTACCTCACAACTCTCATGAATCACACAACCAACCCCGTCTACTAATAGCATAGCAAAATTAAATCAACGTTTCCCGGGGCCAATGTGTCAAAGGGTTGAGGGGTGCCTACCACATGATACTACATCAAGTAACCAAGTTTCCAATTTACCTTCTTTGCATGCAATTGGGGAGATGGTAGAACTAATGAAAAAAACATTGGTATACATGGTCAAAGTGACTTGCCTAAGTGATGATCTTCGTACTCGAGGGACTCTAGGTAACAAGCTTCGCACTCCGAATGATCTAACGAATCAAACAAGAGAACTCAATAAGCATACAACAAAATATATTGTAACTCACAAAAATCAGTAATGAACTAGTAAATAATCAAGACAAAACAATGTACAAATCACAAGCAAGAGAACACACAAAGTTTTGTTTTAAAAAAAGTGATGGGTAAACCACTACTAACATAGTAAAACTACTTGTATTAACCAAACAATAGTTGACAGCAAGGAAATAATAAAATATTTTATTAATAACAGAATTAAATCCATTTAAAGTTTTGTTAAGAAAAATCTTAGTATGGTTTTAAAAGTTTTGGTAAACACTACTACATAACTATAGTTTGTCTATAGCAATAGAGTGAAACTAAACTATTATTTTATTAACAAAACAATTTTCTTAACAGAAAAGAATTTACTAAAACTCTTCTTAGAAAACAGAATTTAATTATATAAAACTTTGTTATAAGAAAACTATTACTAACTAGTTTGTTTCATAACAAATTATACCTAGTTGAAAATGAGTTGAGATTCCTATAACAATAAAGATATAAACTAAGCAATTTTATATTTTTATTTACAGAAAGTAAAACACCTAATGTTTGAGCAACAGAACCTACTAAAACAAATTATAACAAATCTGATTTAAACTAACTAAAAACTAAATTAACTAAACTATACTAACTACTAGGCAGAATCTGTTTATAGCTAGAACACTAAACAAATTCATCCTAAAAATCCTCAAGCTAAGCATGATGATATTCCTAACTAATACCAAGCAGTAGCAAAAAGATTCATATCAAAATGTATTTTTAAACTCTAGTTATTCAGATTTGAGTGGTTTGAGCAAATTTGATTAAATTCAAATTTTAGAGGTCAAATTTAAAATCTAAGACCACAGGGTGAAACTACATGAAATATGTGAGCTAATGCAAAAAGAATCAATTCAAAACACTAAATAGTTTAAACGATACAGCTAAAACCAAATCAGAAAAGTTTCTGTTTACTAAAACAAAACAGAATAAGAAAAAAAATCTACCGAACGGTCAGTGCTACGTGGCAAGTGGTGGTTGGCTAGGCTAGCGTGTGCGCGGGAACTAACGAGCGGTGATGGAAGCTTAAAGAAAAACAATTCGCGAATTAAACGTTCTAATCTGGATCGTAGGATCCAGATCGAACAGATGAGTGGCTCACAGTGTAAAGAGGTCGCCGGCGATGGAGTTCTCCGGCGAGGCCGAAGCGGTGAGGTCGTCGGGGCGGTGCTCCAGTGGTCGAGGGAGCGTACTGGCGTAGGGGAGAGAGGGGTTCGGAGGGGGATGGAGCGCGGAGGAGGGTCCTCTCTTATATAGGCCGCGAGTGGGGGTCGGGGAAGGAATGAGAGGGAGATCCGGCGAGGGAGGGATTGCCGGCGGCAGCGGCGCGCGCGCGAGGTAGGAGGTGGCCGCGCGATTCCAGCAGTCGGTCGGGTGGGTCCCGCTGTCAGAGAGAGGGAGGGAAATCCGGACGCGTCGGTGGCCGATTCTAAGGAAAGTCGGGAGCGGCTTTGAATGCAAACGGGCCGACCGGGCTTTAAAGGTTTTAAGATTTTCCTATTTTCAAATATCAGCGCAGTAAAAACCTTTTAATGCATTCAATAAAGTTCCAAATATAGGAGTATTATATATCAAAATTAACAGAATAATAAATTCCATTTATTGAACATTTTTATTCTGTCATTTGAACACTTTGATAAATAATATTTTTCAGAAATTGCCTATTTGGTTTTAAAACCTTTTGCAAATATTTTTCAAAGGACCCCCTGGTTCTTTTTGTTCAAATATATCACCAAGATGACCCTGGTGTGGAGTGTCATGTTACTCCCCTCTTATTTTGAACTTTTTCCAAGGTTTTCAAATAGGTGAAAGCAACACATTGAAAATAGAAAGGGACTTTCAGAAAGTCAGAAGAAGCATTTCAATTATTTCATACATTCAAGCAATGATGATGGTGATGCATAGCTATATTTCATAACACTCCAAAATGAAATTTTAGGATGTTACACCAATCTCCTCCAGAAGAGTGTCAAGTATGATTGGTCTCCTGAGTGTGATGTGGCGTTCAATATGCTCAAGCAGAGACTAACTTCAGCTCCAGTTCTTGTTCCTCCTGAGCAGTCAAAGCCTTTCCAAGTATTCTGTGATGCTTATCTCCAAGGTCTTGGTGGTGTTCTCATGCAAGATAAGAAGATTGTTGCTTATAACTCGCATCAGTTGAAGCCTGCTAAGAAGAACTACCCCACTCATGATCTCGAGTTGGCGGCAGTTGTGCATGCTCTAATGACTTGGAGGCATTTGTTGTTGGGTAGACCAGTTGAGGTGTACACCGATCACAAGAGCTTGAAGTACATTTTCACTCAACCCAATCGTAATCTTCGGCAGTCTCGTTGGGTGGAAATGCTTGAGGACTTCAATCCAAGCATTGAGTATACTCCTGGGAAAGCAAATGTCATTGCAGACGCGCTCAGCCGTAAAGCGTATTGCAATAGTCTCATCCTGAAGCCTCTTCAACCCGAGCTTTGTGAAGCCTTCCGCAAGCTCAACCTTCAGATGATTCCGCAAGGATTTCTTGCCAATCTTCAAGTTTCTCCGACTCTAGAAAATCAGGTTCTCCAAGCACAACTTCTGGATGCTATGGTGAAGAAAGTGAAGAAAGGTGTGGCCAAGGGCATTCCGAAGTATAAGTGCTTTCGCGTTGATGAAAAAGACACCTTGTTCTTTGAGGACCGTCTGGTGGTTCCAAAAGGTGATCTCAAAAAGGTTATCATGTACAAAGCACACAATTCTCTTCTATCCATTCATCCAAGCAGTTCCAAGATGTATCAGGATCTCAAGCAAACCTTCTGGTGGACTCGCATGAAACGTGAAATTGCTCAGTTCGTGAACGAGTGTGATGTTTGTCGCAGAGTGAAGGCGGAGCATCAACGTCCAGTAGGTATTCTTCAGCCTTTGCCTATCTCGGAGTGGAAATTCGATCATGTGGAGATGGATTTCGTCACTGGGTTTCCCAAGTCCAAGAGAGGCAATGATGCCATCTTTGTGGTTATCGACAAGCTGACCAAAGTTGCTCATTTCCTGCCAGTCAAAGAATCTATCTCGGCAGCTCAGCTTGCAGAGTTGTATACGTCAAGGATAGTTTCTTTGCATGGTATTCCTCAGCTCATCTCATCTGATCGTGGAAGCCTCTTTACTTCCAAGTTTTGGGAATCCTTCCAGACTGCCATGGGTACCAAGATCCGTTTCAGCACCGCGTTCCATCCGCAGACAAGTGGTCAAGTTGAGAGAGTCAATCAGATCCTTGAAGTCAGAGCCTGTGTGATTTCGTTCGGCATGAAATGGGAAGACTGCCTTCCATATGCTAAATTCTCATACAACAATAGCTTTCAAGCTAGCTCAGGCAAGGCCCCTTTCGAGATTCTCTATGGCAGAAAGTGTCATACCCCGCTTAACTGGTCTGAAACCGTTGAGCGTCAGATATTGGGCAATGACATGATCACTAAAGTAGAGGAAATGTGCCATGTCATTCATGAGAACCTCAAAGCAGCTCAGTGCCGACAGAAGAGTTATTCCGATAACAAACATCGGGATGTTTCCTTTCAAGTGGATGGTCTAGCCTATCTCAGAGTCTCTCCCATGAAGGCACTCAGCGGTTTGGAATTAAAGGGAAGCTAGCTCCTCGTTTTGTTGGTCCTTTCATAGTTGTTGACAAGAGAGGTGGACTTGCATATCAACAAGAGCTTCCTCCAAATTTTGCAAATGTGCAAGATGTCTTCCATGTTTCTCAGCTCCGGGGGTGCTTCAAGACTCCTGAGCGTACCATTGACCTCCAAGACATTGATCTCCAAGAAGACCTCTCTTATCGTGAGCATCCAGTTGCAATTCTCGAAGAAACTGAGGGTAAGACTCGCAACAAGTCTATCAAGTTCCTCAAGGTGAAGTGGTCTCATCATTCTAACAAAGAAGCTACTTGGGAACGTGAGGACCTTCTTCGTTCCGAATTTCCATACTTCTTTCGTTCCTAGATCTTGGGTCGAGATCCTCTTGTAGTGTGGGAGAGTTGTGACAACCCAAGTGTAGTCCCTTCCTTGTTGGGCATGTATCTTAAGTGAACCTTGTTGCCATGAGATTAATGAATGAGTTTGCACCTTGTTATGCCATGTCTTGTTCATGCATTCATGCATCATGCATCATTTCATCCATCATGCCATGTCTTTGCTATTGTTGTGACCTTGTTGTGGTTTAGTGTGCCTGGTGTTGTTGGTTGTGGTTAGGGTGTGGGTGGTGCACCTACTTCTCCTTTTCTCTCTCTTTTCTTTTCAACAAAAGCCAACCAAATGCCCCCCTTTTTTTCATTCCCTTCTTTTTATCATCAGTAATAACTTGCTAATAAATTTGTTATAAAATGTTCAAGAGGTAGCCTATTATATTTTATAAATTATGAGTGTGGTTCTTTTGTTGTTTGAGTTAATATGCATTTGTGGGTTAAATAACCAGGGGGGCTGTTATTTTAAAACTATTAAAAAAATACTTGCTTCAAAATTCCTCTTGACAATTTTATTAAATAGTTCTTATATTCTTTTAGTCAAAATTAATTTTGCCTTTTCAAAAATTCTTCTGATTTTATTTAGGTGTTTTCCTTTTTCTTGTTGTTTTATTAAATAGGAAAATCTCTTTGTGTTTCTTTTCTGGGTGAGAGAGGAAGAGCTAGGTCGGCTCCTCCCTGCGCAGCCCAGCCCAGGTGCCAAGCGGCTACCTGCTCCGTTGCTTCTCCGTCAGTCGTTAGAGAGAGAGAGCGCCTCCGCCGTGTCCTTGCGCCGTCTGTGCCCGTCTGCTCCAGGGTTTAAAACTCCCCTCGACGTGTGTGCCCCCTCCGCCTAGGGTTCCTCTTCTCCCTCCAGCCGCCACCGCCCCCTTCTTCCTCTCCATCTCTCCCTTCCTCTCCTTCTCCCTCTATCAGGTAAGCTTCAGAGTGAATTCAGAGAGAGCCGGCCGACTCCATCGTCGGCAACCCCGGTGATGGCTTCCCTCCCTTTGGCCGTGGTGTCCGGGGTATCTGCGTCATCGTCCTCGCCCCGTTCCCACTGCTAGGAGGAAGAGAGCACCTCGACGCCATCGGCTCCGTCAGCGTCTTCATCGCGCTCCGGGAACCTCTTCGGTGGCGTTTCTTCCCCCGCTTCAACTCCCGCGCGTCCCCGACTCCTTCTTCATCAGCCCCTTCTTTCCCCGTAGGCCTATGTGAGCTCCGCATCCCCACAGCCCTCTCCGATTGTTGCCTTAGCGTAGCTCTTCACCGCGTAGTTCCTCGCCCTCGCATCGTGCAGATCAAGACGTGGCCTTGAGGGCCCCGTCTCCATTCCCCTCATCGCAACATGAGCAGAGGAACGGCTCCTCCAAGCGTCCCGCATCCTCGCCATGATTCTCCCTCGCTAGAGACCTCCCCTGCTCTTGCCTTGTTGCCGTTGTCGTGTGCTGTTGTAGGTGTCGATATGTTCAGTTTCGTCAGTTATATGACGGGAACACCTCATAAGGAGGCATTCCCCCTCTGTGTCGAGAAACCCAGCCTAGCGCAGTGGCATCGCGCAAAGGGAACGACCGCGAGGTTGAGGGATCAATCCCTAGCTTCCCCTGCTGATTCCTTTTTTGCGATTGGTGGAATTTCGTGTGTGGTGTTCGGATCCAGTGTGATGACCGGATCCCGTGCGTGTGCGGGGGGGGGATCTGGTGTGGATACACCAGATCTGGTGTGGCTGCCTATGTGAGTGTGTGTGTGTGCTTGCTAGTGGCAGATCCTCTGTGGCAGAGAGGATCCAGTGTGGTTGTGTGTGTGTGGGTGTGTGGCTGACAGGTGGGCCCTGGCCCCACATGGCATCCACTAGGGGACCCTGGTGAGTATGCCAGGTGGGTTCCCCTCCTATTTGTGCTTTTCTATTGTTTGTGATTTTTGTGTGTGTTTTATATAGATAATTCTAATTATAGTAATTTTCCAAATGAGGATATGTTCATTTTTTATCATGGTCATTTATAGTAATTTCTCACTTATAAAATGCAGATGATGTTTTGCTACCTAGGTTTTGTCATGTTGTTTCATGTAAATATATGTGTATGATACATGTTTTTGGGGTAGAAAGAGCCAAGGAATCCATTGGTGCAATCAGATTTCACTTATGAGAAAGTTTATAAAACTGTCATTTTCTGCTGTGGTGCTACTGTCATTTGTGCATGAATTAATCCATGCTTGCTTTGGGGCATGTGCCAACATGGAAATGTTAGTGTTTTATGCCTATTATGCCATGGTATTTTTGTTTGCCATGAGAATCACCCATATAAGTGGGACACTTGCTGCAAAGTAGCTAACTTGATGTTACTGTTTTCACCATGCTAAATATTTCGAAGTCTGAGAATCTGCTATTATTTTTATGCCATGAAGAGTGGTTGCCCTCTTGTGATATGTTGAGAATTAGCTCATGCTCAGTGCTAGTGTTTTGAAGTAGATGTTGTCTACTACCATCCTGTTAATTTTCATGCCATGAGGTGGTCTCTAACACCTTTAACTTCTGCTGTCAACATGCTACCAGATTTACTCAGATTTCAGAAAACTGTTATTTTCACTAACTTCCAGAAATCTATTTCATCGTGTCAACTTGTTAGATTCATGCTTATGGATGTGTGCCTCCTTTCCAGATTGTGTAGTTGGATAAATTGATAAGCATGTTATGCAGTTTCTATCAATACCTTGTTCGTGCTTGTAGGATTCCTGTAGCTCAAGTTATTGGTTGTGAAAGTTGCTATGTTGTTGTATGTGGCAGATTGTTTGTTTTATTGTTTTGTGACTTGTGGGAGCTATATTTCATGGAATTGCTTGATCTTTGGATCTATTGTGGTTGGTTTTTAATTGCCTAACCAGTGGCCACCTTGGAATGCCAAGGAATAGCCCAGGTCCTGCTTTTCTTGTGTTTTGCCTTCGTATCTTCTCGTGAGCGTATCATGAGAACCGTAACTCCGTTTCTTACGTTCTTCATATGCATTTTTATCGTTTTTGCATGATGCATCCATATTTGCCATGTTCATGCATGTCTAAATAACTTAACATAAGCTTCTGTCCAAATTCATAAATAACCAATCCTTTGCATGAGAAACATGACTAGTTAGGATTGCCATGTTAAAAACTCTTCAAATAAGCATGCATCATTCTTGCTTGTGCATTGCACCGTGGTTGTTCGTTTATTCTTGCTGTTTCTTTTGGGTAGATGTGAACGTTGAACTTGACTATGAAGAGCCAGGCAAGTACAACTATGAGGATCCCGCTACTTGTTCCACTGAAGAACCAACAGGCAACATGATCGTACCCGGATCCCGATACTATTTTCGCTTGCTAGAGTATCGCTCTTATAATTACAATTGTGATACCTACCACTTGAATGTCAGCATCTTATTGCCATGATAGCCTCTAACCCTCCACATCCTAGCAAACCTTTGATTCGCTAAGTTACCGCTGCTCAGCCCCACTTATAGCGTTGTTAGTTGCAGGTGCAGGTTGTTCCATCTGATAACATGGATTTGGCATATCACAATATTATATGTTATTTAATTTAATGCACATATATATCTTGGTATTGGTGGAAGGCTTGGCCTTTTGCTAGGTGTTTTGTTCCGCTGTTACCACCATAGTTTCTTGTTACCAGTGTTATGTTCCCATACTTTGCGCTCCTAACATGCTCGGGGTTTTTATGGGGACCCCCTTGTTAATTCGGTCAAGATTAAAACTTGTCTGGCAAGACCTAAATTTGGTACTACATTTGCTAAATAACTTAATAAAACTGCATAGGGCTTTGCAACCCCGTGGATTAACCAACAACCTGGGCCAGTGCTCCTCATGAGTGTTGGTCCAAACTGGGCGATGTCCGGCGCCCCCTGGTCACCTGGGGTTTCAGCCAACCCGATGTCTTCCCATCTGGTAGTGCCCTGATATAGAGATACGTGCGGCTCCTATTGAGATCTGGCCTACCGGGCAGTCTTGCTGGATTTGTTTTACCTTATCAGGTGTCTTGCGTGAGGCTCTGACTTTCTTCGGGCTATCTCAAGGTGTTGTCATTCCTTTGGAGTTGCTTAGGATGATCACGAGATCCGCGGCCGAGCTATTTCTGCGGAGTGTGGTTAACTTGTGATGGACTAGTTGGAGCACCCCTATAGGGTCAAATCTTTCGGAAAGCCGTGCCCGCGCTTATGTGGCAACTTGCATATTTGTTTAACACCCGGTTATAGTAAACTTGAAGTAAACTCTAATAAAATACACCAACTGTGTGAGTAACCGTGATCGTCTCTGCTCTTGAACATGATCCGAGAGACAACACGGTGGGGTTATGATTGACATAAGTAAGTGTTCAGGATATCATATAGGTCATTCTAGATTCGATCGTTCATCGTAGGCCACTCACATTTATCTTCATGTTACGTAAGTTTAGCCACCATAAATGCTTAGTGCTGCTGCAAACTAAACACATACCCCATCCCAACCTTTAAGCTTGAATAGTCTTGGTTCCCGGACGCATGATTGCTGAGTCCTTGTGGCCCACAGATTACTACAACAATCCAGGTACGGGTACAGATGAGTACGTGCAGGATGATCTGACGCAGCTCCAGTGGGAATATGACAAAGAAAGAGGCAGGATGTACGTGACTTACCCGGATGAGTAGAGGACCATGGTCGTGATCTTTGGGATAGCAAGATAGTATCATTTGCATCTGTTTTTATCGTTTGATTTCATCTGTAGGCGGACCCTATCTTCATCTTGATGTTTGAACTCTGTGTGGAATTGTAATTTAGTATGTAGCTAGTGTAATCCAACTCGTATACTCATCTTTTCTGTAATGTATGATGTAATGATGGTATACTTGCGAACTGCAAGATGCGCCTCTATCCCTTGTGAGGCCCCCATGCCTTAACATGGATAGGCATGCATCTTGGGCATGACACTTCTGTCCCTGGAGTTCACCGCGCCGTCCGTACGCAGTACAACTCCGTCCTGAGATCCAACGGCGCGTGGGTTGCCGTCGTTGCTTCGAACGGCACCGCTGGCTTGGACTTGATCACCAGAACGTCGTGGAGGCTCAAGACCTTCGCCTGCATCCACACCGTCGCCTGGCCGAGCTGATACAGGTGCACCAGATGTGGATGGATCAACCGTCGTGAAACCCTTCTTCTTAGGGGCCATGGCGATGAAGACGATGAAGAAACTCATGCACTGATCATTAGATCAGGTTCACACAACCCTCTCCCTCAACCTGGCGTGCCAAAGATGTCGGGGTATGACACCTATGTGATCGCGTGGATCCCTTTGTGGTTTGGTAGGGAGATGGTATGCACAAAGAGCAGATCTAACGAGCAGCGCGGGGGAGATTTTACCCAGGTTCGGGTCGTCGAGAAGTGTAAAACCCTACTCCTGCTTTTGTGTATTATGAGTGCTTGGGTTCTGGCTACAGGAGCGCTATGCTATGAATAGTACACAGCCTCTACGCATGTAAGCTAGATGTTCCAAGAAGAAGTCTCCTTTCGTAACGCCTTGGGCCTTCTTTTATATTACTAAGGGGTCTCCAACAGTGGCATACAGTACATACATGAGGTGTACAGTTGTTATAGTGTTATCATACCTAACACTGACGGTGTAGGACAAACGCATTTAATGCTTCATTAGGCATCCCTAACCTTCTACGGGACGGGACAGGAGCCCGTCCCATCGGAACCGCTTAACCTCCTCCTATCGTGAGCGCCTTAACACGTATCCGGGAGGGATGACACCTGGTCTTTGTGCTGGCAGGATGGCAAGGTCTTGCCGAGTGCATGTCTTGCCAGGCTCATAAGCCATCCCAACAAGATCTTGCCGGGGTCCAAGCTTTTGTCCTTTGGTCTTGCAATTGTTGTCTTGAACATTTTCCTGATGTCTTTGTGCTTGAATCCAGCAGTCCTCTGGCAGGCCTTGCCGCTGGTGTGGCTACAACTGCCCGTGCACAAGTAAGGGGTACTAAAATCCCAAACTTTAGTACACCGACAATAATTTATGAAGTATTCATGTCATGTTTACAATAATTTTATATGAATTTGGTATGATTTTATTAAACTAACCTGGACTGACGCTATTTTCAGCAGAACTACCATGGTGTCGTTTTTTGTATAGAAATAAAAGTTCTCGGGATGGGCTGGAAATTTACGGAGAATATTTTTGGAAAATATAAAAAATATTGGAACAAAAAGATACCGAACATGAGTCCCAAGGCAGCCACAAGCCTAGGCCCCCTAGGGCGCACCCCCTGGCTTGTGGGCCCCTCGGGAGTCCCCCTGACTTGATTCCAACGCCAAGTTCTCCTATAAATCCCATAACCCTAGAAAGAAACCTAGATCAAAAGTTCCACCGTCGCAATTCTCTATAGCCACGAAAAATCAATCTTGGCCCTCTATGACACCCTACCGGAGGGGGCACCATCACCGGAGACCATGGAGGAGGAAGACGGAGGGGCCATCATCACCATGGAGGCTAAGGACCAAAGGGAGAACCTCTCACCACCTAGGGGGAGGCCATGGAGGAGGAAGCACAAGGGGGAGACCCTCTCCCCCTCTCTCTTGGTGGCGCCAGAGTGCCATCAGGGGAACCATCGCCGCGGTGATTGTCTTCATCAACATCACCTTCTTCATCACCGTCCTCATATCTTTTCAAGCGTCCACTCTCCTGCATCCCGCTGTAATCCCCTACTTGAACATGGTGCTTTATGCCACTTATTATGATCCAATGATGTGTTGCCATCCTATGATGTTTTGAGTAGATTTCTTTTGCCTTATGGGTCGAGTGATGATCTAGATTTGTTTGAGTTGTATGTTTATTTTCGTGCTGTCCTATGGCGCCTTCCGTGCCGCTCACACGTGAAGGATTCCCGATGTAGGGTGTTGCAATACGTTCATGATTCGCTTATAGTGTGTTGCTAGAGTGACAGAAGCTTAAACCCAAGTAAGGGGGTTGTTGTGTATGGGATAAAGGGGACTTGATGCTTTAATGCTATGGTTGGCTTTTACCTTAATGATCTTTAGTAGTTGCGGATGATTGCAAGAGTTCCAATCATAAGTGCATATGATCCAAGTAGATAAAGTATGTTAGGTTATGCCTCTCCCTCATATAAAATTGCAATAATGGTTATCGATCTTGTTAACAATTGCCTAGGACAATTCCGCACATCGACCCATCATTATTCCACACTCGTTATTTGCAATATATTCTAATTTTATGGTAACAACACCTATTTTTATATTTTAGTTCTCCGATATCATGTAAAGCTATTCTCTTCATACCCACAACGTACTTTTATTTCTCGTTTCTAGTTGGAAGCAAACATTCGGCGTACGTAGACTCGTATCAGTGGCAGATAGGACTTAAGAGAATATTGATCTTACCTTTAGCTCCTTGTGGGTTAGACACTCCATACTTATCACTTCCACCTTTGGAAATTGCTATGATGATTCCTTGCACTTGGGCATTATCAAGCCCCCAAGGGTCGGCTCATCTCCTTGAGATAAGTTGGGTCTTTTATAACTTTAAAGAATTCGACCTGTAGCCCCGAAGGGTTGGTTCATCTTCTTGAGATGAGTCGGATCTTTGATAATTTTGAAGAATTCAACCTGTAGCCCCCAAGGGCCGGCTCATCTTCTTGAGATGAGTTGCGTCTTTTATAATTTTGAAGAATTTGACCTGTAGTCCCCAAGGGTCAGCTCATCTTCTTCTGATGAGTCGGGTCTTTTACAATTTTGAAGAATTCGACCAGTAGTCCCCAAGAGCCAGCTCATCTTCTTGAGATGACTCGGGTCTTTTATAATTTTGAAACACAATATTCTTTGGAAACAACCGATATGCATTAGCCTCCAAGTGTTGAGTATATTTCTTGCAATCTCCTTGAGACTTGTTTGTAATGTACCATAGTCATACTACACCTTTACTGTTGAGTAATATGACAACTTTGAGTATGCAGGAAATTCTGAAGGCGGCCGAGTCAAACGTGACAGTCTTGAAAAAGTATCTTGAGGTGGGACAAACCGTCCGAGCAAAACTTGATAAAAAACTTCGACTATCTTTGGAGGAACTGAAGAAGGTCAAGGCAGGCTTTGAGATGGAGAAGAAGTTGTTTGAACCTAAGAAAGCCGCCTTGATCCAGCATTGTGAAAATGCTAAGGGTCAATTGAAGACTATCTCTCAAGAGTTGTCTGGGTTAAAGCGACATATTGACCACATGACCCAAGCCATCTTTCGTGAGTTTCTTTATAAACTTTGTGTTAACCCATTATAATACTCATATATAAAGATAACTCGCATGGCGACTCATGTACTTGAATTGCTTGCAGACACTTGCACTCGCAATCTCTAGGATAATAGCTTGCTAAAGCTCAAAGTTGTGTACGTATTGACGGAGCAACTTTATACTGGAAGCTTGTGCGTAATCAAATATGTTATGGGGAACAAAGAGACCTTGAAGCTCATCAAAGATGTGCTGAAATTCCTCTCTATGATCCTGAAACAGATTGAGGAGATGAAAAGATCAGCCGCCCGAGCTGGTGCAATGTAATCGTTAAACCGGGCTCTGGCTTATGTTGGGGAACATTGCATTGGAAGCAAAAAAAATCCTACGCACATGTAAGATCTATCCATGTTGATGAGCATCTATGAGAGGGAGAGTGGATCTACATACCCTTCTAGATCGCTAAGCGGGAAGCGTTAAGAAACGCGGTTGGTGTAGCTGAACATCTTCACGATCCTATCACGAGCCATCCCGCAATTTCATCACAAGCCGTCCCGCGATCCCATCATGTTCCTTCCGACCTAACACCGAACGGATGACACCTCCGTGTTCAACACACGTAAAACTCGATGACGATATCCTCCTCCTTGATCTGGCAAGCGAGGGAGGACAGGTAGATGGGTTCTTTGGCAGGACAACGGCGTGGTAGCGATGGTGGTGGAACTAATCCGACAGAGCTTCGCTAAGCAGTGTCGAACCAATCTAGAGGAGAAGCAATCTGGGAGGGAGGAAGGGTTGTGTCGTGGCTTGTGGTGCGGCTGCCCTCCTCCCTCTCTCATATATATAGGGGGAGGGGTGGGGTGCCAACCCCTAGGGTTTCCCCCTTGGGGTGGCGAATAAGGGTGAAGGCGCCCTAGGGTGGCTTGCCACCCAAGGAAAGGTGGCGCCACCCCTAGGGTTGGCCCTCCCACTAGCCCTAGGCGCATGGTCCTAGGTGGGGAGGTGATCCCAGCCCACCAAGGGCTGGTGCGCACCCCTCACAACCCATGTGGCCCCTCCAGGGCTGTTGGCCCCTTTCGGTGGACCCCCGGCACCCCCGGTAAGCTACCGGTGACGCCCGACCTTTTTCCTGCGATCAACACGGAACTTCCTATATATGAATCTTTACGTCCTGACAATTTCGGAGCTCCTCGTCATGTTCGGGATCTCATCTGGGACTCCGAACAACCTTCGATCACCAACAGACATTACTCATCTATACCAATTCGTGATCGAATGTTAAGTGTGTAGACCCTGCGGGTTCGAGAACTATGTAGACATGACTGAGACACCTCTACGGTCAATAACCAATAGTGGGACCTGGATGCCCATATCGGTTCCTACATATTCTACGAAGATCTTTATCGGTTGAACCTCTATGTCAAGGATTCAGTTAATCCCGTACGCCGTTCCTTTTGTTCTTCGGTATGTTACTTTCCCGAGACTCGATCGTCGCTATCTCTATACCTAGTTCAATCTCATTACCGGCAAGTCTCTTTACTCGTTACATAATACAAGATCATGTGGCTAACACATTAGTCACTTTGCTTGCAAGGCTTGTTGTGATGTTGTATTACCAAGTGGGCCCCGAGATACCTCTCCATCACACGGAGTAACAAATCCCAGTCTTTATCCATGCCAACCCAACAGACACCCTCGGAGATACCTGTAGAGCACCTTTATAGTCACCTAGTTATGTTGTGAAATTTGATACACACAAGGCATTCCTCCAGTGTCAGGGAGTTGCATGATCTCATGGTCATAGGAACGGATACATTGACATGGAGAAAACTATAGCAATAAACTGACACAATCAAATGCTATGTTTATAATTTGGGTCTTGTCCGTCACATCATTCTCCTAATTATATGATCCCGTTATCAAATAACATCTTATGTCTGTGTCTAGGAAACCTTGACCATCTTTGATCAACGAGGTAGTCTACTAGAGGCATACTAGGGACATAGTGTTTTCTATATATCCACACAAGTATTTAGTTTCCAATCATGACAATTATAGCATGGATAATAAACAATTATCATGAACAAGGAAATATAATAATGACCATTTTATTATTGCCTCTAGGGCATATTTCCAATAGTCTCCCACTTGCACTGGAGTCAATACTCTAGCTCACATCACCATGTGATTAACACTTACATCACCATGTGATTTAACACTTACATCATCATGTGACTAACACCCAATGAGTTATGTGGTTTGATCATGTTTTGCTTGTGAGAGAGGTTTTAGTCTACGGGTCTGTAACATTCAGATCCTTGTGTATTTTGTAACTCTCTATACTGTAGATGTTGCTACCACAGTTCACTTGGAGCTATTACAAATGGATAACCCACTATACATATCCGGATTGCTACTCTGAGTCATCCAGATTGGTGTTAAAGCTTGCATCGACGTAACTCTTTACGGTGAACTCTTTATCACCTCCATAATCGAGAAATGTCTCCTTAGTCCCCTAGTTATTAAGGATATTGTTGACCGTTGTATAGTGATCCACTCCTAGATCACTCTTGTACCCCCTTGTAAGACATGGGGCAAGGCACACATCAAGTGCAGTACATGGCATGGCATACCGTAGAGAGCCTATGGCTAGAGGCATAGGGGACAACCTTCGTCCTTTCTCTTTCTTCTGCCATGGTCAAGTTTTGAGTCTTACTCAACTTCACACCTTACAAATCAAACAAGAACTCCTTTTTGACTGATCCATTTCGAACTCTTTCAAAAACTTGTCAAGGTATGTTCTCATTGAAAGTTTTATTAAGCGTCTTGATCTATCTCTATAGATCTGGATGCTTAATATAATAGTAGCTTTATCCGGGTCTTCCTTTGAAAAACTCTTTTCAAACAACCCTTTATGCTTTCCAGAAATTGTACATTATTTTCGATCAACAATATGTCAAACCACATATACATATGAGAAATTATATAGTTCTCCTACTCACTTTCTTGTAAATACAAGTTTCTCATAAACTTTGTATAAAATCGAAAACTTTGATCACCTCATCAAAGCGTATATTCCAACTCCGAGATGCTTGCTCCAGTCCATTGAAGGATCGCTAGAGCTTACATACTTTTTAGCATCCTTAGGATGGACAAAACCTTCTGGTTGTATCCCATACAACCTTTCCTTACGGAAACCGTTAAAGAAACTTTTATTTGACATCCATCTGCCAGATTTCATAATCAAAAAATGCAGCGACTACTAACATAATTCCAACAGACTTTAGCATCGCTACAGGTGAGAGAGTCTCATCATAGTCAACTCCTTGAACTTGTCGAAAAACCTTTTTGCAACAAGTCAAGCTTTATAAATGGTGAAATTTACCATCAGCATCTGTCTTCCACTTAGAGGTCCATTTGCACTCAACGACCTGCCATTCACGGGCAAGTCCACCAAAGTCCATACTTTGTTTTCATACATGGATCCTATCTCGGATTTTATGGCTCCTAGCCATTTGTTGGAATCCAGGCCAGGCTCATTGTTGTCTAACAAGATGATTTCTAAGAGAGGATCACCGCACCTCTTAAGGGCAGTACATATCCTTGTCAACCTATGAAGTTCGGTAGTAACTTGATCCGAAGTTTCCTGATCATCATCATTAGCTTCCTCCTGAAGTGGTGTAGGCACCACAGAAACATCTTTCTGCGTTGTGCTATCATACAACTGAAGTGACGGTTCAACAACGTCATCAAGTTCTACTTTCCTCCCACTCAATTCTTTCGAAAGAAACTCTTTCTCTAGAAAGTACCCTTTCTTAGCAACAAACACTTTGTGCTTGGATCTGAGATAGAAGGTATACCCAATGTCTTCTTAGGGTATTCTATGAAGATGCATTTGTCCGCTATGGGTTCGATCTCATTAGGTGAAAACCTTTTTCACATAAGCGTCGTAGACCCAAACATTAAGAAATGACAGCTTAGGTTTCTGCCAAACCATAATTCATACGGTGTCATCTCAACGGATTCAGATGGTGCCCTATTTAAAGTGAATGTGGTTGTCTCTAATGCAAAATCCCAAAACATTAGTGGCAAAATGATAAGAGAAATCATAGCACGCACCATATCCAATAGAGCACAACTACGATGTTCGGACACACCATCACACTATGGTGTTCCAGGCATGAGGTGTGAAACAATTTCCACATTATCTTAAGTTACATACCAAACACGTAACTCATATATTCACCTCCACGATCATATCATAGACATTTTATCTTCTTGTCACGCTGATCTTCAACTTCACTCTGAAACTGCTAGAACCTTTCAAACCTTTCAGACTTGTGTTTCATTAAGTAAATATCCCCATATCTACTCAAATCATCAGTGAAGGTAAGAAAATAACGATATCCACTACGTGTTTAAACACTCATTGGACCACATACATCAACATGTATCATTACCAATAAGTCACTAGCCTGCACCATTATACCGGAAAATGGGGTCTTAGTCATCTTGCCCAAGAGTCATGGTTCACATGTCTCAACCGATTCGAAATTGAGTGAGTCAAAAGATCCATCAGCATGGAGGTTTTTGATGCGCTTTACACCAATATGACCTTCGCGGCAGTGCCACAAGTATGTGGTACTTATCATTACTAACTTTTCATCTCTTGGCATCGATATTATAAATATGTGTATTACTACGATAGAGATTTAATAAACCATTCACCTTGGGTGCATGACCATTGAAGGTATTATTCATGAAAACAGAATAACCATTATTCTCTAACTTAAATGAATGACCGTATTGCAATAAACATGATCTAATCATGTTCATGCTTAATGCAAACACCAAATGACATTTATTTAGGTTCAACTCTAATCCCGAAGGTAGACTGAGCATGTGATGGTGATCATATCAACCTTGGAAACACTTCCAACACACATCATCACCTTGCCCTTAGTTAGTCTCCGTTTATTCTGTAGCTTTTATTTCGAGTTACTAACATTTAGCAACTGAACCGGTATCTAATACCCTAGTGCTACTAGGAGTACTTAGTAAGATACACATCAATAACATGTATATCAAATATACTTTTATCGACGTTGCCAACCTTCTTATCTACCAAGTATCTACGGTAGTTTCGCTCCAGTGACCGTTCCCCTCATTGTAGAAGCACTTAGTCTCAGGTTTGGGTTTAACCTTGGGTTTCTTCACTTGAGCAGCAACTGGCTTGCCAATCATGAAGTTTCCCTTCTTACCATTGCCCTTCTCGAAACTAGTGGTTTTACCAACCATCAACACTTGATGCTCCTTCTTGATTTATACCTTCGAGATGTCAAAACATCACGAATAGCTCATGGGATCATCCATCCCTAGCATGTTATAGTTCATCACGAAGCTTATGTAGCTCGATGGCAGTGACTTGGAGAACTATATCAATCGCTATCTTAGCTGGAAGATCAACTCCCACTCGATTCAAGTGATAATCGTACTCAGACAATCTAAGCACATGCTCACTAATTGAGCTATTCTCCTTCATCTTGCAGGCAAAGAATCTTCGTTGGAGGTCTGATACCTCTCAACACAGGCACAAGCCTGAAATCCAGTTTCAGCTCTTGGAACATCACATATGCTCTGTCACGTTCAAAACATGTTTGGAGCCTCAATTCTAAGCCATAATGCTTGACACACTGAACTATTAAGTAGTCATTGGAACGTGCTTGTCAGATGTTCATAACATCCACAAACGCCGCTTCAGGGGGTTTGGCACACCGAGCGGTGCAATAAGGACATAAGCATTCTGTGCAGCAACTGAGGACAATCCTCAGATCATGGATAAAAGTCCGCATAAATACTACTACCATCTTTCAACTTACTTTTTCTCTAGGAACGTATCAATAAAACAGGGGAGCTACAACGCGAGCTATCTACAACATAATTTGCAAAGATACTTTGACTATGTTCATGATAATGAGTTCAATTAATCACATTACCTAAGTACTCCCACTCAAATTGACATCCTTTTGGTCATTCGAGTGATTCATGATCCAAATTCACCAACCCATGTCTGATCATCACGTGAGTTGAGTTGATTTCAATGGTGAACATCTATATGTTGATCATATCTACTATATGACTCATGTTCGACCTTTCGGTCTCTTGTGTTCCGATGCCATGTCTGTACATGCTAGGCTCGTCAAGTTTAACCCGAGTGTTCCGCACGTGCAACACTGGCTTGCACCCGTTGTACGCGAACGTAGAGTCTATCACACCCGATCATCACGTGGTGCTTCGAAACGACGAACTTTCGCAATAGTGCACACTCGGGGAGAACACAATTTTATCTTGAAATTTAAGTGAGGGATCAGCTTATAATGCCACCATCTTCCTAAGCAAAACAAGGTGCATAAAAGGATTAACATCACATGCAATTCATAAGTGACATGATATGGCCATGATCTTGTTCTTTTGATCTCCATCTCCAAAGCACTGGCATGATCTCCATCGTCACTGGCATGACACCATGATCTCCATCATATTGATCTCCATCAATGTGTCGCCATCGCGGTTGTCACGCCAACCATTCTTCTACTACTATTGCTATCATTTAGCGATAAAGTAAAGCATTACATAGCGCTTAATGATTGACATGAAGGTCATACAATAATTAAAGACAACCCAATGGCTCCTACCGGTTGACGTATGCATCGACATGCAAGTCGATATTAACTATTACAACATGATCATCTCATACATCAAATATCTAACATCACCTCATTGGCAATATCACATCGCATTACATTGCAAAAACAAGTTAGACGTCCTCTAATTGTTGTTGCATGTT
The DNA here is from genome assembly GCA_022496015.1 of Hordeum marinum. NCBI lineage: Eukaryota > Viridiplantae > Streptophyta > Magnoliopsida > Poales > Poaceae > Hordeum > Hordeum marinum. Next base: position 94,193,047 of record CM039675.1, read on the forward strand.
TTACGTGGCTGCTATGGGTATCTAGAAAGAACAATTCTTCGCTATGCAAAACCACAAGGGTGATACGCAAGTTGCTATTTAACCTTCTACAAGGACCGCCTTAATCAAATCCGATCCAACTAAAGTGGGAGAGACAAACACCCGCCAGCCATCTTTATGCAACAAAGTCACATGTCAATCGATGGAGCCGGTCTCCCGTAAGCATACGAGTAAGGTTGGTCTGAGCCACTTCATCCCACAATACCGCTGAATGAAGAAAAGACTAAGGGAGGAAGCAATCTGAATATCAACGCCCACAAACTCTTTTGTGTTCTACTCAAGATCTCATCTACGCATAGACCTAGCTCATGATGGCACTATTGGGGAAGGTTGCATGGGAAACAAAAAAGTTCCTATGCACACATAAGATCTATCCATGTTGATGAGCATATATGAGAGGGAGAGTGGATCTACATACCCTTGTAGATCGCTCGGTGGGAAGCGTTAAGAAACATGGTTGGTGTAGTTAAACATCTTCGCGATCCTATCATGAGCCGTCCCGTGATCTCATCACGAGTCGTCCTGCTATCCCATCATGTTCCTTTCGATCTAGCATCAAACAGACGACACCTCCGCGTTCAGCACACGTACAGATTGATGGCGATCTCCGCATCCTTGATCTAGCAAGTGAGGGTGGAGAGGTAGATGGGTTCTCCGGCAGCATAACGACATGGCGACGACAGTGGTGGAACTGATCCGAGAGAGCTTCGCTAAGCGGCATCAAAACAATCTAGAGGAGAAGCAATCTTGGAGGGAGTAAGGGTTGCACCATGTCTTGTGGTGCGACTGCCCTCCTCCCTCTCTCATATATATAGGGGGAGGGGTGGGGCGCCCAACCCCTAGGGTTTCCCCCTTGGGGAGGCGGCCAAGGGTGGAGGCGCCCTAGGGTTGGCCCTCCCACCAGCCCTAGACGCATGGGCCAAGGTGGGGAGGCACTCCCAGCCCACCAGGGGCTGGTGTGCACCCCTCACATCCCATGTGGTCCCTTCGGGGCTGGTGGCCCCTTCCGGTGGACCCCTTGAACCCTTCCGACACCCCCGGTATGCGCCCGAACTTTTTCCGGTGATCAACACAGAACTTCCTATATATGAATCTTTACCTACGGACCATTCCGGAGCTCCTCTTCATGTTCGAGATATCATCCGGGACTCCGAACAACCTTCGGTCACCAACATACATAACTCATCTATGCCAATTCTCACTGAACATTAAGTATATAGACCCTGCGGGTTCGAGAACTATGTAGACATGACCAAGACACCTTTATGGTTAATAACCAACAGTGGGACCTGGATGCCCATATTGGTTCCTACATATTCTACGGAGATCTTTATCGGTTGAACCTCTATGTCAAGGATTTAGTTAATCTCGTACGCTGTTCCTTTTGTTCTTCGGTATGTTACTTGCCCGAGATTCGATCGTTGGTATCTCTATACCTAGTTCAATCTTGTTACCGGGAAGTCTCTTTACTCATTCTGTAATACAAGATCATGTGGCTAACACATTAGTCACTTTGCTTGCAAGGTTTGTTGTGATGTTGTATTACCGAGTGGGCCCTGAGATACCTCTCTGTCACACGGGGTAAAAAATCACAGTCTTGATCCATGCCAACCCAACAAACACTGTCAAAGATACCTGTAGAGCACCTTTATAGCCACCCAGTTACGTTGTCACATTTGATACACACAAGGCATTCCTCCGGTGTTAGGGAGTTCAATGATCTCATGGTCATAGGAACGAATACATTGACATGTAGAAAACTATAGCAATAAACTGACACGATCCAATGCTACGTTTATAGTTTGGGTCTTGTCCATCACATCATTCACCTAATGATGTGTTCCCATTATCAAATGACATCTTATGTCCATGGCTAGGAAACCTTGACCATCTTTGATCAACGAGCTAGTCTACTAGAGGCATACTAGGGACATAGTGTTGTCTATATATCCACACATGTATTTAGTTTCCAATCAATACAATTATAGCATGGATAATAAATGATTATCATGAACAAGGAAATATAATAATAACCATTTTATTGTTGCCTCTAGGGCATATGTCCAACAACTTATTCATCGAAACTTGACCCGACGGAGATGGTCGAAGGTTTTCCGGCACTGAAGGTAGACGGGCCAGCATTCACCAAAGCCGATAATATTCAATGTGTCAAGATGGCTTGATTACTTGCTAGCCAACTTGTGAATCAAATGCAATTCAAGAACTATCAGTCGGCTTACGACTCCAACAACTCTCGAGTTCAGCCGCCCTCCTTTAAGCCGGTGAACCTGACTCCACAACGTCGTAAGCACATCTTTGTCCCCGTTGTTGACCCACCCCCAATCTTGAATGAAGAAGCCACATTCTAGGCTTTAACCCATTGCAACTAGGACTTGGACAACCTTCAGATCGAAGATCCGGAACCCCGGGCAGAGGATAACTCAGAGACATCTCACGCGAAAGATCAGCCCAAAGCTTAACCCACAGACTCAGAGTCCGGGTTATTACAAATGTCAAAAAAACTTTGATTCAACTGTATGGGCCTGACAGTGCCTTGTAATACTTTTAGACCAACAGTTGTTTTGCATGTGCCATGCCTTCATGCATGTTTTCAAACTCTTTATCTTGACTTGATGGCAAGGAATTTGTGCATGACCAATGATACGTCTCCATCGTATCTACTTTTCCAAACTCTTTTGCCCTTGTTTTGGACACTAATTTGCATGATTTGAATGGAACTAACCCGGACTAACGCTGTTTTTGGCAGAATTGCCTTGGTGTTATTTTTGTGCAGAAATAAAAGTTCTCGGATTGACCTAAAAATTTACGGAGAATATTTTTGGAAATAATAAAAAATATTGGCGAAAGAATCGACCACAGGGGGGCACCCACTAACCACAAGCCAGGGGCGCCCCCCTAGGCCGCACCTAGGTGGCTTGTGGGCCCCCTGCAGCTCCATCGACCTCAATTCCAAATCAATATAATCCTATTCTGGAAAAAAATTAGAGAGAAGAGTTCATCAGGTTTCACAATACGGAGCCGCCGCCACCTCCTGTTCTTCCTTGGGAGGCTAGATCTGGAGTCCGTTTTGAGCTCCGGAGAGGGGAAATCAATGCCGTCATCATCACCAACCATCCTTCATCACCAATTTCATGATGCTCTTCGTCGTTCGTGAGTAATTCCATCGTAGGCTTGCTGGACGGTGATGGGTTGGATGAGATTTACCATGTAATCGAGTTAGTTTTGTTAGGGTTTAATCCCTAGTATCCATTATGTTCTGAGATTGATGTTGCTATGATTTTGCTATGCTTAATGCTTGTCTCTAGGGCCCGAGTGCCATGATTTCAGATCTGAACCTAATGTGTGTGTGTGTGTGTGTGTGCGTGTTTGACCCTATCTTGCAAGTTGTAGACACCTATTACGAGTTATAGTCCGCATCCCCGAGGGTGACAATAACTAGGATTCTTTCCGGTGATTACCGTACTTTGAGGAGTTCATGTATTCACTAAGTTCTAATGCTTTGGTCCGGTTCTCTATTAAAAGGAGGCCTTAATATCCCATAGTTTCCATTAAGACCCCGCTTGTCGTCGTTTTCTCACGGGGGGTCACGCGAGATGGCAGATGCCATGGGGTGGCTTATCGAGGTGAGAGCAAGGCTGTCATGGATGATCTGGGACGGGTATGCGAATAGCACGCAGTGGTTTACCCAGGTCCGGGGCTCTCCGGAGAGATAATACCCCTACTCCTGCATATCTATATATCTGTGGAATATCCGGTACATGGTTGCTCCTGGAGCTATATGGGAGAGGAGAGCCATGGGGCTTCTTGCCTCATGTGTGTGTGAGAGCACGTGAGAGTGGGAGTGGGGATGAGACGATGTGACGGAAGCTAGCTCCCTTGAGAGAGTGAGAGGGGGCCTTTATATAGCCATGGATGGGTAGCTTGGGATGTAAGCCATAGTGGGTAGCTTACAAGTCAAGCCATATGTAGCTTGAAGACTAAGCTATGTTTGTCCCCTAGCGCACTTTATAAATCAGTGTCCAGGGGGCAGGTTACATTATAGAGAGTACTACATGACATGCGTACAGTGTGCTCCTTCCTACCAATAGCGCACCGCCATGAGATATGGCCGTCTAGTCCGCGTGTGTCCGATGGGACGTCGGTAGCTGACTTCGTCAAGCCGCGGCTAGACAGGAGGAGCCGTATAGGAGGAGTCGGACTGGAGGAGTCGGACGGGAGGAGCCGGACAGGTTGAGGCTACCGAGCCGGACGGGAGGAGCCGAACAGGGCGAGCCGGACGGGCAGAGGCTGCCGAGCCGGACGGGTGGAGGCTACCGAGCCGGACGGGTGGAGGCTGCCGAGCCAGATGGGCGGAGGCTGCCGAGCCGGACGGATGGAGGCTGCCGAGCCGTACGGGTGGAGGCTATCGAGCCAGACGGGTGGAGGCTGTCGAGCCGGACGGATGGAGGCTGCCGAGCCGGACGAGAGGATCCGAACAGGAGGAGCCGGACAGCTACAGTGTTGCCAACTACAGTGTCGTCAGCTCACTTCTTTTTTTTCTTGTTTATTCATGGGGCTTCGCATACCGAGGGTGTGTCCCCCGATGTTTTAAAATGTTGAGTCGTCTCCTTGAGCCTACTCGGGGGAATCACCCCGAGAGTAGCCTCCGAGCCTCCGAGCGACTTGGAGAGTCGGGCAGAGGGTTTATGCCGGTGGAGTCGTTGTCGCAAAAGGTGTCAATGACGGTCGATCAGGGGTTGGGGACGACGCGGCTTGCTTCCAGCGGGGGCGTGCTAGCGCACCCGCTAGGTGTAGCCTCCGAGCCTCCGAGCGACTCGATGAGTCGGGCGGAGGGTCTTTGCTGTTGCTGAAGTAGATGATGGCATCGAGGATGCCGAGCGCAGACACAGGGTCCGCCGACTGAAGGGCACGAGGCGCTGCTGAAGGCGGACGCGGGGTCCGCCAGCTGATGGTTTCCAGTGGGGGCACGCCAGCACACCCGCTGGGTGTAGCCTCCGAGCTTCCGGGCGACTCGAGAAGTCGGGTGGAGAGTCCTTGTTGTTGATGAAGCAGGCGGTGGCGTCGAGGATGCCGAGCGCAGACGCAGGGCCCGTCGACTGAAGGGCGCGAGGCGCTGCCGAAGGCGGACGCGGAGTCCGCCGGCTAATGGTTTCTAGCGGGGGAGCGCCAGCGCAGCCGCTGGGTGTAGCCTTCGAGCCAACGGGCATATCGAGGAGTCGGGCGGAGGGTCCTTGCTAATGCTCAAGCAGGCAGTGGCGTCGAGGATATCGGGCAGAGACGTGGGGTCTGCCAACTGAGGGGCGCGAAGCGCTGCTAAAGGCGGACGCGGGGTCCGTCGGCTGACGGGCGTGGAGCCCTGCCGAGGCCGGACGCGTGGTTCGTCGGTTGATGGGCATGGAGGCCTGTCGAGGGTGGTCACGAGGTCCGCCGACTGGCGAGCGCGAGGCGCTGCATGGCGCGGACGGAGGATCCGCCGGCTGGTGGGCACGGAGCCCTGTCGAAGGCGGACGCGGGGTCCGCTGGCTGTCAAGTGCGAGGTGCTGCACGGCACGGACGAAGGGTCCGCCGGCTGGTGGGCGCGGAGCCCTACCGAAGGTGGACGCGGGGTCCGCCGGCTGTCGAGCGTGAGGCTCTGCCGGGCGCGGACGGAGGGTTCGCTGGCTGGTGGGTGCAATGCCCTGCCGAAGGCGGACGCGGGGTCTGCCTGCTGTCGAGCGCGACGCTCTGCCGGGTGCGGACGGAGGGTCCGCTGGTTGGTGGGCGCAGAGCCCTGCCAAAGGCGGACACGGGGTCCGCCGGCTGTCGAGCGCGAGGCATTGCCAGGCACGGACGGAGTGTCTGCCGGCTGATGGGCGCGGAGCCCTGCCGAAGGCGGACGCGAGGTCTGCCGGCTGTCGAGCGCGAGGCACTGCCGGGCATGGACGGAGGGTCCGCCGGCTGATGGGCGCGGTGCCCTATGAGGAGTAGCCTCCGATTGAGGAGGTTCCTCATGGAAATGATCGTGCAAAAGACAAGGTTAAGTCGGCGCAGATACATCAAATATTTGATTTTGGTAGTGCAAGTCGGCGCAGAGGGTGCTGACTCGGTTTCGTCCGAGTCCCCTTAAGTCTTTTTCATGTTCTCTCCACTCTTGGGCTTTTTCTCTTGCTAGCCAGACAGCCGGGAGCCGGTCTGTAGCAGAGACAAAGAGTGGGCCGCGGAATAGAGCGTACAGTACTCGTACCCTGGGAGAAGACTCGACCAAGCAGATACTCATAAATGAAAATGACCGGGTCACCCAAGCAGTTTTCTCCCTGGACACTTTTTGTGTGTGGCGACCTCCATCTTTTGCTCTCGCTAGCCGGACAGCCGCGGTGTGGTCTGTTGCTGAGACAGAGAGTGGGCCTTCGGTCCTGTGCACGCTACTAAGCCGTCACGTGGGAACAAACGTATCGGGCCAAGCAGCCAGCCCCGGGCCAAGACTAGCTGGCACCGGGGCGAACAATAGGGTAGTAGAATGAATGCGGAGATGGCCCCCGAGGGTCGCTCGGGGTTATTTATCTTGTGTGTAAGGTGCAATGGTATGCGCGTGGAGATCTCACATAGCATTTGGGTGCCGGCGAGGAGGATTTGTCGATGTCGGCCAATGCGGTTTGTAGCTGTCGTGGTCCTGCTGACGTGGGCGAGGCGTTTCCGGGCGCGGACTTGGAGTCCGCCGGCTCATGGGCGCGAGGCATTGTCGGGCGCGGACGCAGGGTCTGCTGGCTGTCGAGCGCGAGGCGCTACCGGGCACGGACACGGGGTCCGCCGGCTGTCGAGCGTGAGGCGTTGCCGGGCATGGACGTGGAGTCTGCTGGCTGATGGGCCCGGAGCCCTGCCGAGCGCGGACGCGGGGTCAGCCGGGTATCGAGCGCGAGGCAGTACCGGACGCGGACGCGGAGTCCGCCGGCTGATGAGCGCGAGGCGCTGCCTGGTGCGGACGCGGAGTCTGCTGACTGATGAGCGCGAGGCGGTGCCTGGTGCGGACACGGAGTCCGCCGGCTAATGATCGCGAGGCGCTGCCGATGGTAGACGCGGGGTCGGCCAGCTAGTGTGCGTGAGGCGCTGCCAAGGGCGAGCGCGGGGTCCACCGGCTGATGAGCGGGAGGCGCTGCCGAGGGCAGACGCGGGGTCGGCCGGCTGGTGTGCGTGAGGTACTGCCGAGGGCGGGCGCGGGGTCTGCCGGCTGATGAGCGCGAGGCGCTGCTGGAAGTAGCCTCCGCTCCTCCGGGCGAGGAGGTTCATTGATTTGCGTGTAGGCGAGACGGTTGTTGTTGACGATAGCCGGCACGGCTTGGCGTTTACGGAGCGCGCCGGCACACCCGCTGGGCGAAGCCGAATTGCGGTTGTTTTTGACGATAGCGGGCGTGACAATCTCCGAGCGGACCGCGCCGGTGTGCCGGCGCACCCGTTGGGTGTGGTCGTCGAAGTTTCGGCGATCGATGGAATGCCCGCCGGTCGGACCCGACTGGTCGGGCGTTGAGACGATTCTCTAGCCGGCTCGGAGTCGAAGTAGGCGGGCTGATCGGTGGCGCTGCAAGGTGAGCGTAGCTGGGCTCTTTTTTTTGGCGGCTCCCTACTCCCTCTTTTTTGGGACAGCCGGTCTGGCCATCTTTCTCCAGCCGGTCCCGCGCAGGCAGTCGTATAAGAGCAGCAGGGGTGAGGCGGGAATCGGCGAGGGCCGGCTGGCGGTCGGGCCAGATGCGGGCCAGATCCGGTGGGTGGGCAACGCAGCCGGCGCGTGGACGGGGAGGAGCCAGGGCGAGGCTAGCGACACGGTGGAGCTGAGGGTGCTGGGGCGCGGCGGCCAGCTGAGCGGAGGCAAGGCGGGGATGGGCCAGCACGCAGGGAGGGCGGCCAACACTAGGTGGCGAGCCCGGCAGGGTAGAGGCCGGGAGGCAGAGGCCTAGCCGGACGCGGGCATGGGCATGCGAGGCGAGGCTAGGCCGGGGACGGCCAGGCGGCATGGGGAGCCGGCAGCAGGCCCAGTCACGCGGCAAGAGTGGCGGGGCTGGCAGGCGTCCAGGCCGTGGCGGCTCGGGAGTGGCCACATGCGGCAGGGCAGAGGCGGAGAACAGAGCAGCGCCAGGCGACGTGGGGAGCAAGCCGCGGGGCCGGACTTGTGGAGCCGACAGGAATGGCAGGCCAAGAAGCGGCCAGGCCGGGGTGGCTCCCGGCAGCGGAGGAGCTTCAGAGGGGGGACCCGCCAGCAGCGGCACGGACGTGCAGGGCGGGCGTTGTAGGCTTGGCCGGTGCGGGTGGAGGTGCGTGCACAGGGGCGCAGCCAAGTGGCGCGATGGTGGCCAGCCAGGTGGGCGAAGCCGGGCATGCAGGGCCGGCTGGAGATGACGAGGCCATCCCTGGGACGGACGACGGCGACATTGAAGACCCACCAGTCGGTGCAGGGCAGCCATCGGGCAACAGCTGGTGGCGCAGGCGAACGAGCGCGAAGTGACGGACCAATCGGCTCGTGGAGGCGCAGACAGGAGCGGCGACGAGGGCCGGGGAGGGCCGTGGGGTGCGGGGCCGACTGGTCGTGGAGGTGGCATGCTCGTCGGTGACGGGCGGAGTAGCAAGGTGGAGCGCACGGGCACCAGGAGCGAAGATGTGGGAGCGGCGACGTAGGCCTCCGGGCGCGGACGGGCGGCCTTGGAGCTGCCAGCCGGTGGCCGGGTCACCGTTGTGCACCCACGGGTGTCTCACCATTGTGCATGGATGGAGAGGGCCAGGAAACCCGCGCGCGGAGGTGTGACCGATATGTGGCCGTAGCCAACGGTCAGGGAGACAGTCGAGGACGGAGCCACGCATGCGAGGGCGACGAGGCCGGGCACGGGCAGAGCAACGTAGGAGCCGTGACGGGTGAGACGGCACGGACGTGCCATCTCGTGCGATCGGTGGCGTGTTGGAGTGAACTGGAGGTGGGCGGAGCCAACGGAGAGGCACGCGGTCTCGTTTGGCCATCCTAGGGGCGTGTTGAAGTCGATCCCCCGAAAAGATAGCGGCGATGCCACGGCAGCGGCGACGAGACCGGCAGCGAGGATGCGGCGTCACACGCATTCGCCTTGGGGGCGTGTTAAAGTCGAGCCCCCGGAAAGATAGTGGCGACGCCGCGGCGGTGATGACGAGACCGGCAGCGAGGACGCGGCGTCGCACACATTCGTCCCGGGGCAAGTTGGAGTCGAGCCCCCGGAAAGATAGCGGCAACGCCGCGGTAGTGATGATGAGATCGGTAGCGAGGACACGGCGTTGCACGCATTCGCCCCGGGGGCGAGTTGGAGTCGACCCCTCGGAAAGATAGCGGCGACGCCGCGGCGGTGATGACGAGACCGGCAGCAAGGACGCGGCGACACTGCGGCGGTGATGACGAGACCGGCAGCAAGGACGCGGCATCGCACGCATTCGTCCTGGGGGCGAGTTGGATTCGAGCCCCTAGAAAGATAGCGGCGACGCCGTGGCGGTGATGATGAGACAGCCTCAGGGGCGAGTTGGAGTCGATTCCCCGAAAAGATAGCGGCGACGCCGCGGCGGTGATGACGAGACTGGCAGCGAGGACGCAGCGTCGCACACATTCGTCCCGGGGGTGAGTTGGAGTCGAGCCCCCGAAAAGATACGGTGACGCCACGGCGGTGATGACGAGACCGGTAGCAAGGACGCGACGTCGCACGCATTCACCCCAGGGGCGAGTTGGAGTCGAACCCCCGAAAAGATAGCGGCGACGCTGCGGCGGTGATGATGAGACCGGCAGCGAGGACGCAGTGTCACACGCATTCATCCTGGGGTCGAGTTGGAGTCGAGCCCTCGGAAAGAGAGCGGTGACGCCGCGGCGGTGATGACGAGACCGGCAGCGAGGACGCGGCGTCGCACACATTCTCCCCGGGGGCGAGTTGGAGTCGAGCCCCCGGAAAGATAGTGGTGACGCCGTGGCGGTGATGACGAGACTGGCAGCGAGGACGCGGCGTCGCACGCATTCGTCCCGAGGGCGATTCAGAGTCGAGCCCCTAGAAAGATAGCGGCGATGCCGCGGCGGTGATGACAAGACCGGCAGTGAGGATGCAGCGTCGCACACATTCATCCTGGGGGTGAGTTGGAGTCGAGCCCCCGGAAAGATAGTGGCGACGCCGCGGCGGTGATGACGAGACTGGCAGCGAGGACGCAGCATCGCACGCATTCACCCCGGGGGCGAGTTGGAGTCGAGCCCCCGGAAAGATAGCGGCGACGCCACGGCGGTGATGATGAAGAGGGTCCCGCCCGGACCGTGGTTCCAACAGCAGCGGGGCCCATGATGAGTGCCAACTGTCGTTGTTTTCTCACGGGTGGTCACGCGAGACGGCAGATGCCATGGGATGGATTATCGAGGTGAGAGAAAGGCTATCGTGGATGATCCGGGACGGGTAAGCGAATAGCATGCAATGGTTTACCCAGGTTCGGGACTCTCCAGAGAGATAATACCCCTACTCTTGCATATATGTATATCTGTGGAATATCCGGTACCTGATTGCTCCTGGAGCTGTATGGGAGAGGAGGGCCATGTGGCTTCTTGCCTCATGTGTGTGTGAGCACGTGAGAGTGGGAGTGGGGATGAGAGGATGTGAGGGAAGCTAGCTCCCTTGAGAGAGTGAGAGGGGGCCTTTATATAGGCATGGATGGGTAGCTTGGGATGTAAGCCATAGTGGGTAGCTTACATCCCAAGCAGCTTGAGGTTAAGCTACCATGGGTAGCTTACAAGTCAAGCCACATGTAGCTTGAATACTAAGCTATGTGTGTCCCCTGGCGCACTTTAGAAATCAGTGTCCAGGGGGCAGGTTACACTATAGAGAGTACTACATGACGCGCGTACAGTGTGCTCCTGCTCGCCAATAGCACACCGCCATGAGATATGGCCGTCTGGTTTGCGTGTGTCTGATGGGACGTCGGGAGCTGACTTCGTCAGGCCGCAGCCGAACAAGAGGAGCCGGACAGGAGGAGCCGGATGGGAGGAGCCGGACAGGGGGAGCTGGACAGTTGGAGGCTGCTGAGCTGGACGGGAGGAGCCGGACCCGGGGAGCCGGACAGGCGGAGGCTGCTGAGCCGGACGGATGGAGGCTGCCGGGCCGGACGGGTGGAGGCTACCGAGCCAGACGGGTGGAGGTTGCCGATCTGGATGGATGGAGGCTACCGAGCCGGACGGGAGGATCCGGATAGGACGAGCCGGACAGCTATAGTGTCCCCAGCTACAGTGTCGTCAGATATAGTGTCGTCATCTCACTTCTTTGTTTATCTAGTTGATTCGTGGGGCTTCGCATACCGGGGGTGGGTACCCCGATGTTTTAAAATGTTGAGTCATATTTTTGAGCCTACCCGGGGGTAATACCCCTGACACCGCTACCACGGGAGGGTAGGACAAAAGATGGCATGCAAATTCTTTTCCATAAGCATGTATGACTATATATGGAATACATGCCTACATTACATTAATGAATTGGAGCTAGTTCTATGTCACCCTATGTTATAACCGTTGCATGATGAATGCCATAGCATAATTCTCCATCACTGATCCGTTGCCTACGATCTTTCCAAATATTGATCCTTGCTAAGTTACTTCTTCGTTGCTACAGTTACAATCACTACAAAACTTCTACTGTCACTTTTGCCATCATTACTGTTACTTCCATACTACTTTGCTACTAAATACTTTGCTACAAATATTAAGTATTTCAGGTGTGGTTGAATTGACAACTCAGTTGCTAATAGTCGAGAATATTCTTTGGCTCCCCTTTTGTGGAATCAATAAATTTGGGTTGACTACTCTACCCTCAAGAATTGTCATGATCCCCTATACTTTTGGGTTATCAAGACCTTTTTCTGGCGTCGTTGCTGGGGATCATAGCTCTATTCTCTGAGTCACTTGGGATTTATATCGGTTGATCACTATGAAGAATCGAAAAGACCCAAAAACCAAGATCTACCCCTCTACTACGAGGGGAGGTAAGAAACTTCCATCTAGCTCTGCACTTGATTCACCTTCTTTTATGAGTAAATTTGCGACACCACCACCTTCTATTGATACTGATATGTCGCAAATAATTGATGATGGCACTTCTGGTATGCATGATGCTTATGATGAACTTTGCTTGATAATATTGTGCCACTGGGTGAATTTCTTGATGAACAAATTGCTAGAGTCAATGCTCAAACCGATTATATTTGTGAAACTAATGAAATTATTGAAACTGTACACTATGAGACATGTGTTAGACCTAGCTCTCCTAGATATGAATTGCCTAATATACCTAAGGGTTATGTTATGGAGGAAGAGGTAGCTAGGGACTTTCTTGCTTGTAAGGATAGAGATGATCTTAAGAAATTGCTATGCAAGTGGAAGGAAAAATCTTTGAATGCTAGAATGCAATATGATCCTAAGTTTGATACTTCACTTATCTTTGTTACTGATAAGGATTATGAATTCTCTGTCGATCCTGAGTTAATTACTTTGGTTGAATCTCATCCTTTCAATGGTTATGAATCGGAAACTGTTGTGGCACATCTTACTAAATTGAATGATATAGCCACCCTATTTACTCATGAGGAAAAAAATTATATATTACTATATTATTAAGTTGTTTCCTTTCTCATTAAAGGGTGATGCTAAGATATGGTTTAATTCTCTTGCTCTTGGTTGTGTGCGTAGTCCCAAGGATATGATATATTACTTCTCTGAAAAATATTTTCACGCCCATAAGGAACAAGCTGCCTTCTGGAAATATTTAACTTTTTGCAAATTAAAGAAGAGAGTCTCCCACAAGCTTGGGGAGGCTTCTCCAATTACATAATGCTTTCCCTGATCATCCTGTCAAGAAAAACGAAATACTTCATCTCTTTTATAATGGACTAACCGATACTTGTAGGGACCACCTATATAGTTGTGTTGGTTGTGTTTTCAGGGAATGAATTGTTGAACAAGATGAAGTACTATTGAATAATATATTGAGCAATGAAAATGATTGGACTATTCCTGAACCACCTCCAAAGCCCACTCCGAACAAAAGAGGTATTCTATTCCTCAGTCTTGAAGATATGCAATAGGCAAAGAAATATATGAAAGAAAAATGTATTAAAGCTGAAGATGTTAAGAATCTACCACCTATTGAGGAAATATATGGTCTTGATAACCCGACACAGGTAGTAGAGGTAAATTCTCTTCGTAGATCTAATGAGGGTGATATTCCTTATAATAAGTCTACTAGCTAATGCTTGGATGAGTTTGATAACTTTGTTGTTAAGCAAGAAAATTACAATGCTTATGTTAGTAGACAATACAAACATAATTCTTACATGCTTGATAGGTGAGGTGATTATATGAGTAGAACTATTAATGATCTTAAGCTTATTAGTAAACATGCTTCCATGGTAACTACTCAAGTAGAACAAGTACTTAAGGCCCAAAATGACTTGCTTAATGAGATTAATGGTAAGAACAATGATCATTCTGTTAGAGTTGTGACTAGAGGTGGTAAAATGACTTGGGAACCTTTGTATCCTGAGGGCCATCCTAAGAGAATTGAGAAAGATTCTCAGGAGATTAATGCTGATGCACCTAGTCGTTCCAGTAATAAAAGGAAAAAAAGAATGATGATAGGACCTTGCATGTTGCTAGTGAACCTGTTATAGTTACACCTGAAAACCCAAATGATATTTCTATTTCTGATGCAGAGACACAATCTGGTAATGAACATGAGCTTAGTGATAATATTGATGATGATGTTCATGTTGATGCTCAACCTAGTAATGATAATGATGTGGAGATTGAACCCGTTGTTGATCTTGATAACCCACAACCTAAGAATAAAAGATATGACAAAAGAGACTTTCTTGCTAGGAAGCATGGTAAAGAAAGAAAACCATGGGTCCAGAAACCCATGCCCTTTCCTCCTAAACCATCCAAGAAAAAGGAGGACTTTGAGCATTTTGTTGAAATGCTTAGACCTGTCTTCTTGCATATGCGCTTGACTGATATTGTGAAAATGTTTCCTTATGCTAAGTATATGAAAGATATTGTGACAAATAAAATAAAGATACCGGAAGCTGAGATTTCCACCATGCTTGCTAATTATACCTTTAAGGGTGGAATACCAAAGAAACTAGGAGATCCCGGAGTACCTACAATACCATGCTCTATTAAAAGAAATTATGTTAAAGCTGTTTTGGTGACCTTATTCTTGAGTTTGCATGTCAAATTTGTATGGTACCAAGTAGTTTTGATGCATGATATATGCTCTAGGCACTCGTGGGAGTAGTTGCTATAAGCTTTGTGGATTTTTATTCACCTTTATTTTGAGTCACTAAAAATTTCAGAAATTTTTCACAGAAAGAAATGATGAGGAGATTGTTAAGAGGCTCTTCAAGCTGGGGCTCTAAAGAATATGAAAATGAGGTGAAGAAGAAGTCCAAATACAATCTTCCTCGCTTCGCAGAGATTCGACCATGTGAATGTCCAAGTAATGCATTCTTGAGGACGGCCAGAATTTATGAAGATTTCTATTATTTGGCACAGAATGCAGGCATCACCGACTTCCTCAACGATAAGTGTGACTAGTACCTCCTACTCACTAATATCTTCGTGAACAACTTTCACTTTTATCCTAGGAAGTATCATCCCATGATAGAGTTTTACTTGTATGATGTGCCTAAGAAAATGACACTTTACGAATTTTGCAATTATTGCAAAATACCTTATGAGGGCAGGATCAAAGAACCACGTCCTAGAGACACGGAGGACTTTATTGCTGCAACCACTATGGGGGAAGAGAGAGGGGTGTCAAAGGCAAGAGCAGCTAGTTTATATTTTTCCTGTTCTACGCTATTATTCATTATTTGCGGGAAGATGATTAGTTGGTTGTGGGGAGAGAGGCCTTAGTGCTCCCTACCTCGCCATTGTGCGCCATGCTTTACTTGCTGATAGAACTTTAAGTCTAGGTGCTATGGTGGCCCAACGGTTGAACTTAAACCATTCGAAGGGCCCCATATTCGGAGGTATCTATGCATCTCATCTAGCCAAACACTTTAAGATACCCATTAGGCTTGACGAGGAAGAGGAAATGCCGCTACTTATGTCTACTACACAACCTTCTTCTTGTAGACTCGTGTTGGGCCTCCAAGCGCAGAGTTTTGTAGGACAGTGACAATTTTCCCTCAAGTGGATGACCTAAGGTTTATCAATCCATGGGAGGTGTAGGATGAAGATGGTCTCTCTCAAACAACCCAGCAATCAAATACAAGAAATCTCTTGTGTCCCCAACACACCCAATACAATGGCAAATTGTATAGGTGCACTAGTTCGGTGAAGAGATGGTGATACAAGTGTAATATGGATGGTAGATATAGGTTTTTGTAATCTGAAAATATAAAAACAGCAAGGTAGCAAGTAACAAAAGTGAGCAAAAACGGTATTGCAATGCTTGAAAACAAGGCCTAGGGTTCATACTTTCACTTATGCAAGTTCTCTCAACAATACTGACATAGTTGAATCATATGTAAATACCTCTCGTGCGACAAAGAGTTCACTCCAAAGTCACAAATAGCGGAGAACTAACAAAGAAATTATTGTAGGGTACGAAACCACCTCAAAGTTATCTTTTCTGATCATTCTTATGAGCTATCCCTATAAGTGTCATGAACAGCCCTAGAGTTCGTACAAAAATAACACCTTAAGATACACATCAACCAAATCCCTAATGTCACCTAGATACTCCAATGTCACAACAAGTACCCATGGGCTTGATTATACGATATGCATCACATAATTTCAGATTCATCATGTTCAATCCAACACAAAGAACTTCAAAGAGTGCCCCAAAGTTTCTACCGGAAATTCAAGACAAAAACATGTGCCAACCCATATGCATAGATTCCCAAGGTCACGGAACCCGCAAGTTGATCATCAAAAAATACATCAAGTGGATCAATAGAACATCCCATTGTCACCACGGATATCCCATCGCAAGACATACATCAAATGTTCTCAAGTCCTTAAAGACTCAAACTGATAAGAAAACTTCAAGAGAAAACTCAATTCATCACAACAAGATATAGAGGGGAAAACTCCATATGATTCAATCTATATCAATAAATCTCGCGGTACATCAAGATCGTGTCATCTCAAGAACACGAGAGAGAGAGAGAAAGAGATCAAAGACATAGCTACTGGTACATACCCTCAGCCCCGAGGGTGAACTACTCCCTCCTCATCATGGAGACCGTCGGGATGATGTAGATGGCCTCCGGTGATGGTTTCCCCCTCCGGCAGGGTGCCGAAACAGGCTCCCGATTGGTTTTTCATGGTTCTGGAGGTTTGCGGCGGCGGAACTCCCGATCTAGGTTTCTTTCTAGGGGTTTAGTATTTATAGGAATTTTTGGCATCGGTCCCATGTCCAGAAGGTTGCCGAGGAAGTCACAAGCAAGGGGGATGCGCCCTGGGGGGTGCCCTTGTAGCTTGTGGATTCCTCGGCCTTCCTCTCCGGTGACTCTTCGCTCCAGTATTTTTTATATTTTCCAAAAATATTCTCCGTAAATTTCAGCTCATTCCGAGAACTTTTGTTTCTACACAAAAACAACACCACGGTAGTTCTGCTGAAAACAACGTTAGTCCGGGTTAGTTCTAATAAAATCGTACCAAAATCATATAAAATTATTGTAAACATGGCATGGATACTTCATAAATTATAGATACATTGGAGACATATCAGCTACCTACAAGATATTTAGACTATGATAGTATGGTAACACATGATTTTATTAGGAAGGATAATGATAGGAGGTTGCTTTACAACTTAGTATTTAGTCAAAGTACTTGTGAGATTATTACTCTGTCTGCTTCTTCTTTGTTCTATATTCATTCACCCAGGTACACTATCATACCCGAGGACATCTATAGATATTGGGGTCTGTCGCAACCCCCAGCACCTGAGCTGGCACCAGCTCTTGATCCGTATCAGGATCCAGTTTTTTAGTGGGAGCCACATGAGCTCGCCAACCAATGCAACCCTCAGGACCCTCCCGAGTATCTAGGAGATGGTTATTTCCAGCCATTGTCCTAGACCAACTTAGGCCAAAAGCCTACTCTTGGGGGAGTACGTATTTCTCACTGACATTACATTCATGTTCACACACACACACATCTTAGTAGTCGGCGCTCGTACTTTTTCATTGTACCATCCATGGTAGTTTATTTATTCTTTCCGCTTTATTCTTGTGTGCTTAAGTAACCTTGAGAAAATCCAAAAAACATAGTTCTAGCTTTAACTTCTAGTATGTTTAGTTGTAAAGGAAAACCCAAAAGGATTTCTCGTTCTTCTTTTGCTTGTTGGGAGCTTTCCCGTGTAAATAGTTTTTCTCGTTCTTGTTTTGAAATTTCTTTCTTTGGGTCATAAGGAGAAGACCACAATGAAAATGATGAGTGGTTCTCATATGCATTATTGTTTATCTATCAGAGAGCCCTTATTACCTTGCCTTCTCCCTTGAGTTATTGTTTGCAGATTCCAGCTTAGTCCAATGCACGTGCATTCTTATTATTATTCACACCATTCGGTTGTGCAAGTGGAAGGACATAATGATGATATATGATGAAGTGATTAAGATGGAGAAAAGCTGGTACGAACTCGACCTATTTTGTTTTTGTAAATATGATAGATCATCATTCTGGATTCAGCTCATTATGGATGAAACATGTTTGCAATGACAATTAGAGATTATAGTTACTCATGCCATGCTTAATTAGCTAAGAGTGTATAATGGTTTGCCTTGAGTGCCGACATGCATTTTAAAATAGTTGTGATGTAGTATGATAGGATGGTATCCTCCTTTGAATGATTCAGTGGCTAGACTTGGCACATGTTCACGCATGTAGTTGAAACAAAATCAACATAGCCTCCACGATATTTATGTTCATGGTGATTTATATCCTACTCATGCTTGAATTCAATGTTGGTTAATCTCAATGCATGATTATGAATGTTGTCGCTCTGTAGTTGGTCGCTTCCTCGTCTCTTGCTAGCCTTCACTTGTACTAAGCAGGAATACTACTTGTGCATCCACTTGTTTGAACCCAAAGTTGTTCCATCTGAGTCCACCATACCTACCTATATGCGGTACTTACCTGCCGTTCCAAGTAAATTTGCATGTGCCAAGCTCTAAACCTTCAAATAATTTTTTGTTTTGTATGCCTGAATTACTCATGTAGCGACCGGGGGAGGTCGGTATCTTCCATGCTAGGTGGGTTATTCTCATAATATGTGTTGATTCACTATCATTCACGAGAAAGTGGCTAGTATTCGGGATGCCCATTTCCATGCTCAAAAATAAAATAAAATATAATGAAACAAAACTCCCCCAGGATTGTTGTTTGTATGGACGGTACCTGTGGATTCGTCCAGCCGTGGAGTGTGTTCGATTGGTGGAGGGGGGTAAAAACTTTATCATTCTGTTTGGGAACCGCCTATAATGTATCTAGCATGGAAGATGGTGAAATCTCTTGGTTGTTATGTTGGCAATGAAAGCATACCGCTCAAAATTATTATTCATACCTGTTTCAAAAAGCTCGAGCTCTGGCACCTCTGCAAATCCATACTTCCCTCTGTGAAGGGGCCATCTACTTCACTTTACTGTTGAGTCATCCTCCTCTTATAAAAAGCACCGGTAACTAGACTAAACTTTTAATCATAGTACTTTGATAAATTAAGCGGGCGAGCAGCAGGAATCGAACGCGTATCTTCTCCTTGGCAAGCAGATGTTTTACCATTGAACTACGCTCACTACAGTATATATTTTATAACGTATATCCGCTTGGGTCGACCGTCTAAGAGAGAACCACCGTAATTTGTATGCTTTACTATTAATTGATATTGAGTGTGATTGTGACTGGATTTCTTTTACCATGAATTACAATTTCTAGTTGGTCCTTGTTCTTCAGGGGTGCTTTGCATTTATGTTGTGCGGTCTTAGAAAGGGCTAGCGAGATACCATTATATCATATTGTATCATGATTGTTTTTATAAAATTGGTTTCATCCGAGATTTATTATTATCGCTCACTAGTTTATTATGCCATTGATAGGAGTAAATGTGAGACCTAAATATTATTGTGAACGTGGTTAGTCTGTAATCTTTGGTGAAAATCTGAACATCAGTTAGATATATTTACAACAACAAGATCAAACAGAGTTTGCAAAAGTTTTTGTTTGTCACTTTCAGTTTGTCAACTGAATTGCTTGTATACAAGCAATGGGTTAAGCTTGGGGGAGTTGATACATTTCCATCGTATCTACTTTTCCAAACTCGTTTGCCCTTGTTTTGGACTCTAATTTGCATGATTTGAATGGAACTAACCCAGACTGACGTTGTTTTCAGTAGAATTACCTTGGTGTTATTTTTGTGCAGAAATAAAAGTTCTCGAATTGGCCTGAAACTTTATGGAGAATATTTTTGTAATTAACAAAAAATACTGGCGAAAGAATCAACCAGAGGGGGGCCACCCATTGCCACAAGCCAGGGGCGCGCGGGCCCCCTAAGTCGCACCCACGTGGCTTGTGCGCCCCCTGCAACTCCACCGACCTCAATTCGAACTCCATATAATCCTTTTCAGGGAGAAAAAATCAGAGAGAAGAGTTAATCGTGTTTCACGATACGGAGCTGCCGCCACCTCCTTTTCTTCCTCGGGAGGTCTGATCTGGAGTTCATTATGGGCTCCAGAGAGGGGAAATCGACGCCGTCATCATCACCAACCATCCTTCATCACCAATTTCATGATGCTCTTTGCCGTTCGTGAGTAATTCCATCGTAGGCTTGCTCGACAGTGATGGGTTGGATGAGATTTACCATGTAATCGAATTAGTTTTGTTAGGGTTTGATCCCTAGTATCCACTATGTTCTGACATTGATGTTACGATGACTTTGCTATGCTTAATGCTTGTCTCTAGGGCCCGAGTGCCATGATTTCATATCTGAACCTATTATGTTTTCATGAATATATATGTGTTCTTGATCCTATCTTGCAAGTTGTAGACACCAATTATGAGTTATGATCCGCATCCCCCAAGGTGACAAACTGGGATTCTTTCCGGTGATTACCGTAGTTTGAGGAGTTCATGTATTCACTAAGTGCTAATGCTTTGGTCCGCTTCTCTATTAAAAGGAGGCCTTAATATCCCTTAGTTTCCATTAGGACCCCGCTGCCACGGGTGGGTAGGACAAAAGATGTCATGCAAGTTCTTTTCCATAAGCACGTGTGACTATATATGGAATACATGCCTACATTACATTGATGAATTGGAGCTAGTTCTGTCTCACCCTATGTTATAACTGTTGCATGATGAATGCCATCCGACAAAATTCTCCATCACTGGTCCATTGCCTACGAGCTTTTCACATATTGATCCTTGCTAAGTAACTTCTCCGTTGCTACTGTTACAATCACTAAAAAACTGCTAGTGTCACTTTTGCCATCGTTACCGTTACTTCCATACTACTTGGCTACTAAATACTTTGCTGTAGATATTAAATCTTTCAGGTGTGGTTGAATTGACAACTCAGCTGCTAATACTCGAGAATATTCTTTGGCTCCCGTTGTGTCGAATCAATAAATTTGGGTTGAATACTCTACCCTCGAAAACTGTTGCGATCACCTATACTTGTGGGTTATCAACCAAGCTTTTGTTAACTCGCCTTTTAATCCTTGTGTGTAGGGATCATACTGCTTGTAGTTGGGGAATGTTGCATGGGAAACAAAAATTTCCTATGCACACACAAGATCTATCCATGGTGATGAGCATCTCGGGAGGTAGAGTGGATATACATACCCTCGAGAGGTTACGAAACGCGGTTAATGCAGTCTAACATCTTCGCGATCCAAATCACTAGTTGTCCCACGATCCGATCACGATCCGTCCCGCGATCCAATCACGAACTGTCCTGTGATCCAATCACGGTCCTTAAGATCTAGCACCGAACGGATGGCACCTCTGCGTTCAACACACGTGCAGCTCGATGACGATCTCCACCTTCTTAATCCAGCAAGAGGGGGCCGAGAAGTAGATGAGTTCTCCGGCAGCGCGACGACGCGACGGCGGTGATGGTGGAGCTGATCCAGCAGGGCTTCGCCAAGCACTACGGAATCAATCTAGAGGAGAAACATATCTAGAGGAAGAAGAGGGTAGCACGTGGCAATTAGGGTTAGGGGCTGCCCTCAAAATCCCTCAATATATATAGGAGGAAGGGGAGAGGAGTCAGCCTTGGCCCCTACTCCAAGTAGGTTTGGCCAAACCAAACGACGGAGGAATCCACCTACCACAAGGGAGGTGGAATCCTATTAGGACTCCTTCCTAATTTGGATTTCCCTTCCCCTTGGGGTTTTTCCTTTCCCACTCTTTCCTAGCAACATGGGCCTTGTAGGGATGGTTTGCCCAGCCCACTAAGGGCTGGTGCAACACCCCTCAGGCCCATGTGGCCTCCCGGTGTGAGTGGCCACTCCCGATGGCCCTCCGACACTCCTGGTACCCTACCGGAAATACCCGAAACATTTTCGGGGGCCAAAACGGGACTTACTATATATCAATCTTTACCGCCGGACCATTCCGGAGCTCCTCGTGATGTCCGGGATCTCATCCAGGACTCTGAACAACATTCAGTCACAAAAATACATAACTCAACTATACTAGAACGTCATCGAACCTTAAGTTTGCAGACCCTGCAGGTTCGAGAACTATGCAGACATGACCGAGACACCTCTACGGTCAATAACCAATAGTGGGACCTGGATGCCCATATTGGTTCCTACATATTCTATGAAGATCTTTATTGGTCGAACCTCTACGTCAATGATTCAGATAATCCCGTATGTTGTTCCCTTTGTTCTTCGGTATGTTACTTTCCCGAGATTCGATCGTCCGAATCTCTGTACCTAGTTCAATCTCGTTACTGGCAAGTCTCTTTACTCGTTCTGTAATACAAGATCCCATGGATAACTCTTTAGTCACATTGCTTTCAAGGCTTATAGTGATGTTGTATTACCGAGTGGGCCCAGAGATACCTCTCCGTCACACGGAGTAACAAATCCCAGTCTTGATCCACGCCGACCCAACAGACACCCTCGGAGATACCTATAGAGCACCTTTATAATCACCCAGTTACATTGCGATGTTTGATACACACAAGGTACTCCTCCGGTGTAAGTGATTTGCATGATCTCATGGTCGTAGGAATAGATATTTGACATTTAGAAAACTATATAAATAAACTAACACGATCATATGCTATGTTTATAGTTTGGGTCTTGTCCATCACATCCTTCTCCTAATGGTCTTATCCAGTTATAAAATGACATCTCATGTCCATGTCCAGGAAACCTTGACCAACTTTGATCAACGAGCTAGTCTACTAGAGGCATACTAGGGACATGATGTTGCCTATATACCCAGACATGTATTTAGTTTCCAATCAATACAATTATAGCATGGATAATACACGATTATCATGAACAAGGAAATATAATGATAACCAATTTATTATTGCCTCTAGGGCATATTTCCAACAGTCTCCCACTTGCACTAGAGTCAATTGTAACATCCCAAAATTTCATTTTGGAATGTTATGAAATATAGCTATGCATCATCATCACTTTGTTTGAATGTACTGAATTTGTTGAAGTGCTTCTTTTGAAATTCTGAAAGACCATTTCTATTTTCCCATGTATTTGTTTCACCTATTTGAAAACCTTTGGAAATGTTCAATGAAAGAGGGGAGTAACATGACACTCCACACCAGGGGCATCTTGGTGAAATATTTGAGCAATAAAACTAGGGAGTTATTTGAAAGTTTATCTCAAAAGGATTTAAAATCAATTAGGCATTTTTTGAAAATAAATTTTAAAAAGATATTCAATATGACAGAGGAAAAATGTTCCTTAAATAGCATTAATTCTACTGATCATTTTGATATATATATTTCCTATGTTTGGAAATGTTTTGATTGCATTAAAAGAGGTTTTACTGCTCTGGAAATAGAAAAGGAAAGTATTTAAACCAAACCGGGCCGGCCCACAGTCTTTAATTCCCGAAACTACTCCGGGTCGGCCACCGACGCGCTAACCACGCCCCCACCCTCACTGATGCGCGGGACCCACCATCCGACCGCGACGTCAGCACGGTCATCCCCTTCCCCACGCCCGACCACCGTCGCCGGAGATCCCTCTCCGCGGATCTCGCCCCCCGTGCCCTCCCCGACCACCGCACCGCCCCTATATAAATCCCCGCCTCTCCTCTCTTCGTGGATAATTTTGACCGCTGTCCAGTAATCCACTCCTGGATCACTCTTGTACCCCCTTATCAGACATGGGGCAAGACACACATCAAGTGTAGTACACAGCATGGCATACCAAATAGAGCCTATGGCTAGTGGCATAGGGGACAACCTTCGTCTTTTCTCTTTCTTCTGTCGTGGTCGAGGTTTGAGTCTGACTCAACTTCACACCTTACAAATCAGGCAAGAACTCCTTCTTGACTGATCTATTTTGAACTCTTTCAAAACTTGTCAATGTATGTTCTCATTTGAAAAATCTTATCAGGCGTCTTGATCTATCTCTATAGATCTCGATGCCCAACAATTAAGTAGCTTTATCCAGGTCTTCCTTTGAAAAAATCTTTTCAAACAACCGTTTATGCTTTCCAGAAATTCTACATTATTTCCGATCAACAATATGTCAACCACATATATTTATCAAAAATTCTATAGTGCTCCCACTCATTTTCTTGTAAATACAAGTTTCTCATCAACTTTGTACGAACACAAAAACATTGATCACATCATCAAAGCATATATTCCAACTCTGAGATGCTTGCTCCAACCCATAGAAGGATTGCTGGAGCTTGCACACCTTTTAGCATCCTTAGGAGTGACAAAACTTTTTGGTTGTATCACATAAAACCTTTCCTCACGGAAACCGTTAAGGAAACTATGCTTTGACATCCATCTACCAAATTTCATAACCGAAAAATGCAGCAATTGCTAACATAATTTCAAAGGACTTTTAGCATCGCTATGGGTGAGAAAGTCTCATCATAGTCAACTCCTTGAAATTGGTGGAAAATTCTTTGTGACAAGTTGAGCTTTATAAATGGTGACATTCACCATCAACATTTGTCTTCATCTTAAAGGTCCATTTTTACTCAATGACCTACCGTTCAACGGGTGAGTCTACCAAAGTCCATACTTGGTTTTCATACATGGACCCTTTCTCGGATTTCATGGCTCCTAGCCATTTGTTGGAATCCGGGCTCACCATCGCTTCTACATAGCCCGTAGGTTCATTGTTGTCCAACAACATGACATCTAAGACATGGTTGTCATACCACTCAAGAGCAGTACGCACCCTTGTCGAGCTATGAGGTTCGATAGCAACTTGCTCCGAAGCTTCATGATCATCATCATTAACTCCCACTTCAACTGATGTAGGCTCTACAGAATCATCTTTCTGCGTTGCGTTACTCTCTGGATGAAAATAAAGGTTCAACAACCTCATCAAGTTCTATCTTCCTCCCACTCAATTCTTTCGAGAGAAACTCTTTCTCGACAAAGGACCCATTTTTAGCAACAAACACTTTTGCCCTCGAATTTGAGATAGAAGGTATACCCAACTGTTACCTTAGGGTATCCTATGAAGATGCACCTTTCCACTTTGGGTTCGAGCTCATCAGATATAAGCGTCGCATTCCCAAACTTTGAGAAATGACATCTTAAGTTGCTACCAAACCATAATTCATACGGTGTCATCTCAGTGGATTTAGATGGTGTCCTATTTCAAGTGAATGTAGTTGTATCTAATGCATAACCTCAAAACAATATTGCCAAAATGATAAGAGACATCATAGTATGCACCATATCCAATAGTGCACGACTACGACATTCGGACACAGCATCACTCTATGGTGTTCCAGGTGGCGTGAGTTGTGAAACAACTTCCACATCATATCGTAGACATTTTTATCTTCTTGTCACGATGATCTCAAACTTCACTCTGAATTTACTTGTTTTCAAACATTTCAGACTTGTGTTGGTGGTGGAGCTAATCCGGCAGGGCTTCGCCAAGCACTACGGAACCAATCTAGACGAGAAACATATCTAGAGGAAGAAGAGGGCAGCACGTGGCAATTAGGGTTAGGGGATGCCCTCAACATCCCTTAATATATATAGGAGGAAGGGGAGAGGATGCAGCCTTGTCCACTACTCCAAGTAGGTTCGGCCGAACCAAACAAGGGAGGAATCCACCTCCCACAAGGGAGGTGGAATCCTATTAGGACTCCTTCCTAATTTGGATTTTCCTTCCCCTTGCGGTTTTTCCTTTCCCACTCTTTCCTAGATGCATGGGCCTTGTATGTATGGTTTTCCCAGCCAACTAAGGGCTGATGCAACACCCCTTAGGCCCATGTGTCCTCCCGGCGTGGGTGGCCCCTCCCGATGGCCCTCCGGCACTCCCGGTACACTACCGGAAATACCCAAAACATTTCCGGTGGCCAAAATGGGACTTCCTATATATCAATCTTTACACCCGGACCATTCCAGAGCTCCTCATGACATCCGAGATCTCATCCAGGACTCCGAACAACCTTCGGTCACCAACATACATAACTCAACTATACCAAAACGTCACCTAACCTTAAGTGTCCAGACCCTACGGGTTCGAGAACTATGCAGACATGATCGAGACACCTCTACGGTCAATAACCAATAGCGGGACCTGGATGCCCATACTGGTTCCTACATATTCTATGAATGTCTTTATCGGTCGAACCTCTATGTCAAGGATTCAGATAATCCTGTATGATGTTCCCTTTGTTCTTCGGTATGTTACTTGCCAGAGATTCGAACGTCGGTATCTCTATACCTAGTTCGATCTAGTTAACGGCAATTCACTTTACTCGTTCCGTAATACAAGATCATGTGGCTAACTCTTTAGTCACATTGCTTGCAAGGCCTATAGTGATGTTGTATTACCGAGTGGGCCCTGAGATACCTCTCCGTCACACGGAGTAAAATATCCCATTCTTGATCCATGCCAACCTAACAGACACCCTCGGAGATACCTGTAGAGCAGCTTTATAATCACCCAGTTATGTTGTGACGTTTGATACACACAAGGTACTCCTCCGGTATCAGTGAGTTGCATGATCTCATGGTCATAGGAACAGATACTTGACATGCAAAAAACTATAGCAATAAACTAACCCGATCATATGCTATGTTTATAGTTTGGGTCTTGTCCATCACATCATTCTCCTAATGATGTGATGCCATTATCAAATGACATCACATGTCCATGGCCAGGAAACCTTGACCATCTTTGATCAATGAGCTAGTCTACTAGAGGCATAATAGGGACACGGTGTTGTCTATATACCCACACATGTATTTAGTTTCCAATCAATAAAATTATAGCATGGATAATAAATGATTATCATGAACAAGGAAATATAATAATAACCAATTTATTATTGCCTCTAGGACATATTTCCAACACTTGTGTCCTCAATTTGTTGTCTTGGCTGATCTTTGATTAATATGTTGCTTGAACCAATATGGGCGGGTTACTCTAACCCGGTCCTTGAGATCTTTCCATAATGTTTGTTTGCATAATCATGTAGCTTGAACTGTCCAAGATAGGATCATAGTTTAACAACCCGGGCACTCTTTTATAAGCCGGTAATAAGAATAGTATTATACATGAAAAGGTGTAGCACATGATGATAATAATAATAAGTAAAATTATAATTGGCTGGCTCAGTGAGACTCGGTAAGGAGACTGGCTTTATAGGCTCAAGTCTTGCTTCAATGAAGAGGGTATGATAACCCATTGTTTATCCTAGCTTTCTGTATGAGGGCTCTCTCATGACTCAAGCCAATGTTTTAACCTTGAAAATTTTAGGGTCCATAAAGGATTGACTTATCAAGAGTACATGGGGTCACCTGATTGGAGTCGCATCAAGCATAGAGGCTGGTTTAACCATATTGTGGCGTATTTATTTTTCCGGGTCAAGAGGGTGAGAAAGCTAAAATCGATGAGTTGGAAGCCCCTAAGTGACCTATGTTTCAAACAATAAAGACTCGTTCTCAATTTATAGGTTGAAACGACAGAGACCCCGAGTTTCGGGGGTGTCGGCTTGATTATATTTGAACATATAGAAGTATGTACAGAAATTGGGGGAAGTACAAAAGTGATGAGCTGGTGGCTCTAAGTATAGTAAGGCCGTAGTTGAGCAATGTTCCAAGGCTGGGTCGACTCTTCTTCAGAGGTATATGATCCTGGTCGCAGGTCGATCAGATATTATGAACCATTGTTGAGGTTTTTGCTGGTCACGAAAGGGCCTTCCCATGGTGGTGTAATTTTATGCATTCCCGTTTGATCTTGAATCAAACGGAGTACTAAGTTTCCCTTTTGAAAGGAGCGACTTTTAACTCTACAATTATGATAGTGACGTAGGTCTTGTTCATATAGAGCTGATATGGCTGTTGGTAAGTCACGCTCTTCCCCCAAGGCATCCAAGGAACCTTGACGTGCTTGTTCATTGTCTGCCTCAACATAAGCGGTGACTCGAGGAGAGTCATGACGAATATCACTCGACAACATCGCCTGAACACCATAAACTACAAAGAAAGGCATGTAACCAGTGTGTCTTTTTGGAGTTGTTTTAATAATCCAAAGTACTAAGGGGAGTTCCTGAACCCAACAGCCTGGGGTACACTATAGTGGAACCATGAGCCGGGGTTTCATCCCTCTCAAAATCTCTTGATTAGCTCACTTAGGTTGTCCATTGGATTGTGGATGCGCTACAGTTGCTAAGTCAAGCCGAATATGCTCTTTCTAACAAAACCGCTCCATAAATCCTTTGGATAAATTGGTGCTATTGTTAGCAATAATACTATGAGGATATCCAAATGGTAAATCAAGTCCTTCAAAAACTTGACTGTTCTCTCCGCATGACAGCTGCTAACAGGTTCTGCTTCAACCCATTTGGTGAATTTATCAACCACCACCAACAGGTGAGTTTTTTTTATCAAAAGACATCTTGAACGGGCCAACCATATCAAGCCCCCAGACTGCAAACGACCATGTAATTGGAATCATGCACAACTCTTGAGCCGGCACATGGGCTTATCAGGCAAACTTTTTACATCCGTCGCACTTGTGCACAATGTCTTTTGTGTCTACATGAACTATCGGCCAATAAAATCCATGGCGAAAAGCTTTGGCTATCAAAGATCTTGAGCTGGTGTGGTGTCCATAGTTGGCAGCATGAATTTCATTAAGATTTTCCCGCCCTTCCTCAGGAGAAACACGATTTCGAAACCACCGGTGCTACTCCATCTATGTAACTCCCGCGTGACAATAGTCATAAACTTGGATCGCTGAATTATCTGCCGAGCGTTTCCTCCGCTCGGGTCAAATAAGCCAAATACGGAACTATCCAATCAGGGAGAGCATGGAGAGCCACTACCAAGTGCGATTTTGGGTTAGGAATATCTATATCCTCCTCAGACGACAACTTAAATGAAGGATTGTGAAGGACGTCTAAAAAGACGTTGGGAGTAACCGGCTTCCGTTGAGAGCCGAGTCGTGACAGGGCGTCCGCCGCCTTGCTGAGTTGATGGTCGATATGGTCAACTTGATAGCCTTGAAAATGACCCGCCACGTCCGAGACTGCCCGTCGATAAGCCGCCATCAAAGGGTCTTTAGATTCCCAAGTCCCTGAAACTTGTTGAGCCACTAAGTTTGAGTTGCCCAAACACCTGACCCAACTAAGGTTCATCTCCTTAGCTATTCCGAGCCCATGCAGGAGGGCCTTGTACTTAGCTGCATTGTTAGTACAATAAAATATGAGTCGTAAAACATAACAAAATTTGTTACCTCGCGGAGAAGATAGAACAACTCTAGCCCCCGAGCCCTCCAATTGCCTAGATCTATCAAAGTGTATACTCTAGTATGTCTTATCTAGCCTATCTTCTAGAATCTGTAATTCCGTCCAATCATTGATGAGATCGACGAGTGATTGAGATTTGATGGGCGTACAAGGCATGTACTTCACATGGTGAGGCCCAAGCTCAATTGCCCACTTGGCGACCCAACCAGTGGACTCTCGATTTCGTATGATGTCCCCAAGGGGTGCTGAGCTGACCACAACAACTAGATGTTCCTGAAAATAATGCTTCAGCTTCCGGCTTGCCATAAAGACTCCAAAGACCAGCTTCTGCCAATGTGGATCTCGTTGCTTGGATAAGGTCAAAACTGTTGGGGAACGTTGCATGGGAAACAAAAACTTTCCTACGCACACGCAAGATCTATCCATGGTGATGAGCATCTATGAGAGGGAGAGTGGATCTACATACCCTTGTAGATCGCTAACCGGGAAGCGTTAAGAAACGTGGTTGGTGTAGTCGAACGTCTTCACGATCCAAATTGCCGAGTGTCCCGCGATCTAATCACAATCTGTCCCGCGATCCAATCACGATCCGTCCCGCGAACTCATCATGATCCGTCCCGCGATATCATCACGATCCGTCCCGCGAACTCATCACGATCCGTCCCGCGAACTCATCACGATCCGTCCCACGAACTCATCACGATCCGGCTCGCGATCTTGATCACGGTCCTTCCGATCTAGCGCCGAACGGACGGCACCTCGCGTTCAGCACTCGTACAGCTTGATGACGATCTCCACCTTCTTGATGCAGCAAGAGGGAGCGGAGAGGTGATGGCACTGCGGCGATGGTGGTGGAGCTATTCCGGCAGGGCTTCGTCTAAGCACTGCAGAAAACCGATCTAGAGGAGAAGCTATGCACTAGAGGAACGGGTGGCACGTGGCTGAAAATCTTGTGCCAAAACCCTAAAATCCTCTACTATATATAGGAGGAGAGGAGGAGGAGTCTTGGATGCCCAAAAGGCAGCCCTTGGGTCGTCCAAACCAAGGAGGGAGGAGTCCTCCTCCTTAACTCCTAGTAGGATTAGGACTCCTTCCTTATTTGGCCCTTTTTTGCCTTTTTCCACCTTTTTCCGTTTGGGCTTTTCTTCCCAGCCGCATGGGCCTTGTGTGGGACTTCCACCAGCCCACAAAGGGCTGGTATTCACCTTCCCACAGCCCATGTAGCCTCTTGGGTCGAAATACCCCTCCCGATGGTCCCCTGGTACACTACCGGCACTCCCGGTACACTACCGATGAGCCCAAAACTTTTTCGGCGACCAAAATAGGACTTTCTATATATCAATCTTTACCTCTGGACCATTCTGAAGCTCCTCTTGACGTCCGGGATATCATCCGGGACTCCGAACAACCTTCTGTCACCACCATGCATAACTCTATACTACCGAAACTTCACCAAACCTTAAGTGTGCAGACCCTGCGGGTTCGAGAACTATGTAGACATGAGCGAGACACCTCTACGGTCAATAACCAATAGCGGGACCTGGATGCCCATATTGGTTCCTACATATTCTACGAAGATCTTTATCGGTTGAACCTCTATGTCAAGGATTCAGTTAATCCTGTATGATGTTCCCTTTGTTCTTCGGTATGTTACTTGCCCGAGATTCGATCGTTGGTACCTGTATACCTAGTTCAACCTCGTTATCAGCAAGTCTCTTTACTCGTTCTGTAATACAAGATCCCGTGGCTAACACTTAGCCACATTGCTTGCAAGGCTTTATTGTGATGTTGTATTACCGAGTGGGCCCTGAGATACCTCTCCGTCACACGGAGTAACAAATCCCAGTCTTGATCCATGCCAACTCAACAGACACCCTCAGAGATACCTGTAATGCACCTTTATAGTCACCCAGTTATGTTGCGACGTTTGATACACACAAGGCAATCCTCCGGTGTCTGTGAGTTGCATGATCTCATGGTCACAGGAACATATACTTGACATGCAGAAAACAGTAGCAATAAACTGACACGATCATATCCTATGTTTGTAGTTTGGGTCTTGTCCATCACACCATTCTCCTAATGATGTGATCCCGTTATCAAATGACATCTCATGTCCATGGCTAGGAAACCTTAACCATCTTTGATCAACGAGCTAGTCTATTAGAGGCATACTAGGGACATGGTTTTGTCTACGTATCCACACATGCATCTAAGTCTCCGATCAATACAATTACAGGATGGATAATAAACGATTATCATGAACAAGGAAATATGATAATAACTAATTTATTATTGCTTGTAGGGCATATTTCCAACAAAAACTTCACTAATGAAATAAACTGGCCGCTAAACCGGATACTCCTTCCCTGCCTCATTTTGTTCAATGACAACCCCAACACTTGCCGCGTTTGAATTAGCAGCAATGTACAGGAGCATGTGCTCTTTATTAGTCGGGGCGGCTAAAACAGGCTGCTCCTCTAGCTGCTTCTTGAGAGCTTCAAAGTCTTCGTTAGCCGCATCAGTCCAAACAAAACTGTCTGTTTTCCTCAACAACTGGTAGAGAGGGATGGCCTTCTCTTCGAGGCGGCTTATAAACCGGCTCAATGCCCCAATGCAGTTAGCCATGCCCTGGACCTGGTTTATGTTAGCCGGCTTACCTAATGAGGTAACTGCTTTGATCTTGTTTGGGTTAGCTTCAATGCCTCGTTCAGAAACCAGGAATCCCAATAGTTTGCCAGCAGGAACTTCAAAGACACACTTTGCCAGGTTAAGTTTCATCTGGTATAATCGAAGATTATCAAACGTCTCCTTGAGGTCATCCAAGAGCGTCTCCTTCTTCTGAGATTTCACCACGATATCATCGACATAAGCATGAACATTGCGCCCAATCTATGGGTGAAGGCAATTCTGAACACATCGTTGGTAAGTTGCCCCAGCGCTCTTAAGTCCAAAGGGCATAGAACATAGCATAAAGCCCCAAAGGGGGTTATGAAAGCCGTCTTCTCTTGATCCTCCTTAGCCATCTTGATCTGATTGTAACCAGAGTATGCATCCAAGAAGCACAAGCGCTCGCAACCTGCCATAGAATCAATGATCTAATCGATACGGGTAAGAGCAAAAGGATCTTTGGGACAAACCCTATTGAGATCCGTGTAGTCAACACACATACGCCAGGTCTCGTTCTTTTTCAAAACAAGCACCGGATTAGCTAGCCACTCAGGGTGAAAAACTTCAATGATAAACCCGACAGCTAGGAGTCGGGCTACTTCTTCTCCAATAGCTTTGTGCCTCTCCTCGTTAAAACGACGAAGGTATTGTCGTACTGGTTTCATCTTAGGATCCACATTGAGGTGGTGCTCAGCGAGTTCTCTCAGTACTCCAGGCATGCCAGAAGGTTTCCATGCAAAGATGTCCCGATTATCACGGTTGAACTTGATGAGTGTGCTTTCCTATTTGGGATCCAAGCCGGTTCCAATGGTGAACTGCTTGGATGAGTCACCCTCTATGAAGTCAATCTGTTTGATGTCTTCAGTCGGCTTGAATTTGAGCGGCAACTCGGACTCAATGGTTGGTTTCTTAAGGGGACTCGTATCAGTCGGGTCAACATTGGTTGTATAGAAATTTAGCTCCTCAGCAGCGCAAGCCGACTCAGCGTAGGCCCCATCTCCTTCCTCACACTCCTAAGTGATCTCCCTGCTGCCTCCCACAGTCATAGTACCTTTAGGACCCAACATCTTAAGCTTGAGGTAGATATAACAAGGGTGATCCATGAAACGAGCGTAAGTCGGACTTCTGAAGTGAGTGTGGTAAGGGCTCTTTATTTTTACCACTTCAAAAGTTAGAGGCTCGCACCTATAATTATACTCATCACCAAAAGCAACATTGATTTTAATCCGCCCAATTGGATATGCCGACTTTCCAGGAACAACGCCATGAAAATCTGTGGTTGAAGTTTGCAGACTGCTATCTAGGAGGTTCATCCGTCGAAAGGTATCGTAATACAAGATGTTAATGTTGCTACCTCCATCCATCAAGACCTTTGTGAGGGTATAACCACCCACCTGAGGTGCTACCACCAAGGCTAGATCTATTGGGATTGTTAACCTGGGAGGGGTGATCCTCTCTGCTCCACTTGATTGGCTGGTTAGACCAATTGAGGTATCTGGGAACCGCCGACTCAACCATGCTGATGGCCCTCTTCTTGAGTTTCCTATCTTGTTTGCAATTATTAGAAGTAAAAACATGGTGTTGTCTAGTACTTTGCTGCTTAGGATCCCTAGGTGAGCTGGCATGCGACCCGTCAAGGCCAGGTTGACCCGGACATCTTCCACCATTACCTCCTTGGCGGGTTTGGAAAGCTTGTTGACAAAACTCTTCCTCGTAGTTTCGTGGCTTACTCCTATGATAAGTCCCTCCAGGATGATTGCTTCGGCACCAGTCTTTAGCCCCTGCCACCAATGGATCTTGAGCCGGCGCGGCTCCCACCATGCGGGTGGTGACCCGCCGTGGCGGCTCAACTGTTTCCTGAGTAGCTTCCGCTTCCTAAAAGCCCCCAAGCTTCTCTTATTTGAGAGGACAAATTGACTTGGCGTTTCCTACCAAGACGTGGCATCGGTCGGCTTGACACTAGCCAGGTTGGGCGTGCCAAGACGGCTCGATGATGTTGGTGCAGATGTCCGGCTCGGGTACTAATGTGCCGATCTTGCCGATAAAGATGTGGATCTTGCCGAAGGGGGCCCGGTACACAAACTCGATCGAATTAGCCTTGAGACCCCAGCTTGAATTGTCGATGTAGATCTTGACACGATGGTTCTTGGTCATCATACCAGCCACATAGCTCTCGAACCGTAGAAGAGCTCCCTCCGAGAACTCAACTCCACCGCCCGAAGGCCCGACGGTGGGCGCCAACTGTTCTGGTTTTTGTCACGGAAGATGTCCTCATAGGGGAACTTAAGTGTGAGGTCATCGTCATTGTGTGGCGACTCGAAGGGGTTGATCGGGAACGAGAGACAAATTTACCCAGGTTCGGCCCCTCCAATGGAGCTAAAAGTCTATGTCCTGGGTTTGTGTCTATATTGATGATGATCTCGATTACTAGGGTGCGGGATCGCTAACCTAGCTTTTGAGGCTTTCTAACTTGCCTTTATTGTCCTTAGGGGCTCTCCTTTATATACAGGTTAAGGCCTTGGTTTTACAAGAATCTGGGCCATGTTATGACTCGTGACCTATTACATCTCTAACTTGTCTTGTCTCTCAAGCAAGGAGAGTTCTTGGCGTCTTCTACCTTTTGGATCTTGAGTCGCCATCTTCATGTCTTGGGCCGCCTAGTGACTTACTAAATGAACCGCCTTACTTGCCTTATTGATAACACCATGGCCCATTTTGAGTATGTTTCTTAAGACGCCAGTACACCGACCCGACCCAATAGGCGGGTTATACCAGTGGTTATATCCCCGACAAAAACCATTCGGAGATTTGTTGCACTTTAAGTTTTCACCGTGGAGAGTCCGAGACCGAGATGACACCAGAGGTGAAGGGGCTCCACAATGGCTCCTTCAAGGAGGAAACGACGTCCTAGGACGCCGGCGTCATTGGCTTCGCCCGAGGTCGAGCAAGTTTTTTCATCCAAAGCTCACCAAACCCATCGCCAACACATACAACCTCCCAATCATCATTAGTATCACCACCAACTCAGCCAGCAACACCATCATGACCACACATGCCACCATGGCTGCCCCATTCCCACCTCCAAGTGCGACGCCACCCATCGCCGTCCTCCGTGCCCGTAGTTGCGGGAGAACCCGTAGCCCATCCTACGCGCAACCCACAGGACCATCACACTAGGGAGAGCGCGCCCATATGGAATAGATCCAGATCCTGATGGATTTGGACACCCAAACAAACTACCATGCTACTATGCCGCCAGCAGTCGACGCCGACCCATTCCATGTTGCAGCCGCACGGACCAGGGGTGACGGTTTCCCCTCTCTGGCAGGGTAATGGAACGCCTCCAGATTGGTTTTTTGTCCAAATAGATAGTTGCCCCAGCAGAATAGAAACTCTCTCTATATTTCTGGGGTTTCTGAGATTTATAGGATTTTTCAGCGTTGGAATCAAGCACAACGAAGCCATGTGGACCCCACCACATACCAGGGTGCATCCTAGGGGGCGCCCTGATGGCTTGTGGCCCACAGGTGGCTCCCCTCCGGTGGTTCTTTTCTCTAATATTGCTCATTTTCTCTAGAAAAATCATCAAAAAGTTTCGGGCGATTTCGAGAACTTTCATTTTCTACACAAAAACAACACCATGACAATTCTGGTAAAAACGTCACTCGGTTAGTTCTAAATAAATCATGTAAAGTGCATTAAAACCATATAAAAGTATTGTAAACATAGGAAAGCATGGCATGAATACTGCATAAATTATCTATACGTTGGAGATGTATCACTACTAAGGATAAAACAATGGGGTTTATTCATATTGCTTGAGTTTACTTGGTCTACATCATGTCATCGTTCTCCAAGCATTACTCTATTTTACTTAATACTCTAGATGCCTGATGGATAGCAAACGATGAGTGGAGTAATAGTAATAGGTGCAGGAAGGAGTCGGCCTATTTGCTTATGGACGTGGTGCCTATACATACATGATCATTTCCGTGAAAATCACATAACTATACACTTTTTTATCAATTGCCCAACAATAATTTGTTTACCCATTGTATGCTATTTTTATGAGAGATGCCATTAGAGAAAACTATGGCCCCCATTTCTATTCACTTATATATTTACAAATGCTACTATTAACTTGATGTCATTTATTTGATTTTATTTTATTTTTCAATTTATAATTATCTACACAACTCACTTGCTTGTAAATAACGAGACCAAGGGGATTGACAATCCTCTTGTAGGCATTGTGTGCAGGTTGTTTGCTCTTTTGTGTGCAGCCGCTAAAGACGTTTGAGGATTGATATTCCTATTGGTTCGATAAACTTTGGTTTCATGACTGTGGGAAATACTTACCCACATTGTGTTGCGATAACCTGTTCCTCTTCATGGAAAACCCAACACAGATCACAAGTATCAGGAATGATTTGTGGCATTGTTGCCTGGGAATATCATCATCAACTATCAAGTAACTTCACACAAATTACCATTCACTTGTTCTTCTTTCTATTTGTTGTTATATTTAGTTTGTTTCATAAAAATGAAAAATACAAAATAGTTATCTTTGCTAGTTACTAGTTTACCTCTTTGATTGCTTTACTTGCTAGTTTACTTGTCTTGCCCGTTGCTTTGCTTGTTCAGTCACCATGTCTCAAGATACTACTAAGTTGCGCGACTTCTCAAATATTAATAATAATGATTTTATTAGTACTCCTATACCACCCGGCACTAGTGTGGAGATTTTTCATATTAATGTTGCATTGCTAAATATTGTCATGAAATATCAATTTTCGGGAAGTCCTAATGAGAATCCCGCGTCACATCTTAATACCTTTGTTGAATTATGTGATATGCAAAATAAAAAAGGATATGGATAATGATATTGTGAAATTAAAATTATTTCCTTTTTCACTAAGATATAAAGCTAAAGATTGGCTTTCATCTCTACCTCGTAATAGTATTGGAATATGTGATAAGTATAAAGATGTTTTCACTTCAAGTATTTTCCTCCTGGTAAGATCATCTCCCTTGGAAATTGAATAATGAATTGTAAACAACATTATCAAGAACATGTTGCACAAGCTTGGGAGATAATGAAATTGATTATAAGAAATTGCCCTACTCATGGTTTAAACTTGTGGATGATTATCCAAAACTTCTATGTTGGACTAAACTTTGTGTCTAGAAATCTTCTAGATTCTGTCGCAGGTGGTACCTTTATGGATGTGACCTTAGGGGTGGCTAGAAAACTTCTGTACAACATTATGACAAATTATTCTCGATGGCATACTGAAATAGCTCCAACTGGTACGAAGGTAAATTATGTGGAAAAATCGCTACTTTGAGTGAAAAAAGTGGATGCTCTTATGAATATGGTTGCTAGTAAAATACTCATGTTGATCCCAATTATATAACTTTGTCTACTTTTATTGAGCAAAATAATGATTCTACTGATGTGAACTTTATCTCGCAAAATAATTTCAATAACAGTGCTTATAGAGGAAATTTCAATTCTAGACCGTATCCCGATAATTCCTCTAACAACTATGGAAATTCTTATGGTAATCCCTATGGAAATTCTTCAACAAATTCTAATAGGATACCATCCGATCTTGAGAACACAATTAAGGAATTTATTGATTCTCAAAAGGTATTCGATGCTACAGCATAAGAAACGTGGCATGTGATTGATGCTTTGGCTTAAAACGTGGATACAATTACTCTTGATGTAGAAACTCTTAAAAGTAAAACTTTTGCCACCTAAGCACGATTTTAATGAGACTCTTAAATCTATTCAAATATCTATTAATGAAAGTAAGGAGAGGACCGCTTAGTTGAAAGATAAGCGGTAATCCTATATACCTAAGAGATTCATCCCCACTACCTTATTTATCTTCACATGCAGCCCATCCACCTCAGCACTTCGGCCACATCAGCAATGTTCACCCTTGCATGATGCCACGTCATCTGTTCCATACCATTTTTTTCCGTGAAGCAATTTTCTTTCTTTCATGTGTAGCCAAAAAAAACTGGCCGGCGGTCACCGAAGGGAAGCAATCGCTTCCACTTCCGCCTTCCTAATTATAACTGACGAGTGAATATTTCCCATAGATCATGGTTACACCCAAACCATAAATATCCACCACCAGTCGCATATCGCATGTGCCCATTGGGGCCTGCCATCTTCAACTCTCGAACTCCTCAAAAACA
The DNA here is from genome assembly GCA_022496015.1 of Hordeum marinum. Classification (NCBI taxonomy): domain Eukaryota; kingdom Viridiplantae; phylum Streptophyta; class Magnoliopsida; order Poales; family Poaceae; genus Hordeum; species Hordeum marinum. The sequence continues at coordinate 94,230,944 of CM039675.1, forward strand.
TCTCCAACTCTCAATCCCTTTATCTTCATCTCTATGCATCTTCCCTGGTCATGCCGCTGGTTAACTCATGGTGCAACGTGCCTCCGCCCTCACCTCTTACCGCACATGTGCCTTGCCGTGGAATCCTAAGCACGCAGTCGTGCCCTGTCTAGAGATGACATTGGTCGTGTCATGAACCATGCTCGTTTGTGCTTCTATCGGACTGTGTGTCCATGCTTCCTCGATCAAGGTCCATGCTTCAAGGTAGAACATCTGTGATGTTCTCTCATGCAGATCTCGGTGAAGCCAACCTCTCATCCTGTCCTTCCTCAATACATGTGACTAAATATTATCCATCCGTCTGATGTCGAGGCATCCTTGCGGCCATGGCCTGATTTAAGTCATACAGAGTGATGCTGGGCGGGGAGGTATCCAAATGTGCAGACAAATTGATGATTGGTCAAAAGAGAGGTGATTAGATTTGTGCCATCATTCTACTTCACAATGATTAATTGATGGTATTGTAGTAAGACTATAGGTTTTCCATAGCCTTTGTACATGTTTTTCTTGGTTCACAACTTCAGATATGTTTCATCAGTTCAATTTCTACCATTAGTCTTATGGGCTAGCTACTTTCGTAACTTAATACAGTACGTAAACTTTTGTATCTGACATGGATGATTTGCATGTATGAATTTGATTGCCACGGACCTTTCAATGAACTCGAGGTAGCTACTTCTTCTTTCTCACTTTCATTCATTGTCATAATTGCTACCTCGCCTCAAATGTATTGGTTCTCAGTTATTTGACCCTTCCGTGCAACAAATTATATTGGATTCATTGCAGCATCATAGGTACACCCGCACATAATCATGTGTAAGGAAATTATGTTCTAGTTTAAATCCTAATTGCCCCTTATATTTTTTTTGAAGACCAAAGTTATAGTGGTTGGCAGATAAATCAACCTTGCCAGATGTCGGGTCATGGTGATGGTGAGGTCTCCCTTCATGTTCATCTTATGCATCACATATGATTGTCGGGTTAGTATGATGTTTTATGCTTCTCCTTCTCGCTGCGAGCTTACAACCTTCTAATCTTAATATCATTCCATTGCATAAACACGTTACCTCATGATCAGGCTTTTTTAGGAACGGAACTAAGCATTACAAAACGCAAAAGCATGCATAGTTGTGCATCAAAGAAAGGCAAACGAAAAAAATCAGAGGTGCCTAGGTTAGGTATACTATCATGAATGACAACCTAAAACAAATAGGAGTACACACAAAATTGTTTAGGTGAGAAAACTCAAGAGTGAGTCTCATGCTTCAGATCAAGATTGAACTCGCATTTTATCTTTTTAGCACAAGCTATATTTTTGTATGGAAGGCACAACAATAGTTGCTATCGTTGTTTCAGGTTTGGCAAAGGGATGAGATGTCTCCAACTGTCTCTACTTTAGGGTTTTTTCTCGATCACCTAGATTATAAGTTGTTAAGGTAAGGAACTAAACGAAAATTTTAAATACACACATCATTTGTATTTTCATCATGTTTTCTCTAGATGATTTAAACAATATTTCTTAAAAAAATCTTTGTTAACATCATATAATATGTTTCATGAAACTTTCATGTTTTTAAACATCGCATATTTATTAGCGATTCCCGCAGCAACGCGCGTGGTATCATCTAGTTCTTAGAAAAATCTCTTCCCCCCGGTTTTTACCGGAATCACGATGAAGATCTAAAATGATTATATTTCTCTTGTTGAGTCTTTGTTTACTCCTATGAATATAAATGATAATGGGACTGGAGATGAGTCAACTCTAGTTGAGAAGCGACCCGTTTGTTTGGAGGGTGATGATTTTGATGCTAAAACTGAAAAAGATGGGTTTGGAGGGGTCAAAACTTTAACTAGTGATGTGACCACTATTTTGGATTATAAGGACTTTAATTGTGATAATTTATATTTAGTAGAATTTATTTCCTTGTTGCAAACCATTATTAGCTCACCCAATGCTTATGAACAAAACAAAGCTTTTACCGAACATATAGTAGAAGCTATGATAAAAGCTTATGATGAGAAACTTGAGCTTGAAGTTTCTATTCCTAGAAAATTGCATGATGAGTGGGAACCTACTATAAAAATAAAGATAAATAAATATGAATGTAATGCTTTGTGTGACCTTGGTGCTAGTGTCTCAACTATACCTAAATCTTTATATGATGTGCTTGGTCTCACTAATATGGAAGATTGTTCCCTCAACTTGCATCTTGCGGATTCTACCATTAAGAAATCTTTAGGTAGAATTAATGATGTGCTTATAATTGCAAATAAAAATTATGTTCCTGTAGACTTCATTGTGCTTGATATTTATTGCAATCCTTCTTGTCCCATAATACTTGGAAGGCCCTTCTTAGGAACTGTAGGTGCAATTATTGACATGAAAGAGGGAGAGATAAGGTTCCAGTTCCCATTAAAGAAAGGAATGGAACACTTCCCTAGGAATAGCATTAAATCACCTTATGAATCAATCACGAGATCCACTTATGGGAGGAGTGTCAAAGATGACAACACTTGGATGCATTATGCCTAGCTAGGGGCATAAAACAATATCGCTTGTTGGGGGGCAACCCATTAGTTATCTTTTATTTTTGTTTTTTTACATTTTGTTAATTTGTGATAACATGATTATTTCCTATGTAATTAAAGTGTTTTTATGTTTTAATTCGTGTTTGTACCAAGTAAAGCCTTTGGGATGACTCACACGATGAGTAGAAAGGATGCTGAAACAAAACAATTTTTTTAACTCCAGTACAGGAATTTGCATTTTTACTGGAGAGTGATAATGATTTGAATTTTTTATGCAGTATTGATAAAAAAAATTATAGGTTTTACTAATTTAAAAAAATAGAGTTGCATAAGTATAGGTTCTCTACAGATTGTTACAAATTGTTCCGTTTTAGACAGGTTCTATTTTTTGCTTGCATAATTTGCTTGTTTTGGTTATGCTATGGATTGTATCAGGGGGTGGACAAGTTAGAATACAATACATATTGTAAAAAAGTTAAATAATAATCAATTTATAACAGCACCTAAAGTATTCAATATGTTGCTTATACTAACGGATCTAACGAAGTTTTGTTGAGTTTTTTGTGATTGAAGTTTTCAAGTTTTGGGTGTTATCACGATGGACCACGGAATAACGAGTAGCAAGAGCCTAAGCTTGGGGATGCCCAAGGTACCCCAAGGTAATATTCTAAGGAAGGCTCAAGCGTCTAAGATTGGGGATGCCCCGGAAGGCATCCCCTCTTTCGTCTCAATCCATCGGTATGTCACTTGGAGCTACATTTTTATTCATCAAATGGTATGAGTTTTGCTTGGAGTGTCATCTGTTTTTGTTTGCTTTTAGTTTAAATTTTCCACAATCATCGTTTACTGCACACACCTATTTGAGGGAGATACACCTTCATCATAATTTGTTAGAATACTCTATGTGCTTCACTTATATTTTTTGAGCATAGCAGTTGCTCTAATACTTCACTTATATCTTTTTGAGCATGGTGGTGTGTAGATTTTATAGAAATTATTTCACTCTCGCTCTTCACTTATATTTTTTAAGAGTTAATGAATAGTGACGGTAATTTGCATGGGTCATAATACTAGTCCAAAAACAATAGGTATTTAATGAGTGACAATAAAAACCATCATGTAGCACATATAAAGAAATTGTGGGTTAATGACATTAATGTGGTAGTATGAAAAAAGTGTGAATTCATAACTGTTGATTCATAGAAGTCTCGATATTAAGAGTTGTTAACTTCTTTTTCGTCTAAAAAATAAAGAGGCATGGTGATAATGTGTGAGCATTCTATTCCTTGTTGAAATCCTAGTGTTGTTTCGAGTTGGGGGCGCGTGATGGTTAACTCCTACCAACCTCCTCCCTCCGGGCATGCGAGTAGTACTTTGATTTATGATAAAACTAATAAAACTTTGCAATAATTATATAAGTTCTTTATGACTAATGTGAAACTATGGATATGCGTAATCTCACCTCCTCATATTTTGCTACCGTGCATTACCCATTCTCACCTTGAGTATCGGTGCAACTTTCATCGGTGCATCCAAACCATGTGACATGATACACTCTATTGCACATAAGCATCTTTATTATCTCCCTCAAAACATCCACCATACCTACCTATCATGGCATTTCCATAGCCATTTTGAGATATATTGCCATGAAAATTCCATCGTTACTTCACATGACTAGTTCATTCATCATCATATTGCTTTAAATGATCATATATAGCTGACATAGTATTTGTGGCAAAGCCACCGTTCATCATATTTTTCATACATGGCACGCTAGATCTTTGCACATCTTGGTACACTGCCAAAGGCATTCATATAGAGTCATATCGTCCTACTAGTTTTTCATATTGAGTTGTAAGTAAATAAAAGTGTGATGATCATCCTTATTAGAGAAGTGTCCCAGTGAGGAAAGGATGATGGAGACTATGATTCCCCCACAAGTCGCGATGAGACTCTGACGAAAAATGAAAAATGGGGGAGGCCAAATGAGACGACCACAAAAATAAAAATAAAAATGGGGGAGGCGAAAAAAGAAAAAAAAATCCCACCATGAAAAAAGGAGAATAAATGAGAGAAAAAGAGAGAAGGGACTTTGCTACTATCCTTTACCACACTTGTGCCTCAAAGTGGCATCATGTTATTCATAGAGAGTCTCTTGTGTTGTCACTTCCATATGCTAGTCAGAATTACCTTTTCATTATAAAATTGGCTTGTATATTACGATAACGGGATTCCACAAATGCGCGAGGTCTTCATGAGCAAACAAGTTGGATGCACACCCCACCTAGCTTCAGTTGAGCCTTCATACATTTATAGCTCTAGTGCATCATTTGCATGGGAATCCCTACTCCTTGCATTGACATCCATCGACGGGCATCTCCATAGCCCATTGGTATGCCTAGTGGACGTGAGACTATCTTCTCCACTTTTTACCCCTTTGATATATACCATCATATTCTATTCCACCTACATGCTATGTCCAATGGCTCATGCTCATGTATTGTGTGAAGAATAAAAATTTGATGCATACTGAAAACGTACGATCCAATTGCCTGAATTGGAAATCGTGGTGCTTAAAATTTGTATTAATGTGGTGAAGATGGAGCCATACCTTGCTAATATAATAAGATGAATGGGGGTAAATATTCCTTAAGGATCCTATACTTTGAAGATTAATGATTTTTTTCTTATACTTATAAGTCTTGCTATGTTAGTGTTTGTTAATTCATCGTTTCTCAATGAGCATACATACAAAAGATTACATAATGAGTAGCATGTCAAACCAAAAATTCTATTTTTATCATTTACATACTCAAGTAGGAGCAGGAATTAAGCTTGGGGATGCTTCATACGTCTCCAACATATCTACACTTTTTGATTGTTCCATGCAGATATATTATCATTCTTGGATACTTCGTGGGCATTTATTTACCAATTTATAATATTTTTGAGCACTAACCTATTGACCCAGTGCCCACTGCGAATTGATGTTTTCTGCATGTTTTCACTTTTCAGGTTTACAGTACCAAACGGAGTCCAATTGCAACAAAACTTTTTTATGATTTTTCTGGACCAAAAGAAGACCTGGAAGCTTCGGAAGGAGGCCGAGAGCCTCACGGGGGCACCAAAACACAACAAGGCACGCCCTGGGGGGACACGCTGATGTGTATTGGCCCCCTCTCTAGCCTATAAATTCTCTAATATCGCAAAAACCCTAGAGGAGGTCCCGAAACATTTTTTACGCCGCTGCAAGTATCTGTTCCGACGTGAGCCCATATAAAGCTTCGTTCCGGCACCCTGTCGGAGGGGAATTCAATCACGGAGGGCCTCTTCATCAACCTTGTTGCCCTCATGATGATGTGTGAGTAGTTCAGCACGGACCTACGGGTCCGTAGCTAGTACCTAGATGGCAATCTCTATCTCTCTTCTCTCTCTCTCTCTCTCGATCTTCAATAGAACGTTCATCGCATCTTTGCCTTGATCTATCCGATGTAATCCCTTTTTTATGGTGCGTTTGTTGGGATCTGATGAATTGTGAGTTTATGTTCAGATTATTCATGATAAAAATATTTGAGTCTTAACTGAAATCTAATATGATCCGTATGCGCATGATCATTATAGCTTTGTAATTATGCCTGATCTATTGAAAGAGTTTGGCCAACTAGATTAATATTTCTTCGGTGAGATAGGTGTGTTGTAGTAGGTTCAACCTGGCAAGCTTCTATATCCCAGTGAAAAAGTAGGGGACAAGATGCTTCTTTGTGTTGCTACTACTTGATGTCTACTACGCAACTTTATTCTAGTAGACTTGTGTTGGGCCTCCAAGCGCGGAGTTTTGTAGGACAGTAGCAATTATACCTCAAGTGGATGACCTAAGGTTTATCAATCCGTGGGAGGTGTAGGATGAACATGGTATCTCTCACACAACCCTGCAATCAAATACAAGAAATCTCTTGTGTCCCCAACACACCCAATACAATGGCAAATTGTATAGGTGCACTAGTTCGGCGAAGAGATGGTGATACAAGTGCAATATGGATGGTAGATATAGGTTTTTGTAATATGAAAATATTAAAACAACAAGGTAGCAACTGTACAACAGTGAGCAAAATGTTGTATAAATGCTTGGAAATAAGTCCTAGGGTTCATACTTTCGCTAGTGCAATCTCCCAACAATGCTAACATAGTTGAATCATATGATCATCCCTTAACGTGCAACAAAGAATCACTCCAAAGTTCCTTTGTAGTGGAGAACAAATAGATGAAATTGATGTAGGTACTAGAACCACCTCAAAGTTATTCTGTCTGATCAACATTTTGTGTTATTCCTATAAGTTTCACAAACAGCCCTAAAGTTTGTACTAGAATAACACCTATGATACACATCAATCAACCCTAATGTCACCTAGATACTCCAATGTCACCTCAAATATCCATGGATAAATTATGCTACATGCATAAAACAATTTTAGATCTATCATATTCAATCCAACACAAAGAATTTCAAGGAGCACCCCTAGATTTCTATGGGAAAACATGGTATGAAAACTTGCAATCAAACCATATGCATAGATCCCAAGGACACCGAAATTCACAAGTTAATTCCTTAACATAAATCAAGTGAATCAATAGAATACCCCAATGTTACTACAGGTATCCCACGCAATACGTGCATCAAGTGTTCTCAAACCAAAAAATTCAATCCAACATAACGACATCTCAAAGGGAAAGATTCAATTCATCACAACAAAATAGAGAGGGGAGAACCCCATATGATCCAACTATACTAACAAAGCCCATGATATATCAAGATCGTGTCATCTCCAGAACACGAGAGAGAGAGAGAGAGAGAGAGAGAGAGATTGAACACATAGCTACCGGTACATACCCTCAGCCCCGAGGGTGAACTACTCCCTCCTCGTCATGGCCTCCACTGGGATAATGAAGATGGCCACCACTAATGATTTCTCCTCTCCGGTAGGGAACTGGAATGCCTCCAAATTTGGTTTTCATCAATACAAAGAGTTGTGGCGGTGGAAAAGAAAGTCTCTCTGTATTTCAAGGGTTTCTGAGATTTGTAGGAATTTTCAGCGTCAGAATCACGCGCAACGAAACCACATGGGCCCCACCACATATGAGGGTGTGGCCTAGCGGGGCACCCTGATTGCTTGTGGCCCATAGGTGGCTCCCCTATGGTGGTTCTTCACTTCAATATTGCTTATTTCCTCCAGAAAAAATCATCAAAAAGTTTCGGGCGATTCCAAGAACTTTCATTTTCTACACAAAAACAACTCCACGGTAATTCTGCTGAAAACAACATCAGTCGGGTTAGTTCTAAATAAATCATGTGAACTTCATCAAAACCATATAAAAGTATTGTAAACATTGGCAAACATGGCATGAATACCTCATAAATTATCTATACGTTGGAGATGTATCAGCAACCCCAAGCTTAATTCCTACTCGTCCTCGAGTAGGTAAATGATAAAAGAAATATTTAATGAAGTGTGAATGTTAGCATAGTATATAAGTTTGATCAATGATAATTTCAGTCACTTTTCTAGTCATTTTTCTCAAAAAAGTCATCATGATAGAGTAGCAATCAATTCACATGTCATGGTTCAAACAATTCATTCACTTGAAACTTAACAATCTATGTTCTTGGTCACCAAACAATTTCAATGCATCATCAAGTCTAGTAAGAGCTCCACATACTCAATTATCATATAGTCATTTATGATTGCTAATACTCAAGGCATATTCTTAGCACAAACAACATCCATCGAACACGTAGAAAGATAGGGGCTTAATGTTTTGCCTCCCAACATATTTATCATGAAGATAATTGTCAACAATAATGAATCATGATCAAATATATTTGATTGCATATATATATTTGGATCTTTCCCCACCACATGATGCTTGCCAACTAATAGACCGAGTTTGGAACAAGAAGTTGACTCAACATGAATAGGAAATAGCATGAAAGTAAATATATTGTCGCTTCGCAGAGGGAAACAAGGATTTACAGAGGTGCCAGAGTTCATTGTTTAAAAGTAGAGATGAATAAGTAATTTCGAGTGGTGTGCCTTTCCCATCAACGTCACAACATAGTTTTCAACATCTTCTATGCTAAACAGATTATTGTCGATTGCCATACAGAATTGAAATTTTACTCCCCCTCCACCATTCAAACGCATTCCATGGCTAGTCGAATCCACGGTTGTCCTTCAAACAATCAACTTTCTAGCGGTAGTTTTTGTTTATTTATTTTTGTATTATCCAGGACTGGGCATCCCTTTTACCAGCCTCTCTCGTGCAATGAAAAATGAATAAAGATAATGACCGCCCCATCACTCCATGAGCGGTATGAACACACAAAACACATGTTTATGTGAATGTTTAGAGATGGCACATGCAAATTTACTCGGAATAGCAATGAAATACCATACATAGGTAGGTATGGTGGACTCTCATGGAAGAAACTTGGCTCAAGTATTTGGATGCACAAGTAGTATTTCTACTTAGTACGAATTTTTGGCTAGCAAAAGGTTCTAAACAAGCACCACACATTGGAGGATCCATAACAATATAACTTCTATGCAAATATACCCAAACATAACTATTACATTATCTTCCTTGTACAACTTCAACTATTTGATCAAGTTTGGAAATAATTGATGGGTATTCACAATCATAAAAGATGTCCAAGATAATATATTTGTATGTGAAAGTTCTCTTTCTTATACTAATCATTCATGAATTGCTTGTATCACCAATTAGATGACCATTAAACTCCAGTAGATTTTACTTTATACACAAAATGTGAACTTGCTACTAAGAATATAGTACATTGATAATTTCAGATTTATGATATTTCATTGATTCACAATTTACTCGTAGGATATAAGTGAAGCACAAGAGTAAACATCAAACTACTCTCGAAAGATATAAGTGAAGATCAATGAGTAGTCAAATAATTAAGTAGCTATGTGAGGAATCTTTCTCTACAAAGACTTTCGAATCTGAGAATTATTTAAAACAGCAAATAAAACAAGAATACATTCCAAGAGTAGCACATATCATGTGGACGAAATAAAACTTAGGCTTAACATAGGCTAACCGATATTTGTTGACGAAGAGAGGTGGGATGCGTAGCATCCCCAAGCTTAAATGCTTGAGACTTCTTGAAAACTTTATTTGGGGTGCCTAGGGCATCCCCAAGCTTGAGCTTTTGTATCTTGTTCATTCCTCTCATATCACGGTTTCACCTATTCTCAAAAATTTCATCCACACAAAACTTGAAAAGACCTCGTGAGATAGGCTAGTGCACATAAGAATAGATCAACTCTTTATGTACTGTAATGACAAGTTGCATAATAATTTTCAAACATTATATATTGTATACTATCATTTCCACAATTTATATCTACCAATATAAGTCATGAACACCATAGGAGAATAGATAACAAAACTATGACAACAATCTACCTAAACAGGACAGTCTGTAGCAATTAATTTACAAAGTGCTCTTATGTATCTATAAAATTATGAACATTTAGGACATGATAAGGAATTTATATGAAAATATGGTGTAAAATTTCAAAAACTTTCCACGTTCCAGTAAAATAGGAAAATACAAACACTACGGTAAAAGTTTCTGTTTTTACACAGCACACATCAAACATGCAATTCAAGCAACCTAAAAGGCAATTCTTGGAACTTCTTATTGAAAAACAATATTATAAATAACATACAACAGAGAAAAACAAAATAAAATGACACTTCAAGCAAAACAAATAATATGTGAAGAATAAAAATATAGCTCTAAGTAAGACATACCGATAGTGTTGAAGATGAAAGAGGGGATGCCTTTCGAGGCATCCCCAAGCTTAGGCGCATGAGTATTCCTTGGATGTTACCTTGGGGGTTCCTTGGGTATCCCCAAGCTTAGGTTCTTGTTACTCCTTATTCTCCTCATATCAGTGTCTCACCCAAAACGTAAAAACTTCAATCACACAAAACTTAATGGAACTTCGTGAGATGGGTTAGTATAGTAAATAAATATCATTCACTTAGGTATTGTTAAGACAAGATTCAGAATTTTTACCACATGATACCTATTGTATTCCATCATTATAATAATTTATATTACTCAATATAAGATATGGGAACCCAAAAACAAGCAAACTATGCATGCAAAATAGAATCTATCAAAAACAGAACAGTCTGTGAAGATCTGTAGTATACACATACTTACCTGTATCTAGAAATTCTGAAAACTTAGGAAAACATAAAGAATTTACATATACATATTATGTAAAAATTTCAGAATTTTTTGACGCTCCGGTAAAATTAGAGAAATTCTTTACTGGAGGCAAAAGTTTTTGTTTTTGTAGAGAGTCAAACTAACAAGTATCCACACTATCCCAAAGGCTTTACTTGGCACTTTATTGAAATAAAAGATACTCCCTCCATCCGAAAATACTTGTCCTAGAAATGAATAAAATTGATGTATCTATAACTAAAATAAGTCTAGATACATCCACTTCTAGGACAAGTATTTCCGGACGGAGGGAGTACAAAACATGACTACTGAAGTAGCTTAATCATGTGAATACACAAAAACATAAAGTAAAATTGTTGGGTTGTCTCCCAATAAGAGCATTTCTTTAAAGCCTTTTAGATAGGCATGATGATTTCAATGATGCTCATATAAAAGTAAATAATTGAAACACAATGGGAGCATCATGAAGCATATGACAACCACATTTAAGTCTAACCCACTTCCTATTCATAGGGATTTTGTAAGCAAACAATTTATGGGAGCAAGAATCAACTAGCATAGGAAGGAAAAACAAGCATATCTTCAAAAATTTAAACACATAGAGAGGAAACTTGATATTATTGCAATTCCTACAAGCACAAGTTCCTCCCTCATAATAGTTTTCAGTAGCATCATGAAGGAATTCAACAACATAACTATCACATAAAGCATTCTTTTTATGATGCACAAGCATACAAAATTTATCACTCTCCACATAAGAAAACTTCTTCTCATTCATAATAATGGGAGCAAACTCAACAAAATAACTATCATGAGGTACTTGATTGACATAACCACTTTGAATATTAAAATCATGATGACAAGTTTCATGGTTGTCATTACTCTTTATAGCATACATGTCATCACAATAATCATCATATATAGGAGGCATGCTATCATCATAATGGTTTTGCTCATCAAAACTTGGGGGACTAAATACATCATATTCATCAAACATAGCATCCCCAAGCTTGTGGCTTTGCATATCAATAGCATCATCGATATTAAGAGAATCCATACTAGCAACATGGCAATCATGCTCATCATTCAAGGAATTCTCATTAAGTATTTTTCATAAATTATTCCTCTACCAACTCAGCACAATTTTCTAAACCATCATTTTCACGAAAGACATTAAAAAGACGAAACAATTGATGCAACCTAAACTCCATTTTTTGTAGTATTCTTTTATAGAACCAACCTAGTGAAAAACAAGAAACTAAAAGCTTTATTTGCAAGATCCAAAGATATACCTTCAAACAATCACCTCCCCAGCAACGGCGCCAGAAAATGGCTTGATGTCTACCACACAACTTTATTCTTGTAGACTTGGGCCTCGAAGCGTAGAGTTTTGTAGGACAGTAGCAATTTCTCCTCAAGTGGATGACCTAAGGTTTATCAATCCGTGGAAGGTGTAGGATGAAGATGGTCTCTCTCAAACAACCCTGCAATCAAATACAAGAAATCTCTTGTGTCCCCAACACACCCAATACAATGGCAAATTGTATAGGATCACTAGTTCGACGAAGAGATGGTGATACAAGTGTAATATGGATGGTAGATATAGGTTTTTGTAATATGAAAATATAAAAATAGTAAGGTAGCAAGTGTAAACAGTGAGCAAAACATTGTATAAATGCTTCGAAATAAGGCCTAGGGTTCATACTTTCACTAGTGCAATCTCCCAACAATGCTAACATAGTTGAATCATATGATCATCCCTTCACATGCAATGAACAATCACTCCAAAGGTCCTATCTTGCAGAGAACAAATACATGAAATTGGTCTAGGTAGTAGCACCACCTCAAAGTTATTCTTTCTGATCAATATTTTTTGCTATTCCTATAAGTGTCACAAACAGCCCTAGAGTTCATACTAGAATAACACCTATGATACACATCAATCAACCCTAAGGTCACCTAGATACTCCAATGTCACCTCAAATATCCGTGGGTAAATTATGCGACATGCATCAAACAATTCCAGATCTATCATATTCAATCCAACACAAAGAACTCCAAGGAGCACCCCGAGATTTCTATCGGAGAACATGGTATGAAAACATGCAATCAACCCCTATGCATAGATCCCTAAGGACACTAGAATCTGCAAGTTAATGCCTTAACATAAATCAAATGAATCAATAGAATACCCCAATGTCACTACAGGTATCCCACGCAAGACGTATATCAAGTGTTCTCAAACCAAAAAATTCAATCCAACATAACGAGATCTCAAAGGGAAAGATTCAATTCATCATAACAAGATAGAGAGGGGAGAACCCCATATGATCCAACTATATTAACAAAGCCCATGATACATCAAGATCGTGTCATCTCAAGAACACGAGAGGGAGAGAGAGATTGAACACATAGCTACTAGTACATACCCTCAGCCCCCGAGGGTGAACTACTCCCTCCTCGTCATGGCCTCCACAGGGATGATGAAGATGGCCACCGGTGATTGTTTCCGCTCTCTTGCAGGGTACTAGAACTCCCCCAGATTAGTTTTTCATTGATACATAGAGTTGCGACGATAGAACGGAAAGTCTCTCTATATTCCTGGGGTTTATGAGATTTATAGGATTTTTAAGCGTTGGAATCACACGCAACGGAGCCACGAGGGCCCCACCACATATCAGGGTGCGACCTAGGGGGCACCCTGATGGCTTGTGGCCCACAGGTGGCTCCCCTCCGGTGGTTCTTCACTCCAATATTGCTTATTTCCTCCAGAAAAAATCATCAAAAAGTTTCGGGCGATTCCGAGAACTTCCATTTTCTGCACAAAAACAACACCACGGTAATTCTGTTGAAAACAATGTTAGTCCGGTTTAGTTCTAAATAAATCATGTAAAGTGCATCAAAACCATATAAAAGTATTGTAAACATAGGCAAACATGACATGAATACTTCATAAATTATCTATACGTTGGAGAGTATCACTACTAAGGATAAAATGATGGGGTTTATTCATATTGCTTGAGTTTACTTTGTCTAAATCATGTCATCGTTCTCCAAGCATTACTCTATTTTACTTAATACTCTAGATGCATGCGGGCTAGCGATCGATGTGTGGAGTAATAGTAATAGGTGCAGGCATGAGTCGGCCTATTTTCTTATGAACGTGATGCCTATATATACATGATCATTGTTGTGAAAATTGCAGAACTATCCGTTTTTCTATCAATTGCCCAACAATGATTTGTTTACCCACCGTATGCTATTTTTATGAGAGATGCCACTAGAGAAAACTACGGCCCTAGGTCTATTCACTTATATATTTACTATTGCCTTGCTGCCATTTATTTTATTTTATTTTATTTTGCAATTAACAACTATCTATATTTATCTACACAACTCACTTGCTTGCAAATAACGAGACCAAGGGGATTGACAACCCTCTTGTTAGCGTTAGGTGCAAGTTGTTTACTCTTTCCTGTGCAGCCGCTGAAGACGGTTGAAGATTGATGTTCCTATTGGTTCAATAAACCTTGGTTACATAACTGAGGGAAATACTTACCCACATTGTGCTGCGATAACCGGTTCCTCTTCACCGAAAACCCAACGCAGATCACAAGTATCATCGTCACCCTGGCATCCTCACGCTAGAAGGCCCACCGCCATCGCCCTAGACCGCGGTGCAGACTGCCAGCGCCCCGCGAGAGAACCTCGCGACCACCTTCAGCAGCGGGACTCGCCACGGACGGCAGCGACAAGGAATAAAGCAGTGGGAGAATAAAGGTGGCGATGCCTAGGGTTTTCCCTGCCGTCGCCTCGGTACGTGTGTGCTTTGTGCGCATATCCTCTACTTTGATTGCAAGTGTACAAAGCTGACACATTGGAAGCGTGACAAAGAGCGGCTGCATTCTTTTTCAGAGCATAGTCAATGCATAGTCACAGGATGATGATTCACATGCCATGTAGGATCGAATGGTGCAGTGGGATCCTCGGCAGGAGGCGGGTGCTTGGAAAGAAAAAAATATGATCCGATGCAAAAAAGTTAAAAAGTTTGAATAAAAAGTAGAGATGCATGTGTAGCGGAATCTTTTTTTTCTTGATAAGGCCACTAGTGGTAGTTTGCATTGAAGAGAAAAAAAATCAATGTAAATGTCTCAAGTTACTTTTTATCATGAGTCACATGTATCCATATGCCACCGTGCCCTCTATTCATCAAGCAAATACTTTCCTCTTTCTGATTCAAGACATCATAGGTGTACTTCAAATACATGCACATGTCATGGATAATTCAGCTTAAAGCACGTACGACATAGTATAAAATTCATAATTTAACACATGTGCAATTCAACACTTGTTTATCCAAACAAGAATTAGAATTATTTCTTTACTTGGATTCCCCGAGCAAAATGCACATTCAAACACTGAGATTGGCATTGGAGCCAATTCATTGCCATGCTCTTGAGTGTCAACATCCAAACAAACGGAAGCTGTCATGCACCCGGAAGAACTTCCGGTCCCGCCTGCGCGTGGAGCAGGTGGTGGAGTTGGCTTTCATTTCATGCGCTCGACGGCTCCCGGCTCAAACACACCGGCCGGCGCCGTGCGTCGCCTCCCTCCACGGAGCGCCGCCGCAGGCCACCAGCTCCACGCGCTCCTCACCAAGCATGGGCTCCTCCACCACCTGGCCTTCCTCCGTGCCCTCCTCTCCCGACTCCCTGCTTCCCCGTCGTCCCTCGCCCTCCTACTCTCCGCCCCTCCGCGTGTTCTCTCCCCGTCCCTCTTCTGCCCGGTCATCGCCGCGTTCTCCTCCTCCTCCGTTCCGTACTTTTCGCTCGTCATCTTCAACCACGTCTCCTCCCTCTCCCTCCCCACTCCGCTCCCCACCTTCCCCGCCCTCCTCAAATCCTGCGCCCGCGCTTTCAAGCTGCGCTCTGGAGCCAGCGCGTCCTCCGCGGCCTTCGCCTTCAAGGGGCTGGAGCTGCACTGCCGCGTCCTAAAGCTGGGCTGCGATGCGGATCGCTACGTGCAGAACGCGCTCGTGTCCATGTATGGCAAGCTCGGCCGTCTCAGGGAGGCGAGGACGGTGTTCGACGAAATGCCTGTAAGGAACGCCGTTTCTTGGAACGCGCTAGTGGGTGCGCACGATGTGGCGGGTGATTTGCATGGTGCAGAGCGAGTGTCTCAGGAAACGCCTGATAGGAACATTTCATGGTGGAACGCCGAGATCGTGCGGAATGCGAGGGCTGGTGATATGGAGGAGGCATCGCGGGTCTTCAATGAGATGCCTGATAGGGACGTCGTGTCATGGAACTCCTTGATCAGTGGCTATGTGAAGCTTAGGAGGTACAAGGAAGCATTAGAGATCTTCCAAGAGATGCAGGACAACAGCATCGAACCGACTGAGCTAACACTTGTGTCAGTTCTTGGGGCATGTGCAGAGATTGGCGAGGTGGAGCTTGGGAAGAGTGTCCACAGTTACCTTGATATCAAGGGCATTGCAGCTGATGGTTATGTTGGTAACGTGCTCGTTGATATGTATGCGAAATGTGGCAGATTGGACCTTGCCACACAAGTCTTCGAAAGCATGTCAACCAGGGATATTACTTGCTGGAATGCGATGATTGTTGGGTTGTCGGTTCATGGCTACTCACGCATGGCTTTGAAGCTCTTTGATTCGATGAAAGTTGAGCCTGATCATGTCACATTTCTCGGTGTCTTGACTGCCTGCAGCCATGGTGGCCTAGTGAACGAGGGGAGATCATATTTTAGTAGCATGACTGCAGACTATAAAATTGTGCCGGATGTGAAGCATTACGGCTGTATGATAGACATGTTCTGCCGCTATGGTAAAGTTGCAGAAGCGTATAAAATGGTCGATGAGATGCCCATCAAGGCAAACTCTGTGCTCTGGAAGATGGTGTTGGCCGCATGCCGAGTGCATGGACTCATAGACCTTGCTAACAAGGCTTTCCAACAATTGCATGAGCTGATGCCCGCCGATGATGGGGATATCATCGCGATATCAAATGTTTATGCAGAAGCAAAGCGATGGGATGACGTTGAGCATCTGAGAACGAGGATAATCGAACACGGTGTTTGGAAGCACACCGCACACAGTCAAGTTGATACTAGGTAGCTAATATTTTTCCTCTACAAACTAGAGCGAACAATGACTGACTTCAGTTCCAGGAGTCTGATTTGTCAATATGAATACAGCCAGGCCGCAGCTTCAACAGGTAGCTTGGCATCCCCCTTTGTTGCATAGTACTCCCTCTATAAACTTTTATAAGACGTTTTAGGTCACTACTCCCTTTGTGAACTTTTAGCTTTATAAAAGTTTACAGAGGGAGTATATCTGAATATTGTGCCAATGTGCATATCTTCAATTGCAGCTTGATGCAATTTTGTAGGCTGTGCATTGCCGTTTCTAATCTTCCAAGTGAAGACTGAAGTGAATCGTCAGGTTAGTAACCATGCTGAATTGGTCAATCTGTTGACACAGCAGATATGAGAGGACCTAGTTATTAAGCTGAAAATGGCCAGTTTTAAGATGGAGCACTGAAAACCTTGAAAAGCTTAGTTTCCTTTTGCTGGAACTACTTAATCGAGTTCGGAAGGATTCCATAAGGGAGTTAGTGCAGTTTTGAAGAACGTACCGGGTCTGATGATGTTTCGAACTTTTCATAGCAACAGAAAAACACAATGTCAAGCATACTTGAGTGGCTCCATTGATTTGTAACGAGGCATTCAGATTCAGTTACCACTTGATTCTTGTGAGTGAAGTTGAAGGCCATGCTAAAAGTTTCTCGATGTTACAGCATTCCATTTTTATAGGCTCGCGTCATTGAAACCGGATGTCACAAATGATATGATTTTCTGGTTATGACCAGCTTATCACTTGTTCAGTCGTTATACACATCTGATGTGAGCGCTGATGAGATGGGCAGCATTGCAGGATACGCCAGCAAGTTACAAACGATCAAAATGGATTGTACTCCCTCTGTAAAGAAATACAAGTGTTTAGATCGGTAAAGTAACGGAGGGAGTAGTAATTAGCACCAAACGATGCTGTTTGTTCAGAATGAAGTTGAGAAGTTGTATGCATAATAAAGCTGTGTACAATGTTTGGTGGGCCAAACGAGTCACGTTTGCTGTGTTAAAGGTGGTGACCACTATCCACCTGTGAATGCATGTGCTCTTCAATCAATGACTATGGTTTTGATGTGTCGTTGCTAATTTTTTTTAATGTTTTGATGGATCTTAGACAATCTCCACCTTTTCAAAATCATGAAAACAAAAGGACCACAAATGGCAAATCTACCTGTGATTGGACAGTTAGGAGGACAATGGTATCCTAGCCCGCGAGGGTTCAAGCTCTAGTTTTCGACATTGGTGCTCGTATTTTTCAGGATTTATTTTAGGTCTTTCGGTGATGTGCGTTCGGTGGGAGAAGATATTTTCCATTCACTATGGGCGCGTTTGGTTGCCCGCATAAGGCCCAACTAGACCTGTGCGGAAAGGGATCGGGCTGTTTGGTTACCATGTATACACTGTTCGGCTTGCACGGTATGAACTTTACAACACTTCGAGCCAGGCCCAAGAGCTACGTCTGGATCAACAGTTTCTCCATAGCCAGGCTCGTGTAAGGCAAGGGAGGGGAATGCGGCGTTGAGCTCCTGCGACCAGGGAGATGACGTGAGCTCGCACGTGTCTTCGAAAAATCGGATTTCGGCTCACCCCCTCGATTCGGTCGCCCTATTTAGCCCTCATCTTCTCACCGCCCAAAGCCCCGCCACGTTCTCCCTTTCGAGCTTTCCCGTCGACGCGCATCGACACCGACGACCAGGTAAGCGGAGCTCCTTCACCGGCCAGCAGTCCACGGCGACTGCGACTCCTGCCTCAACTTCTCCGCCCCTTTCCGCGTCCCCCCGAGCCGCATCCATGGCCTTTGTGAGTTCAATTACCTCTTTCTCCCTATTCGTCCTAGCTAGATCTACGAGGATGTGATGGTAGGGTTAGATGTGCAAGCATGTGGTAGGGTTGATTCGTGTGCCGATCTATAAGCAGGTGGTAGATTTTGATGTTGTGGTGGCTATTTGTGGTGGATTTGTGTAGCTAGAGTAGTATGATAGTGATGAACACTATGGATCCATAGCTAGTTGTGTAGGATTTGTAGCATGCTAGAGTAGCTATTTGTGATGAACACAATGGTTTCGTAACTAGTTCTGATGTTGTGGAAGCTATTGGTGATGGATTCATAGCTAGTTCTAATGTTGTGGTAGCTATTGGTGATGGATTCATAGCTAGTTGTCATTTATGCTCCTCCTTTCATAAATCCTCTGACTGTGATGTTGTGGTAATGTGTGTGCTATGCTTACTGTCAATGCATGATACGATTACGACATGACCATGCAAACGCAAGAGCTTAGTCAGGCCCTTGTCATGTTTGACAGCCAGTTCACGACCTCCTATGTTGAGGACTCGTAGCCCCTCCTCAATCAACACATGCTTGCTGATTCAAAGATGTTCGAGGTATCAACCGGTGCTTCTATCTTTGTGCCAGTTATGCTCATTGAGCCAACTGCCACTGCCGTTGCCGCTACACTGAAGGCCAAGAAGGATGGTAGGGGGACAACATGAAGTGGTAGCCGCTCATGTCCACGTTCGCGACGAACAAGATGTGTGAGCTCATCTCTAGTGGGGTTAGGACTCACAAGGGCTTCAAGGAGGTGCACTTGAACACCATTGCAAAGCACATGTTTGAGTTCTATGGCCAGGACGTGGCCGCCACCCAGGTGTACAACCACCCGAGGAAGTGGAGAGCTCGATGGATCCAAGTGTCCAAGATCAAAGACCTTAGCGGCACCTCATGGGACCAGAACACTTGCTCTTTCGTTATGGAGGCAGTGCACTACACAGGCCATGTCGCGGTTAGCTCACTGCCCCCTTGTTTTTCACAATGTCAACCATTTCCTACTCGCAACTAACAATGCTTGTGCTTCTTTCTTGGGACCACCCCAAGGAAACTGAGTTACTTAACACACCCATTCAAAACTACAACCAGATGTAGCACATCTTCTCCTTCGGCCTAGCAACTGGCAAGCATGCCATGGGCTCCTGTGAGGCTCTCAGTTCTCCCATGCGACTGGAGTTCCCAGGCACACCAGACGTAGATGCAATACTTGATGGTCCTGAGAAGCCATTTGAGCCTATACATGTGGTCGATAGGACAAGGAAGAGGGGCGGCCCGATGGAGGAGGAGATCAGTGTCTTCAGCGGCATGACGGAGGCCGTGAAGGTGGTGGCAACCGCCGTTAGGGAGAGCAAGACCCTCGACGTCCACCCTGACTTGTACAATGCCATCATGGAGCAAGGGGACTTCAACGATGAGGCTCTCCTGGCATCTGAGCCACCCACCGGACAACAAGGCCCAGGGTGTTAGGTTTCTTGCCATGGCAGACGCTCATAGGGTTCTCTAGCTCAGGAGCTGGCTGGACAAACACTATTACTAGAGCTTGATGCTGGTTACCACGTGCATGATCCTGGATGGCAATGGTGATCGAGATGTGGGTCGGTTGTGGTTGGTGTTTTGATTCAAAAGTGGAGAATAGATTGTTCATTGCGAAGGAAATCAAAAATCTACATACAAGGGTTAAGATGTAAGCTCAAGTTAAGTGGACGGGTCCACGACAGCGACATATATTTTGTATAGTTATGGCTTGAAAATTGTTTGATGGTGTGTATATTTTGTTGTGGTGGTATATACTGACCCCTCATGATGATTGTGAACTTGCGGTGGTAGGATGACACCCTCTTTTGGATGTGGTGCTAGAATGACACCATAGTAGTGCTAGTTAGAACTTGATATGCCATATGATCATGTATGGTTACTACTTCTGGTCCCTTGCTTGCTGCTTGATTGCTCCATTGCTTGCTTCTTGATTTTTCTTTTGCTTGATGCTTCAACTGTTGCTCTTGTGCACTGCTAGGACAAATGCTATGCATGCGATGTTCGTCGGGAAGGTGTTAGGGGTTTACAATTCATGGGAAGCTTGCAATGAACAAGTTGCATCGTACAACAACAACAACCATAGAGGGTTTGAGACTAGGGAGGCAACAAAAGAAGCTTATGCCAACTATGTGCAAAAGCACACATGCAAGGTTGAAGTTGGTAACGTTGAAGTTGACAAGGCGGCATCATGCCTTGGGGTAAAGAACTTCATCATTGTCATGTAGTTCGTCGCCATTGCAGTGTTATGGCATTGGTGTGATATATGTGATAATGTGTAAGGTAACCTCACCACATAGGGTACAAGGTTATCACACCTCACATCGTTTGTGCAAACAAACATCATGCTTATGTGTGAGTTCAGATAATATAGGCAACCAAACACCATGCGCTAAGCTATCCTCTAATACATGAGAACTAGATGCGGGCAACCAAACATGTTGCAGATGCTGGTTTAGAGGCTATATTTGCTCAACCAGCCTCATGTGTGCCAGGCTTGAGCTAGCCATGCTCGGCTAGAGCGGCTGGCACACACGCCCTATGAAGGATGTGATGTACATGCACATATTCGTAGGTATGAACGTATGTATGAGCTGCACCGCACTTAGAAAAAAAGACCACAAATAAAGAAATAAAGAATCAGCAGATAAGTCTATCATTGAAAGGAAATCTATATCTTAATAGTCTTGATTAACTTGTACTACTACAAGTTTTTCCTTTCTACAACAAACCCTGTTCTTTTAGAAACTTTTGATCTATTCATCTTCAATTATAATAGTAGAACAACCATCAATAACAATAAAAAGTACATCTAAATATATAGACCACCTAGTGATGACTACAAGTATTGAAGTGAGTTGAAGGCGTACCACTATCATCGACCCTTCTTTGCCGGAATCGAGAGAAAAACTTGTTATGGTAGAGAGTTAAAAAATCGCCGTGCTAAGGCCCCAAATGACCAACACACCCAAATAGCGTAGATCAGAAGGATCCAGTTTGAAGACACACGAACGAAGAGCTGATCCGACTGGATCCACTAAAGACAATCACCGATCGAATCACATGAGATCCATCAAAGACACACTTCCACACGCCCTTCGATGATGCTAGATGCATCACCATGGATGGGGGCTAGACGAGGAGAACCTCGTTCTATCTTCAGAGAACAGATGTCGTCTCGCCTTCCTGGACAAGACACAACTGGTTAAAAAACATAAAGAAACACTTAAAAATAGAGCCCTCCTGCCGACAAGGACCGGGATCAACTACATCTTCATAATCCTAAGAGCAACTCCAATGCGGCGACCCAAATGAACGCGTGATTTGTTCGCTTTTTGTCCGCTTAGATCAGCCGAGCAGACACCACTGAATGCTTTTTAGTTTGGGTCTACCGCGTCGCCCAACGGTGGCCGACGCATTTTCCTTGTCCAAGAAAAACACAATTTGAAAACACAGGGCCAAAATAACCATAATTAAGCATTAAACGACTGGTCAACCGCCGCCCAAAGTCCACTTAAGCATTAAATAAAACATAAAAAAACAAAAAAAACACCCGCACGCTGCATTAGGCCTTCTCGTCCTTGTCGTCGTTGTTTCCGGTGAGGTCGGTGAAGGTTTGCGATAGCCCAGACCATGAGAATGCACTCTCCCACGTCGTTAGCGCTGCTTCCTCTAGCGTCTGCCCCGGCGACGACATTGTTGCATGATGGGCACACTCCTCCTCTTGCTGCTCCTCCAGATTGCGCTCAATGTTCTCCTGGCACTCACCGATGGCCCACTCCTTCGCTAGCTAGTGCTGCCTCCACCGCTCTAGGTAGGCTGCCTCCTCCTCCAGCGGCATGTCTAATGTCTACTACGTAACTTTATTCTTGTAGACTTGGGCCTCGAAGCGCGGAGTTTTGTAGGACAATAGCAATTTTCCCTCAAGTGGATGACCTAAGGTTTATCGATCCATGGGAGGTGTAGGATGAAGATGGTCTCTCTCAAACAACCCTGCAATCAAATACAAGAATTCTCTTGTGTCCCCAACACACCCAATACAATGGCAAATTGTCTAGGTGCACTAGTTCGACGAAGAGATGACGATACAAATGCAATATGGATGATAGAAATAGGTTTTTTAATATGAAAATATAAAATAGCAAGGTAACAAGTGGTAAACAGCGAGCAAAACATTGTATAAATGCTTGGAAATAAGGCATGGGTTCCGTAATTTCACTAGTGCAATCTCTCAACAATGCCAATATAATTGGATCACATAACCATCTCTCAACGTGCAACGAAGAATCACTTCAAAGTTTTTATCTAGCGGAGAACATAAGAAGAAATTGTTTGTAGGGTACGAAACCACCTTGAAGTGATCCTTTCCAATCGATCTATCCAAGAGTTCGTACTAAATAACCAATTTATCCTTTCCGATCGATCTATCCAAGAGTTCATACTAAAATAACCAAGTTATCCTTTCCAATCGATCTATCTAAGAATTCATACTAGAATAACACCATACGATACGCATCAACGAACTCTAATGTCACCTAGATACTCTAATGTCACCACAAGTATCCATGAGTTAATTATACGATATGCATCAAACAATTTCAGCTTCATAATACTCAATCCAATCCAACACAAAGAACCTCAAAGAGTGCCCCAAGGTTTCTATCAGAGAACATGGTATGAAAATGTGCAATCAACCCCTATGCATAGATTCCCAAGGTCATCGGAATCCGCAAGTTGACGTCATAACATATATCAAGTGAATCACTTGAATACCGGAATGTCACTACGGGTATCCGCATGCAAGACATATATCAAGTGCTCTCAAATCCATAAAAGTATTTAATCCGATAATAACAAAATCTCAAAGGGAAAACTCAATTCATCATAACAAGACAGTGAGGGGAAAATACAATGTGATCCAACTATATTAACAAAGCCCGCGATACATCAAGATCGTGCCATCTTAAGAGCACGAGAGAGAGAGAGAGAGAGATTGAACACATAGCTACTGGTACAAACCATCAGCCCCGAGGGTGGACTAGTCCCTCATCATCATGGCCTCCGCCGGGATGATGAAGATGGCCATCGGAGATGATCTACCCTCTCCAGCAGGGTACTGGAATGCCTCCAGATTGGTTTTTCATCGATACAAAGAATTTTGGCGGTGGAACGAGGAGTCTAAGGTTATTTTTGTTGGTTTGTATTTATAGGACTTTTTAGCGTTGGTTTCATGCGAAGATGGGCCACGAGGAGAGCACAAGACACCAGGGCGCACCGGAGGGGCCTGGCGTGCCCTGGCGGGTTGTGCCCACCTCGTGGCTCTTCTGGCCCTCCAGCGAAGGTTCTAGTGCCTCTTTTGTTCCAAAATAATCATCAAAAAGTTTCGTTGCATCTGGAGAACTTTGATTTCTACACAAAAAACAACACCAACGTAGTTCTGCTGAAAACAACGTTAGTCCGGGTTAGTTCTAAATAAATCATGCAAAGTGCATCAAAAGCATATAGAAGTATTGTAAACATGGGTGAATGTGGCATGAATCCTTCATAAATTATAGATACATTGGAGACTTATCAATGTCCATGTAGATAGCAGACGCGCTCACCCACTCGCACATAATTTGAGTCCACCCTTACCTCTCCTCGGGCCAAGTGTGCGTGTGGGTGTGTGCTCTCGCTCAATCTTGGGCTCGAGGATAGGAATGGGTGATGGTGAATGGGGGGTAGAGCAGGGGCGTTGACGGAGTCCCCGACCGTCGATAACGCGAGGACCTCCTCTAGGCCCTCCTAGTGCACGTCCTCATTGCACCTGCTCTCCTCCAAGGCACGTTGTGTCGCCGCCTCTAGAGCGGCTTGGTAGGCCTCATCCTCCTCTTCCTCCTTTGGCTTGACCTCTGGGGCAATGCCATGTAGTCAGGGTCAAACTGCATGCCACCGCAGCGGGCGACGTTGTGCTCCATTGCGAATGAGGCCTCCCAGTTGAGGGAGTCCCACGCGTTGGCCGAGAGACGCGGTTGCCCCCACGCAAGGAGGGTGCAACGTTGGGGCACCTGCTCTACGTATGTCCATGACACCACCGACACGGGGATGCGGTGTGGATCCAGATGCCAGGCATGTGGAAGGTTGACATCCGGATAGGACAATGGTTGGTGGTACTGCTAGTGCCAGCGTGCTTGTGAAGGAGTCGGCGGAGGCGGAGGCGTGCGGGAAGAACTGGCGCCGGGGGTTGATACGTCCATTTTGCATCATGATTTCCTATAGTTATTTATAATGTTTTTATGCATAATAATTCTTTATGGAATAATTCTAATGCCTTTTCTCTCATAATACACAAGGTTTATACAAAGAGGGAGAATGCATACAATTGGAATTTTGGACCTGAAAAAGCACATCAGAGCTACATATTCTGCACATCTCTAAAAAAGCTGAAATTCACGTAGAATTATTTTGGAATATATAAAAAATAATGGAGCAAATAACTACCGGAGGGGGGCACCTGATGACCACAAGACACCAGGGTGCACCAAGCCCCCCAGGCGTGCCCTGGTGGGTTGTGGCCAGCCTGGCCCACCTCCGGTGCCCATCTTCTGGCACTTAAGGTCTTTTGACCTAGAAAAATTAAGAGGGGACTTTCGGGACGGAACACCGCCGTCTTGAGGTGGAACTTGGACAGGAGCACTTTTGCCCTCTAGCAGAGCGATTCTTTAGCGGGAACTTCCCTCTCGGAGGGGGAAAACGAAGCCATCGTCATCACCAACAACCCTCTCATCTTTGGGAGGCCAACCTTCATCAACATATTCAACAACACCATATCCTCTCAAACCCTAGTTCATCTCTTGTGTTCAATCTGTGTACCGGAACCTCAGATTGGTACCTGTGGGTGACTAGTAGTGTTGATTACATCTCGTAGTTGATTACCACATGGTTTATTTGGTGGAAGATTATATGTTCATATCCATTATGCTATTTAATACCCCTCAGATATTTAGCATGAATATCATTTGTGAGTAGTTACCTTTGTTCTTGAGGTCATGAGAGAAGTCATGTTGCAAGTAATCACGTGAAGTTGATATGTGTTCGATATTCTGAGGATATGAATATTGTGATTCCCTTGGTGGTGTCATGTGAATGTCAACTACATGAGACTTCACCATCTTTGGTCCTAAGGGAATGCATTGTGGAGTAGTTATTAGACGATGGGTTGCTAGAGTGACAGAAGCTTAAACCCTAGTTTATGCGCTATTTCATAAGGGGCTGTTTTGGATCCAAATGTTTAATGCTATGGTTAGATTTTATCTTAATACTTTTTTCATAGTTGTGGATGCTTGCGAGGGGGTTAATTATAAGTGGGAGGTTTGTTCAAGTAAGAGCAGCACCCAAGCACCGGTCCACCCACATATCAAATTATCAAAGTAGCGAACGCAAATCAAACCAACATGATGGAAGTGACTAGATGAAATTCCTGTGTACCCTCAAGAACACTTTGCTTAGTATAAGAGACCATTTTGGTCTGTCCTTTGCCACAAAAGGATTGGGATACCTTGATGCACTTTATTTACCGTTACCGCTACTTGCTCGTTACCAATTATCTTGCTATCAAACTACCTATTACCTACAATTTTAGTGCTTGCAGAAATTACCTTGCTAAAAACCACTTGCCATTTCCTTCTACTCCTCGTTGGGTTCGACACTCTTACTTATCGAAAGGACTACGATTTACCCCCTATACTTGCAGGTCACCAAGAATTTTTTCTGGCACCATTGCCGGGGAGTGACGCGCTCTTGGTAAGTGGAAATCGATAAGGAACATTTTATACTACGTCATGAAATTTATTGTCACTTGCTACTATGGAAAACAATACTTTGAGAGGTTTGTTCGGGGTATCTTCACCTCGACTAGAACCACAATTAGTTGCCCCTCAACCTACTGCACCTATTGAAAATATTGGTTATGAATTTCCTTCAGGTATGATAGAACAACTGCTAGCTAATCCTTATGCAGGAGACGAAACTAAACATCCTGATATGCACCTAATACATATGGATGAAATTTGTGGATTATTTAGGAATAAGGTTTTCCCTTTATCTTTGAAGGGAAAAGCATTGCAATGGTATAGGCTATGTGATAATATTGGATCATGGAACTGGAATCGATTGAAATTAGAATTCCACCAAAAGTTTTATCCTATGCATCTAGTTCATCGTGATCGGAATTATATCTATAATTTTTGGCCTCGTGAAGGAGAAAGCATTGCTCTAGCTTGGGGGAGGATTAAGTCAATGTTATATTCATGCCCCAATCATGATCTCTCTCGAGAAATTATTGTCCGAAACTTTTATGCTCGGCTTTCTCATAATGATCGACCCATGCTCGATACTTTTTCTACTAGTTCTTTTATGAAGAAGACAATTGAATTCAAGTGGGATATCTTAGAAATAATTAAATGCAACTCTGAAGATTGGGAATTCGGCGAAGGTAATGATTCAGGTATTAAGTTTAAGTTTGATTGTGTTAAATCTTTTATGAATATCGATGATTTCCAAGTGTTTAGCACTACATATGGACTTGACTCTGAGATAGTATCCTCTTTCTGTGAATCATTTGCTACTCATGTTGATCTCCGTAAGGAGAAGTGGTTTAAATACCATCCCCCTATTAAAGAAGAAATTAAAGAACCGGTAAAAGCTAAAGATGAAACCATCATTTACAATGTTGATCCAGTTGTGCCTACTGCTTATATTGAAAACACACCTTCCCATATTAGGATAAAGGAACATGCTAAGGTATCGACTGTAGTTCAGCAAAGTAATATTAAAGCACCTAAGCCCTCTAAACAAATTAAGGTAGAACCTAGTGTTGCTATGGTTACAGATCTCTTGGTTGAAAATATTGATGGGCCTGTTATTTAATTATGTGATGAAGCTACTAGAATTGCCAAACCCGATGAAAAAGATAAACATAGACCCGTAGTTGGCATGGTTTATGTGATATGGGTTCTAGTGTGAGTGCTATTCATTTTACTTTATGCCAAGAAATTATGAATAACATAACACCTGCTGAAATAGAAGACATTGATGTTACTATTAAACTTGCTAAAAGAGACACCATCACACCACTTGGGATTGTTAGAGATGTTGAAGTCTTGTGAGGGAAAAAATATCTTACTTATTTTCTAGTTCTTGGTTCCCCACAAGATGACTTTTGTCCCATTATCTTTGGTAGATCTTTCTTGAACACTATTAATGATAAGATAGATTGCAAGAGAGAAACCGTCAGTATTAATTTTGGTGATGTGTCTCATGAGTTTAACTTTTCCAAGTTTAGTAGACAACCCCGTAAGAATTATCTAGTAAGGATGAAATAATTGGTCTTGCTTCTATTTTTCGTTCCTCCTACTGATCCACTAGACCAATATTTGCTAGACCATGAAAATGATATGCACTTGCATGAAATAAATGAAATAGATAAAAAATTCTTTGAACAACAACCTCTCCTAAAACACAATTTGCCTATTAAACTCTAGGAGGTCCTCCTCCACCTAAAGGTGACCCTGTGTTTGAATTAAAACAATTGCCTGGCACTTTGAAGTATGCCTATCTTGACGAGAAAAAGATATATCTTGTTATTATTAGTGATAACCTTTTAGAACTTGAGGAAGAAAGATTATTAAAAAAATTGAGGAAGCATCGGGCTGCTATTGGATATACTCTTGATGATCTTACGGGCATTAGTCCCACTCTATGTTAGCACAAGATTAATATGGAACCTAATGCTAATCCCGTTGTTGATCACCAATGACGATTGAATCCTAAGATGAAAGAAGTGGTAAGAACAGAAATAATAAAGCTTTTGGAAGCAGGTATAATTTATCACATAGCTTATAATATATGGGTAAGTCCAGTTCATTGTGTCCCTAAGAAGGGAGGTATTACTGTTGTTCCTAATGATAAAAATGAACTTATCCCATGGAGAATTGTCGCTCGCTATAGAATGGTAATTGATTTTAGAAAATTAAATAAAGCTAATAGAAAAGATTGTTACCCTCTACCTTTCATTGATCAAATGCTATAAAGATTATCTAAGAACACACACATTTGTTTTCTGGATGCATATTTTGGTTTCTCTCAAATACCTGTATCACAACCTGATTAAGAGAAA
This sequence comes from Hordeum marinum, assembly GCA_022496015.1. Lineage (NCBI taxonomy): Eukaryota > Viridiplantae > Streptophyta > Magnoliopsida > Poales > Poaceae > Hordeum > Hordeum marinum. The sequence goes on from CM039675.1 coordinate 94,259,963, forward strand.
ACCACCTTTACTTGTCCTTTTTGAGCCTATGCTTATAGACGTATGCCTTTTGGTTTTATGCAATGCACTTGCTGCCTTTGAAAGATGTATGACTGCTATATTCTCTGATTTTTGTGAAAAGATTGTGGAGGTTTTCATGGATGATTTTTTCGTTTATGGAACTTCTTTTGATGATTGCTTAAGAAACCTTGATCGAGTTTTGCAGAGATGTGAACAAACTAATCTCGTCTTGAATTGGGAGTAGTGCCACTTTATGGTTAATGAAGGTATTGTCTTGGGGCATAAAATATCTGAACGAGGTATTGAGGTGGATAAAGCTAAAGTCGATGCAATTGAGAAAATGCCATGTCCTAAAGATATTAAAGGTATTCGGAGTTTCCTTGGTTATGTTGGTTTCTATAGGAGGTTTATTAAAGACTTATCTAAAATTTCTAGGCCTCTTACTAATATTTTACAAAAGGATATTCCATTTGTTTTTTATGATGATTGTGTAGAAGCCTTTGAAACACTTAAGAAAGCCTTAACTTCTGCAGCTAGTGTTTAACCTCCTGATTGGAACTTGCCTTTTGAAATTATGTGTGATGCTAGTGATTATGATGTTGGTGTTGTTCTAGGACAAAGAGTTGATAAGATATTAAATGTTATCCATTATGCTAGCAAATTCTAGAGAGTGCCCAAAGAAATTATGCTACCACTTAAAAAGAATTTTTAGCAGTCGTGTTTGCTTGTGATAAATTTAAATCTTACATCATTGATTCCAAAGTTATTGTTCACACTGATCACACTCCTATAAAATATCTTATGGAGAAGAAAGATGCTAAACCTAGACTCATTAGGTGGGTTCTCTTGCTTCAAGAATTTGATTTACATATCACTGATAGGAAAGGAGCTGAGAACCCTGTAGCTGATAACTTGTCTAGGTTAGAAAATATCCTTGATGACCCACTACCTATTGATGATAGTTTTCCCGATGAACAGTTAGCTGCAATAAATGTTTCTCAAAACACTCCTTGGTATGCTGATTATGCTAACTACATTGTTGCTAAATATATACCACCTAGTTTTACATACCAACAAAATAAAAAATTCTTCTATGATTTAATACATTACTTTTGGGATGACCCACATCTTTATAAAGAAGGGGTAGATGGTATTATTAGATGTTGCGTACCTGAGCATAAAAAAGAACAAATCTTATGGAAATGTCATTCCAAAGCCTATGGAGGACATCATGCGGGAGATAGGACTGCTCACAAGGTATTGCAATTTGGTTTTTATTGGCCTACTCTCTTAAAGGATGCCCATAAGTTTGTCTTGTCTCGTGATGAATGTCAAAGAATTGGTAATATCGATAAGCGTCAGGAAAAGCCTATGAATTATTCACTTGTTGTTGAACCATTTTATGTTTGGGCTTTTGATTATATGGGACCTTTTCCTTCCTCTAATGGGTATACTCATATTTTCGTTGTTGTTGATTATGTTACTAAGTGGGTAGAAGCTATTCCAACTAGTAGTGCTAATTGTAACACCTCCATTCAAATGCTTAAAGAAGTTATTTTCCCGAGGTTTGGAGTCCCTAAATATTTACTGACAGATGGTGTTTCACACTTTATTCATGGTGCTTTCCGTAAAATGCTCGCTAAATATGATGTTAACCATAGAATTGCATCACCCTATCATCCTCAATCTAGTGGTCAAGTTGAACTTAGCAATACAGAAATAAAATTAATATTACAAAAAACTGTCAATAGGTCCAGGAAGAATTTGTCTAAGAAACTAGATGATGCACTTTGGGCCTATAGAACAGCTTACAAAAATCCTATGGGTATGTCTCCATACAAAATGGTATATGGGAAAGCTTGTCATTTGCCTCTAGAGATAGAACATAAAGCATTTTGGGCCATTAAAGAACTCAAGTATGACTTCAAACTTGCCGGTGAAAATAGGTTATTTCTATTAGCTCACTAGATGAATGGAGAACCCAAGCTTATGAAAATGTCAAACTGTTCAAAGGAAAAGTTAAAATATGGCATGAAAAAAGAATCCAAAAGCGGCAATTCAAAGTTGGAGAACATGTTATTTTGTACAACTCTCGTTTTAGATTGTTTGCAGGAAAACTTGTTTCCAAATGGGAAGCACCATATGTTATCGAAGAGGTTTATCGCTCTGGTTGAAAAAGACGAGGTATGTGATACGGTAAGTAAACGGACTCCAAAAAATCCGCAAAAATATTTTCTGGTAGTTTTGGAATATTACTAAAATTAGGAAAATAAGAAATAAAAAGGAAAGCAACCGAGGTGAGCACGATACACCAGGGCTTCCCTACCCTCCCTAGCATGCCCTGGTGGGTTGTGCCCTCCTAGGGCACCTTCTCGACTCCGATTTCCTTCCATATGCTTGTTTCCCAAGATAAAAAATCTCTATATATATCCCCGATTTTTTTGACCACCGCATCGCAGAAAAATCCCATGTTCTTGTTTCGTGTTGTTTTCCAGACAGGTCTGGAAATATGTCGTCTGAAGATTCAGAGGGGGAAAGCTATGTTGCTGACTATATTGCAAACCCTAAGGTCTATGGAGAGGTGGATCATTATTGATGGACCATGGATGAGGAGGAAGATGTGTAACATCCCAAACTTTGGAATGTTATAATAAATATAGAATGATTGTTTGTTTGCTTGAATGATTGAAAGTGAGTGAAATTTGAAACTTTTTGAAAGTTTAATGAGAGGGAATGAAATGACTTTCCCACACTTGCACTTTGCATTTCGATCACCAGGAATTCAAATTCATTTCATCACAAAACCCTAGAGTGAAGATGACATGACTTCTTCCATTTAAAGAAATGAAAAGGGATTTGAAAAGAATTTGAATTTCATTTCAAAAAAATTTCAAATTCAGAAAACTTTATGCAACTCAATGTTTTTCATGAGAGAAGATAAAATGACTTCTTCAAATTATATGAAATATGAGTTGGAAGTTTAAAATAAATCTTTGAATAGTGAATGTGAAAATCTCTGGATTTTCTTTTGGAATCATTTCATATTTGGTTCCTATTCCAATTTTCAAAGTATTCAAACCCCTGACAAAAAAATTTGAGAGGAGTAACATGACACTCCACACCAGGGACTTCTTGGTGATTTATTTGAATAATAAAAACCAGGGGTTATTCTGAAAAAAATATTTGCAAAGGGATTTAAAAGCAAAAGGGCAATTTCTGAAAATAATATTTTTTTCCAAAGTATTGAAATGCCAGAATAAAAATGTCCATTAAATGGCATTTATTATTCTGTTAATTTTGATATAAAATTTGACTATATTTGGAATTCATTCGAATGCTTTAAATTGGTTTTATGGCTCTAGAAAAATCATAAATTGAAAAACGGTAACGGTTTATAATAAAACCGGCCGGCCCACAGCCTTTAAAGCCGATTTTATTTCATAACGGTCACCGCTAATAACACCCCTCTCGCTCTCTCACTGACAGGCCGGTCCCACGCGCCCGACCGAAACCGTCGCCGGTCATCACCCTCCTCCCGCGCCCGACGCCGTCGCCGGTTTTCCCTCGACGCAGACCCCCTCCCTCCTTACTCCCCCGACCCCCTGAGACCCCTATAAGTAGCCGGCACCTCTCCTCTCTCCATTCCCCTTGTTTCCCCCTCTCTCCGAGCCCCCATCTTGCCGGAATAGCTCGCCGGAGCTTTCGGTTGCCGCCGCACCTTTTTCAACCTAGCGCCCGTCTCCGACCTCCCCGTCCTCTCCCGAGCGCAACACCGATCTCCTCTCGCCTGTGCGCACCACTCCATCCCTTACCCGTGCTCAACCGCCTCTGGAACGCCGTAACTCCACCCTCGCCGGAGCTCCACCACCATCCCGAAGCTTCCACGAGCTCGTGCCGCTCGCTCCTGTCGTCCTCGAGCTCATCTGACGCTACCATCGTCATCTCCACGCTCGTGCACGTCGACTGGGACCTTTCCCCGACGCCGAAATCCACCGGAGCGCCGTCCCCGTACACACCCGAGCCGCCGCCGTCACCGGAGTCATCGCCGGCCTCCACCACCACCACGGTGAGCTCCACCACCTCTCCCCTCCGTCAGATCTAATTTCTACGGTCTAGATTAGATTTTTTTGAATTCGCGAACCGGTATGTGCTAAGGTCCGGTCGTCCGCCCGAAAACCCCCTCTCGCGCACACTAGCCAGCCAATCAGGAGATGCCACGTGTACCCCTGTCCGTCAGAAAATGGATTTTTCATTTCTGATTTAATTTCTGTTTCCAGAATAGTTTCAGATTTGTTTTGCTTATAAATTTTATGTTTTTAATTTTTTTTAATTGATTTGTTTTGCATTAGATCACAAATTTCGTCTAGTTTCTGTGAATACCAAATTTGACTATGTTTGAATAATTCAATTTGAATTTGGACAGATTTGATTTAAATTTTGTTTTCTGAATATCTTGAGTTTTAAAATGTATTTTTGATTGATTCTTTTTGGTACTTGTCACTAGTGATATTAGTTATCATTAGGAAGAGTTTGAGAATTTTTAGGATATTTTAAAATAGTGTTTTCAACTAAAACAGATTCTGTTTAGTTCCTATGTTGTATAGTTAGTTTAATATTTTTTCCTTTAGTTATTTTGAAAATCTGAAAAATGATTTAACTTATGTTTTATAGTTAGTTTTGTTGTTCCAAACCTTAGTAAATTGCTTGTTGTCAACAAAAGTTAATTTGTTTAGTTTATAAATTTTGTTGTAGGGATCTATACCCTCTTTCAAATAGGTATAGTTGTTTTCAAAGCAAATTTGTTAGTAACAATTCTTTTAACTAAAGTTTTAAGTATTTAGATTCTATTTTCAAATAAAGTTTTTACTAATTCTTTTCTGTAAATAAATGTTTTAAACAAAAAAGGTTTAGTTTTACCCTATTATTATAGAAAACTATATTTTTTCTTCATTAGGTAATGTTTTATAAAACAATTTAGTTTTAATGGTAATTCTTTCACAAAAGTTTTAGATGACTTAATTCTGTTTTATAATAAATATTTTTAATTACTTTCTGTTAACTAAGTTGTTTCATAATTTGTTTTCACTTAGTTTATGGTTGTGCTTGTAGTTAAGTTCATTAGGCAAACACTCATGTTGTATAGGATGTTGTTTTCAAATGTTTTACTTGTTCTGAAAAAGTAACTCATTTTTGCTAGTAAAATATTTACTAAAATACTTTTATTATATTTTCACGTTGTTTTGGGTTTTGTGTTACTTTGGAATTTGTTGGAGTTTTGTGTTTCAACTTTGTCTTAAGTATTTCCTTCATCAACCTTGTTGTTTTTGTTTCTTGTGTTACCTTTTGATTGTTAGTATTGCTTGTTAGAAGTGTTTGCTTATGAATGCAATGCTTGATTATAGATTATCATCGGAGAGTGACGAATAGTCTATCAAGTTATTTTTGAGAGCAATCTTTATCTTCATCAACAGTACAGGCAAGTTCACCTTGACCATCTATTTCATACCTATGTTTTTATTGCATGTAGTGACATCATTCAACATATCCCTCCCGTAGTGTTATTGAAATTCTTGTAGTTGAGTAGAATGCATGAGGTAGGAACCCACCACTGGTTACTAAAGCCCCGGGAACGCTAGTTAGTGCAATGCTATGCTAAAGTAGACGGGGTCTGGTATGAGTGTTCGTGAGTGGTGTGAAGAAGGACTCCACATCAAAACGACGACTTCATGAAGACATCTTCAAGTCCTGCATCTTCAAGACCTCAAGACTTCAAGACTCGAGAAGACAAGTTTTCAATACACACTACTGGGTGAAGGATGGTTGATTGGGAATCCCTGGAGAAACCAGTGGATGGCCGGGATGCATGGAGAAGCGCCATGACATCTTGCGGAAAGCTTCACCCAGACTCAAAGAGAAGGATGAATACTTCATGCCCGGAAGCTTACCTGTGTAGCCACAAGTCATTATGGGCTCTGGCTTGGTTGATCTTTGTTGTGACTCTGCTGGGCAGTGCTACGAGATGTAGTCGACGTTAGGATTGGGATGGGCACTGTCGGACAGTCAGGGAAGCACTCTGAAAGACCATGTTTCTTTCATTCTGTTCTCAAACACCAGGCAGTGCGAGGACTTACCAGGAGGGAAAGAATCTTGTGGGTAAAGTACACAACACTCTGCAGAGTTAAACCTAATCGATTAGCCGTGTCCCCGGTTACAGACAATTTGAGCTTCTAGACTTGGATCTATCTCTGAACTCTCAACACTGGACTGATAACTAATTGTGGGCAACTTAATGATACTTATGGGCATTGAGACATTGGTTGGCGGAACCATGTCATGATAGGTAACTCTATAGTGAAATTCCTGATATTCCTTTGTTGTAGGAAAATAAAATCAGCTTTTACGCAAAAACTCAGACACAGAGCCACAAAGCCTTTGCATATAGAATAGTCTTTATTCTTCTGTTCTTCTATGGTGATCTTGCCGGCATATTCAAAATGCTGACCTACATGGCTGCAACGTCTTATGTTGCAGATACTCTTCTACGACGGGTAAGAGTACGATTCAGGGTTACGGTCCGCACTCAATTCGCCGTTGGTGTTATTGGGACTCCACTCCCGTTGACTGTATCCGCTGCTATTTTAAGGTATATATCATTTTTACGTTAATTACATGTGATTGCACTTTGATATATACATTGATGTACTGTGTGTGCCAGCATACTGATCCAGGGATGGCACAGAAAACACAGAGGCTTGACTCGTTTTGAGTCGGGTCGCTACAGAAATGGTATCAGAGCACATGTTGACTGTAGGACGTGACCCTAGAAACTGGAAAGCCCTTAGGAAATGATTTCTCGAAAAACTTTGTTTTCAAAAGACCTTCTACTTCTCATCTTATTTGAGCTTTATCAAATGATCTCTCCTACTTCAAAAAGTTAGAAAATACTCTTTCCCCTTGGCCACACGAAGGATCAACTGAAGCCCTCCAAGAAGGACAAGATATCAGACAACTAGTGACCAACTCAGACAAAGATGTATTCCATTATGGAAGAGCTACAAAAGGATTGAAGACTATACAGACCTCAAGAAATTGAAGACCATGAAGAATTTCCAAGATGTTATGCCCCTAGAAGACCAAACCCCTGTTGTATACTTACGTTAGATACGATGATTTGTGAGCTGTCATTTGTGTGTAATTTTCGACGGCCACAACTAAAAATCTATTTTCAGAACCATTGTTTGTATTGTGTGTATCTCCTCCTTTCTCTCCCTTACCCATCTCATCCCCAAAACCTTGAACCCAATAGATGATGAATGAAGCTGGACTCATGTATTCTGGATCGATGACTCGGTTGGAGACAGAAGTATGGATTCACAACATGGAGAATCACTTCAGGAGCAACTCGATAGCACAGAAGTATAAGGTTCAATATGCTCTCCAGCACTTTACCCAAAGTGCCACAACTTGGTGGAAAATGCATCATGCCATACAAGGATTTAATGGAGCAAAGAATTGGGAAGAACTCAAGAAGACTCTGTTAAGATCCCGTCTCATTCAGAAGCATTGTGTTATCCCGATGAAGAAGACCCGAGCATGTAAAATCTGTGGAGAAGTAGGACACACCCTGGAAGAACACAAGAAAGGATGCCCTCATTGTGAAGAGAATCACCCTGCTGAGGACTGCCCAACTGGGCAAGTGACATGTTTCTTGTGTGAAGGAACTACACATTACCCGGCTCAATGCCAAATGTACCCCAAGGTACAGGAAGTCATCAAACAACAGAAGAAAGCCATGAAGGAAGCCTTCAGAGAAAACTTAGGAGAACTTATGACGAAGGAAGATGTTGAAGACCCTAATGGAGAAGGCCTAACCAGATTTTACTCCAATGTCTGCTATTCATGTGGGAAAGAAGGACATTACTCACAGGACTGTACGAAGGAAAGAAAAGATTATCTGGGAAACTTCCCGGTAGAAGAAGTGAGTTTGATCCACAGGAAATTGAACTTTTGATCGGAACAAAGGAACCCAAGAAGAGAAACCGAAGACGTCCTCTGAACAACCCAATTTCTACGAAGAAGGATTTGAGTCAGATCATGTGTTTCAGGTGCAAGAATTTAGGCCACTACACCAATAAGTTCCCAAGAAAGGAATCAAGAACCCAAGGAGCAAGCACCAACATCAAGAAGCCCCGAGATATGTCAGAAATCATTTGTTTTCAGTGCAAGAAGACAGGACACTACTCCTATACCTGTCCAGATAAGAATGGCTAAGCATGAGTAGTCTGAGTTTTGGATTCTTGGTGTACCAAATGTAATAGGTAGCACTCTTACAATTTTGGAGTTATGTAATGGAAGTCTCAGAGTCTGTAAATAAATTCATGAGTCAATGGAAATTATGGTGTCATGATTTATCTTATGTTGAAATATGTGAGTTGTTACTCTATGAACAAAGATCTCTTACCATTTTCGAGGATATGAGAAAATATGGTCTATGCATACATGAGTGCATTTCATTTTAAGTGTGGTAGTAACCACAAGTACCTTCCCCGAATTTAGGAGTTTGCATAAGTGAATACAGGTGAAGAGAATGTGGAACCATCTCAAACTGTGTGGATGATAACCTTTATGACAAGGTACTTTTGAAGTTGGAATAGAGAATGATTGTGATGAAACCATACCCAAGGTTAAACAGACCAATGGAAAGGAAAATGGATTCTGCAGAGTGGAATTTAGACAAGAATAAGTCTGTGATTTGTTACCTCAAGGGTATAATGGAGTGAACTGAAGGTAATGCTGGAATATGGATCGATAGTCACCCCACGGGTGACATGAAGTTGTTCAAGAATTCAAGTGAATCCACAAGTCACTGACCTCAGGATTGATAAGGATCAAGCCCCACCTTTGTGAAGGAAGAAACTTGGAAGAAGCTACGACTGGTTAGCAAACGTTTCTTAGGAACATACGATAACCTGAGAGATGTGAAGAAACGATAGATGTTTTTGCTTAGCTTGCAGAATCAATGGATTTATCCGAACTTTGTTCGTTGACAAGAGAAATTTCTGCAATGCTTGAGAGGAAGACCAAGTGTTAGAATACGAGATTCACTAAACCTTATACAAGGTAATGATTTCAGTGCGACATGGTTTGGCCACCATGACGACTTACTCTTATCATTCTCTTGCTATTCGGATTGGTAAATCTGAGTGACTTACCCATAGTAAAGAGACGACGTTCTTCGAAGCTTTTGTTTAAGCCTTAGAATGGTATGATGAAACCCCTAGTACATTGACAGTTGCTGTCACACGTAGGAATTTTTACGGTGAGGAATGAAGCCAAGACCCATTTCACTGCAGGATAACCACTAATGGTAGACCACCATGAGATCGTCGATAAGTTACTTATAATGAATGCCAGACCTGCGAGTTAATAAGACCCAGTATTGGAGGAAGTACACCTTGTTGTGAGGACACAAAATTTTGATATAACCGAAGATCATCACCAAGGAAGATGCTGTGAAGAATGTGAACAGACAGATGCACCATAGGACTAGTAACTCTCATTTTAAGTGTGGTAGACCCACCCTTCCAGGTCAATGGAGTTTTGTTGGAAGACCCCACATGACCGTTATGTGGATAAGATGATTGGGGACAGCTGGTGCTAAGCACAGCAACGGTCAGAATTTCGAACTGTAAAAGTCCTCAGGCTTATCATGTTCCTCACTTGTAGACAATTCGCACTGGCGAAATCCTAACTCCTCAGTCAGACCAATTTCATTAGGGACCAGAAGAACTTCGTCTCTGTCACTGAAGAACTTGACTGAACTGCAAGAGATTTCCAAAGGCTTCACTCGAAGGATTGGATAGGTTGAGGCTTTTGGAGTTGAGCATCAGTTGAAATTTTTTCTTAGTATTACCTCGGCCCCCTTTATCAGTACGATGTTTCCTATGACTCAAAGAAAGTAAATGTAACTACAAAAAAAAGTCTTCACGCTTCATAGTCCTCGTTCATATCATCATGGTCACACCAACTTCTTCATTTTCAAAGTCTCCAGGGAATACCAAAGTCTTCAGTTGAAGACATACGTTTTTAGGGGTCGATAATATCCGAATATATCAAACTCCTCATCAATTAATAGATCCTGTGTACACTCACAAACACATTAGTTCCTTAACCTATAAGTCTCCAATACACCAAAATCACTAAGGGGCACTAGATGCACTTATAATCTCCCCCTTTTTGGTGATTGATGATAAATAGGTTAAGTTTTCAACGGGAATAAAAATATGGAATGTAAGTACTGAGTTTGAGGAAATTGATTGCAAGATATAGAAGAACTCCCCCTGAAGATGTGCATATTTGAGGAATTTGCTTTGGACTGCAAATGCACACGACAGGTTAAAAACATGGAGAACTCCCCCTATATCTTGTAATTCATACACACATTTAACATATGATATGAAGAATTTGAAATGCATGATGAAAATGGTGTCTGACGAAATTCAGCATGCATGCATTAAGGTACTTGAGGAAATAAGCATGCGGAAAGCAGTTCAAAACAGTCAGACCACCATCGAACTTAAGTTTACAATTCAACCAACAAAAGCTTTATAAGAGCGAGAGCTGTAACTTAAACAAAAAAAGCCCATATAGAGAGACCCACTTGAAGACTAACTCAAATTCCCCCCCCCCCCTTTGTCATCGAAGACCAAAAGGGGCGAAAACTGAGGACTAACACCCCTTTAAGAGTTTTATCTTGAGGGTGATGAAGGAGCGCCAACGTTGTTGGGGTCGTTTGTCGATACAGGGCCCGCCGTTGTGTCAGCAATGTCCTCAACTTCATCTGTCTTGCGTGACAAAGAATATGAGCTTGTAACTAGCTGAGGAACTTGAACTTTCTTGAATTTCTTCTAAGGAGGACAAGCCTAGTCAAGGTTCTACTCAAGATTCATCTCCTTCAATTCTTCAGGGGTCTTGAGGTGATACAGAATGGCCCAAGTGCAGTTGAAGACTTCATGGAGGTAGTATTGGTTCTTCCTCAGAGTGTTGTGCATGACAGTTATGTCTTGAAGAAGTGCACAAAACTGTCGCTTGACCCATTTGTGGTTGCGATCAACCTTCTGATGAAGACTTATGAGAAGCTCACGATCTGTCATCACTTGAGGGGCAGACTCTTGAGGCTTTTGCACTGAGGCTTTTGTAGCAGAGTCTTGGGTAGCAGTGTCATCATTGGTGGAATAAGATGCAGCTTTGCGAAATTGACTATACAATGGACGAGTACCTTCATCAATGACATCTTTGCCTTTTCCTTCAACTGAAGCAATTGTGTGCTTGAGGACTTCAATAAGAGGTAGAAAGCTAAAGTAATTCTAGAAGTCAGCCTTGAAGGGAATTGAAGACCTTGATCTCATGAATTTCATGATCCAGGGAGCATAAGGCTTCAGTTCAAATGGGGCTAATGCTGCATTGGCCAAAGTCCTCATGAAGAAATCGTGGTAGTTGATGGGAATCCCATGAATGATGTTGAATAGCATGTTCTTCATGACTCCCTCCACTTCTTCTTCTTTAGAGTTGTGGCCCTTCTGAGGACTTAGGGTATTGCTAAGTATGCGACAGAATGTCCTGGGCACATAGAGAAAATCCTTCACAAGGAATGTAGGCCTTTGAGGTTTTCCAGGAGCCAATGTATTCATCAGCACTTGCATCATGTGGTTGGGCAGAGCAGGTTCATGAAATAGGCATCGTGCACCTTCTGAAGGAATTGGAACTAGGACTGATCGAAGAAATTTTGATGTTGGTGCAGTGTAGTGAGTAGATCCATTCATCCAGTCCAAGACCCATAAGTTGATGTCAGAAGCATCACCTGTGATGTGCAAGATGGCATAAAATTGAAGAATCAGCTCTTCATTCCAATCACAAATATCCACACAAAACGGAAGAATTCCTGCATCATGAAGAACTACGAGCACCGGTGTGAAGGATAGAATAGTTTCCATATCCGCATGAGAAATTTTATGATGCTCGAAGACTTTCTTCTTGTCAAACAACACTGATGCATAGTAAATCATCTGTATGGTTGTCCAGAATCTAGTGCGACCAGCTCTTGTAGAATCATATGGATTAGGTCCAGTGAAGAAAATGTGCTCATTGAAGAAATTGGTCTTGATGAATTTGGGGCGCTTTGAGCCTTTGAATGGCATCCTAGGCTTCGGTTGAAGGTTTGGTTTAAAGCGGCCCACAATTTCTTTAGGCATTGGTGGAACTTCTTCAGACTGAGGAATTTGCACTGTAGGTTCCTCATTGGCAGTTGGAGCAACAATTTCTTTAGCTGATGCTGCTGGAATATCTTCAGTTACAGTTGCAGCCAAGTCATCAGATCCTGTTTGAATTTCTTCAGTCTAGGCTGGAGACTGAGGAATTTGTGACAGAGGAGTGGTCATTGGTGAATTTGGGTGTGTATCTTCCCAATATTCATCATTGATCAGAGGTGTTGTGTTTCCAATGTCCACCTCCTCTTCCATTTCTTCAATGTCGGCCTCTTCAACAGTCAAATGAGGCTGGGGCGATGATACCAGTGGAGTTGAAGCATTTGCTTCCACTTCAATTTCTTCATCAATCTACTTTGAGGTATCAGCAGACTAGTCCTTTTCTTCTTGATCGTCATTTGGGATGACATAGTCAATACCAAATGGTACTATTTCATAGGTTGGCACGGGGCTGATAGGAGTTGCATCAAACGGCTCAGTTGAAGAAGTTGGCAGTGACTTCAATTTCTTCACTGGTGAGGAATCTGTTGTTGATGCCTTTCTCTTCAGTGCCTTTTTCTTTGCAGCCTTAGTTTTCTTCACTTCTGATGCAAAAGGAAGGTTGATGTTCTTCACCCTTGAGGATTTTGCAGTTTGTGTAGAGGGTGAAGGAGGAGCATTTTCTTCAGGCACGACTGGTGCAGTCGCCCTTGTGGTCTCAATTTCATCAGGCGCATCTAAAGTTTCAGCTGTCCTGGTAATTTCTTCAGACGCAACAGTGGAGGTTGCCCTGGCAGGTTCATCAGCAATCTGAATTTCTTTAGCTGCGAGAGCAGTTTCTTCAGCAGGCTGAGCAGATTCTTCAGTCTGAGGAATTTGAGGTTGCGATCGACCTGCAACCCTTTTGTTGTGGTCCTTGATGGCTTTATCAACCACATTGACAAAACAAACTTTGGCGCCTTGCCAATCAGCATAGTATCTGTTAAAGTTGTCACTGAGGTCTTTGATCTCAGACTGCATCTTCACCAGTTCGTCGGGAGAAAGCTTCAGAACATTGTTCTTCAAGAAGTGCTCTTTCTTGTACTGAGCTTTCTTGGTCTGTCTAGCCCTCTCATTTTCCACTTTTCTTCAGCGATGAAGGTGGTGAGGACATGATCTGGACTAGGAGGCAACTTCAAATCATCAATTGTGGTGTTGCGATCCTTGTGCCAGATATCAATGAAGTTCAGCACCATTTTTGGATCCAACCAAAGAGGAATCTGAGTGTCGTTTGCTCGAGCCACTCGTTCTTGCTTGTTTCTGATGATTGCAGCGAGTTCCTCATCATCAGCTTCATCTTAAGAATCTAATGGTATTTTGAACACCACTTTCTTCGGTTGAGGACTTGGTCGAATGTATCGCCCAGCAGTAGCTTTCATCTTCATTAGTGAAGGACTGGTTGAGGATTATCCTTGGGCAGAGGAACTTGCAGAAATCCCTGAAGCAATTAAGAAGCCCTCGGTCCTCTGACATGTTGCAAGGTGCACAGGTGTTGAGGATTTTGAGGCAGCAGCTGAAGATTGTGCAGCCACAGAAGGCATTGCAGAGGCCTTTGAAGACTTTGCTTGAGGAATCTGCTGTGAGGATTTTTAAGTTGAGGACTTTGACTTCACAATAGACTTCTTCACAATAGTTTTCTTCGGAGCACTGGCAGAGGCTCCAGCAGTGGCAGCAGTAGTAGAGTCTTCATTATATTTCTTCACCACCTCTTTTGCCTTCTTTGCCAGCTTGGCTTGCTGTCTTTCCCATTCTTGAGGAAAGTCATCACCAGTTTTGAGGCTAGTGGGATCAGTAGTTTGGTTTGGAGCCAAGGGTGGCCTATTGCACGGGTGTTTAACAGGGAATTTCTTCATGTACTTTTGAGTGACATAGCGATATTCTTTCCACTCCCGTGCCCATCTCCTCTCAATTTTCTATATACGAATCTTTCGCTGCTTTGTAGTTTCCTTGCCATGAGTTTCTTCATCTCGCATGCAATATTCCTCATATAGTTCATCAGGTATCTCAAACGCAGTTTGCACTTCAGGTTTCTTTCCACCTTTCTCTGGCCTTTTCTCATCCATCATTTTCTTCGGCTGATGACTTTGAACTCTTGAAGATTCTGAAGATGTACAAAATTTTTCTTCAATGAACGCTACAAATGAGTTAAGTTGATGAGAACCTAGTGATTCATCAGTACACATTTTGTACATGTGAATAGAGTATAGGTGTGAGGAATTTGAAGAGGTCATACGCGTTCTCAGAAATTTTCAAAATACATCAAGTTGAGGAATTTTTGTTGGAAATATGCCCTAGAGGCAATAATAAATTAGTTATTATCATATTTCCTTGTTCATGATAATCGTTTATTATCCATGCTATAACTGTATTGATCGGAGACTTAGATGCATGTGTGGATACATAGACAAAACCATGTCCCTAGTATGCCTCTAATAGACTAGCTCGTTGATCAAAGATGGTTAAGGTTTCCTAACCATGGACATGAGATGTCATTTGATAACGGGATCACATCATTAGGAGAATGGTGTGATGGACAAGACCCAAACTACAAACGTAACATATGATCGTGTCAGTTTATTGCTACTATTTTCTGCATGTCAAGTATATGTTCCTATGACCATGAGATCATGCAACTCACTAACACCGGAGGAGTACCTTGTGTGTATCAAACGTTGCAACGTAACTGGGTGACTATAAAGGTGCTCTATAGGTATCTCCGAGGGTGTCTGTTGGGTTGGCATGGATCAAGACTGGGATTTGTTACTCCGTGTGACGCAGAGGTATCTCAGGGCCCACTCGGTAATACAACATCACAATTAGCCTTGCAAGCAATGTGATTAAGTGTTAGCCATGGGATCTTGTATTACGTAACGAGTAAATAGACTTGCCGGTAACAAGGTTGAACTAGGTATACAGATACCGACGATCGAATCTCGGGCAAGTAACATACCGAAGAACAAAGGGAACATCATACGGGATTAACTGAATCCTTGACATAGAGGTTCGACCGGTAAAGATCTTCGTAGAATATGTAGGAGCCAATATGGGCATCCAGGTCCAGCTATTGGTTATTGACCGTAGAGGTGTCTCGGTCATGTCTACATAGTTCTCGAACCCGCAGGGTCTGCACACTTAAGGTTTGGTGATGTTTCGGTAGTATAGAGTTATGCATGGTGGTGACCGAAGGTTGTTTGGAGTCCCAAATGAGATCCCAGACGTCACGAGGAGCTCCAAAATGGTCCGAAGGTAAGGATTAATATATAGGAGGTCCTGTTTTGGTCGCCGGAAAAGTTTCGAGCTCATCGGTAGTGTACCGGGAGTGCCGGGAGTGTATCGGGAGACCATCGGGAGGGGTATTTCGACCCAAGAGGCTACATGGGCTGTGGGAGAGTGAATACCAGCCCTTTGTGGGCTGGTGGAAGTCCCACACAAGGCCCATGCGTCTGGGAAGAAAAGCCCAAAGAGAAAAAGGTGGAAAAAGGCAAAAAAGGCAAAAATAAGGAGGAGTCCTAGTCCTACTAGGATTGGAGCAGGAATCCTCCAATCCCACTAGGTTCGGCCGACCCAAGGGCTGCCTCTTTGGCAGCCAAGCCTCCTCCTCCTCTCCTCCTATATATACTAGAGGATTTTAGGGTTTTGGTACAGAATTTTCAGCCACGTGCTACCCGTTCCTCTAGTGCATAGTTTCTCCTCTAGATCGGTTTCCTGCAGTGCTTAGGTGAAGCCCTACCGGAATAGCTCCACCACCATCGTCGGAGCGCCGTCGCGCTGCCGGAGAACTCTTCTTCCTCTCCGCTCCCTCTTGCTGGATCAAGACGGCGGAGATCGTCATCAAGCTGTATGTGTGCTGAATGCGGAGGTGTCGTCCATTCGGTGCTAGATGGGAAGGACCGTGATCAAGATCGCGTGATGGATCATGATGAGTTCGCGCGACAGATCGTGATGAGTTCACGGGATGGATCGTGATGATTTCGCGGGACGGATCATGATTGGATCGCGGGACGGATCGTGATGAGATCGCGGGACGCTCGGCGATTTGGATCGCGAAGACGTTCGACTACACCAACCGCGTTTCTTAACGCTTCCCGCTTAGCGATCTACAAGGGTATGTAGATCCACTCTCCCTCTCGTAGATGCTCATCACCATGGATAGATCTTGTGTGTGCATAGGAAATTTTTTGTTTCCCATGCAACGTTCCCCAACAATTGTTACCATAGACGTCTTGAGGAATTTCACTAAGTGTTCTTGTCTTAGGTTCCAGAGTTGTGCAAATTTTCAGGATCCACACAATTGTGGAATCTTGAAGAAAATCATAACTTAGGAAAAACATCAAGGGTATGAACATGTAAGGTGCTTTGGAATATGATTCTTGGAGAATAAACACCTTTGAGGAAATTGTGGAAAACTTGAAGATCAAACAAGGGTAGTAAAATTAGTTTTTATTTACCATGATGAAGAACACGACGAACAGTGAGAGGAAATCGGGGAAGTTCGTCCGTACACATCTCCCATGCCCTAGCTTGGCAGAGGGAGACAGCTACAGCGGCGGCGGAGTGAAGATTTCCGCGTCCGATGTGAGTACGACGACAACAAGGTCAAGGCAGTGAAGCTCTTCCACACCGGCGGCAATGATTTTAGTGGCGGCGCTAGGTTTGAGCTCGAGAGAGAGTGGGAGTGAGGAGTAGCCGGGCATAGTGAAAGGGAAGGGGTATTTATAGCGGAGGTGAAAACCAATCTTCCCGAAGATTTTGGACCAGATTGCCCCTGACCCTTGCTCTCCACATGACATGTGTCACCCATGTTCTGAGTATTGGAGGTAGTGGGGGATCTAGGGGTATCCAGTCATGCGAATCGGAACGGTTTGAGCAGAAAGCGCCGAAAATTTAGATAGTGAAAATTTTAAAGTTTCTGTTCGGTAATTCTTCAGCTGCCAAGGACATAGTGAAGACTTTGAACGACTTTCAAAGTAGAACGCATATGAATAATTCGTGAACAGACTGAGTTGATTTTAGCATAGACGGGGGACGGGTCTGATCACATTCACTTACATGAAAATCAACTTGAAGAATTAGCAATAAGTGAATGCTATTGAGGACATTGAAAACTCAAGTATACATATATAGTCAATGAAGAAAATCATTTTCATAATTTTGAAGAATTTGAAAAGTTGTGGAATTTGCAAACTTGAGGAATTTGAAATTTTGAAGAATTTGCAAAATGACAAAAAACTCAACTTTGAAGAATTTCAACTATGGTTGGTGGCATGACCCACCGTATAAGAATGATGATTTTAGACACCGCATACAATTATCATAGGGTTCTGAGAATCAAATTCTTCATTAATTTCTTCACACTTTGAGGGTTATTCTTCATTGATTGAAGAAAAAAATTACTTCATGTGTTGCACACCTAAGTCATCAATTGTGCATACATGTTAGGATGTGTGTCTTTTTCAAAGAACATTCGAAGATTCAAAGATATTTAGCTCACACCACAACTTGCAAAATCTCTTTTCATCCAAGGGCTTTGTGAAGATATCATCTAGTTGTTCTTCAGTGGGGATGTGGTCGATGGAGATGTCGCCCTTGAGTACATAATCTCGAAGAAAATGATGACGAATCTAGATGTGCTTGGTCTTGGAATGCTGAACTGGGTTGTAATCAATCTTGATAGCGCTCTCTTTGCCGTAGTAGAGAGGCACATTCTTCACCTTGATGCCATAGTCCTTGAGGTTTTGCTTCATCCACAGCAACTGAGCGCAACATGAACCACCAGCAATGTACTCAGCTTCAGCAGTAGATAGTGACACCCAATTCTGCTTCTTTGATCACCAGCAGACTAAGGATCATCCGAGGAAATGACATGTGCCTAAGGTTGACTTGCGATCCCCACGATCTCCAGCATAGTCAGCATCTAAGTATCCGATGAGGTGAAGATTTGAGCCCTTGGGATACCATAATCCAAGTGTTGGTGTGTGAGTAAAGAATCAAAGAATATGTTTCATAGCCTTATGGTGTGATTCCTTCGGTGTTGCTTGGAATCGGGCACACATGCAAACACTCAGCATAATATCAGGCCTAGATGCACATAGATACAATAAAGAGCCAATCATGGAGCGATATACCTTCCGATCGAAATATTTACCATTTTTGTCAGTGCAGAGGTGGCCTTTTGAAGGCATTGGAGTTTCAACACCTTTGTAGTCTTGCATGTCGAATTTCCTCAGAACATCCTTGAGGTATTTCTCTTGAGAGATGAAGATGCCATTGTCTTGGTCACGAATTTGAAGGCCTAAGAAGAATTTCAACTCTCCCATCATAGACATATGATATTCTTCACTCATCATATAGGCAAACACATCACTGTAACGTTTGTCAGTACAGCCAAACAAAATATCGTCTACGTATATTTGGCATATGAACAGTTCATTGTCATAGGATATAGTGAAAAGAATTGGGTCGAGTGAACCGGGTTTGAAGCCTTTCTTCATGAGGAATTCCTTCAGAGTGTCGTACCACGCCCGAGGGGCCTGCTTGAGGCCATAGAGGGCCTTGTTGAGTCTGAAGACTTTGTCAGGATGCTTAGGGTCTTCAAAACCTCAGGGTTGAGCAACATATACTTCTTCCTCAAGCTTGCCATTGAAGAATGCACTTTTCACATACATTTGATATAAGATGATATCATGATGGTTAGCATAAGCAAGCAATATGTGAAGAGCTTCAAGTCTAGCAACAGCCGCAAAAGCTTCATCAAAGTCAATTCCTTCAACCTGTGTGTAGCCTTGAGCTACAAGACGAGCCTTATTCCTTACCACAAGGCCATTTCCATCTTGCTTGTTGTGGTACATCCACTTGGTACCTATGATGTTGTGCTTGCGAGGATCTGGCCGCTTGACAAGTTCCCACAAATTGTTGAGCTTGAATTGATGAATTCCTCTTGCATAGCTTGAATCCACTCAGGCTCCTTGAATGCTTCATCAACTTTGGTGGGATCTATGATAGAGACAAAAGCAAAGTGTCCACAAAAGTTAGTCAAATGTGAAGCTCTTGAGCGAGTGAGGGGACCTCGTGCATTGATGTCGTCGATGATTTTGTCAATCTGCACTTCATTTGCAACTCTTGGATGAGCAGGTTGACGTGGCTGAGGATTTTCTTCAATGCCATTTTCTTCAGGTGTATCAGCATGAATGTATTCATTGGTTGGAATGACTTCTTCAGTGGGTATGACATCTTCAGTAGCCTTCAGCTTAATGGATTCCTTAGGATACTATTCATCTAGCAAAGAAGGCAGGTGCTCTCTTTGCAAGCCATCAGTTTCGTCGAACCGCACATCTATAGTTTCAACAACCTTATGGTGGTAGGTGTTGAAGACTCTGTAGGTGTGAGAGTCCTTTCCATAACCAAGCATAAAACCTTCATGTGCTTTCGGTGCAAATTTAGAAGTATGGTGAGGATCTCTAATCCAGCATTTTGCACCAAAGACTTTGAGATAACTTACATCGGATTTCTTGTCAGTCATGAGTTCATATGAAGTCTTCTTGAAGAATTTGTGAAGATATACCCCGTTGATGATGTGGCAGGCCATATCAATTGCCTCAGGCCAGAAGTGATGAGGAGTCTTGTATTCATCAAGCATGGTGCGAGCCATCTCAACAAGAGTCCTATTCTTGCGCTCCACGACTCCGTTCAGCTGAGGAGTATATGGGGCAGATAGCTCATGAGTAATACCAAGTTCATCAAGATTGGTGTTCTTGAACTCAATCCCATTATCACTCCTGATATGCTTGATCTTGACGCTGAAGTTTCTTGAGGCCCTTGAAGCAAATCGTTTGAAGACATCCTGCACTTCAGACTTGTAGAGAATAATATGCACCCAAGTGTAACGAGAGTAATCATCAACTATGACAAAGCCATACAAACATGAAGAATTTTTTAGTGTGGCATAATGAGTGGGGCCAAAGAGGTCCATGTGAAGCAATTCAAAGGGTCGAGTCGTGGTCATGATTGTCTTCGAGGGATGCTTGGATCTGGTCATCTTCCCACACTCACATGCACCATAGAGGTGATCCTTGAGGAATTTGACACCTTCAATGCCAATGACGTGTTTTTTCTTCACGAGCGTGTGCAAGTTCCTCATACCAGCATGTCCAAGTCGTCTATGCCACAACCAGCCTTCTAAGGACTTTGCAAAGAGGCACGTGGCAGGTCGAGGACCTGTAGAGAAATCAACAGTATACAAGTCTCCTCTCCTAAAGCCTTCGAAGACTTTGGAATTGTCAGATTCCATGGCGACAACACAATGATATTTTCCAAATACGACAACCATATCAAGATCACAAAGCATTGAGACAGACATAAGGTTGAACACAAGGGATTCGACAAGCATCACCTTATCCATGTGTCGGTCCTTTGACATTGCAACCTTGCCTAGACCCAATACCTTGCTTTTTTTCCTTTGTCAGTGTAGGTGATATGCTTCAGATGAGATGGGGCAAGTGGCAAATTCATTAGTAGATTCTTGTCACCAGTCATGTGGTTTGTGCATCCACTGTCGAGGACCCACTCAGTAGCTTTTGGAGGTTCATCCTGCAGATGAATTAGTACAACTTACGAACTCATATGATTCAGAGTGAAGAGTACGACATCAAATTCATCAGGCAGAATTTCATCACACAATATGGTAACTAAATCAGTGTGAGGACGTGAGAAATGAGGAATTCATTTCTACATGATTAGCTTGCGTCCTTTCAAGCATTTCCTCAGGTCTCTAGAAAATTCATCAGATGTTCAAGTTCATCTAGAGACCTGACCCTGCATAAGATATTAGTTCAATTTCTTCACCACCCACATCTAGAGGGGTGGCAAAGAGTTCATCATTATACGAGCACCATATGAGAAGGGAGGCATGAAGCTAGTGCACTTCGTTTCACAGGACGAGGGTTAGAGTACTCATATGAATAAGCAAAAAAATTCTTCGAGGACTTATGAACATAATGATTTGAAGAATAATGCACATATTCAGAACCCTTAGGTTTTCCCTATGAAATAGATGCATTAGCATGAGAATGATATTTTTGACCATTTGAGGAATTTGGTCCAAGTGAAGAATTTGGTCTAGGGTTCCTGTTCTTCATGAGTGGTGCCGTGAGGACATTCACTTGAAGATTTTGTAAGCAGATCTTGGGGACCTAGATTTTCTTCATAGGTGAATCGTTCCTGCAGTTAGTTCCAACAAATCTGGCAAATACTTCACCTTTCTGATTTTTGAATAATTTGTAGTTGGATTCAAGTGACTCATTAGAGGAATATGAAGTTTCACAAGTAAAGCCAGATAAAGTGGATGGATCTACAGGAGGTCCTTTCACAGCAACCCATGAAGTTTTGGGGTACTGCTCAGGTGTCTAGTAGGATCCATCAGCATTGAGTTTCCTCTCAAAGGCAATACCCTCTTTCCTGGAGTTCATGTTCAGAATGTGCTTTTTGAGGACATCGCAAAGGGTTTGATGCCCTTCGAGACTTTTGTACATGCCTGTCACATACAATTCCTTCAACCCTACATTTTCGTCAGTGATACTTGTGGTATCTTCAGATGAGGAATTTGTGACCATGGGAATAGTTGAAGAATTTGCAGCAATAGAAGCAAATTCAGGTGAAGAATTAGTAGTTTCACGTTCGATGCATTTCAAACAAGGTGGAACAAATTCTTCTTGAGCGGTAATAATCTGTTGAGCCAGTAAGGAAACATTTTCCCTTTGGAGATCCTCATGAGACACTCTTAGTTTCTCAAGATCTTGCTTTTTTTGAATAAATTCATAAGAAAGCTTCTCATGATCGGCTAAGAGAGCATTATGATGACTCTCAAGGTTATCATACTTTGTCTGAAGACTTTTGAGATCGTCAGATAGTGTTTGGGTCGTCAGATAGAGTTTGAGTCCGATCCACTTCCTCATTCAATAGATCATCGCTTTTGTCTAGCAGTTTCTGAAGCTTTTCAAGTGCACTTTGTTTCCTAGTGGCAATATTCGCAAGTTTGGCATAGCTAGGTTTCACATATTCATCAGATTCATCATCACTTGATTCAGAGGAGGAGTGATGCTTATGTACCTTGGAACCTTTAGCCATGATGAAATAGGTGGGAGCATAATCATCATTGCCGACGTCAGAGTCGTTGGAGTAGTCATTTTCTTCATCGTTGAAGATGGACTTGCTGACGAAAGCAGTGGCGAGAGCAAGGCTAGCAACACTAGATTCTAATTCCACCTCAGATTCTTCCTCTTCTTCATATTCTTCAGATTCTTCTTCTGAGTTCATTTCCTTTGCAATGAAAGCCCGAGACTTTCTAGAACCATTCTTCTTGTGCGTTGAGGACTTTGAAGATGAGGACTTTGTAGATGAGGATTTTTAAGATTTCTTCTTTTTCTTCGAGTCATATGAACTATCTTCCTTGTACTTCTTTTTCATATTTGATTCTTTTTCCCAGAGAGGACAGTGAGAGATGAAGTGGCCAGATTTCTTGCATTTGTGACAAGATACGTTCTCTTCTTGTAGCCACCTAAGGAGTCTGACTTCCTCAAGCCACTTTTTGATGGCTTTCCAAAACCGCCTCTCCTTGAGAACTTCTAGAATTTCCTCACGAGCATTGCCAGCTCTTGACTCAGTTCTTCAGGATCACCAAGTCTACTGTCAGAATCTTCTCCTTCGGATGAGGAAATTTCTTTTGCCTTCAGAGCACGAGATCTTCCATAGCTTGGCCCGTAGAGGTCTCTCTTCTCAGCTTGTTGGAATTCATGAGTATTGAGTCTCTCACGAATATCAGAAGGATCAAGTGATTTGTAGTCTCCACGCTCTTGAATCATCAAAGCAAGTGTATCGAATGAGGAATCAAGAGATCTCAACAGTTTCTTCACCACTTCGTGATCGGTGATGTCAGTGGCACCTAGTGCTTGAAGCTCGTTGGAGATATCAGTGAGACGGTCAAAAGTTTGTTGAACATTCTCATTGTCGAGTCTTCTGACGCGATTGAAGCGATTGCGAAGAACATCGACACGAGAGTCACGTTGAGTGGAAACACCTTCGCTAACTTTGGACAACCTTTCTCACATAAGCTTAGCAGACTCGAAAGCACTCACTCTGCCATACTGACCTTTGCTCAGATGGCCACAGATGATATTCTTCGCCTGAATCGAGTTGCTTGAATCTCTTAACATCAACACTAGTGATCGTGTGAGTAACAGAGGGAACACCATTTTCCACAATGTACTAGAGATCGTTATCAATTGCCTGAAGATGCATGCGCATCTTGTTCTTCTAGTAGGGATAGTCCGAACCATCGAAGGTAGGACAACCTATGGAAACCTTGATCATACCCGCAGTCGACATAAGTAGAAATCCAGGCAGTTAAACCAAAATCACACAAAACAAGGGAGTATCTTGGTCTGATACCAATTGAAAGCACGTTATATCGACTAGAGGGGGTGAATAGGCGATTTTTATAAATTCATCACTTGAGTAATTTGAACTTGAGGAATTTCAAATGTGATGAATAACTAGAAATGGAATGAGTAATCAGTAGCATTGTCATCATGATGAAATAAAGCATGCACAGATTACAGGTAGCATGATACAAGATAAGCAGGTGAGAAACAAGGTAACTTGAAGAATTTAAGGTGAGGAAATTGTGAAAGTCTTCAATCAAATTCTTCAAAAAGTAATGATCAATTTCATCAAAAGGTATACGAGGAAATAGAGGGGTTGAGGAAATAGAACCAAGTAGCTCAATGAAGACAATGGTTTGATGACTGAGTTCCAACTACTGTGACAGTCATACGTCTGGTTTGGAGCGGCCTGGTATTTAAACCAGAGGACACACAGTCCCAGGACACACAGTCCTTACCGTATTCTCCTTGATCTAAGGTCACAAATTGCTAGCCCAACACTCATGGTAAGTCTTCAGGGTAGACTTCCAAAACCCTCACAAACTGGTCACCCGGCAATCCACAATTGACTTCTAGATGCTCTGTGATCCCCAATTGACTGCATGATGCACTAGACCATGATGCCTAACTGTCTGGAAGATACACAGTCTTCAAAGGTAACAAGTGGCGGTTCCACATAGGAATAATCTCTTCAGTGATGCTCAATCACTTTGGGTTTGGTGGTTTGGATTTGTGTTTTTCCTCACTGATGATTTTCTCTCAAAGTCTTTGGGGATGGGTTTCTCTCAAACGACAAGTGACAGTTCTCTCTCGGAGCAGCCAACCAACTAGTGGTCATGGGGGGTGTCTATTTATAGCCAGGGTGCAACCTGACATGATAAGACATAAATGCCCCTAATGATATGGCTGTTATGTGGATAAGATGATTGGGGACAGCTGGCGCTAAGCACAACAATGGTCATGTTCCTCACTTGTAGGCAATTCGCATTGGCGAAATCCTAACTCCCTAGTCAGACCAATTTCATCAGGGATCAGAAGAACCTCGTCTCTGACACTAAAGAACTTGACTGAACTACAAGAGATTTCCAAAGTCTTCACTAGAAGGATTGGATAGGTTGAGGCTTTTGGAGTTGAGCATCAGTTGGAAATTTTCCTTGGTATTACCTCGGACCCCTTTATCAGTATGGTGTTTCCTATGACTCAAAGAAAGGAAATGAAACTACAAAAGCGAAAGTCTTCATGGTTCATAGTCCTCGTTCATATCTTCAAGGTCACACCAAATTCTTCATTTTCAAAGTCTTTAGGGAATACCAAAGTCTTCACCAAAGTCTTCACCAAAGTCTTCAGTCGAAGACATACATTTTTAGGGGTCGATAATATCCGAATATATCAAACTCCTCATCGACTTATAGAGCATGTGTACACTCACAAACACATTAGTTCCTTAACCTATAAGTCTTCAAGACACCAAATCACTAAGGGGCACTAGATGCACTTACAAGGGGAAAACTCCATATGATTCATCTATATCAATAAAGCTCATGGTATATCAAGATCGTGTCATCTCAAGAACACAAGAGAGAGAGAGAGAGAGATAAAACACATAGCTACTGGTACATACCCTCAGCCCCAAGGGTGAACTACTACGTCCTCATCATGGAGACCGCCGGGATGATGAAGATGGCCTCCGATGATGGTTTCCCCCTCTGGCACGATGCCGAAACGGGCTCCCGGTTGGTTTTTTGTGACTCCAAAATCATATGGAATTACTTAAAACATGGCGTGAATACTTCATAAATTATAGACACGTTGGAGACGTATCAACATCCTCAAGCTTAATTCCTACTCGTCCTCAAGTAGGTAAATGATAAAAGAAACAATTTATGAACTATGAATACTAGCCTAGTGCATAAATTTGATCAATGATAGTTCCAAACACTTTTTCTAGCATCATTATATATTATAAATATTATCTCATCTCATAAACCTTCTCATGATGAAATAACAAGCTATCCACATGTTAAAGTATAGACTAACAAACTATGCTTTCAGTTACCAAACAATTGCAATTCATCTTATTTTCAGGAAGGGTCTATGTAAGAGCTTTGATTTAGCAAATTCCACATACTCAACTATCATATAGCCTTCCATGATTGCTAACACACAAAGCATATTTTTAGAGCAAATGGCATCCGTCGAACACAAATAAAGATATGGGCTTAAAGTTTTGCCTCCCAACTTATTTATCATATAGATAAATGTTAACAATAATAATTCATGATCAAATATATTTGAATGGCCATATATGCTTGGATCTTTCCCCAACACATGAAGCTTGCCAAGAGAAAATGACGAAATATAGGATGTGGTGAAGATCACCATGACTCTTGCATAAAGGTAAGTACATGAGAGTAAAAGATAGACCCTTCGCAGAGGGAACCATTGATTTGCAGAGGTGCCAGAGCTCGAGCTATTAAATCAGAGATGAATAATAATTTTGGGCGGTATGCTTTCATTGTCATGATAACAACTGAGAGATCTCGATATCTTCCATGCTAGATACATTATAGGCGGTTCCCAAACAGAATGGTAAAGTTTTACTCCCCCTCCACCAATCAATCAAACTCCACGGCGAGCCGAATCCACGAGTACCATCCATACCAACAACATTCCATGGGGAGTTTTGTTTAATTATTTGCATTTGTTCCTTTGATTTTGGGTGTGGGAATCCCTATTACCAGACACTATCTCATAAATGATAGTGAATCAACACATATCGTGAGAATAACCCACCTAGAATGGAAGATACTGACAGCCCCTAGTCACTATATGAGCAATTCGGGCATACAAAACAGAATATTATTTGAAGGTTTAGAGTTTGGCACATGCAAATTTACTTGGAACGGCAGGTAAATGCTGCATATAGGTAGGTATGGTGGACTCATATGGAACAACTTTGGGATTAAGGGTGTTTGGATGCACAAGTAGTATATCTACATGTTGCAGAAGTTTTTGGCTAATATGAGGTGGAAGCAAGCACCACACGTTGGAGGATGCATAACAATATAACTTCTATACAAATATACCCAAGCATAACTCATTACGTTGTCTTCCTTGTCCAACTACAACTAATTTTATCAAGTTTGAAAATAATTAATGGGTATTCACAATCATAGAAGATTTTCAAGATAGTATATTTATATGTGAAATCTCTCTTCCTTCAATATTCTTTCATGAATTGTTCAAGTGACCAATGCGGTGTTTGCTAACTTTCAATAAATTTTACCACATATACTTCTTATATGTGAATTCACTACTGCCAATGGGATAAGCATATAAAACATATATAATTTGAGATTTATGATATTCAACTCCTTCAACCATTTACTCATATGATACAAGTGAAGCACGAGAGTAAATGACAAAACTACCCCAAAACATATAAGTGAAGATCAATGAGTAGTCAAATAATTAAATAGATATGTGAGGACTTTCTCTCTCTCTATCTCTCAATAAAGATTTTAAGATCTAATTACTTTATTCAACAGCAAGCAAAATAAAAATAGCACTCCGAGAATAGCACACATCATGTGAACGAATAAAAATTTAGGCTCAACATAGGCTAACCGATAGTTGACGAAGAGAGGTGGGATGCATAGCATCCCCAAGATTAGATGCTTGAGAGTTCTTGAAATATTTACTTGTGTAATATTGTGCATACCCAAGCTTGAGCTTTTGTATCTTGTTCAATCCTCTCATATCCCGGTTTCACCTATTCTCAAAAACATCATCCACACAAAACTCGAAAAGAACACGTGAGATAGCTTAGTACACATAAGAACAAATCAACACTTAATGTACTGCCAAGAAGTGTTGCACAATAATTTTCAAACATTATCTACTGTTTACTGTCATTTACACAATTCATATCTACCAATGTAGGCTATGGAAACTATAGGACAAGTAGATAACAAAACTATGACAACAATCTGTCCAAACAGAACAGTCCGTAGCAATTTATGAAAACAATGTACTTATGTAACTCAAAAAATTATAAAAATGTAGGACATGCTAAATAATTTATATGAAAATACTGCATAAATATTTCAGAAACTTTCCACGTTCCAGTAAAATATGAAAATTCAAACACTACAACAGAAGTTTGTGTTTTTACACAGCACACATCAAACATGCAATTCAAGCATCCTAAAGGAAATTCTTGGAACTTTTTATTGAAAAACAAGATTATAAATAACACCTAACATAGAAAAACAAAATAAAATGACGCTCCAAGCAAAACTCATATTATGTGACGAATGAAAATATAGCTCCAAGTAAGATATACCGATAGTGTTGAAGACGAAAGAGGGGATGCCTTCCG
The DNA here is from genome assembly GCA_022496015.1 of Hordeum marinum. Taxonomy (NCBI): domain Eukaryota; kingdom Viridiplantae; phylum Streptophyta; class Magnoliopsida; order Poales; family Poaceae; genus Hordeum; species Hordeum marinum. Next base: position 94,288,060 of record CM039675.1, read on the forward strand.
GGGCATCCCCAAGCTTAGACGCTTGAGTAATCCTTGGATACTACCTTGGGGTGCCTTGGGAATCACAAATCTTAGGTTCTTGTCACTATTTATTCTCCTCATATTGGTGTCTCACCCAATACTTGAAAACTTCAATCACACAAAACTTGACGGAACTTTGTGAGAAGGGTTAGTGTAATAAAGATAGATCATTCACTTAGGTAATGTCAAGACAAGATTAATAATTGTTATCACATAATACATAGTGTATTACATCATTCCCACAATTTATATTATTCAATATAAGTTATAGAAACACTTGAAACAAGCAAACTATGCATGCAAAACAGAATCTGTTAAAAACAGAACAGTCTGTAAAGATCTTAATGATCACCATACTTACCTCACTCTTAAAATTATGAAAAATTATTTAAACTCAAGGAATTTTCATATAGACGTTGTGTAAAAATTTCAGATTTTTTTTACGCTCTAGTAAAATCATATAATTCATATACTAGACGCATAATTTTCTGTTTTTGCACAGAATCAAACAAGCAAGTATCCACACTATCCCAAAGGCTTTACTTGGAACTTTATTGAAATAAAAGACACAAAACATGATTAATATAGTATATTAATCATGTGAACACATTAAAATAGAAAGTAAAAGTGTTGGATTGTCTCCCAGCAAGCGCTTTTCTTTAATGCATTTTAGCTAGGCATGGTGATTTCAATGATGCTCACATAGTTATAGTAATTGAAACATGCAAGAGAGCATCATGAATCTCATGAAAACCACATTTAAGTCTAAACCACTTCCTATGCATAGGGATTTTGTGAGAAAACAATTTATGGGAGCAAGAATCAACTAGCATAGGAGGGCAAAACAAGCATAACTTCAAAACTTTGAACACATAGAGAGGAAACTTGATATTATTGCATTCCTACAAGCATATGTTCCCCCCTCATAATAATTTTTAGTAGCATCATGAAGGAATTCCACAATATAACCAGTACATAAAGAATTATTTTCATGATCTACAGGCATAGAAATTTTACTACTCTCCACACAAGCAAATTTCTTCTCATTCATAATAGTGGGAGCAAACTCAACAAAATAACTATCATGAGACACTTGGTTGACATACCCACATTCAATATTAAAATCCTGATGACAAGCTTCATGGTTCTTATCACTCTATATAGCATACATGTCATCATCATAATCATCATATATGGGAGGCATGCCATCATCATAATAGTTTTGCTCATCAAAACTCGGGGGACTAAAAATATCATCTTCATCAAACATAGCATCCCCAAGCTTGTGGCTTTGCATATCATTAGCCTCATGGATATTCAGAGAATTCATACTAACAACATTGCAATCATGATCATCACTCAAAGATTTAGTGCCAAACATTTTAATAACTTCTTCTTCAAACACTTGAGCACAATTTTCCTTTCCATCATTTTCACAAAAGACATTAAAAAGATGAAGCATATGAGGCAACCTCAATTACATTTTTTGTAGTTTTATTTTATAAAACAAAATGAGGGAAAAACTAGAAACTAAAAGATTTTATTGAAAGATCTAAATATATACCTTCAAGCACTCACCTCCCCAGAAACGGCGCCAGAAAAGAGCTTGATGTCTTGTAACATCCCAAATTTTGGAATGTTATAATAATTATTAGAATGAATTGTTGTTTGCTTGAGTGATTGAAAGTGAGTGAAATTTGAAACTTTTTGAAAGTTTGATGAGAGGGAATGAAATGACCTTCCCAAAACTTTCAATCTGCATTTTGATCACCAGGAATTCAAATTCATTTCATCACAAAACCCTAGAGTGAAGATGACATGACTTCTTCCATTTAAAGAAATGAAAAGGGATTTGAAAAGAATTTGAATTTCATTTGAAAAATATTTCAAATTCAGAAAACTTTATGCAACTCAATGATTTTCATGAGAGAGGATAATATGACTTCCTCAAATTTTAAGAAATATGAGTTGGAAGTTTAAAAGAAGGAATTGAAAAAGCTTTTGAAAACCTCTGGATTATTTTGAAAATCCATTTCATATTTGGTTCCTATTCAAAATTTTCAAAGTATTCAAACCCCTAACAAAAATTTGAAAGGAGTAACATGACACTCCAAGACAGGGGGTAATTTGTGAAGTTTTTTGAATCATCAAACCCAAAAAGTTATTTGAAAAATATTTGCAAAATTAAATAAAGCCAATTAAGGCATTTTCTGAAAAATGGTTTTTTTAATGTATTCAAATGCCAGAATAAAAATGTTCATTAAATTGAATTTATTATTCTGTTAATTTTGATATATAATACTCCTATGTTTAGAGACGATTTGAATGCTTTAAAGGTTTTTGAAACGCTCTGGAAAAACATTAAACAGAAAACGGTAACGGTTTTAGAATTAAAACGGGCCGGCCCACAGGCTTTATTTCGCGAATTCAATACGCGCCGGTCAACCGACGCGTTAACAGCTCGCCCGCTCTCGCTGACGTGTGGGACCCGCTGCCCGCTCCCTTCTCCCGCGCGGTCGCCTTCCTCCTCCCACGCGCCCGACGCCGTCGCCGGATCCCCTCGCTGCGGACCCCCTCCCTCCTTTACTCCCCCTACCCCGCACTGCCCGTATAAGTACCCACCCCTCTCCCGCACTCATTCCCCTTGCTTCCCCCTCTCTCCGAGCCCCCATCTTGCCAGAATAGCTCGCCGGAGCTTTCGGTTGCCGCCGCACCTTTTTCAACCTAGCGCCCGTCTCCGACCTCCCCGTCCTCTCCCGAGCGCATCACCGATCTCCTCTCGCCTGTGCGCACCACTCCATCCCTTACCCGTGCTCAACCGCCTCTGGAACGCCGTAACCCCACCCTCGCCGGAGCTCCACTTCCACCGAACCACTCCCGAGCTCGTGCCCGTCGCATCCATCACCCCCGAGCCTCACTGACGCCACCAACGTGCTCGCCGTACTCGCCGCCGTCGACTAGTGCCCTCGCCGTCGCCGGAGGACCACCGGAGCACCGCCCACATTGACCACTACGCCTCAGCCTCGCCGGAGAAGCCCTCGCCGGCGACCCACCACCGCGGTGAGCTCCACCACCCCTCTCCCCGTCCGATCTGGATCTGACGATCCAGATTAGAACCTATAAAACCGCGAATCGTTTTCTTCTAGGCGTCGGTCACCCACTCGTATTTGCCCCGCACGCGCACCCCTTTATCCAATCAGGAAGCGACACGTGTACCCCCTGACCGATAGAAACGCATTTTCTTTTCTGTTTTAATTTCTGTTTCCAGAATAAGTTCTGATTTTATTTCCTTTATATCTTTTAAACTGTTTAATGTTTTTAAATGATTCTTTTTGTATAGTGTCACAAATTTCATCTAGTTTCTGTAGATATCAAATTTGGCTATGTTTGAACATTTAAATTTGAATTTGAACAGATTTTATTTAAATTTTGTTTTCTGAATATCTTGAGTTCTAAAATGAATTTTTGAATGATTCTTTTTCCTACTTGTCACTAGTGACCATAGCTATCATTTGGTAGAGTTTGAGAATTTTTATAATAGTTTTAAATAGTATTTTCAAACCAAACAGAATCTGTTTAGTTTCATATTAGTTTATTTATATTGATTTACTTTGTTTTATTTTGAAAATCTGAATATGACTTATGTTATGTTTTAGATTTCATTTAGTTCTGTTGTTCTAAATTTAGGATTTATACTTACTGTTAAAACAATAATAATAATTTGCTTAGTTTATTACTATGTTGTTATAGGAACATCATATTTTTAACTAAGCATTGTTTCATAAAAACAGACTAGTTAGTAATAGTTAATTTTAACAAAGTTTTATATTATTAAAATTCTGTTTTCCAAGAAAAAAAAAGTTTCCAGTAATCTTTTCTGTTAAGAAATGTTTTGTTAATAAAAATACTTTAGTTTTGCCCTATTATGATAGGAAAACTATGTTCTTTATCATTAGGTAATGTGTTATAAAACAGTTTAATTTAATAGAAACTCTTTTCACAAAACTTTTTGATGATCTAATTATGTTTTGTAATAAAGGTTTTTATAAATTATTTTCTGTTAACTTAGTTATTTTACAAAATGTTTTCTTTTAGTTTATAGTTGTGCTTGTAGTTAAATTCATTAGGCAAACACTCATGTTGTTAGAATGTTGTTTTCATAGTTTTTAGTTGTCTTTCAAAAGTAATTCTTTTGCTAGTAAAATATTTACTAAAATCCTTTTGTTGTATTTTACTTTGTTATTGTTTGTTACTATTTGAAAATAATTGTTTTAGGGGAAAACTACTTTAGTTGCTTTTATGAAAACTTTCTTGATTTTAACTTTTTTCTTAAGTATTGCCTTCATCAACCTTGTTGTTTGGTTTCTTGTGTTATCTTGTGATTGTTAGAATTGATTGCTAGTATGATTGCTTATGAATGCAATGTTTGCTATATAGATTTTCATCGGAGAGTGACGAATAGTCTATCAAGTTATTTCTGAGAGCGATCTTTATCTTCATCAACAGTACAGGCAAGTTCACCTTGACCATCTATTTCATACCTATGTTTTTATTGCATGTAGTGACATCATTCAACATATCTCTCCCGTAGTGTTATTGAAATTCTTGTAGTTGAGTAGAATGCATGAGGTAGGAACCCACCACCTGGTTACTAAAGCCCCGGGAACGTTAGTTACTTTTATGCTATGCTATAGTAGACGGGGTTTGGTATGAGTGTTCGTGAGTGGTGTGAAGAAGGACTCTACGTCAAGGCGACAACTTCATGAAGACATCTTCAAGTCTTGCATCTTCAAGACCTCAAGACTTCAAGACTTGAGAAGACAAGTTTTCAATACACACTACTGGGTGAAGGATGGTTGATTGGGCATCCCTGGAGAAACCAGTGGATGGCCGGGATGCATGGAGAAGCGCCATGACATCTTGCGGAAAGCTTCACCCAGACTCAAAGAGAAGGATGAATACTTCATGCCCGGAAGCTTACATGTGTAGCCACAAGTCATTATGGGCTCTGGCTTGGTTGATCTTTGTTGTGACTCTGCTGGGCAGTGCTACGAGATGTAGTCGACGTTAGGATTGGGATGGGCACTGTCGGACAGTCAAGGAAGCACTCTGAAAGACCATGTTTCTTTCATCCTGTTCTCAAACACCAGGCAGTGCGAGGACTGACCAGGAGGGAAAGAATCTTGTGGGTAAAGTACACAACACTCTGCAGAGTTAAACCTAATCGATTAGCCGTGTCCCCGGTTACGGACAATTTGAGCTTCTAGACTTGGATCTATCTCTGAACTCTCAACACTGGACTGATAACTAATTGTGGGCAACTTAATGATACTTATGGGCATTGAGACATTGGTTGGCGGAACCATGTCATGATAGGTAACTCCATAGTGAAATTCCTGATATTCCTTTGTTGTAGGAAAACAAAATCAGATTTTATGCAAAAACTTAGCCACAGAGCCATAAAGCCTTATTGCATATAGTATGGTTTATTCTTCTGTTCTTCTATGGTGATCTTGCCAGCATATTCAAAATGCTGACCTACACGGCTGCAACGTCTTATGTTGCAGATACTCTTCTAGGACGGTTAAAAGTACGATTCAGGGTTACGGTCCGCACTCAACTTGCCGTTGGTGTTATTGGGACTCCACTCCCGTTGACTGTATCCGCTGCTATTTTAAGGTATATATCAGTTTTACGTTAATTACATGTGATTGCACTTGGATATATACATTGATGTACTGTGTGTGCCAGCATACTGATCCAAGGATGGCACAGAAAACACAGAGGCTTGACTCGTTTTGAGTCGGGTCGCTACATGTCTACTACGCAACCTTCTTCTTGTAGACTCGTGTTGGGCCTCCAAGCGCAGAGTTTTGTAGGACAGTGGCAATTTTCCCTCAAGTGGATGACCTAAGGTTTATCAATCCGTGGCAGGTGTAGGATGAGGATGGTCACTCTCAAACAACCATGCAATCAAATACAAGAAATCTCTTGTGTCCCCAACACACCCAATACAATGGCAAATTGTATAGGAGCACTAGTTTCGGGAAGAGATGGTGATACACGTGCAATATGGATGGTAGATATAGGTTTTTGTAATCTGAAAATATAAAACCAGCAAGGCAACTAATGATAAAAGTGTGCACAAATGGTACCGGAATGCTTAGAAACAAGGCCTAGGGTTCATACTTTCACTAGTGCAATTTCTCTCAACAATACTAACATGGTTGAATCATATGTAAACATCTCTCGTGCGACAAATAGTTCACTCCTAAGTCACAAATAGTGGAGAACTAATGGAGAAATTATTGTAGGGTACGAAACCACCTCAAAGTTATCTTTTCTGACCAATCTTATGAGTTATCCCTATAAGTGTCACGAACAGCCCTAGAGTTTGTACTAAAATAACACCTTAAGGGATAAACATCAACCAAAACCCTAATGTCACCTAGATACTCCAATGTCACCACAAGTACCCATGGGCTTGATTATATGAAAGTGTGTTATATCGACTAGACGGGGGTGAATAGGCGATTTTTACAAATTCATCACTTGAGGAATTTCAACTTGAGGAATATGAAATGTGATGAATAACTAGCAGCGAAATAAGTACTCAAGTGCATGAGGAACATAGCAATAGCATAGTCATGATGATGAAATGAACATGCACAAATTACAGGTAGCGTGATACAGGATAAACAGGTGAGGAACAAGGTAACTTGAAGAATTTGAGGTGACGAAATTGTAAAAGTCTTCAGTCAAATTCTTCAAAGAGTGACAATCAATTTCATCAACAAGTATACGAGGAATAGATTGTTGAGGAAACAGAACCAGGTAGCTCAATGAAGACAATGGTTTGATGACCTAGTTCCAACTGTTGTGACAGTTGTATATCTGGTTTGGAGCGGCCTAGTATTTAAACCAGAAAACACACGGTCCCAGGACACACGGTCCTTACTGTATTCTCCTTGAGCTAAGGTCACAAAGTCCTCGCCCAACACTAATGGTAAGTCTTCAGGGTAGACTTCCAAGACCCTCACAAACTGGCCACCCGGCAATCCACAATTGACTCCTAGATGCTCTAGACCAAGGTCACTCCATGACCCCCAATTGACTTCAGGATGCACTAGACCATGACGCCTAACCGTCTGGAGGATACACAGTCCTCAAAGGTAACAAGCGTTGGTTCCACACAAGAATTTCTTCATTGATGCTCAGTCACTTTGGGTTTGGTGGTTTGGTTGTGGGTTTTTCCTCACTGATGATTTACTCTCCAAGTCCTCGGAGGATGGGTTGCTCTCAAATGACAAGTGTCAGTTCTCTCTCGGAGCAGCCAACCAACTAGTGGTTGCGGGGGTGGCTATTTATAGCCAGGGTGCAACCTGACATGATAAGACATAAATGCCCCCAATGATATGACCATTATGTGGATGTGATGATTAGGGACAGCTTGCGCTAAGCACAGCAACGGTCGGAATTTCGAACAATGAAATTCCTTAGGCTTATCATGTTCCTCACTTGTAGGCAATTTGCACTGGCGAAATCCTAACTCCTTAGTCAGACCAATTTCATGAGAGACCAAAAGATCATCGTCTCTGGCACTGAAGAACTTGATTGAACTACAAGATATTTCCAGAGGCTTAACTCGAAGGATTGGATAGGTTGAGGCTTTTGGAGTTGAGCTTCAGTTGGAAATTTTCCTTAGTATTACCTCGGCCCCCTTTAACAGTACGGTGTTTCCTATGACTCAAAGAAAGGAAATGAAACTACGAAAACAAAAGTCTTCATGTTTCATAGTCCTCGTTCATATCTTCAAGGTCACACAAACTTCTTCATCTTCAAAGTCTTGAGGGAGTACCAAAGTCTTCAGCAAAGTCTTCACCAAAGTCTTCAATTGAAGACATACATTTTTAGGGGTCGGTAATCTCCAAATATATCAAACTCCTCATTGACTTATAGAGCCTGTGTACACTTACAAACACATTATTTCCTTAACCTATAAGTCTTCAATACACCAAAATCACTAAGGGGCACTAGATGCATTTACAATCTCCCCCTTTTTGGTGATTGATGACAAATATGTTAAGTTTTCAATGGGGATAATACTATGAAGTGTAAATACTGAGTTTGAGGAATTTGATTGCAAGATATAGAAGAACTCCCCCTGAAGATGTGCATATTTGAGGAATTTGCTTTGGACTGCAAATGCACATGGCAGGTTAAAAACATGGAGAAATCCCCCTATATCTTGTAATCCATACATGCATTTAACATATGATATGAAGAATTTGAAATGCATGATGAAAATGGTGTCTGACGAAATTCAGCATGCATGCATTAAGGTGCTTGAGGAAATAAGCATGCGGAAAGAAGTTCAAACGAGTCAGACCACCAACAGACTTAAGTTTACAACTCAAACAACAAAAGCTTCAGAAGAGCGAGAGTTGTAACTTAAGCAAAAATAAGCCCATATATAGAGACCCGCTTGAAGACTAACTCAAATTTTCTCCCCCTTTGTCATCGAAGACCAAAGGGACAAAAAAGTGAGGACTAACGCCCTTGAAGAATTTCATCTTGTTGGTGAAGAAGGAGCGTCAGCGTTGTCGGGGTCGTTTGTTGATGCAGGGCCCACCGCAGTGTCGTCAATGTCCTCAGCTTCATCCGTCTCACGCGATGAAGAGTATGAACTTGTGACCATCAGAGGAACTTGAACCTTCTTGAATTTCTTGTGAGGAGGATGAGACCAGTCAAAGTTTTGCTGAAAGTCCATGTCCTTGAGTTCCTTAGGGGTCTTGATGTGTGCGAGGATGGCCCATACGTGATCGAAGATTTCATGCACATAGTAGTGATTTTTCCTCATAGAGTTCTGCGTCACTGTCATGTTCTAAACAATGGAAGCCAACTGACGCTTTACCCACTTGTGATTGTGATCAACCTTCTGATGAAGACTTATGAGAAGCTCACGATTAGTCATCACACGAGGGTCAAACTCTTGAGGTTTTTGCACTGAGGCCTTTGCTTCAGAATCCTGGGTTGCAGTGTCATCATTGGTGGAGAAGGATGCAGCTTTGCGAAACTGACCATCCAATGGACGAGTACCTTCATCAATGACAACCTTGACTTTTCCTTCAACTTAGGCAATTGTGCTCTTGAGGACTTCAATCGGGGGCAAGAAGCCGAAGTGATTCTGGAAGTCCACCTTGAAGGGAACTGAAGACCTTGATCTGATGAACTTCATGATCCAGGGAGCATAAGGCTTCAATTCAAACGAGGCTAGTGCTGCATTCGCCAATGTCCTCATGAAGAAATCATGGAAGTTGATGGGAATCCCATGAATAATGTTGAATAACATGTTCTTCATGACTCCCTCCACTTCTTCTTCTTCAGAGTTATGGCCCTTCTAAGGACATAGGGTGTTGGTGAGAATGCGGTAGACCGTCCTAGGCACATAGAGCAAGTCCTTCACAAGGAAGGTTGTCCGTTGAGGTTTTCCAGGAGCCAAAGGCTTCATCAGCACTTGCATCAGTTGATTGGGTAGAGCAGGTTCATCAAACAGGCAACATGCTTCTTCTGAATGAATTGGGATAGGGACTGACCGAAGCAATTTAGATGCTGGAGCAGTGAGGTGAGTAGAGCCGGTCATCCAGTCCAAGACCTAGGAGTTGATGTCACAAGCATCGCGTGTGATGTGCAGAGTGGCATAGAATTGAAGAATTAGTTCTTCATTCCAGTCGTAGATATCCACACAGAATGGAAGGATCCCTGCATCATGAAGAACTAAGAGCACTAGTGTGAAGGATGGAATTGTTTCCATATCAGCATGAGGAATTTGATGGTGCTCAAAGACTTTCCTCTTGTCGAACAGAACTGATGCATAGTAGTTCATCTGAGTTGGAGTCTAGAATTTGGTTTGACCGGCCCTGGCTGAGTCATATGGATTAGGACTAGTGAAGAATATGTGCTCATCAAAGAAATTTGACTTGAGGAATTTGGGGCGTTTGAGCCTTTGAATGGCATTCTTGGCTTCGACTGAAGGTTTGGCTTGAAGTGGCCCTTGATCTCCTTAGGCATACGAGGAATTTCTACAGATTGAGGAATTTGCGCAGCATTTTCCTCCATAGAAGTTGGAGCAGCAAAGTCATTAGGTGGTGTAGCTGGATTTTCTTCAGTGGCTGGACCGCCCATGTCATCAGATCCTTCATGAATTTCTTTAGTCCGGGCAGGGGACTAAGGAATCTGTGATAGAGTAGTGTTCACCAAGGAATTTGGGTGATCAGTTTCCCAATATTCGTCATTGATGACAAGAGTTGTGTTGCCAATGTCCACATCCTCATCAATTTCTTCAACATCGGCCTCTTCAGCATTAAACTGAGGCTGGGGTGATGAAGCCTGTGGAGTTGAAGCATTTGCTTCCACTTTAATGTCTTCATCAATCTGCTTTGTCGAAGCAACATAATGATCTTCTTCATCTACATCATCTGGGATGACATAGTCAACGCCAAATGGAATTATCTCATAGGCTGGTGCTGAGGAGATTGGAGTGGCATCTAATGGTTCAGTTGAAGATTTTGGCAGAGTCTTCAACTTCTTCACTGCTGAGGAGTTTGAAGTTGAAGCCTTTCTCTTTAGAGCCTTCTTCTCAGCAGCCTTAGTTTTCTTCACTTCTAATGCAGAAGGAAGGTTGATTTGCTTCATTTTTGAAGATTTTGGGGTTTCAGAGGAGGGTGAAGGGGCAGCAGTTTCTTCAGGCATGACTGATGCAGTCGTCCTTGTAGGTTCAGTTTCATCAGGCGCACGAGTGGAGGGTGCCCTGGCAGGTTCTTCAGTGGTCTGACTTTCTTCAACAGCGCTGGCAGTTTACTGAGTAGGTTGAGCAGTTTCATCAGCCTGAAGAATTTGTGGTTGGGAGCGAGATGCAACCCTTGAGTTGTGATCATTGATGACTTTATCAGCAATGTTGACGAAGCGAACCTTGGCGCCTTGCCAATCAGCATAGTATGAATTGAATTCCTCACTGAGGCCTTTGATCCTAGACTGAACCTTTACAAGTTCCTCAGGAGACAGATTCAGAACATTTTTCTTCAAGAAATGCTCTTTCTTGTACAGGGCCTTCTTGGTTTGTCTGGCCTTTTCATACTTCCATTTTTCTTTAGCTATGAAAGCTGTGAGGACATGATCAGGACCAGGGGGCAGCTCCAAGTCATCAATGGGCGTTTTGGGATCCTTGTGCTAGATGTCAATGAAGTTCAACGCAATTTTTAGTTCAAGCAAAAGAGGAATTTGAGAGCCCTTTGCTTCAGCCACTCGTTGTTGCTTGTTTTTGATGATTTCAGCCAGTTCCTCATCATCAGCTTCATCTGGGGAATCTGATGGTATTGTGAACGCCACCTTCTTGGGTTGGGGAATTGGTCAAATGTCTTGTCTAGCAGTTACTTTCATTTTCCTTAGAGAAGGACCGATTGAGGAATGTGCTTGGGCTAAAGAACTCGCTGATGCCCCAGAAGCAATTGAGAATCCCTAAGTCCTTTGGCATGATGCAAGATGCACAGGAGTTGAGGACTTAGCAGCAGCAGCCGAGGACTGAGAAGCTACTGATCCAGCAGCTGAGGCCTTTGAGGGCTGAGCTTGAGGAATCTGCTGTAATGACTTTGATGATGAAGGATTTGACTTCACAGCAAATTTCTTCATCATCTTTTTCTTCGGAACATTAGCAGAGGCTCCGGTAGTGGCAGCAGCAGCAGAGTCTTCATTGAATGTCTTCACTACAACTTTGGCAGTCCTCTAAAGTTTGAGTTGATGCTTTGCCCACTCAGCGGGAAAGTCTTCACCGCAAGCAACACTTGTGGGATCAACCTTTTGATCATCACCAGGAGGAGCCCTATTGCAAGGGGGTTTGAGTGTGAACTTCTTCATATATTTGGGAGTGACATAGAGATATTCTTTCCACTCCCTCGCCCACCTCCGTTCAATCATCTGAATTCTAATTTTCCTGTGTTCTTTCCTCTCTTTCCGTGGATGGACTCATCTAGTGTACAGTAGCCAGCATACAAATGTTCAGGTATCTCAAAGGCAGTATTTTGTTCAGCTTTCTTTCCACCTTTCTGTGGCTTCTTCCCATCAGCCATTTGCTTTAGCTAAGGATTTTGAACTCTTGAAGATTCTGAAGAAGTGCACAGTTTTTCCTCAGGAAACACTGCAAATGAGTTAAGTTCATGGCAACCTAGTGATTCATCAGCGGACATGTTTGTACCTGTGAACAGAGTATAGGTGCGAGGAATTTGAACAGGTCATATGCGTTCTCAGAAATTTTTCAATTGAATCAGGTGTGAGGAATTTGACCATTGGTGTCTTAAGGACTTTCACTAAGTGTTCTTTTTCTTAGGTTCTAGAGTTGTGCAAATTTTGAGGATTCACACAATTGAGGAATCTTGAAAAAAATCATAACTTAGGGAAAGACATCAAGTGTATGAACATGTAAGGTGCTTTAGAATGAGATTCTTGAAGAATAAACACCTTTGTGAAAATTTAGGAAAACTTGAAGATCAAACAAGGGTAGTAAAAATAGATTTTATTTACGCTGGTGAAGAACACGACGAACTGTGAGATGAGATTGAGGAAGTTCGTCAGTCCAGATCTCCCACGCCCTAGCTTGGCAGAGGGAGACAGCTATAGCGTCTGTGGGATGAAGACTTCCGCGGCCGATGCGAGTACGGCGACGGCGAGGAAGACATCCATCAAGTGTTCTCAAATCCTTAAAGACTCAATCCGATAAGAAAACTTCAAAGGGAAAACTCAATTCATCACAAGAAGATAGAAAGGGGAAAACTCCATATGATTCATCTATATCGATAAAGCTCGCGGTACATCAAGATCGTGTCATCTTAAGAACACGAGAAAGAGCGAGAGATCAAACACATAGCTACTAGTACATACCCTCAGCCCCGAGGGTGAACTACTCCCTCCTCATCATGGAGGCCATCGGGGTGATGAAGATGGCCTCCGGTGATGGTTTCCCCCTCCGGCAAGGTGCCAGAATGGGCTCCTGATTGGTTTTTCGTGGCTCTAGAGGCTTGCGGCATCGGAACTCCCGATCTAGGTTTCTTTTTGGAGGTTTTGGTATTTACAGAAATTTTTGGCATCGGTCTCACGTCAAGGGGGGCCACAAGGCGGTGACAAGCCACCCTGGCGCAGCTAGGGGGGTGGCCGCACTTGGAAGGCTTTTGACCTCCTCGTGGCTCTTCTGGACCAACTCCAATGCTTTGGGGGTCTCTTTTGCTCGAAAAAATCATACTAAATTTTCAGCCCGTTCCGAGAACTTTTATTTCTGCACAAAAATCGACACCATGGTAGTTCTGCTGAAAACAGCGTCAGTCCGGGTTAGTTCTAATAAAATCATACCAAAATCATATAGAATTATTGTAAACATGGCATGAATACTTCATAAATTATAAATACGTTGGAGGCGTATCAACCTTCGAGTATGATAGAACAACTGCTACCTAATCCTTATGCAGGAGACGGAACTGAACATCCTGATATGCACCTAATACATGTGGATGAAATTTGTGGATTATTTAAGCTTGCAAGTTTGTAACAGCCCAAGACCAACATTCCAGAAGATTCCCCTTTTATTCCATTGTCGTCTTGTGTTTCATTTGTTTGTTGCATTCATCATTGCATCATTCTCATCATCTGCATATCATCGTCACTCATTTTCGAAAACTTGCATCCGTTCGCAGCTTCCGGTTATCTCCGTTCGCGTCGTCGACCGTTTTGAGACCAATCACACACGCACGCGTCCGTGGTACCGATAAATATTGTTTTTAAAGGTGCATGCAAAATATTCTCGGATTGGGTCAAAAATTGGCGTGCGGTCTTATTATATTGTAGGTGGACTGCCTGCCAAATTTTGTCGCAATAATAGTAAGGTTGATACCCGCACGGTCGACCGTAGCAATGTAGTCATCAGTTTAATTATCTGATGTTTTCTCGGTGTTTTAAACCATGTCATGGGCCACAATTCTTTCTCTCATCCCCACCTAGCCCAACTACACAACCCACTAGCCCATCCTAGCCCCTACCCATGACCGGAACCGTCTGATTGCGATCGAACGGTCCGAAAACGTACTAAATTCCCTAACCTAGTCCCCCCATTTCCTATTTAATCACCCTAACCCGTGCCTTGAAATCTGTGCCACCGTTGCCTCCCACCACTCAACGCCGTTGCCTCCCACCTCCAGCCGCCAGGGCCCGCCGAGCCCATCTGGAGGCCTGCCCCGGCACGAAGCGCCGCCGCTGCTACCCGTGCATGGCGCCCGAGCGCCCCTGCTCTGCTCCCCATCCCGCGCCTGCCTCACCTCGTCCGAATGCCCCACCGGCTGCTCGCCGAAGCAGCCCTCACCGGCAACTCCCAAGGCCGGACTCACGCCCTTCTCTCTCTTCTTCCTCCTTGCTCCCTCTCCCTAACCTCCCCTCTGGCCTCTCTCCCCTCACAGGAACGCCATGGCGCCCAAGCCGCCACCGCAGAGACATCGTCACCGGAGCTCGCTGTTGCCCCGCCGGCGGCCAGATCCGGCTTCCCACCGACTGGATTCGGTCTTCTATGTCGTTGCCGGTCCTGCAGCTCATCGTTGCCGCCTTGCCATGGCCTTGACCCGTCATGGCCGTGCCACTGCTTGGGTCAGGAGGATCCCCGCGCGTTGAGGCTGAGATGAAGGATGTTGGGTATGGTATACTTCCCACTATTCTCTTAGTACACCTTATGATTCTAGCGTGTTACTTCGAAAGAATCGAAGAATTGCTAGAGATCAATTGAAATACTCTCAAATTATTGGCTCACTTATGTATTTAGCTAGTGCCACAAGACCTGAAATCTCTTTTGCTGTTAGCAAACTGAGTCGGTTTGTCTCAAAACCGGGAGATGATCATTGGAAAGCTCTAGAAAGAGTTATGCGCTATTTGAAGGGCACTACGAGCTATGGAATTCACTACACTAGGTACCCAAAGGTGATTGAAGGGTATAGTGACTCAAACTGGATCTCTGATGCTGATGAGATAAAGGCCACGAGCGGATATGTATTCACTCATGGTGGTGGCACTGTTTCTTGGAAGTCTTGCAAGCAGACCATCTTAATGAGGTCAACAATGGAAGCAAAACTCACAGCACTAGATACAGCTATGGTCGAAGCAGATTGGCTTCGTCGGCTCTTGAATGACTTACCGGTTGTGGAGAAACCTGTATCGGGTATTCTTATGAACTGCAACAATCAAACTGTGGTCGCCAAAGTGAGTAGTTCAAAGGATAACATCAAGTCATCAAGACATGTTCAGAGAAGGTTAAAATCTGTCAGGAAAATGAGAAACTCCGGAGTTATTGCATTGGATTATATCTAAACGTCTAAAAATCTGGCAGATCCTTTTACCAAGGGTCTATCACGTAATGTGATAGATTATGCATCAAAGGAGATGGGTATGAGACCCACAACATGAGTTGTTCATAGTGGTAACCTATTCTATGTGATCGGGGACCCCGTGAATTACATGTGGAAGACAAGCTGTTGGTCAACTGAGAGGAAAGTATCCTTACTACTAATAATACCACTCCATGAAGATGCAATACTTAACTAATCTGCATGGTAGGTTGATATAAATCTTAATGTGTTCTAAGTGGCTTATTTAAGCACATATGTTGTCCACGTCGTCATGGGCCGCACCAAGCACCAGCGCCTGCGGCCCAGCTCCCCCAGCGCAAGCACAGCCAAGTCTCCGCTGACCCATCCCGCGTCGTCCGGCCTGTGCAGCCTCTCCACCGACCAGCCCAGTTGGCCCAACGTGAGCATGCCCATCCCCTCTATATGTTGCTCAGAGCGCATTTTAGTATCCGACGCCCGTGTACTGTTGGCCCAATATGCTCCAGATTCAGTCCCTGTTTTTATATTGCGAATATGTAAAAATCGTGCATCGAATCCATATATTTTATATATGCAAAACATGTGGAATTTCGTTTAGAATCACCATAACCAACTTGCATACATGATAAAATGTTTAACATGCCATTTTCTTCATTTTGCATGAATGTCATTATGTTGCATTGGGCATAATTATTGTTCGTGCATCTTAGGTTAAAAAACTATAGATTTGAAATATGTAAAATGTGTAGAATATTTATATCCCTTTGTCATGCATTATAAAAAATTTTAATGAGATATTTGCATTTTATTGCATAAATAACTTGCTAATAGGTTGATGCATAAACTTGCGTAATTAATTGTGACATATTTTCCTACTTGAACCTATGCATTTCGTATATGTTTTCGGGGTAGAAAAATCCATAGAATTTATCTGCATATTTAGTTTTGTCGTCTGAGCAATTTGTGTGTATGTCATTTTTGCTGTGATGCCCATTTGTCATTTTTGTCTGATTAAATTCATGCATGATATAAAATAATTTTAAACATGAGTTATGCCCTTTGACATGTGCACTAGCCCCTGGTGATTTTGCTTGCCATGATAATCCATGTTTAGATGTTGTTTTCTTGTTGCCAACATGCTATAAAATACTGCTGTTTTGAGGGGTCTAAATATTTCTAAGTCTGGAATCTATAATATTTCCTTGCTGTCTTGCCATGTGTTTTGTTAGTCATCTAGAACCCCTTTGGGGTTGGTGCAATGTAGTTATATGTAGCTTATGATGTCCTCTACCATGTTGTTAAGTTTCATGCAAATATATGCCGTATAGCATATAGTTTTACTGTTGTCAATATGCCTTCGTGATAAAAACTGCAATGTCAAAAACTGCTAATTTCACTAAGTCTGAAACTGTTTTCAATTAGCCATGTTGTGAGCTTCCTACTATGTGATCCATGACCATTTTGAGCATGATATGTGTAGATGAAATGAAGTGTGTGTTATATGCTACTGCCCCATGCTTAGTTTGTGCATTTTAGGATCTTTAGCTTGTTGTTTTCATGTGTGCAAAATACCATGCCGCTGTTTTTCGGCAGATTTCTACTAAACTTGTGTTGGTTGTTGTGGTTGAACCATAGCTCCGTTTTGGGCATGCCATATATGAAACTTGCTTGGAAATTCATGTAGCATCATAATATATTGCTGCATTCATGATTTGAAACGTTCGTGGTTGTCATTTTCATGCATTTTGCATTCATGGCACATAATCTTGTGATTGTCATATCTTTTAGACTGTAGCTCCGTTTGAGATGTTCCACATATGTAAGGGATAGTTGTATTTGAGCCCTTAGTTGTGCCACCATCGACAGGAATACCCCTAATTTTGGAAAACACGCGTTCATGCCCACATCACTTTGCTCATCTTGTGCTTTTGCCCTTTGACCGTTTGACTGTCATTTTGAAAACTTCATAACTATTTCATACTAACTCAGAAAAATGCAAATAAGATATCAAAATGTTCGAAAAGACACACCTATATGTGTATGACATTTGCATTCATGAGAAAATTGTTGGGAAGTCTCCATATCAGTTTTAGCTCATATAGGTGATGGGGACTTCCCGACACTTTTGTCATGACTGCACATGACATGCACATATAGGTGATGTGTTTCCGAACATTTTGATATCTTATTTGCATTTTTCTGAGTTAGTATGAAATAGTTATGAAGTTTTCAAAATGGCAGTCAAACGGTCAAAGGGCAAAAGCACAAGACGAGCAAAGTGATGTGGGCATGACCACGTATTTTCGGAAACTAGGGGTATTCCTGTCGACGGTGACACAACTAAGGACACAAATACAATTATTCCCATATGTAAACCGACTAGAATGACGTGTAGAATTGCATGGCATATTTTATTCTGTTGTTTAACAAATATAAAATAGGTTTAGTTCAGATCTGGACCAATTTCAAAATTAACATATGGGGTCATTTTGGAAATGCTATACGTTGTTTCCGGTCTCATTTAAGATGCCTAGATAGATAGTGTACTTATGCTTCACCTCTTGCCATGTTTAACAACATTTAATATTGTCGTGTACCTAAACGAGAGTAAACTAAATATACAAATATGGAGTTCCGTCAATATGCAAATCGTTACATACTGAGCTCCACTTAATGTGTAGTATTTGATTGTTGTGATTTCTCATGCCTTGCATAGTTAAACCGGACATGCATCATATTTGTTTGTGCATCATGTCATGCATATGTTGTGGTATACCGTGTGTTGATTGTTGTTTTTGGATTGTTCCTTCTTGATAGAGTTCCGAAAGCGTTCGGAGTGTGAGGATTCATTCGACTACGTTGGATCGTCTTCTTCATGGACTCATTTTTCTTCCAAGCGGGATCTCAGGCAAGATGACACATTTCCATGGATACCACTACTATCATTGCTATGCTAGTTGTCTCGCTTCCATCGTTATGTCTCGCTACCTACCACTTGTTTGTCAAGCCTCCCAACATTGCCATGATAAGCCTCTAACCTCTCCACATCCCAACAAACCTTTGTTCGTCTATGTTACCGCTTGTTCAGCCCTTCTTACAACGTTTCTAGCTGTAGGTGTAATTGCTTCCATGTGACAACATGGATATTTTGTCATATCAATATTATTGCTATTTAATTTAATGCACATATATACTTGATAAAAGGTGGAAGGTTTGGCCTTTTGCTCGGTGTTTTGTTCCACTTTTGCCGACCCTAGTTACTTGTGTACCGGTGTTATGTTCCATATTGAGCGCTCCTAACATGCTCGGGGTTGTTATGGAGACCCCCTTGATTTTCGTTTCAGGATCAAGCCTGTCTGGCAAGGCCCAACATTGGTACTCCGTTTGCCTAATAACTAATAAAATTGCATAGGGACCCGCCGGCATCCGTGGATAATTAATCAACAACCCGGGACAGTGCTCCTCATGAGTGTTGGTCCAAAACGGGCTGCCTGCAAGGCCGCCTCGGGGAAACTCGAGGATTGGTTTTCCTCATAGCTAGACCCATCCGGTTGTGTCCTGAGAACGAGATACGCGGCTCTTATCGGGTTTGTCGACACGTTGGGCGGCCTTGCTGGATTTGTTTTACCTTTGTCGAACGTCTTGCGCGTGGCATTTGGACGACACTTCGGGCTATCTCGAAGTTGAGATTTTCCATCGGGATTCCGCAAATACTACTGGTGATTCCGCGGTTGAGGAATTCCAATGCGGCGTATGGTTAATTTGTTACAAATAAGTTGGAGCACCCCTGTAGGGTTAAATTTTTCGGAAAGCCGTGCCCCTGGTTATGTGGCAACTTGGAAACTTTGTTTGACACCCGGTCATAGTAAACTTGCAGTAAACTCAAATAAAATACACCAACTGTGTGATTAACCTTGACTGTCTCTTCTCGTGAGTCCTTATCCGAGAGAAAACACGGTGGGGTTATGATTGACATAAGTAGGTGTTCAGGATCACTTAGTGATCATTACTAGTTCGCGTCTGTTATGCGTAGACCTCCCACTATTCTTTTTGTATTCAAAAGTTATCCACTCAAACAAATGCTTAGTCACTTCCTGCAGCCTCACCACTTAACCATACCTCACTCATTAAGCTTTAATAGTCTTGATACCCTTGGAAACGAGATTGCTGAGTCCCTGTGGCTCACAGATTACTACAACAACAGTTGCAGGTACATGTAATGAGATGGTTTGACGTGTGTGCGATGCTTGTTTGATTTGGACTTCTTCTTCTTCATCATCGATCTAGGATGGGTTCCAGGTGGCGGCCTGGGATATCAAGGATGGATGTCATTTTGTCGTTTGTTTTCGTCCGTAGTCAGACCCTGCTCTTCTGTATGATGTTTGAATATGTGGTCGTATTGATGTGATCTTGTTGTAGCTTGTGGCGAGCGTAAGCCAATTCCATATACTCATCTCTTCTGTACATGCACTTGTAATGATATGCATTCTTGCAACACGACGAGATGCGCTCCTATTCCTGTCGTGGCCCTCGAGCCAAAATAAGGATAGGGTCACATCTTAGGCGTGAAAAGTTGGTATTAGAGCCTGTACCGACCTAGGAGCCCCCTTGATTGATCTAACTTGGCCGAGTCGAGTCTAGTGAAAAACTATTTTGAGTCTAGTTATATCGGAGAGTAGGATTCTTTTTACTTCTCTTTTATACTTTGGTTAGGAATTATGACTAAGGAATTTTGATTCTACCCTCTTCTCACTTAATTTTTTTAGGATCACGCGGGTATTTTCGGAAACTATATAATGCCGATGTGAAGGAATTCTGTCTTGGTGCCTCTTGTTATCGAGGAGTAGAGCTCCGAGGGATTTTTGCACATCGTTATCATTCAGTTTCCTTAGTATCTCGGGACGGAGGATGTTTGAAATTACTTCAATACTTTTCGTGGCGAGATAAGGCTAGAGTCACCCAGTACCGAGGAGGCATCCGGGGTACTGCCATGTTTGGTATCCTTGTGTTTTTGAGGGTCTGAGATAGATGGAGTTCCGAAGCCTCTGGTTATGTGTTGATGGATGGATATAGTTGGAGTGTAGGGCTTGTTAGTTGTGTGAGATATTTTTGCCTCCCTGTATCCCCAACACCCGATTGCATAACCAAAGATTTCAGAAGTTCTTAGGTGGGAATTCAAGTAGGTACCTAGGATTATCTTTCCAACAAGTGCATAATGGGTATGTATTTGTTCTGGCTTGTTTCGTAAGCCTCATCCTTTGTTTTGTTTTTGAATATGGTAATTTGTGGTGCTTCGATGTCAACTGGTGATCTCATATCTTTCCTAACAAGTGTTCTCATATTTCTATGGGATTGCTAATTCTTTTGCTCAATCAAGTTGTCATATCAATTCTTTTTATCTGGTGTGCCTCTCTTCAAGATAATTCAATCCTCTCTAATATTTGCAAGATCAATCCTCATATTTATCTCTGGAGTTCTTTTCATCCGTCCTAAGTTTTCTTTGTTTTCCCCACCCTCCCGCCCTTTTTCGTCAATAATTAAATTCTCTTCCAAGTGTCGTTCTCTTCATTGATGCTTCCGCTATCATTTCTTCAATTTTGTATCCGAGGAGTTCTTGTGGAGATTATCAGGAGTTTCAATTTCAAGATCTATCCTCAAATTCCTTGTTCTCGTTGTTATTATTCTTCGGTGGATTCAATTCAAGATCTCGGTTATCTTCATACCCTTTTCATTCTCTAAATGCTTCCCCATGTCGGAAATTCTATCCAAGTATCTCTTGTTTTTCTTCTATCTCTATTCTACCTGGAGTGTGGAAGATATCTCAGAAGACTTTTATTCCCATTCATATCCTCATAAATTATTTCAAGGCTCTCATATCATCAAGTTCTTAATTTGCACCGGTGCAATCTCTCTTTTTAATCAAGCGTTTCAACGGAGTTTTCTTTGAGTGGGCCCATAACCCACAGGTGTTTCCCCAAGATCTTACCTAGCTCTTCTAATCTTTCCGAAGACGTCTTAAGTTCTTTTCAAATATGTCGTAAGGATGATTTTTAGCAATCATATTCATTCTCCAACGTCGCTTTGAATTATTTTCATCATTGACTCAACCTTTTCTTTATTCTTATTCCGGAGTGGCTCAATAATTCTTGGTGGTGTTTCTAGCCATCATTCTCATCTTTGAAGACTGAAAGAGAGCTTCTGTCAAATGTTGGTCCATTTTCTTGAAGATTCGTGGTTTTAGCTTCCTGTTATCCTCTTAAATTGTTTTCAAGCATGAGTAATCCCTTTCATATCTATCCAGTGCATTTCATATTGTTTTCATTTCTCGATCCTTCGAAGGCCATCATTTCAGAAGATTTCTTCATCCTTAGCCTTCAGCTTTTGTTCTTGAATTCTTCCTGATTGTTGTCTATTCGTTCATATCTCAATTATTCTGATGCTTCGTTCAAGATTTCTCTAGGTGGATCATGATCTCCTCATTCTCATGTCATGTATCTCCATTCATTTGTAGTGTCCTCATTCGTTTCTAATTCTAACTCATGTTCTCATTCAAGAGTTCTTCATGTTCATTTTAGTCTCCAATCTTTTAAGAAGAATAAGTGGTATGCCAAATCCGGTTGTTGTCATTAATTAAACTTGATGAAGGATAAGCAAAACATAATTCTTATTCTTGTTGGTCAAGGTGATCTCAATCCTTCTTCCAGAGCTGTTCATGATATCAAATTCTTGATTCTAAGTTGTTAAGTTTTTCTTTTCCGGAGTTCCTAGTTTTCGCAAATATCTCTCCGCGAAGCTTCATCTAAATCATAGCAGGCCTCAATCTTGTCTTTTCACAACCTTCAATTATTTGCTATCATCCTTTCATTATGGAGTTCGTCCCGATTGTTTTTTATGGTGGCTTGTTAAGGATGTAATTCTTCTCGAAGTGTTCTTCAAGATTCTTGTTGGAGGTGCTCAAGTGTTCTTTATGTTGGATTTCTAAGTTCAATTCCTTCTCCATTGTCTTTTGAGATTGTCATGGGAAACGACACCTATGGGATCGGAGGGACCCCTTTTGGTTCGGCGGGGAGGAAGGCTTGCGTAGAGAGCAGATCTGATGAACAATGTGTGGGGATTTTACCCAGGTTTGGGCCGCAAAGATGCGTAAAACCCTACTCCTGCTTGGTTGGATTGGATGAGTTTTTTTAGGGTTCCAGCTATAGGAGCGTTGTGAATAGCTGCTACACGTATGAGCTAGAAGGTCCAAAAGTTCAAATATCAAAAGTCCTCTACCATAACGCCCTGGGCCTCCTTTTATATGATAAACGGGATCCCAACAGTGGCATACAGTGCGTACACGGGGTGTATAGAGCTACAGTGCTATCATACCTAACACTGATGGAGTAGGACAGACGCATTTAATGCACCGTCAGGCATCTCTGACTGTCTCTGGGACGGGACAGGAGCCCGTACCATCGGCACCGCTTAGCCCCTTCATCGCCGACGCCACAACACGTGCCCAGGCAGGGCGACACCTGGCATGTGTGCTGGCGGGACCTTGCCAGGGCTTCACCTTGCTGGGTCTTTGGCTTGCCGAGTCATGCCAGGGCTTTGCCTTGCCTGAGGGTTTGATGGCCATCCCGACAAGGTCTTGCTGGGCGTCTTGATTCTCTTGTACTTGTATCTTGTAGATCCCTACCGGGCCTCGTCGCCAGGGTGCCTACTACTGCCCGTGCACGAGTAAGGGGCACTGGAGAGCCCAAAACTCTAGTGCACCTATAGGAGCCCCTGGGCCTGGGCCACACACGGTCTGAGGCGTTGTTGGATAGGCCCAAACAGTGCATGGGCATGCGTGGTAGGGTCTTGTGGTTGTGATCATTGTGCTTATTGCGCCTCCCCATGATGCCTATTGAATGCGGGCATGGGATAAGTGCGCGGCGCGGCCGTCAATTTTTCAATTACTACGTCAGGTCGTTTCTGCCACACGCGCCGCATGCATAGCGGGAAGCCAGCAACGGGCTCCCGTGACTTAAAGTCCTGGGAGAGGCGGTAACTACAGCGCCATGGATTGGAGCAACAGGGCGGTTGTTGTTCGCCCCGTGACCGAGGGCACCGCTATTGGAGGAGGTGGGCGGTGACCCTTGGAGCGGGGGGAGAGCCAGCCCCCGCGCTTCTCCCTATAAATTGAGGGGTAGCGAGGGCGGTGATCATCCATCCTTCCTCCCTCCTCCGAGTGTGAACCTCCACAGCTTGCCCTTCCACGTCTTCCCAACCATCAAGTGGCACTCGCCCTTAGCCATGAATAGGGGGCGAGGGCAGCCACCATCCTCAGCTCCAAGAACGAGTTCTCGTCGGGATCATGCCACCGCTTTAGCCGCAGAGGCGGAGGGCGGCCTGAGAGCGCATGGTGGAAGAGGTGCGATGGGTCATGGCCGTCGTGGAGGCCGAGGTTGGGGCAGCCGGAGCGCTGCCCCACCTTCTCCTCCGATGCCTGGCCTCTTCCTCGAGGAGACCCACATTAAGGGGACGGTGCTGGAGTTCGTCCTCGAACTGGCTGGTCCCGTCCGGAGCCATCTGTGCCTCCCTTGCCCCTTCGCCAGGGCGATGGAGGATGACGAGCCGCCCGTCCTGTGGTTACGGGCGCATGATTGTTGTAACAACGCGATGCGGGTGGACGTCGAGTACCCGGCAATTCACGTCATGTTCCTCAGGCACGGCTGGAAGACCTTCGTCTGTGCCCACAACCTCCAGGAAGGGCATGTCATTTGTTTTAAAATGACGGAGTCCAATCTGCTCTCTATCAAGATTTATGGGCACTCAGGCGTCCGTCTCAACTACTACGAAGAGAGCTCTAGCGGCGCCAAAAACTCCTCCTCGAGCGACAGTGATGAGGAGGGCAGCAACGCAGACAACGACGATGAGTCCGGTCTTTGGGCCGTCAAGTCGAAGCCCGACGAACTGATCTCGGACTGACTGTCGGCCGCACCATCACTGTCAACTTCACACCTCTCCCCCTCCCGACAGGATGATCTTGCCGGGGACCTTTGTCCCAGGCGCTGCCTCATCTTCCAGCTGGACCTTTCGGCAAGCCCGTGGACTTCGGCTTCTGGGGTCCATCCTCCTTTTCATCCGTGTTGGCCCTCTCCTCTGTGTAATGCTGGTCTAGGAGGGTCCAGGCTCCCGCCTCCCCTTCTGGAAGCCCTGCCCCTCCGCGCAGTGTTGGTCCAAAGGGGTCAGGCTTGGCTTTTGTCGGGGGCCTCTCGTCATCTTTTTCTTCTTGTAATCTCCCCTAGGGGAGAAAGTCAAATAAAGATGTACTTAGGAAAAGGCCGACATCTCATGTAAATTTCACCCTATTTTGAATAACTATATATTATCTTCCTTGACAGACTGTTTCTTCGCATGGAACTTTCCCTACGTCCTTTTGGAAGAACTTGTCGGCGTGTGTAGCCCTACCGCGAGCGCTTTGAGGAACAGGTCCTTAGCAGCCTGCTGGCGGTGCCACTGCCTGCAAGATACCTTGGCGACCTTGGCGTGGCCGCTTAAGCTGTTGGTCGTGCTCGAAACAAAATAAGGGCGCGAGCGCAACCCCTTGGGTCGTTGAGCGGACTCGAAACAAAGCAAGAGTGCGGGCGCAATCACTTAAGCCATTGAGCGGACCCGAAACAGAGTGAGGGCACAGCCAAACATGGCAAGGTTCTCGTGTGTGCAGGTTTTCCATACAGAAGTCAAAATCGTCCAAGGAAAATAATTTCACAGCAAGAATTCACTTGGGGTTTTGCAACTTATATTTTTGTTGCCGTACTCCTTCCGGCAAGATTTTTTTTTTGAACGTCGCCCATAGGTATCCATACCACCATTCCCCCCCCCCCCCGGCAAAGTTTCACGCGAGGTAACCTTCTGTCCTTTGAGAAAAAGAAAGAAGAGAAAATATGGATGTGGAACCTTGGCGGTTCGTTAGTTCTTGCCGGGAGTAAGTGTAATGCAATATCTCAAACGAACATGCACATAAGTAAACATGAGAATCAACAAGATTTGCGAAACACTTAGCTTTACTTACTACGCACAGGTTCTGCGCCTGGCTTTGTATCAAGGATTACATGCTTCAGCGGCAAGACTTCTACAAAAGGTGGTTGCCAGGGGACCCGACAACCACGCCTCACAGGTAGAACTTACGAAGATGTTTGATATTCCAAGAGTTACTCACTAGGATGCCATCTTCGGTCTCCAGGCGGACTGCACCAGGCCTGGTGACTCGTACTACCCGGTATGGGCCTTCCCACTTTGGCGTCAACTTGTTGGAATTCTTGGCGGACTGAATGCGCCGAAGAACAAGGTCACCTTCCTCAAAACTTCGGGAATTAACTTTGTGGCTATGATAGCGGCGCAAAGCTTGCTGGTAGCATGCAGCTCTCACAGCAGCCTGAAGACGGTCTTCCTCAAGGAGCGTCGCGTCATCTTGCTGCAACTGCTCTTGCTCAAGCTCATCATAAGCGAGCACTCGAGGTGACCCGTATATGAGTTTCGTGGGGAGAACTACTTCCGCCCCATATACGAGGGAGAAGGGTGTTTGGCCGGTAGCTCGATTTGGTGTCGTTGTGATTGACCAAAGAGCCACCGGCAACTCATCAATCCAGCGCCTTTCGCACTTGTGCAGCTTGTCAAAAGTTCTTGTCTTGAGGCCTCACATCACGTCAGCATTAGCCCTTTCCACCTGGCCGTTGCTCCTTGGATGGGCAACAGAAGCAAAACAGATTTTGCTACCAAGGTCTTGGACATACTACATGAAGGTGCGGCTCGTGAACCGTGTGTCGTTGTCAGTGATGATCCTGTTAGGAACACCAAAGAGGCAGACCAGTCCTTTGAAGAACTTGACGACTGACTGTGTTGTCACCTTTCTCACTGCTTCCACTTCCGACCACTTTGGGAACTTGTCGATTGCAACGTACAAGTACTCAAAGTCCTCGACAATGCGGGGAAAGGGGCCCTTGGTTACTAGCGCAGTTGCATCCTGGAGAGCGGTAGGCCAAAAGAAACCTTGCCGGAACGCCTTACCAGCAAGTGCTCTTGATCCTATGTGGGATCCACATATGCCTCCATGTATCTCTGCCAACAACTCCAATCCATCCTCCCAAGAAATGCACTTGAGTTTCACACCATTCGGTCACTTTCTGTACAGGACGTCATCCATGAACTGGTACATATTAAACCGGTGGGCTACTTTCTTTGCTTCCTCTTGTTCATCCGGGAGTTCTCCTGTCTGAAGGAAATGGACGATGTGATGTGCCCATGCTGGAGCCTGGGGCTCGACAACAAGGACTAAAGGCATACCCTTTGCTGGGGGAGCATTTGTCTAAATGGCAAGGGCTTGAGGTCCTGCCGGAGCCTGCTGCCCCCCAGCAAGCCTGGCGGGAGCGTGTGCTTCCACGGCAAGAGCCTGAGGCTCTGATGGAGCATAGCGCTCATCGGCAAGCATGACGTTGTCCCCGGCAACCTCCTTGCCGGCGGCTTCTGGGAGCTCTGCCGGGAAATACTTGCCAGAACTCAACTTTCTTATTTTCTCTTGTCCAGTTGATGGTATCACAGATGGTTAAGTCAATCGGATCATGAAAGTTCTTGGTTCCACACGCAACTTAAGGGCAGCACACTTTGACAGGCCATCAGCAACGCTGTTCTCTGCACGCGGAACGTGCTCCATTTGCAGACCGTCAAAATGTTCTTCCAACTTCCTCACTTCATCTACGTAATCTTCCATCAATGGACTCTAATAATCCTTGTTCACTTGCCTGATGACAAGCTGAGAATCACCTGTGACAATAAGTTTCTTGATCCCAAGGTCCGTCATGATCCTGAGACCGGCAAGCAGCCCTTCGTACTCAACAGTATTGTTCGTTGATCTCTCCCGAGGAAAGTGCATGTGAATCACATATTTGAGGTGCTCTCCGGTGGGTGCGATAAGTAGCACTCCTGCACCAGCGCCTTGCAGCGAGAAAGCCCCATCAAACTACATGATCCACTCTTGATTGATTTCCTTGCCGGGGAGAGTTGACTCTGGAACTTCTTCATTTGGCGTTGGGGTCCATTCTACAATGAACTCTGCCAAGGCTTTGCTCTGGATGGTCGAAGTACTTTCAAACTTGAGACCAAAGCTTGACAGTTCCAAAGCCCACTCCACAATCCTGCCGGTAGCTTTTGGGTTCCGCAAAATCCACTGTAGCGGGAAGCGAGTGACGACGGTGATCTCATGTGCTTGGAAGTAATGGCGCGGCTTCCTCGAGTCCATAAGGAGGCCGAAGAGCAACTTTTGCACGGCAGAGTATCTTGACCTAGCCCCCTGCAAATGGGAGCTGACAAAATAGATTGGGCACTGCACCACCTTCTTCTTCTGAATTGTTCCATTCAACTATGCAGATCCTTCCTGGTCAGCACCAGACCCTACCGGGGAATGTCCTGGCTTGTCACTTGGCGGTCCTGCCGCTACCGTTGCTTCTTCATCGACTTCTCTTTCAGCCACTAGTCTAGCACTCACCACTTGATTTGTTGCCGCTAGATATAGCAGCAACAACTCTTGCAGTTTTGGAGCAACTAGGACTGGCGGAGGGGAGAGGTACTTCTTCAAATCCTGCAGCGCTGCCTCCGCTTCAGGAGTCCATTTCATCGGACCTGCCTTCTTCAAAATTTTGAAAAAGGGCAAGGCGCGCTCAACAGATTTTTGAGATGAACCTACTCAGAGCAGCAACGCAGCCGGCAAGACGACGCACATCCTTGACACGTCTTGGTGCTTCAATTTGCTCAATTTCTTTGATCTTGTCGGGATTTGCTTCAATTCCACATTGAGATACAAAGAACCCGAGAAGTTTGTCGGATGGGACGCCGAACACGCACTTGTCAGGGTTGAGCTTCATGTTGATCTTGTGCAGATTTGCAAATGTTTCTTCTAGGTCTGATATGAGCATAGCCTTGTCCTTGGTTTTGACCACTATGTCATCCATATAAGCCTCCATATTTCTATGTAGCTGGGGCTCAAAACCAATTTGGACCGCTCTTGCAAAGGTAGAACTAGCACTTTTCAACCCGAAAGGCATACACAAAAAGCAATACGTACCACATGGGGTGATAAATGCGGTCTTCTCCTCGTCTTCCTTGGCCATGAAAATCTGATGATAGCCTAAATAGGCGTCAAGGAAAGACAACAAGTCACAGCCGGCGGTGGAGTCCACAATCTGGTCGATGGGCAGCAAGGGAAAATGATCTTTGGGGCAGGCTTTATTGATGTCTATGAAGTCAATGCACAACCTCCATTTTCCATTCGCCTTGGGCACTACAAATGGATTGGCCAACCACGTTGGATGAAGTACTCCTCTGATCAAGTCGACCGCTTCTAATTTCTTGATCTCTTCAGCAATGAACTATTGCCGATCCAAAGCCTGCTTCCGAACCTTTTGCTTGAACGGCCGCGCGTGTGGACAGATAGCAAGGTGGTGCTCGATCACCTTCCTCGGAACACTGGGGATATTAGATGGTTTCCATGCAAACACATTGACATTCGCCCGTAGGAAGGCAACGAGCGTGCTTTCCTATTTGTCATCAAGGGTGGAACTTATGGTGAAAGTTCCTCCCGTACCATCCTCCTTGGCGGGCACCTTCTTAGTCTCTGGTGGAGCTGCCTTGGACTAATTGCTCTTGCCGGTGGAGCTCTCTGGCACATCATCTACGGGAGCGCAGCACCCCGAGGAGGCGCGCTTCCGGAATGTGTGCTAGAGGCCTTGCCGGTCTTCTCCCCCCCCCCCCTCGTAGCTTCAGCGATAGGAGCAAGTGCCTTGGCGGCAGGTGCTGCAACTGCCTCCCGGTAGAGTTGGTCTGCGCAGATAAGTGTGCCTTTCTTGTCGGAGTTAATCGTGATGACGCTCATTGGCCTGGGCATCTTCAACACATTGTAAGTGAACTGGGTGGCCGCCATGAACTTGGCCAACGCCAGGCGACCAAGGATACCGTTGTATGGCAACGAGATCTTGGAGACGTCAAAAACGATCTTCTCTGTCCTGAAATTTATGTCAATACCAAATGTCACCGGCAGCGTAATCTTGTCCTTCGGTAGAGTTTTCCCTGAATTGACCCCTTGGAAAGCGCATGTGGGCTCAAGATCTTTATCAGGAATTTGCAGCCTCTGGATGACATCAGGCGAGATCAGGTTCAGGCTGGCACCACTGTCGACTAGCATCTTCGTCACCTTGAGGTTGTGAATTGTTGGTGAAACCAACAATGGCAGGCACCCGACCACAGTTGTGCGATCAGGGTGATCCTCGGCGTCGAAAATGATAGGAGTGTTGGACCACTTTAGAGGTCTTTGGGCACCGATAGACGGCTCCGCCGCGTTAACCTCACGTGCCCACTTTTTAAGTTGGCGGTGAGAGGAATGTGATGAGGCACCTCCCTCGATGCACATAATCTCCGTAGCCTTCTGCAACTCATGCTCACTAGACACGTCGTCCTCTTCGACATCATCAGCAGCAGCCTATTTCTTTTCGCGGCCACGAGCGGGCCGATCTTTTTATTATTTGGGCTTGCCGTGGCGACCTCCTCGGCCGACGCACTTCTTGGCGGACCCTTCTGCACCATCCAAGCTCTTCTCCTTGTCTCACCTCTCGTACTCGGCTTTTTGTTTCTCGGCAAGCTGCTCAACTTGTCGGCAGTCCTAGAGATCGTGGCCCTTGGTGCGATGGATCTTGCAATACTGCTTGACGAAGCCTTCCGACTTGTCGGCAGCCGCCATTGCCTAGCAGGAAGCGCACCCGGCAACATCCTTGTCGGGGTCGTCAACCTTGCCCTTCTTGGCGGTACTCGGGTTGTCGGATCCCTCGACAGCAAGCATGGCCTTGCCCTTGCGCTTCTTGCTATGCCGCTGGCCCTTCTTTGTTGGGGTGGCAATGTCTTCATCCTCACAGTCGACCCCTGCACTAGTGTGTTCACTGGGGAGCCTCCTCCCTTATTTAGCATGAGCACATTTATCTGCCAGAGCATATAGCTCGGCAACATCCCTGACCTTGTTCATCGCCAACTCTTCCTGCATCCTGCGGTTGCGCACGTTCTGATGTAACACGCTGATAATAGCGGTAGGATGAATGTCTGGTATGTTGTGGTGCACGCGGCTGAACCTTTGGATGTACTTGCATAAAGTCTCACCCTCCTTCTAAGGGATGATATGCAAATCCCTTTATTGACCAGGAGCTTGGTGGCCTCCGGTAAAAGCGCCAACAAACTTGTGGCACAGGTCTGCCCATGAGGCAATGGATCCTTCCGGCAGGTGCATCAACCATGACCTGACATTGGGCTTAAGCACCAACGGGAAGTAGTTGGCGAGTATCTTGTCGTTGCGAGCCCCGACAGCCTGCACCGCAATGGTGTAGACACTCAAGAACTCTGATGGGTGAGTCTTGCTGTCGTACTTCTTCGGGACCTCTGGCTTGAATGTGTGGGAATTGGGCCACTGGACTTGCCGCAACTCACGGGTAAACTCTAGACAACCCACCTGGTAAGGTAGGTTGGCAGGATACCCTGGTAAGGGCTTGTCTACAGCGGGCCCCATGCACTTATCAGATTGATGGCATGCTTCCTGTAATTGCTCGATTGTAGTTCGAGCGTCTTCCTTGCTTCGTTCCCGAAGAACTTGATGCTGGTCGCGGCGAGTCCATGGATCGGACGATGTCGTCGAGTATCCATCGAAAGCGTCGGTCCATCGAGTCGGTGACCGGCGTTGTTGTTGTGGAGGGGAGTGCACTGTGGTCGCACCGCCTCCAGCCTTCTCACCACTGGCGTGATTCGGCTCAGTGGACCGAAACTTGTCTGCAAGGCTGAGGATGCTCTGAATGGTGGCTCTCCATTCGTCGAGCTTCTCCGTAGCAGGAGGGAAGTTCAAGAGTAGTTGTCCTCGCACCATTGCTTCTTCCGACGTGGTCGGTAGCGAGCGGCATGAGGAACATGAGGTGCTCTGACTTCTAACAGTGTAGAAGGACGCCACTCCCACTAGCATTCTGGCGAGCATGCTGGTCCCGCGCACCTTGGGAGTGATGCGCAGGAGCTTTTTCCTGGGGACGTTGGGAACTATTGGGGATATAACTCCACGGTGAGACCCGCCCTAAAGGCTCCGGATCACACCAGGCGGCTCGTACACCAGTTCAAGAGTGGGCCATGACGACTTAAGCCCAAGAAATTTGGCGGCTTGACACGATGGGCCGGAGTGTGGCACGGATAGAGAAGACCCGGTCGAGTAAGCCGCCGTCCGGAGACAACTTGGTCAGGAAAGGCAAGATAAGATAGAGGTAGACTCGGACATGTAATGAGAGTCGAATACACTTGTATGACCCGTGGTCTTGACCTCCTATATAAAGGCGAGACCCGGGGCGACTTAGAGGTCACGCTATCGAGAACTAGGTTAAGCAATAGCTCCCTTGTAATTGATACATCAAGCAATACAAGCACAAGCAGGACGTAGGCTGTTACCTCGTCTTGAGGGGCCGAACCTGGGTAAATTCATGTCCTTCGTCCCAACCAACCCCTTTGAGTCCATCACGTTAGCAATGGCCTCGAATCCAAGTCCGTTCACCCGGACAACTGCCGTGATAAAACCATGACAATTGGCGCCCACCGTGGGGCCTGCGCTCGGTGGTGTTGAGTTCTCAAAGGGTTCTCTCCCAGAGCTCGAGGGATACGTGGTTGGAAGGATGAATAAGAGTCACCGCGGCTGGCTCTACATCGACGATGTCGGCTAGGGGCTTGATGCCGGCTTTGTGGAATATGGATTCCGGGTTCCTTTCGGCGGGATCCATGTTTTCATCAGCAGGATTGACGGATCTACGCCCAGGGCGGACTTCTACACTAGCATCGTTGAGCCGGCCCAGCGCGTGCAACCTGCCCGTGCTGTGCAGCCCGCCCGTGTTAACCCGGGCCGGAAGCACGTCTTTGTGGGTTTCACTCAAGGTATGGATCTTGAAGCTTCTGCATCGCAGGAGACTATTGTCTGTTCAGAGGACGAATCTTCGAGCGGGGAAACAGAGTCGATCTACCAGCTTCACAACGGTGGGCTCGGGGGCTACGACGAGCTTTACCCTAAGTCGGATCGCTCTGAGCCGGATGATCTTGGATCGCCAGTTCATGCAGCAGTGTTCATGGCAGGGTCGGCCCCAGGTGCGAGTAGCACGGCTGCTGGAGCAGCAACCTCGGGGGCTGGCCCGCCGTCGCCGGCTCAAGTTCTTCTAGATCTGATGAACGAGCTCGCGGCCCTGATGGCCACTAAAGTTACACCAGATAACCAAGTCGCATGGAACTTAGAGATTGTGAGGCTCAAGGACCGGATGGCGGAGGAGCAACAGAGGATAGCTGAGCTAAAGATCTAGATGGAGGAAGAGGCAGAACGTATTAAGACGGATGCTTTTCGCCTTGGGCTGGAACAGCAATCGGCGGCTGCGGTGCATCGGATGAGGCATCACTCCCGCTTACCAGAACATTATGAGGCCAGGAATCTCTTCACCATGCTAGGAACGGGACGGGCATCGGATGCACCTGGAAACTGGACGATGGCTCGACCAACGCCACACCCGGCCCAACGTAACCAGGCTTCACCAGTAGTCTTTCCAACACCGGTGGGTCATTATTCTACCCAGTTGAGAACATGGTGGCCGCGGCCACCCAGCTTGAAACAATCCCTATTCCAGATGAAACACCTTTTGCGGAAGAGGTACGGAATGCCATTGGATACCTTCAGATGGCAATGGCCCAGCAGGAGAAGTATACTCATAGCCAGAGCCATGTTCACTCCACCCCTCTCCCCAGCCGGAGCTTTAGCTGGCGCTATGAGTCGCCAGCGATTTCCAGCAGCGATCGGCAGAGAGGACCACCCGCCGCGTGTTGATGACCCGGGGCGGCTGGCCTTAGTTGTTGCCCCCCAAGTGGGAGGATATATGGTGAATAAGGTACTTATGGATGGAGGCAGCAGTATCAACATCCTCTATTATGATACCTTCTGACGGATGAAGCTGCTTGACAAGGATCTTAAGCCCTCATCCACCATTTTTCATGGTGTGGTGCCGGGCAAGTCGGCTTATCCGGTGGGCAGGATTTCCTTGGAAGTCACCTTTGGTGACGAATATAACTACAGGGTGGAGTCCTTGTGGTTTGAAGTGGTCAAGATCAAGAGCCCTTACCATGCGTTGTTTGGGCGGCCGACTTATGCTAAGTTCATGGCTAGGCCCTGTTATGTCTACTTACAGCTCAAGATGCCCGGATTAAAAGGTACGATTATCGTTCATGGTGATCGGAATATGGCTATTGAGTGTGAAGAAGGAGACGCGGCTTATGCAGAATCCAGTTGTGCTTAGGAGGAGCTTAAGTTTTATAAGGAGAATGTTGACCCAGAGGATATGACCCTGCTGAAAAAGCCCACAACGGAAGTTGAGCCGCCCCTCAAGTTTTCGACGAATGATACCAAGGCAATAGATTTCACTCCGGGAGACTCATCCAAACAGTTCATCATTGGGGCTCACAGGGATCCCAAATAGGAAAGCGCTCTCATTGAATTCATCCGTGAGAATCGGGACATCTTTGCATGGAAACCTTCTGACATGCCGGGTGTATCGAGAGAGTTCGTTGAGCACAACCTTAATGTGGATCCTAAGTTTAAACCTATCAAGTAGTTTCTACGGCGGTTCAACGAGGAGAGACGCAAGGCCATTGGGGAAGAGGTCGCCTGGCTCTTGGCGGCGGGTTTCATCGTCGAGGTCTTTCACCCCGAGTGGCTTGCTAACCCGGTGCTTGTGCTCAAGAAGAACGGCATGTGGAGAGACGCAAGGCCAACGGATGTGCGAGGATTATACGGACCTTAACAAGGCTTGTTCGTCTGATCCCTTTGCTCTCCCTCGTATTGATCAGATCATTGATGCTACAATGGGTTGTGAAAGCCTATGCTTCCTGGATGCTTATTCAGGGTATCATCAGATCAAGATGTCAGTTAAGGACCAAGAGAAGACGGCTTTCATTACGCCTTTTGGAGCCTTCTGTTATGTATCCATGCCTTTTGGGCTCAAGAGTGCCAGGCGACTTATCAGCGATGTGTGCAGAATTGCCTTCACAGTCAGATCAGGCGTAATGTTCATGCTTATGTAGATGATATTGTGATCAAATCAAGGAAGAAGGAGACCCTTTTGGACGACTTAAGGGAAACCTTTGACAATCTTCGGATCTATGAGATGATGCTTAACCCGGCCAAGTGTGTCTTTAGTGTTCCGGATGGCAAGCTCTTGGGATTTCTGGTTTCTGAGCGTGGCATTAAGGCTAACCCGGATAAAATCAAAGCTATCACCTCCCTGGCAGAGCCGGCATGTGTTAACGATGTCCAATGTCTGGCAAGACGGATCGCCGCGTTGAGCCGGTTCATAAGCCGCCTTGGTGAGAAAGCTATCCCCCTATATTAGATGATGAAAAAGAGAGACAATTTTGTCTGGAGTACGGCGGCGGGCGAAGCATTTGAGGCGCTCAAGAAGCAGCTCACTGAGCTGCCGGTATTGGCTGCTCCGGCTGAGAAAGAACCTCTGCTACTATACGTGGCGGCTAACAACCGGGCGGTCAGCGCTGCAATTGTGGTCGAGCGCAAGGAAGCCGGGAAGGAGTATCCGGTTCAGAGGCCGGTTTATTATATCAGTGAGGTCCTGACAGAATCCAAGCAGAGATATCCACATTGGCAGAAGCTAGTGTATGGGGTATTCATGGCCAATCGCAAGTTAAAGCATTATTTCTTAGGGCACCAGATCACCGTGGTCAGCTCTGCTCCGTTGGCGGACATAATTCAGAACAGAGAAGCCACTGGTAGGATTGCTAAGTGGGCATTGGAGCTGGGACCTCTCAATCTGAAATACGTACCACGTACGGCTGTCAAGTCTCAAGCCCTTGTGCATTTCATAAATGATTGGACAGAGTGTCAAGCGCCCGAGGAAAAGCCGGATAACACCTACTGGACTATACACTTTGATGGATCCAAGCAGCTGGAAGGATCAGGGGTGGGAGTTGTTTTAACATCTCCCAAAGGGGATAAGTTCTGTTATGTGCTCCGGCTGATGTTCCCTTGCACCAATAATGCGGCTGAATATGAAGCCTTGCTTCACGGCCTCAGGGTAGCTAAGGAGATGAATTTAAGCTGGGTAAGGTGTTTGGGCAACTCCGATGTTGTGGCTCAGCAAGTTTCAGGCACTTGGGACTCCAAGGACCCGCGGATGGCGGCTTATCGTCAGGCGGTGGATGTCATTGCTAATCACTTCAAAGGCTATCAGGTAGATCACATTGATCATCGCAGGAATGAGGCGGCTGATGCCTTGTCAAGGTTAGGCTCTCAGCAAAAGTCGGTGTCGCCCAATATCTTTCTAGATGTCTTACATCACCCGACTATCAAGTTACCTTTAGAGGAAGATTTGGTTGTTCCTGACCCGGAGGGGCAATTGGTGGCGGCTCTACATGCTATTCCAGATTGGACTGTGCCTTACCTGGCTTATTTGACACGGGGTGAGTTACCTGATGATGAAAATCTGGCCAGACAGATCACCTGGCGATCTAAGTCCATGACAATAGTTAATGGTGAGTTGCACAAATGCAGTGTTACCGGGGTATTTCAACGTTGCGTCTCACCAGAGGAGGGTCAGGAAATCTTGAATGAAATTCACGCTGGAGATTGTGGACATCACGTCGGCTCAAAATCTCTAGTGGCCAAG
Organism: Hordeum marinum; assembly: GCA_022496015.1. NCBI lineage: Eukaryota > Viridiplantae > Streptophyta > Magnoliopsida > Poales > Poaceae > Hordeum > Hordeum marinum. Next base: position 94,324,223 of record CM039675.1, read on the forward strand.
GCCTTTCGGCATGATTTTTTCCGGTTGACGGCTCACAAGGATGCAGAGGATCTAGTCCGTAAGTGTGACGGCTGTCAAAAATTTGGCCGGCATGCTCATGTTCTGGCTCAAGAATTGCGCATGATACCAATTACTTGGCCATTTGCAGTCTGGGGGCTTGATATGGTCGGACCTTTCAAGATATCCAAGGATAAGAAAACACACCTCTTGGTAGCAGTTGATAAGTTCACCAAGTGGGTAGAGGCTGAGCCGGCCAGCAAGTGTGACACGGCTACGGTGATTCAGTTTATCAAAAAGCTGATCTACGTTTTGGTTACCCTCACGGCATCATCACAGACAATGGCACAAACTTGTCCAAGGGGGCTATGAAAAGATTCTGCAATGAGGAGCACATCCGGCTCGATGTTTTGGCGGTTGCTCATCCACAGTCCAACGGTCAGGCGGAACGGGCTAATCAAGAAATCTTGCGAGGTATCAAGACACGGCTTATGGTCCCTTTACAGTGGACGCCAGGTTGTTGGGTGGAAGAATTGCCGTCCGTCTTATGGAGCATCAGAACTACCCCCGATAGATCCACAGGATATACACCTTTCTTCATGGTTTACGGTGCAAAGGCCGTGTTACCAAGTGACATCCAGCATGACTCACCACGAGTGGCATCTTACGTTGAGACGGACAATGAGACGGTGCGTCAAGACGCGTTGGATGCTTTGGAGGAGGAACAAGAGCTGGCGGATGCCCGTTCGGCGATCTATCAGCAAGACCTGTGCCATTATCATAGTCGTAGTGTCAAGACCCGGACATTTCAAGAGGGCGACCTAGTGCTGTGGCTAATTCAGGACCAGACAAATATGTATAAGTTATCTCCTCCATGGGAAGGACCTTTCGTGGTCAGCAGAAATCTCAACAACGGGTCGTATTACATCATTGACATTCGGGACGACTCAGATACTTCGGGTCAGGAGACCCACCGGCCGTGGAACATAGCGCATCTATGGCCTTATTACACCTGAGATTGTTGAGAATCACCACTGTACACTATCATTTGTACATATCATATTTATATATGAATAAAGTAGCATCCCTGCAAGCCGGGGCCTCTGCCATGTTGCATATCTTCATCCATGCAAGAAAAATCCAAAACATTGGTTGTTGAAGGGGGCTTCCTACCTTCGGGTATAGCTTATCTAACCCTAACAGACGGCTTTATGCCAAAAAAGTTGACAAGTCAACTTTGGTTGTCGAAGGGGGCTTCCCACCTCCGGGTATAGCTTATCTATCCCTAACAACCGGCTCTCATGCCAAAAATGTTGACAAGTCAACATTGGCTGTCAAAGGGGGCTTCCTACCTTCGGGCATAGCTTATCTAACCCTAACAGCCAGCTTTATGCCAAAAAAGTTGACAAGTCAACTTTGGTTGTCGAAGGGGGCTTCCCACCTCCGGGTGTAGCTTATCTATCCCTAACAACCGGCTCTCATGCCAAAAATGTTGACAAGTCAACATTGGCTGTCGAAGGGGGCTTCCTACCTTCGGGTATAGCTTATCTAATAACAGTCGGCTTTATGCCAAATAAGTTGACAAGTCAACTTTGGTTGTCGAAGGGGGCTTCCCACCTCCGGGTGTAGCTTATCTATCCCTAATAACCGGCTCTCATCCCAAAAATGTTAACAAGTCAACATTGGCTGTCGAAGGGGGCTTCCTACCTTCGGGTATAGCTTATCTAACCCTAACAGACGGCTTTATGACAAAAAACAAGTCAACTTTGGTTGTCGAAGGGGACTTCCCACCTCCGGGTGTAGCTTATCTATCCCTAACAACCGGCTCTCATGCCAAAAATGTTGACAAGTCAACATTGGTTGTCGAAGGGGGCTTCCTACCTTCGGGTATAGCTTATCTAACCCTAACAGCCGGCTTTATGCCAAAAAAGTTGACAAGTCAACTTTGGTTGTCGAAGGGGGCTTCCCACCTCCGGGTGTAGCTTATCTATCCCTAACAACCGGCTCCATGCCAAAAATGTTGACAAGTCAACATTGGCTATCGAAGGGGGCTTCCTACCTTCGGGTATAGCTTATCTAACCCTAACAGACGGCTTTATGCCAAAAAAAAGTTGACAAGTCAACTTTGGTTGTCGAAGGGGGCTTCCCACCTCCGGGTGTAGCTTATCTATCCCTAACAACCGGCTCTTACACCAAAAATGTTGACAAGTCAACATAGCCGTACAGGGGGCTTCCTGCCTTACGGGTATAACTTACCAAACCCTGTGGGCCGGCTCTTAAACCAAGCAATGAATACCATCTATTCATGCAGGAAATCAAGCTGCGAAGAGCCGGAAAGGCATACAATGAGAAGAACAAGGAAAATGACATATATATATATATATATGTTAAGCCGGACTATCATATGTGCGCGATGGCATAGTTCAAGAAAGGCAGAAGTTGCTACTAGGCTATTACAGACGCTCTCTATGGAGCCCAAAAATATCAAGTTTGTTACACCACTCATGGTGGGTCATGAAGAGCCGGCTATCAACAGGTATCTACAGCAAGATCAGCTGGCTGGCAGGTCACCCTGCTCCGGATCTTCGGCTGCCTTGATCTGGAGATTGTCCAAGTCCCAATTGCAGTTGGTTAAAGCCGCAAAGGTTCCTTCTTCAAAGAAGGGGGACGGGTCAAGTTCAGAGGCGAAAAGGTACGCCAGTTCAAGAGTGGGCCGTGAAGACTTAAGCCCAAGACATTTGGTGGCTTGACAAGATGGGCCGGAGTGTGGCCCGGATAGAAAAGACCCGATCGAGTAAGCCGCCGTCCGGAGACAACTTGGTCAGGAAAGGCAAGATAAGATAGAGGTAGACTCGGACATGTAAGAGTCAGATACACTTGTATGACCCGTGGTCTTGACCTCCTATATAAAGGCGAGACCCGGGGCGACTTAGAGGTCAGGCTATCGAGAACTAGGTTAAGCAATAGCTCCCTTGTAATTGATACATCAAGCAATACAAGCACAAGAAGGACGTAGGCTGTTACCTCATCTTGAGGGGCCGAACCTGGGTAAATTCGTGTCCTTCGTCCCAACCAACCCCTTTGAGTACATCACGTTAGCAATGGCCTCGAATCCAAGTCTGTTCACCCGGACAACTGTCGTGATAAAACCACGACAGGAACTTTGGGCATTGTAGCGCTGCTCCTTGCGCCCGTCCTGGGAATGTCGCGGCGTAGGCGCCGGCATGGGCGTCCTGGAAGGTATCCTTCTGTCCCTGGAGTTCACTGTACCACTCGCATGCGGTACAGCTCCGTCTTGAGACCCAGCGGCGTGGGGGTTCCCGCTGCCGCCATGAGCATCGCCATGGCGGGTGTCGCCGCTTGCTTGGCCTTGATCATCGGAGCATCGCGGAAGTTCTGAGCCTCCACCTCCTTCTCGTCCACCACCCACGTCTACACCGTCGCCTGTCTATGTAGCTATAGGGATAGCGGACGTGGATGGGCCAACCGCCGTTAGGCCCTTCTTCTTGGGGGCCATGGCGATGATGACTATGAAGGAACTGGCGTGCTGATCACCAGATTGGGTTCACACGACCTATCCCCCTACCTAGCGCGCCAAAGATGTCATGGGAAACGACACCTGTGGGATCGGAGGGACCCCTTTCTGTTCGGCGTGGAGGAAGGCTCGCGCAGAGAGCAGATCTGAAGAACAACGCGCGGGGATTTTACCCAGGTTCGGGCCGCAAAGATGCGTAAAACCCTACTCTTGCTTGGTTGGATTGGATGAGTGTTTTAGGGTTCCAGCTACAGGAGCGTTGTGAACAACTGTTACATGTATGAGCTAGAAGGTCCAAAAGTTTAAAGATCAAAAGTTCTCTACCGTAACATCTTGGGCCTCCTATTATATGATAAAGGGGATCCCAACAGTGGCGTACAGTGCGTACACGGGGTGTACAGAGCTACAGTGCTCTTGTACCTAACACTGACGGAGTAGGACACGCGCATTTAATGCAACGTCAGGCATCTCTGACTGTCTACGGGACGGGACAGGAGCCCGTCCCATCGGCACCACTTAGCCCCTCCATTGCCGACGCCGCGACACGTGCCCAGGCGGGGCGACACCTGGCCTGTGTGCTAGCTGGGCCTTGCCGGCGCTTCGCCTTGCCGGTTCCTTGGCTTGTTGGGTCCTACCAGGGCTTTGCCTTGCCTCAGGGTTTAATGGCCATCCTCGCAAGGTCTTACTGGGGGTCCTGATTCTCCTGTACTTGTATCTTGCAGCTCCCTGCCGGGCCTCGTCGCCAGGGTGGCTACTACTGCCCATGCACGAGTAATGGGCACTTGAGATCCCAAAACTCTAGTGCATCGACAGAGATGGTGTTATTAAATTCTTGATTATGAGGAGTCTCGAAGGAAAATTGTCAAGAATGAGATAAGTAAACCCATCATGTCTTCTCGGAGTTATCTTGGGTTGGATTTCACCTAAAGCTTTTCCTAAGGATTGTTGCTATCATGGTGTCATAAATGATCCAAGTTTTCTCCTCCTCTTCTTGGTGAAAGAAGTTTTTCATCTCTTGTTGCTCTCAAGCAATCAATTGTTTCTATTGTGGCAGGTTGTCACCTCATAATTTTAAGATGTTGTCTATAAGCCCACATCAAGCTTATTATTTCATTGTTGGTTTTCAACAACTCCGTTCAGCGTATGCTTATCAAGTTCAATGGTGGTAGAAGTTTTCATTTTCTTCTCTATTCTTCTCATTCAAATGATCTAGCTTATATTATTTTGTTCTGGAGGCATCATATTGTTGCTCTCTTCGACTCATCATATCGTTTGTCAAGATCATGTTCTTCCCTTGCTTGTCCATTAACCGGAGTGCTGTGAAATATTTTAATGATCCTTCCATCTTATGAAGTTTTGATTCTAATCCAACCAAATTTTGGTGCCTCTCTTTCAATTTCTTTCCATCATATTTCCTCTCTATCCTACCGAAGTGCTGCCAAAATTTCTTGTGAATTCTTCCTTGTTCCCTATGTCATCCTTCATCTTGTTGAATAATTCAATGATCATTGGTTTCACTTGTTTGTTAGAGAATAAACTAAGTTTACCTCTTACTCTTTCTATTCTCCTTCTCATTCTTAGATCCCAGGCCGAGTTCCTCTTGTAGGGTGGGAGAGTTGTAACAGCCCGAGATCGACATTCTAGAAGATTCCCCTTTTATTCCATTGTCGTCTTGTGTTTCGTTTGGTTGTTGCATTCATAATTGCATCATTTGCATCGTCTATATAACATCGTCACTCGTTTTCGAAAACTTGCATCCGTTCGTAGCTGCCGGTTATCTTCATTCGTGTCGTCGACTGTTTTGAGACCAACCACACACGCACACATTCGCGACACCGATAAATATTGTTTTCAAAGGTGCATGTAAAATATTCTCGGATTGGCTCGAAAATTGGCGTGTGGTCTTATTATATTGTAGGTGGACCGCCTGCCAAATTTCGTCGCAATCAGAGTAAGTTTGATACCCGAACGATCGACCGTAGCAGCGTAGTCATCAGTTTAATTATCGGACATTTTCTCGGTGTTTTAAACCATGTCACGGGCCACAATTCTTTCTCTCATCCCCACCTATCCCAACTACACATCCCACTAGCCCATCCTAGACCCTACCCGCGACCGGAACCGTCCGATTGCGATCGAACGGTCCGAAAACGGACTAAATCCCTTAACCTAGCCCCCCCCCCATTTCCTATTTAATCACCCTAACCCCCTGGCTCGAAATCCACACCACCGCTGCCTCCCACCACTCAGCACTGCTGCCTCCCACCTCCAGCCGCTAGGGCCCGCCGAGCCCATCTGGAGACCTGCCCGGGCCCGACGCATAGCCGCCGCTCCCCATGCATGGAGCCCGAGCGCCCTTGCTGTGCTCCCCGTCTCGCTCCTGCCTCACCTCGTCTGAGTGCCCTGCCGGCCATGCTGGCCGCTCACCGGAGCAGCCCTCGCCAGCAACTCCCGAGGCTAGACCCACGCCCTTCTCTCTCTTCTTCCTCCTTGCTCCCTCTCCCTAACCTCCCCTCTGTCCTCTCTCCCCTCGCAGGAACACCATGGCGCCCGAGACGCCACCGTAGAGACCTCGTCGCCGGAGCTCGCCGTTGCCCTGCCGGCGGCCAGATCCGGCTTCCCGCTGACTGGATCCGGTCTTCCATGTTGTTGTCAGTCCCACAGATCGCTGCCGCCACCTTGCCACGGCCTCGACCCGTCATGGCCGCGCCACCGCTTGGGTCGGGAGGATCCCCTGCGTGTTCACGTTGACTGCACCCGACGCCATCGTGGGTTGCGCCAAGCACCAGCGCCTGCGGCCTAGCTCCCGCCTTGCAAGCCGAGCCCAGTCTCCATCGGCCCATCCCGTGTCGTCCGGCCTGCCCAGCCTCTACACCGACCGGCCCAGCCGGCCCAACGTGAGCACGCCTATCCCCTCTATATGTCGCTCAGGGCGCATTTTAGTATCCGACGCGCGTGTACTGTTGGCCTAATATGCTCCAGATTAACTCCCTGTTTTTATATTGTGAATATGTAAAAACTGTGCATCAGATCCATATATTTTATATATGCAAAACATGTAGAATTTCGTGTAGAATCACCATAACCAACTTGCATATATGATAAAAATGTTTAACATGCCATTTTCTTCATTTTGCATGAATGTTATTATGTTGCATTGGGCATAATTATTATTCGTGCATCTTAGGTTAAAAAACTATAGATTTGAAATATGTAAAATGTGTAGATTATTTATATCCTTTGTCATGCATGATAAAAATGTTTAATGAGATGTTTGCATTTTATTGCATAATAACTTACTAATAGGTTTATGCATAAACTTGTGTAATTAATTGTGACATATTTTCCTACTCAAATCTATGCATTTTATATATGTTTTCAGGGTAGGAAATCCCACCGAATTTATTTGAGTATTTAGTTTTGTCGTTTGAGCAATTTGTGTGCATGTCATTTTTGCTGTGATGCCCATTTGTCATTTTCGTCTCATTAAATCCATGCATGATATGAAATGATTTTAAACGTGAGTTATGCCCTTTGACATGTGCACTAGCCCCTGGTCATTTTGCTTGCCATGATAATCCACATTTAGATGTTGTTTTCTTGTTGCCAACATGCTATAAAATACTGTTGTTTTGAGGGGTCTAAATATTTCTAAGTCTGGAATCTGTAATATTTTGTTGTTGTCTTGCCATGTGTTTTTCTAGTGATCTAGAACACCTTTGGGGTTGGTGCAATGTAGTTATTTGTAGCTTATGATGTCTTATAGCGTGGTATTAAGTTTCATGCAAATATACGTCCCTGTAGCATATAGTTCTACTGTTTTCAATATGCCTTCATGATAAAAACAGCAATGTCAAAAACTGTTAATTTCACCAAGTCTGGAATTGTTTTCAATTAGCCATGTTGCGAGCTTCCTACCATGTGATCCATGACCATTTTGAGCATGATATGTGACGGGGATATACCCCATGGTATGACCCGGCCTGGCGACTCACGGGAGACCCGGCCGAAGACATGACATCTTATTTATGACCCGGCAAGCGGCTCACAGGATGAGCAAGCCCAAGACCCGGCGGGTGAGTCGGCGCCAGGCGGCTCACAAGAGAAGGCCCACAAGAGAAGGCCCACAGGAGAGAAGGATTCCCTTAAAGGAAATAAGACCCGGAGTAGGATTCGTGAGAGACTAGTCCTAATCCCACTCCTAGTAGGACTCTATTTGTAAACCTACCCTCTCCACTTATATAAGGAGGGATAGAGCACCCCTAGAGGGACAAGTTCTAAAGAGACACAAGTCTACAAGTTTAGACGACACAAGAGATTAGAGGCACAAGAGATTAGAGGTAGCAATTAGCACCCTTGTAACCGAGAGATCTTCATCATCATCAATACCAGACAAGCAGGACGTAGGCTTTTACCTCCATCGGAGGGGCCGAACCTGGGTAAAACTCCGTGTCTTCTCGATTCTGATCAACCCCTTCAAGCCACCATGTAGTTGCGTCTCGCCCCAAACCTAAGTCCGTTCACCCGGACATCTGTCGTGACAAATCCACGACAGTTGGCGCCCATCGTGGGGCCAAGGCACAATGGTTTGTGTTCTTGCAGGGATCTCTCTCAAGGATCGAGAAGCACATAATTTTTTGGATGAAAGCCTGTGCTCCGAGTCGCCGCCTCTCCCCCGTGACCCGCCACGCTAAAACGCCACAGCCGCGCGCCTGCGGTATGATCCCGGCACACACCCTGCCACCGCGAACCGCCACTGCCGCGGTCGTCTTCGTCGCGCGTGGCCGCCTTCGCCTCAAACGGCTATGCCTTGAGCCGCCGCACCACGTCGAGTCGCCGCGCCTCCAAGACGCCGTATCGCACTGCCTCGCTTGCCTTCGCCGTGTTGCACCTGCGCTGGCTCTATAGTGCTTTGGCCCTACGCCGGCTATTCGCTGGCTCGCTGCCCCTTCTACGGCTCGCCTTGCCTCTGGCCAACTCCACTTCACCCGCGCGCGACTGCTCCTCCGTCGTGAGCCGCCGTGTCGGTCGTCTCTCGCACAAGTCGTCGACTGCAGCTGGCTGACCCGTGAGGCATCTGCGCGCCCGCCAGCCTGGCTGCTGCTCCGCCTGTGTTTTTTCGTGGAAGATAAGGTAAAGATAAGGGATGGGGAACCGGTACCAAAAAGATGGTTTACAGACGTTGTATACGGATCATCCGTCGTCCGAACGAATCAGGTGAAATCCATCCGATCTATTTTTATTGATGTATTTTTTTTCGAAAACAATTACCCTGTCTAGTGATATTTTTTATGCAGGGCAGTTATTCGTCGGCTTATGAATCCTATGGGCGACGCACCAACCACGTTGGTTTACAATGCCACGGCGACATACCGTCCATGCTGGTTTCCAACGCCGAGAGCGACTCATCAATTGCACCGGCTTACAATGCCACGGCCGCCTCTTACGGTCGCACCGGCTTACAACGCCACCACCGCCTCTTATGGTCGTGCCGGCTTACAATGCCGCGACTGACTCGCTGACCGCGTCGGCTTACAACGTCGTGGCCGTCTCTTGCCACCGCGCCGGCTTACAACACCGTGGCCATCTCTCGCCGTCATGCCGACTCACAACGCCGCGGCTGATTCTCGCCTCCCACGCCGACTTACAATGCCATGGGCATATCTCATCATCCGCGCCGGCTTACAACGCCGTGGCGTCTTTTACAACATCACCAGTTTACAATGTCGCGACTGTTTTCTACGTCTACATCAACATATCGATACAGTGCTCGCCTGTACGAGTCGCCCAACGGATGCGTGCAAGACATCACCCACAGTTTAATCTACATCAATATATCGATGCAGTGCTCATCGATATGAGCCGCCCGACGGACAGGCACACGAGTCACCAGCACTACAATTTGGTTCACTTCAACAAACAGCCGGAACGAACCATTGACCGGATCATTGAAGCAATTCATACGGGATCATTTATAACCCGCCACGGCCAAACTTCAAAAGATTCTCAAGCCGCCTCTTCGAGTCAACTTAAGACTCGGGGGCTACAGACATGGCGAGACACATTTGGTCGTTTTTAAACGAGAACCTCGGGTCTTTTGCAAGAGAAAACCCAATACTGGGGGCTACTAAATTATTGGTGGATGATTAAAAGTTGCCCAAGAGGACGGACCGCCGTGATGCGCCATTCAAACATGGGTGCCCGGATCATTGGATCATCATAAAGACACTCGGAGCTTCTGTCATTTCTTCATACAAGATGACGGCTTACAAGATTGATGTTGCTCCGCTATGTGACTCGCCTGCCTTACCGGTTAATCTCACCCAGAGACCCTAAGACGGTTCAAAGAACTGACGGCCAATCTCGATAGAGACCCTATATCGGCTAAGATTGAGGTGACCCGCTAAAATCTTGCCAGTCAATCTCGCCTAGAGACCCTGAGCCGGTTTAAGAAATTGACGGCCAATCTCGCCTAAAGACCCTGAGCCGGTTCAAGAAATTGACGGCCAATCTCGATAGAGACCCTGAACTGGTGTAAGTTCAAGCATTGAGTCCACCCAGAAGTGGTTTCTTGGGTTGAAGTGGTTTGTTCACCGTCAAAACGGCTGATCTATCATCCGGCTTTATGCCCTATCAAGCGTTGTTGCAGGGAGGCTTCTTGCCTTCGGGTATAGCTTACATCTCCCCTACACAGTCTGCTTTTACGCTGTTGCAAGGAGGCTTCTTGCCTTCGGGTATAGCTTACATTTCCCTTGCACAGCCGGCATTATGCCCAATTAAGCACTGTTGCAAAGAGGCTTCTTGCCTTCGGGTATAGCTTACATCTCCTTTGCACGGCCAGCTGTTATTAAACTGTTGCAAGGAGGCTTCTTGCCTTCGGGTATAGCTTACATCTCCCTTGCACAGTTGGCTTTATACCTAGTTTGGTTACATTAAGCGTTGTTGTTGATGGAAGCTTCTTACCTTTGGTATAGCTTACATAACCCTAAGACAATAGCATGTACACCAAATTCCAGTTGCTTATCAATTGTGGCCATCGAAGGGGGCTTCTTACCGACGGGTATCGCTTATCTCACCCTAATGGTCGGCTTTATGCCACTTCCGGTTACTTATTAACCGTGGTTGTTGAAGGGGGCTTCTTACCGACGGGTTCGCTTATCTCACCCTAACAACCGGCGTTTACGCCAAAACTCAGTTGCTTATCAACTGTAGTTGTTAAAAGAGGCTTCTTGCCTTCGGGTATAACTTACATGTCCTTTCAAACAGCCAGATTTATCAGTAAGCTGTGGTTGTCGATGGAGGCTTCTTGCCTTCGGGTATAGCTTACATTACCCATCGACAACCGGCGTCCGCGCCTTCAATTGTAGTTGTTGAAAGAGGCTTCTTGCCTTCGGGTATAGCTTACATCTCCTTTCAAACAGTCGGCTTTATCAGTAAGCCGTGGTTGCCGATGGAGGCTTCTTGCCTTTGGGTATAGCTTACATTACCCATCGACAGCCGGCGTCCGCGCCTTCAACTGTAGCTGTTGAAAGAGGCTTCTTGCCTTCGGGTATAGCTTACATCTCCTTTCAAACAGTCGGCTTTATCAGTAAGCCGTGGTTGTCGATGGAGGCTTCTTGCCTTCAGGTATAGCTTACATTACCCATCCACAGCCGGCGTCCGTGCCTTCAACTGTAGCTGTTGAAAGAGGCTTCTTGCCTTTGGGTATAGCTTACATCTCCTTTCAAACAGACGGCTTTATCAGTAAGCCGTGGTTGCCGATGGAGGCTTCTTGTCTTCAGGTATAGCTTACATTACCCATCGACAGCCAGCATCCGTGCCTAAAACTGTAGTTGTTGAAGGAGGCTTCTTGCCTTTGGGTATAGCTTGCATTCCCTTCAAACAACCGGCTTTATGCCGTTCCAGCTCATCAGTAGCCACGGCTGTCGATGGAGGCTTCTTACCTTGGGTATAGCTTACATTACCCATTGACAGCCGACGTTCGCGCTTACAATATTTGCTCTCAACAGGAGGCTTCTTACCTTTGGGTATATCTTACATTACCCTAAAAACAGCCGGCTTTATGCCATTCCGGTTGACATGTCAGCCGTGGATTATTCAAGGGGGCTTCCCACCTCCAGGTAATATGCCGGCTTATCAAGCCGGGTCAAAGCAAGGTTATGAGAAAAGGAGCAATGTTATGAAAGGTATACATCTCCGGGTTGAGCTTCTTTAAGCCGCCCTCACAAAAATGCAGAATATATTCTGTCTTGTTCATTTTTGCAGGTTTCATCTCTTAAGATGAGCCGCCGTTAAAGTATTCTGCAAAAGCAAATGGATTTTTTAATAGCCAACATGGCTGGATCTTCATGGCTTATCATAACCAGTAATAAATGATTGGGATTTTTTCAAACCAGCTCGGAGAAATTATTATCTTTCAAGAGCCGCCCTATCAGATATAATGTCGTGTCATCTAATTGGTCGGTTCTCGGATTTCTTTAATTGTGCTCTGTAGTAATCTACAACACTCACAGATTTCTCAAACTTATATTTGCCGGGTTGCACCGCAACCACGAGCAGGAATTTCATGTCAAAGACAAAGGAATTATTCCAGGATATTCATTCCGGGTTATATTATGACCACGGTCAAAGATTCATTCAACAAATTATGGTGAGACGTATTATTCTCACATAGTCCCGAGTCGCCGCAGGCAGACGACCCGACACTTGGGGGCTACATTATTCAAATCCAAGTTTATATGAATTATGCAAGTCCCATGTCGCTGCAAGCATGCACCACGGCACTTGGGGGCTAATGCAAGCCGGTTTTCAAACCGTTACATTGTCAGCAAGACCATATTATCTCAAGGAGATGAGCCGGCCCTTCTATATTTTTCTAAAGTCCCAGCCCAGTAATTCTTACTGACCCGACACTTGGGGGCTATAGTATTCAACTGTTCCAACAGATTAAGAGATTCAAATTGAAGACCCGGTGCATCACATTCTGATGAGCCGGCCCTTGGGGGCTACACCCGCCGAAGCGTTCTGATGAGCCGGCCCTTGGGGGCTACACCTGCCAAAGCTTTTTGATGAGCTGGCCCTTGGGGGCTACACCCGCCAAAGCATTATAAGATATAAGGCAATTATAAGTCCCAGGTTGCCGTAGGCAGGACAACCCGACACTTTGGGGCTACACAGTCCAAAATGTTATTTGCAAAGCATCAAGTTATCATGGATAATCTCGGAGCTTGGGAGCTACAGGTAATATGGACATATCAAAAACTTTGAGGAGAATTTTCAAGATATTAAATATGGAGTTCAGTTGTTAGACCCAGCGTCACCAACACTTATGACCCGATGTTATCAAAAATCATAACCCGCCAGAGTTTATATAAGCCGCCCTGCTTCACAACAATGGAAGTCCGGTTCTACATCAGATGGATTTTCATCCCAATATTTATCAAGTCGGCAGGATTCTAGTTATTTAACCCGGAGTCACCAATGATAATGACTCGGCATCATCAGATGGATTATGACCCGGCGGAGATGACCCGCCAAGAGTATTGGAAGCCGACTCAATGGCATATGGGTGTTCTATTCTCGATATTTTCCAAAGGACGTTGACAAGAAAGATGATTATCAAGACGACTCATATGGAGAAAAGATCCGGATTTCTGAAAAGCCATTTTATAAGCCGACCAAAGGAGCAAGCCGGCCACTTAACATATTTGTTACCCTTATTTCAGGAGCTTACCATGAATAAATTCAAGCTAACCTGGGGGCTAATGATGGGGATATACCCCATGGTATGACCCGGCCTGGCGACTCACAGGAGACCCGGCCGAAGACATGACATCTTATTTATGACCCGGCAAGTGGGTCACAGGATGACCAAGCCCAAGACCCGGCGGGTGAGCCGACGCCAGGCGGCTCACAAGAGAAGGCCCACGGGAAAAGGCTCACAGGAGAGAAGGAATCCCTTAAAGGAAATAAGACCCGGAGTAGGATTCGTGAGAGACTAGTCCTAATCCCACTCCTAGTAGGAATCTATTTGTAAACCTACCCTCTCCACTTATATAAGGAGGGGTAGAGCACCCCTAGAGGGACAAGTTCTAAAGAGACACAAGTCTACAAGTTTAGACGACACAAGAGATTAGAGGCACAAGAGATTAGAGGTAGCAATTAGCGCCCTTGTAACCGAGAGATCTTCATCATCATCAATACCAGACAAGCAGGACGTAGGCTTTTACCTCCATCGGAGGGGCCGAACCTGGGTAAAACTCCGTGTCTTCTCGATTCTGATCAACCCCTTCAAGCCACCACGTAGTTGTGTCTCGCCCCGAACCTAAGTCCGTTCGCCCGGACATCTGCCGTGACAAATCCACGACAATATGTGTAGATGAAATGAAGTGTGTGTTATATGATACTGCCCCATGCTTAGTTTGTGCATTTTAGGATCTTGTAGCTTGTTGTTTTCATGTGTGCAAAATACCATGTGACTGTTTTTGGGCAGATTTCTACTAAACTTGTGTCGGTTGTTGTGGTTGAACCGTAGCTCTGTTTTAGGCATGCCATATATGAAACTTGCTTGGAGTTTCATGTAGCATCATGATATCTTGATGCATTCATGATTTGAAACGTCCGTAGTTGTCATTTTCATGCATTTTGCATTCATGCCATATAATCTTGTGATTGTCATATCTTTTAGACCGTAGCTCCGTTTGAGATGTTCCACATATGTAAATCGACTAGAATGACATGTAGAATTACATGGTATACTTTATTCTGTTGTTTAAGAAATATAAAATATGTTTAGTTCAGATCTGGACCAATTTTGAAATTAACATATGGGATCATTTCAGAAATGCTATAGGTTGTTTCCGGCCTCATTTAAGATGCCTTGATAGATAGTGTACTTATGCTTCACCTCTTGCCATGTTTAACAACATTTAATATTGTCGTGTACCTAAATAAGAGTGAACTAAATATTCAAATGTGGAGTTTCGTCAATATGCAACTCATTGCATATTGAGCTCCACTTAATGTGTAGTATTTGATTGTTGTGATTTGACATGCCTTGCATAGTTAAACCGGACATGCATCATATTTGTTTGCGCATCATGTCATGCATATGTTGTGGTGTACCGTGTGTTGATTGTTGTTTTTGGATTATTCCCTCTCGATAGAGTTCTGAAAGCGTTCGGAGTGTCAGGATTCATTCGACTACGTTGGTCGTCTTCTTCATGGACTCGTTCTTCTTCCAATCGGGATCTCAGGCAAGATGACACATTTCCCTGGATACCACTACTATCATTGCTATGCTAGTTGTCTCGCTTCCATTGTTATGTCTCGCTACCTACAACTTGTTTTCCAAGCCTCCCAACATTGCCATGATAAGCCTCTAATCCCTCCACATCCCAACAAACCTTTGTTCGGCTATGTTGTCGCTTGCTCAGCCCTTCTTATAGTGTTTCTAGTTGCAGGTGCAATTGCTTCCATATGACAATATGGATATTTTGTCATATCAATATTATTGCTATTTAATTTAATGCACATATATACTTGGTAAAAGGTGGAAGGCTTGGCCTTTTGCTTGGTGTTTTGTTCCACTTTTGCCGTCCCTAGTTACTTGTGTACCGGTGTTATGTTCCATATTGAGCGCTCCTAACATGCTCGGGGTCGTTATGGGGACCCCCTTGATTTTCATTTTAGGATAAAGACTGACTGGCAAGGCCCAACATTGGTACTCCGTTTGCCTAATAACTAATAAAATTGCATAGGGACCCGCCGACACCCACGGATAATTAATCAACACCTCGGGCCAGTGCTCCTCATGAGTGTTGGTCCAAAACGGGCTGCCTACGAGGCCGCCTCGAGGAAACTCGAGGATTGGTTTTCCTCGTAGCTAGACCCATCTGGTTGTGTCTTGAGAACGAGATATGCGGCTCTTATCGGGTTTTTTGACATGTCGGGCGGCCTTGCTGGATTTGTTATACCTTTCTCGAACGTCTTGCGCATGGGATTTTGACGACACTTTGGGCTATCTCGAAGTTGAGATTTTCCATCGGGATTCCGCAAATACTACGGGTGATTCCGCGGTTGAGGAATTCCAACGCGGCATATGGTTAATTTGTTATGGATGAGTTGGAGCACCCCTGCAGGGTTAAATCTTTCGGAAAGCCGTGCCCGCGGTTATGTGGCAACTTGGAAACTTTGTTTAACACCCGGTCATAGTAAACTTGAAGTAAACTCAAATAAAATACACCAACTGTGTGTGTAACCGTGACTGTCTCTTCTCGTGAGTCCTTATCCGAGAGAGAACACAGTGGGTTATGATTGACGTAAGTAGGTGTTCAGGATCACTTAGTGATCATTACTAGTTCGTGTCCATTATGCGTAGACCTCTCACTATACTTTCTGTATTCGTAAGTTAGCCACTCAAACAAATGCTTAGTCGCTTGTTGCAGCCTCACCACTACCATACCTCACCCATTAAGCTTTAATAGTCTTGATACCCTTGGCAATGAGATTGCTGAGTCCCTGTGGCTCACAGATTACTACAACAACAGTTGTAGCTACATGTAACGCGATGATTTGACATGAGCGCGATCCTTGTTTGATATGGAGTTCTTCTTCTTCATCATCAATCTAGGATGGGTTCCAGGCAACGACTTAGGATAGCAAGGATGGATGTCATTTTGTCGTTTGTTTTCGTGCGTAGTCGGACCCTGCTCTTCTATATGATGTTTGAATATGTTGTTGTATTGATGTGATATTGTTGTAGCTTGTGGCGAGTGTAATCCAATTCCATATACTCATCTCTTCTGTACATGTACATGTAATGATATCCATTCTTGTAACATGAAGAGATGCACTCCTATCCTTGTCGAGGCCCTCGAGCCAAAATAAGGATAGGGTTGCATCTTGGGCATGACAAGTTGGTATCAGAGCCTATATCGACCTAGGATCCACCTTGATTGATCGAACTTGGCCAAGTCGAGTCTAGTGAAAAACTATTTTGAGTCTAGTTATATGGGAGAGTGGGATTCTTATTACTTCTCTTCTATACACTCGTGAGGAATTATGACTTAGGAATTTTGATTCTACCCTCTTCTCATTAAACATTTTTTAGGATCACGCGGGTATTTTTGGAAATTATATGATGCCGATGTGAAGGAATTGTGTCTTGGTGCCTCCTGTTATCGAGGAGTAGAGATCCGAGGGATTTTTGCACATCGTTATCATTCAGTTTCCTTAGTATCTCAGGACGGAGGATCTTTGAAATTACTTCAATACTTTTCATGGCGAGATAAGGCTGGAGTCACCCAGTACTTGGGAGGCGTCTGGGGTACTGCCATGTTTGGTATCTTGTGTTTCGAGGGTCCGAGATAGATGGAGTTCCGAAGCCTCTCCTTATGTGTTGACGGATGGATACAGTTGAAGGTAGGGCTTGTTAGTTGTGTGAGATATTTTGCCTCCCTGTATCCCCAACACCCGATTGCATAACCAAAGATTTCGGAAGTTCTTAGGTGGGAATTCAAGTAGGTACCTAGGATTATCTTTTCAATAAGTGCATAATGGGTATGTATTTGTTTCGGCTTGTTTTATAAGCCTCATCCTTTGTTTTGTTTTTAAATATTTTAATTTGTGGTGCTTCGATGTCAATTGGCGATCTCATATCTTTCCGAACAAGTGTTCTCATATTTCTGTGGGATTGCTAATTCTTTTGCTCAATCAAGTTGTCATATCAATTCTTTTTATCCGGTGTGCTTCTCTTCAAGATAATTCAATCCTCTCTAATATTTGCAAGATCAATTCTCATATTTCTTTCCGTAGTTCTTTTCATCCGTCCTAAGTTTTCTTTGTTTTCCCCACCCTCCCACCCTTTTTCGTCAATAATTAAATCCTCTTCCAAGTGTCTTTCTCTTCATTGATTCTTCCGCTATCATTTCTTCCATTTTGTATCCGGGGAGTTCTTGTGGTTTCTCAGGAGTTTCAATTTCAAGATCTATACTCATACTCCTTGTTCCCGTTGTTATTCTTCTCTAGTGGATTCAGTTCAAGATCTTAGTGTTCTTCATATCCTTTTCATTCTCTAAATGCTTCCCTATGTTGAAAATTCTATCCAAGTATCTCTTGTTTTTTGTCTCTCTCTATTCTATCCCGAGTGTGGAAGATATCTGAGAACACTTTCATTCCCATTCATATCCTCGTAAATTATTTCAAGGCTCTCATATCATCAAGTTCTTAATTTGCACCGGTGCAATCTCTCTTTTTAATCAATCGTTTCAACGGAGTTTTCTTTGAATGGGCCCATGACCCACAGGTGTTTCCCTACGATCTTACCTAGCTCTTCTAATCTTTCCGAACACGTCCTCAAGTTCTTTTCAAATATGTCGAAGGATGATTTTCAGCAGTCATATTCATTCTCCAAGATCGCTTTGAATTATTTTCATCATTGACTCAACCTTTTCTTTATTCTTATTCCGGAGTGGCTCAGTAATTCTTGGTGGTGTTTCTAGCCATCATTCTCATCTTTGAATACCGAAAGAGAGCTTCTCTCAAATGTTGGTCCATTTTCTTGAAGATTCATGGTTTCAGCTTCCTGCTATCCTCTTAAATTGTTTTCGAGCATGAGTAATCCCTTTCATATCTATCCGGTGCATTTCATATTGTTTTCATTTCTCGATCCTCCGAAGGCCATCATTTCAGAAGATTTCTTTGTTCTCAGCCTTTAGCTTTCATTCTCGAATTCTTGTCAATTGTTGTCTATTCGTTCGTATCTCAATTATTCCGGTGCTTTGTTCAATATTTCTCTAGGTGGATCGTGATCTCTTCATTCTGATGTCATGTATCTCCATTCATTTGTAGTGTCCTCATTCGTTTCTAATTCTAACTGGTGTTTTCGTTCAAGAGTTCTTCATCTCCAATCTTTCAAGAAGAATAAGTGGTATGCCAAATCTGTTGTTTGTCATCAATTCAAATTGATGAAGGCTAATCATGACATAATTCTTATTCTTTTTGGTCAGGGTGATCTCAATCCTTCTTCCAGAGTTGTTCATGATATCAAATTCTCGATTCTAAGTTGTTCAGTTTTTCTTTTCCGGAGTTCCTAGTTTTCTCAAATATCTCTCCGTGAAGCTTCATCTAAATCATAGCAGGCCTCAATCTTGTCTTTTCAGAACCTTCAATTCTTTTCTATCATCTTTTCATTCAAATGATCTAGCTTCTATTATTTTGTTCTCGAGGCATCGTATTGTTGCTCTCTTCGACTCATCATCTCGTTTGTCAAGATCATGTTCTTCCCTTGCTTGTCCATTAACCGGAGTGCTGTGAAATCTTTTCATGATCCTTCCATCTTATGAAGTTTTGATTCTAATCTAACTGAAGTTTGGTGTCTCTCTTTCAATTTCTTTCCATCGCATCAAATTTTTCCTCTCTATCCTACCGAAGTGTTGCCGAAATTTCTTGTGAATTCTTCCTTGTTCTCTGTGTCATCCTTCATCTCATTGAAACATTCAATGATCATTGGTTTCACTCGTTTGTCAGTGAAGCAACTAAGTTTACCTCTTACTCTTTCTCTTCCCCTTCTCATTCTTAGATCTTGGGCCGAGATCCTCTTGTGGTGTGGGAGAGTTGTAACAGCCTGAGACCGACATTCCATAAGATTCCCCTTTATTCCATTGTCATGTTGTGTTTCATTTGGTTGTTGCATCCATCATTGCATCATTCGCATCATCTGCATAGCATCGTCACTCGTTTTCGAAAAATTGCATCCGTTCGTAGCTGCCGGTTATCTTCGTTCGTGTTGTCGACCGTTATAAGACCAACCACACACGCACGCGTCCGCGGCACCGATAAATATTGTTTTTAAAGGTGCGTGTAAAATATTCTCGTATTGGGTCAAAAGTTGGCGTGCGGTCTTATTATATTGTAGGTGGACCGCCTGCCAAATTTCGTCGCAATCAGAGTAAGTTTGATACCCGAACGGTCAACCATAGCAGCATAGTCATCAGTTTAATTATCGGACGTTTTCTCGGTGTTTAAAACCATGTCACGGGCCACAATTCTTTCTCTCATCCCCACCTAGCCCAACTACACAGCCCACTAGCCCATCCTAGCCCGTACCCGCGACCAAAACCGTCTGATTGCGATCGAACGGTACGAAAATGGACTAAATCCCCTAACCTAGCCCCCCATTTCCTATTTAATCACCCTAAACCCCTGCCTCGAAATCCGCGTCGCCGCTATCTCCCACCACTCTGCGCTGCTGCCTCCCACCTCCAGCCGCCAGGGCTCGCCGAGCCCATCTAGAGACCCGCCCAGGCCCAAAGCGCCGTCGCCGCTGCCCGCGCATGGCGCCCGAGCGCCCCTGCTCTGCTCCCCGTCCCGCTTCTGCCTCACCTCGTCTGAATGCCCCGCCGGCCACGCCAACCGCTCGCCGGAGCAGCCCTTGCCAGCAACTCCCAAGGACGGACCCACGCCTTCTCTCTCTTCTTCCTCCTTGCTCCCTCTCCCTAACCTCCACTCCAGCCTCTCTCCCCTCGCAGGAACGCCATGGCGCCCGAGCCGCCACCGTAGAGACCTCATCGCCGGAGCTCGCCGTTGCCCCACCGGTGGCCAGATTCGGCCTTCCCGCCGACTGGATCCGGTCTTCCATGTCATTGTCGGTCTCATGGCTTGCCGCCGCCGCCTTGCCATGGCCTGACCCGCCATGACCGCGCCGCCGCTCGGGTCGGGAGGATCCTTCACGCGCTCGGGTTGACTGTGCCCGATGCCATCGTGGGCCACGCCAAGCACCAGCGCCTGCGGCCCAGCTCTCGCCGCACAAGCCCAGCCCAGTCTCCGTCGGGCCATCCCGCGTTGTCCGGCCTGCCCAGCCTCTCCATCGACTGGCCTAGTTGGCCCAACATGAGCACGCCCATCCCCTCTATATGTCGCTCAGAGCGCATTTTAGTATCCGACGCCCGTGTACTGTTGGCCCAATATGCTCCAGATTCAGTCCCTGTTTTTACATTGCGAATATGTAAAAACTGTGCATCGGATCCATATATTTTATATATGCAAAACATGTAGAATTTTGTGTAGAATCACCATTACCAACTTGCATACATGATAAAATGTTTAACATGCCACTTTCTTCATTTTGCATGAATGTCATTATGTTGCATTGGGCATAATTATTATTCGTGCATCTTAGGTTAAAAACTATAGATTTGAAATGTGTAAAATGTGTAGATTATTTATATCCCTTTGTCATGCATGATAAAAATGTTTAATGAGATGTTTGCATAAATAACTTGCTAATAGGTTTATGCATAAACTTGCGTAATTAATTGTGGCATATTTTCCTACTTGAACCTATGCATTTTATATATATATTCGGGGTAGAAAAATCCATATAATTTATCTGCGTATTTAGTTTTGTCATTTGAGAAATTTGTGTGCATGTCATTTTTGCTGTGATGCCCATTTGTCATTTTCGTCTGATTAGCATGATGTGAAATAATTTTGAACATGAGTTATGCCCTTTGACATGTGCACTAGCCCGTGGTCATTTTGCTTGCCATGATAATCCATGTTTAGGTGTTGTTTTCTTGTTGCCAACATGGTATAAAATACTGCTGTTTTGAGGGGTCTAAATATTTCTATCTGGAATCTGTAATATTTTGTTGCTTTCTTGCCATGTGTTTTGCTAGTGATCTAGAACCCCTTTGGGGTTGGTGCAATGTAGGTATTTGTACCTTATGATGTCCTCTAGCATGTTTTTAAGTTTCATGCAAATATATGCCCTGTAGCATATAGTTTTACTGCTGCCAATATGCATTCGTGATAAAAAAAACTGCAATGTAAAAAACTGCTAATTTCACTAAGTCTAAAACTGTTTTCAATTAGCCATGTTGTGAGCTTCCTACCATGTGATCCGTGATCATTTTGAGCGTGATATGTATAGATGAAATGAAGTGTGTGTTATATGCTACTGCCTCATGCTTAGTTTGCGCACTTTAGAATCTTGTAGCTTGTTGTTTTCATGTGTGTAAAATACCATATCACTGTTTTTGGGTAGATTTCTACTAAACTTGTGTTGGTTGTTGTGGTTGAACTGTAGCTCCGTTTTGGGCATGCCATATATGAATTTTGCTTGGAATTTCATGTAGCACCATGATATCTTGCTGCATTCATGATTTGAAATGTTCGTGGTTGTCATTTTCATGCATTTTGCATTCATGGCATATAATCTTGTGATTGTCATATTTTTTAGACCGTAGCTCCGTTTGAGATGTTCCACATATGTAAACCGACTAGAATGATGTGTAGAATTGCATGATACACTTTATTCTGTTGTTTAACAAATATAAAATATGTTTAGTTCAGATCTGGACCAATTTCGAAATTAACATATAGGATCATTTCGGAAATGTTATAGGTTGCTACCGGCCTCATTTAAGATGCCTAGATAGATAGTGTACCTATGTTTCGCCTCTTGCCATATTTAACAACATTTAATATTGTCGTGTACCTAAATGGGAGTGAACTAAATATTCAAATGTGGAGTTTCGTCAATATGCAACTCGTTGCCTATTGAGCTCCACTTAATGTGTAGTATTTGATTGTTGTGATTTGACATGCCTTGCATAGTTAAACCGGACATGCATCATTTTTTTTTGCATCATGTCATGCATATGTTGTGGTGTACCATGTGTTGATTGTTGCTTTCGGATTGTTCCTTCTCGATAGAGTTCCGAAAGCGTTCGGAGTGTGAGGATTCGTTCGACTACGTTGGATCATCTTCTTCATGGACTCGTTCTTCTTCCAAGCAGGATCTTAGGCAAGATCACACATTTCCCTGGATACCACTACTATCATTGCTATGCTAGTTGTCTCGTTTCCATTGTTATGTCTCGCTACCTACCACTTGTTTGTCAAGCCTCCCAACATTGCCATGATAAGCCTCTAACCCCTCCACATCCCAGCAAACCTTTGTTCGGCTATGTTGTCGCTTGCTCAGCCCTTCTTATAGCTTTTCTAGCTGCAGGTGCAATTGCTTCCATGTGATATCATGGATATTTTTTCATATCAATATTATTGCTATTTAATTTAATGCACATATATACTTGGTAAAAGGTGGAAGGCTTGGCCTTTTGGTCGATGTTTTGTTCCACTTTTGCCATCCCTGGTACTTGTGTACCGGTGTTATGTTCCATATTGAGCGCTCCTAACATGCTCGGGGTCGTTATGGGGACCCCCTTGATTTTCGTTTTAGGATAAAGACTGACTGGCAAGGCCCAACATTGGTACTCCGTTTGCCTAATAACTAATAAAATTGCATAGGGACCCGCCGACACCCACGGATAATTAATCAACACCTCGGGCCAGTGCTCCTCATGAGTGTTGGTCGAAAACGAGCTGCCTGCGAGGCCGCCTCGAGGAAACTCGAGGATTGGTTTTCCTCGTAGCTAGACCCATTTGGTCGTGTCCTGAGAACGAGATACGCGGCTCTTATCGGGTTTGTCGACACGGTTGGCGGCCTTGCTGGATTTGTTTTACCTTTCTCGAACATCTTGCGCGTGGGATTTTAACGACACTCTGGGCTATCTCAAAGTTGATATTTTCCATCGGGATTCCGCAAATACTACGGGTGATTCCGCGGTTGAGGAATTCCAACATGGCGGATGGTTAATTTGTGATGGATGAGTTGGAGCACCGCTGCAGGGTTAAATCTTTCGGAAAGCCGTGCCCACGGTTATGTGGCAACTTGGAAACTTTTTTTAACATCCGGTCATAGTAAATTTGAAGTAAACTCAAATAAAATACACCAACTATGTGCGTAACCGTGACTGTCTCTTCTCATGAGTCCTTATCCGAGAGAGAACATGGTGGGGTTATGATTGACGTAAGTAGGTGTTCAAGATCACTTAGTGATCATTACTAGTTCGTGCCTGTTATGCGTAGACCTCCCACTATACTTTCTGTATTCGTAAGTTAGCCACTCAAACAAATGCTTAGTAGTTTGCTGCAGCCTCACCACTTAACTATACCTCTCCCATTAAGCTTTAATAGTCTTGATACCCTTGGAAATGAGATTGCTGAGTCCCTGTGGCTCACAGATTACTACAACAACAGTTGCAGGTACAGGTAATGCGATGATTTTACGTGAGCGCGATGCTTGTTTGATTTGAAGTTCTTCTTCTTCTTCATCATCGATCTAGGATGGGTTCCAAGCGGCAGCCTGGGATAGCAAGGATGGATGTCATTTTGCCGTTTGTTTTCGTCTGTAGTCGGACCCTGCTCTTTTGTATGATGTTTGAATATGTTGTTGTATTGATGTGATCTTGTTGTAGCTTGTGGCGAGTGTAAGCCAATTCCATATAGTCATCTCTTCTATACACGTACTTGTAATGTTATCCATTCTTGCAACACGACGAGATGCACTCCTATCCCTATCAAGGCCCTCGAGCCAAAATAAGGATAGGGTCGCATCTTGAGCGTGACAAGGTTTGCCCGGAGATGAAGTTAAGAAGAAGGTTTTCTCTTTATCTTTGAAGGGAAAATCATCTACATGGTATAGGCTATGTGATGTTATATTCATGCCCCAATCATGATCTCTCGAGAGAAATTATTATCCAATTTTTTTATGCTTGGCTTTCTCATAATGATTGATCCATGCTCGATACTTCTTGTACTGGTTCTTTTATGAAGAAGACTATTGAATTCAAGTGGGATCTCTTAGAAAGAATTAAACGCAACTCTGAAGATTGGCAACTCGACAAAGGTAATGAGTCAGGTATTAAGCTTAAGTTTGATTGTGTTAAATCTTTTATGAATACCGATGCTTTTCACAAGTTTAGCACTAAATATGGACTTGACTATGAGATAGTAGCCTCTTTTTGTGAATCATTTGCTACTCGTGTTGATCTCCCTAAGGATAAGTGGTTTAAATATCATCCCCCTATTAAACAAGAAATTAAAGAACTGGTAAAAGATAAAGATGAAACCATCATTTACAATGTTGATCCAGTTGTGCCTACTGATTATATTAAAAAACCACCTTTCCCTGTTAGGATAAAGGAACATGCTAAGGTATCAACTGTAGTTCGCAAAAGTAATATTAAAGCACCTAAGCCCTCTGAATAAATTAAAGTAGAACCTAGTGTTGCTATGGTTAAAGATAGCTTGGTTGAAATTATTGATGGGCATGTTATTTACTACTGTGATGGAGCTGCTAGAATTGCCAAACCTGATGAAAAAGATAAACATAGACCCGTTGTTGGCATGCTTGTTGTCTAAGTTAAAATAGAAGATCATTGCTATCATGGTTTATGTGATATGGGTGATAGTGTGAGTGCTATTCCTTTTACTTTATGCCAAGAAATTATGAATGACATATCACGTGCTGAAATAGAAGACATTGATGTTACTATTAAACTTGCTAATAGAGACACCATCACACCACTTGGGATTGTTAGAGATGTTGAAGTCTTGTGTGCGAAAATAAAACAACCTACTAATTTTCTAGTTCTTGGTTCCCCACATGATGACTTTTGTCCCATTATCTTTGGTAGACCTTTCTTGAACACTATTAATGCTAAGATAGATTGCAAGAGAGAAACCGTCAATATTATTTTTGCTGATGTGTCTCATGAGTTTAACTTTTCCAAGTTTAGTAGACAACCCCGTAATAAAGAATTATCTAGTAAGGATGAATCCACTCACATGACCCTTTTGTGTAGCGCCCGATAGCAAGGCAATGCACTACATAGTGTAGCACCTTACTAACATGTGATGCACGTCCCGCTAGCGTGGCACGCCGAGGCCAAGCCCGACCCCACCCTCCATTGTGCAGCGCCTAGCGTACAGGCGCTATGTATCCATGTGAAGCGTGTAACAGAAAGGCATTGCACATTGACTTATCTGGCCACATGCCCTTCCTCCCCCGTCCCCACCCCCACACATGTCCCGTTCTAGAGAGCCATGTTGCCTCGATTTTCTCTCTCCCCGCTCTCAAATCTCTCTTGAAATCAAAGCAAATCAGAAGGTTTGGTCCGTGGATTTCGACCCCAATCCCCCCTTAAGGTAATCTCCTCTGATCTCCTCCCTTTGAACCAAAAAATGCTCTCATTTGCTCACTTTTTTTGCAAGTTTAAGCAAACCCTGGTTCTTCATGAATTTTGGAGTGTCTATGATTGTGTTTCACTTCGTTAGGGTTAGCCTTCTTGGTATGCTAGGGTTAGGTTTATGGTTCTTGTTATGTTAGGGTTAGGGTTCTTAGTATGTAAGGTTTAGGGTTATGTTGGGGTTAGGGTTATGTTGGGGTTAGGGTTGTTCAATATATATCTTAGGACTAAGGTTTGGTGCTTTGACTTGGTTTTTGTTTTAATCTTTGGATGAGTGCTTATATAATATTTTTGTTATTCTGTTGTTTTAAATAGTTTATGGATGGGAAGAACACGTGTTTATGTTCATCACATCAACAAGGACATCTTTTTGAAAGGAAATATTGAGCCGGACCCATATGAGCTTGACATGATGTTTGAGTGTAGTCCTATCTATGCCGAGGTCTTGGAACTAGTGAGAAAATGTTTGAATTGGATGGACCCAAGTGATGTTGTTGAGTTGGATGGAAGTCATAATGTGGGATTCTAAATGCATATTTGAACCTTGTGAGTCTTCGAGATCATTTCTTACAGGCTTTCCAACTCCATCTCCTCACTTACAACCATGAGCATAAAGAGTGTACAAGACCTTGTGAAAGCCCTCTTTCACTACAAGATGAAATACGGGAAGACATGGAAGGCGAAGCAAGCCACATTCAAGATGTTGTATGGTAATTGGGAGGAAGCATACAACCGACTCCCTAGGTTTTTGGGAGCTATGTCCTCCACTAACCCGAGCATGGTTCATGTGGTCGAGACGTATGAGAAAAAATAAGGATTTACAACAGAAGGACTGCCTGAGTATTTGGTCATGCATTTTTGGCAATTGAGCAATGCATGAGGGATTTCGAATACCGTCAACCGGTCATCTCCATCGCTGACACCTTCTTGACTAGACAATTCAAGGGCACTCTCTTGGTTCCAATAAGGAATGATGCCAATAACCGGTTGGTGACTTTGGCTTTTGCTTTGGTTGAGGCGGAGAACAATGATAACTGGGAGTGGTTCTTGCATCTTTTGAGAACCAAGGTATTACTGGCCCAAAGGGAAATTCGTGTCATATCAGATCGCCATTGAGGAATTCATAATGTGATTGACATTGACATTCTCACGCATGCTCCTTTGCACAATCGATGGTGCATGAGGCATTTTTGTTCAAACTTCTGTAAGGCATCTAGGAGTAAGGAGTTGTCGGATAATCTTCAAGATTGTTGTCAAGATTTCTTTGAGAAACGTTTCACAAACCTATACAATGGTTTGATCGCGAATGGAAAACTTGATCCAGGGGGTTTGAGTTTATCAATAGGAACATGTTGGGGAACGTTGCATGGGAAACAAAAAATTCCTACGCTTCACCAAGATCAATCTAGGAGATGAGCATCTATGAGAGGAGAGATTGGATCTATGTACCCTTGTAGATCGCTAAGAGGAAGTGTTAAAGAAACGCGGTTGATGTATTCGAACGTCTTCACGATCCAATCACAATCCGTCCCGCGATCTCATCACGAGACGTCCCGCGATCCCATCGTGGTCCTTCCGAGCTAGTGCCGAACGGACGGCACCTCCGCGTTCAGCACACATACAGCTCGATGACGATCTCCACCTTCTTGATCCATCAAGCAAGGGTGGAGAGGTAGATGATTTCTTCGGTATCACAACGGCGTGGTGGCGGTGGTGGTGGAACGATCTCAGCAGGGCTTCGCCAAGCGCTACCGCAGACGCGTTTTGGAGGAGAAACAGATCTAGGGAGAGAGGGAGGGCGGCACCTATGCCTTATGGTTGTGCTGCCCTCAATCTCCCTATATATTTATAGGAGGAAGGGGTAGGTAGGGAGCAACCTTGGCCCCTCCTCCAAGGAGGGCTGGCCGGCCAAGATAGGGAGGAGTCCACCTCCCACAAGGGAGGCGGGCGCCCTAGGGAGGTCTCCCTCCTCTCCAAAGCACCTCCCCACCTACCCTTGGGTGCAAGGGCCCTATGTTGTCGGTTTCCCAGCCCACTATGGGCTAGGGCGCAACCACTTAGTCCCATGTGCCCCCCGGGGTGGGTGGGCCCCTCCTGGTGGACCCCCGGAACCCTTTCCTCACTCCCGGTACACTACCGCCCGAAACTTTTTCTGGAACCCAAATACCACTTTCCTATATATCAATATTTACCTCCGGACCATTCTGGAGCTCCTCGTGACGTCTAGGATCTCATCCAGGACTCCGAACAACCTTCGGTCACCAACATACATAACTCAATACTA
Source organism: Hordeum marinum (assembly GCA_022496015.1). Taxonomy (NCBI): domain Eukaryota; kingdom Viridiplantae; phylum Streptophyta; class Magnoliopsida; order Poales; family Poaceae; genus Hordeum; species Hordeum marinum. The sequence continues at coordinate 94,352,133 of CM039675.1, forward strand.
CCGAAACGTCACCGAACCTTAAGTGTGCAAACCCTGCGGGTTCGAGAACTATGTAGACATGACCGATACACCTCTATGGTCAATAACCAATAGCGGGACCTAGAAGCCCATATTGGCTCCTACATATTCTACGAAGATCTTTATCAGTTGAACCTCTATGTCAAGGATTCATATAATCACGTATGATGTTCCCTTTGTTCTTCGGTATGTTACTTACCCGAGATTCGATCGTCGGTATCTCTATACCTAGTTCAATCTTGTTACCGTCAAGTCTCATTACTCGTTCCGTAATACAAGATCCCGTGGCTAACACTTAGTCACATTGCTTGCAAGGCTTGTTGTGATGTTGTATTACCGAGTGGGCCCTAAGGTGCCTCTCCGTCACACGGAGTAACAAATCCCAGTCTTGATCCATGCCAACCCAACAGACACCCTCAGAGATACCTATAGAGCACCTTTATAGTCACCCAGTTACATTGAGACATTTGATACACACAAGGTACTCCTCCGGTGTTAGTGAGTTACATGATCTCATGGTCATAGGAACAAAAACTTGACATGCAGAAAGTTGTAGCAATAAACTGACACGATCATATGCTACGTTTATAGTTTGGGTCTTGTCCATCACATCATTCTCCTAATGATGTGATCCCATTATCAAATGACATCTCATGTCCATGGCTAGGAAACCTTAACCATCTTTGATCAACGAGCTAGTCCATCAGAGGCATACTAGGGACATGGTGTTGTCTATGTATCCACACATGTATCTGAGTTTCCGATCAATAAAATTCTAGCATGGATAATAAATGATTATCATGAATAAGGAAATATGATAATAACTAATTTATTATTGCCTCTAGGGCATATTTCCAACAGAACATTCAGCATAGGACTAAGTGGGAACGAGCTTATGATGAAGACGGTCGTAGATACGGTCAAATGAGAAGCAACATGGAAGAATGCTTTAACCGAGTGCTCAAGGATGTGTATGCATTGCACGTGATGACAATACTCAATACACATTCGACAAGATGAGAGCATACTTTCTAAAGTACTGACTTGGAACGGATGAGCACATTATGGGAGAGAACAAGCACAAGTACAAGTACAAGTTCCCACCCAAGGTCGATGAATGGATGGAATTTCAATCACGGAAGGCGGACTCCCAAAAAGCTACATTATACATTAACGAGGACTGGATGTACCAAGTGAATGAGCCCGGGGGAACCACAAACGATGGCCACCAACACGGAGGCCGGGCATTCAAGATATCGCCATCAGAGTGTGAGTGCTCTTGCGGGAGGCCTAGGTTGATTCATCTCGCATGATCGCACTTGTACACGACATCTCACTCTAGGATTGTGGATCAACCATACTCTCACCGTGAGGGAGTCCAGTTTTGAATCGTGACCACCAAGAACACATGGGCTCCTAGATTTCATCCATACTTTGACCAATCACAATAGCTGGAGTATCATGGACTTCAACTATGGCCCGATCTGGAATGGAAGGTGGTTAAATGGGGAAGACGACATGGATGGATGGGGCCATGGTGGTGGCTAAGAAATGGGAAACAACCAATTTCCAAGAGCCTAGTGAGAGAGCCCATTGTGGAGAGTGTGGTGGTAGAGGTCACCACACAAGAAGTTGTACCAAGAGGAACAAATCCAAAAAACTGAAGCAAGCACAAGCCAACCAAGTAGTAGCCAACAATTTGCTATCCAACCAAGTAGTAGCTAACAAGGACCTAATACCCAACATAGAGGGAGCCAACTTGGACTTACAAGAGGTTGTGGTCGTGGTAGAGGCCGTGGTGGTGATAGAGGTTGTCGTGGCAGTAGAGGCGGTGTTGGTGCTACTAGGATTGGTATGCATGGATAACTACGAGTAAACCTGGGCAAACGTCGGGCCGGGCTTGTAAAAGCCCGACCTTCATTCCTCAAGCACGAGCCCGGCCCGAAGCCATAAATACTCTCTGTTTTCAATCCCGAGTGCGGCCCCAAATCAAGCCCGAAGCCTGAAAGCCCGACCTGAACGTTATTTTTTGGTGTACGCACGTGCAAGCCCGTCCCGAAGACCGAAAGCCCGACCCGAAATACAAAAATGATAAGCCCGAGCCTGACCCGAACTACCTTTCGAGCTGGAAAACAAGGCCCGTGCCCGTCCCAAATGGCAAGCCCAGCCCGGCCCGGCCCAGGTGTTTTGGGCCGAGCTCGAGCCGGGTCATCGGGCCGGGCTGCCCATGCCCGGGTCTACCTATGGGAAGCATTTCCATATGCGGCTACATTTCATTTCTCTTTTCATGTTGTTGTTTATGCTCACTTATTGGGTCCATGCACTATTGTTGTTTATGATCATATTGTTTCTTGTCCTTACTAACTATTGTCTTGCTATTTGTCCGTAGGTATAGATGCGTCTCAACCCAACAAGGCAACACCAAAGTGGGCGAAGGAGAAAGATGTGAAAGGTGAAAGGCTGGGGTAGTGGGAGGAGGCTACAAAGAAGATGAGAGGACAATGTAGCCGAAGAGGAGAGGAATAAGTAAGAGGCGATTGAAAGCGGAGAGGGAGAGGAACATACAAATGCAGATTGATTATAGCGTGTACCAAAGTAGGTTGAAGATGTCAGGAAAGAGAGGAATGAGCAACGTCAAAAGGATTTTGAAGCGAGATGCCAAAAGAAGTGGGCAGATGAGTCCGCAAAGAAAGAGTGGGAGAATAATCTCTTCACGGGGAGGGTGATTCAAGAGGCTCGAAGGATGCAGAAAAGGGAGGAGGAAGAAGAAGAAGAGAGGACAAAGAAGAAGGGAAAGGGGCCTTGCTCGACGCAATAGTTTGTGTCTTTGGTGTGCACTTGGAACCTTGTCGTCTTGTGGACTTTGCTATTTGAACCTTGTGGCTGCGTGCACTTTGAACCTTGTTGTCTTGTGCACTTTGCTATTCGAACCTTGCCGTCGTGAAATTTGAAATAGCATCAAGTTGATTTGCTCTGCTTGTGAACTATGAACTACCATTAAGCTATTGTATGTGAAGTTCGTATGTACTTACTACATATATGTCTCGTCTACTATCCCAAAAACTCGCTGCTTTGCAGATATTAAAAAGTTTTATACATATGTTCATCTCAACATTCATACATATGGTCCACACTCAACATTCATACATATGTTTCACAAATCAACAAATCATCTAGGAATTTACATACTCGTCTAGGAATACTCATTCAAATACTCATCTACAAACTAAATATTCATCTAGCACAAATCGAAGCAAAACAAGGGTTTCACCCAAACTCACAAATCTGAAAATTTTGAAAGAATATTTGGATAGAAAGAAGGGGGTCGGAGGAGATTACCTTCCAGAAGCATTTGGGGATGAAATCCACGAAAGAAATCGTCAAATTTGAGGAATTTAGGAGAGGGGATTGCGAGGGGGAGAGGAGAGAGAGCCGCCGCAGCCCTCTCTGTTCTTGAAATGAATGGGGGTGGGTGGGGGAGGGCTGGCCCGCGACGGTTAGTAAGCGCTAGTGTAGCGCCACACGCTGCACGGGGAAGCATAGCGTCGTTGCCTTACGCGCTGCACATGGCGACATAACGCATGTACATTAGGTGTTGCAGAACGACGGTGGGGCCTGGCCTGGCCCCGGGGTGCCATGCTGGCCGGACGTGCATCGCCTGTCAGTAAGGCGCTAAGCTATGAAGTGCAATGCCTTGATGTCGAGCGCCACACAAGGGTTATCCAAGTGGAAAAAAATTCACTCACGGTTCATTTTATGAATTTGTTGCGTCCAAAGGTCATCTTTATGTAATTTGCCAGGTTAAACTGTAGAATGGGACCGACGACTCGTGGTTATACCTGGTCAAAACTCGGGCCATGCCGAACTTTGGACCGGGCCTAAACAAGCTCACGATACAAAACTCAGGCCCCAGCCCGGGCCCGCCCCAACAGACCCGACTCGACATAGACATAAAAACTGGGTTTCGCATATGCCCGAGCCTGGTTCGGCCCGACATAGACACAAAAACTGGTTTTCACATATGCCCGAACCTGGCCTGACCCAACCTTCAGGCTTGATTTTGAGGTCCAGGCCCGGTCCAGCCCAGGAGTTTCGGGTTGGGTCGCCGGGCCGGTTTTCCATCTCGTGGTGTTCTTTTCTATCTAGTCTAGAACTAAACCAATCCACCAACCAAAATCTACTTCCCCTCAAAAAGAAAAAGAAAATCTACTGACACGATTTGCCAGAAACCATCGCAAAACCACATTCGATAGACGTCCGTATCAGTCCTTTTCGCATTTTCCACGCTGCAAAAATCCACTCCGTGTGTTTGCCAGCGACAAAGTTGCAAGGAAGACCCGGCGACTCTTTCTTCCGTCCATACGAGCCTTTATCCCCTCCCTTGCTTTTCTCCACCCGCGTTCCACCCAAGCACCAGTGGAAAATTCTCCTCTCGTCTCCTCTCCTCTCCTCTCGTCGCCTTCGCCGTCGTCGTCTCTCTTCCGCTCCATCTGCTTCGGCTGTCCTCACAGTCTAGCTCAGGCCCTTCTTGCTGCAATCCAAGGATCTCTCCCACTCCAGTCCGTCCAGTTCGTCGTCCCGGATTTACTCGCCGCTTGATGGAGCGCAGCCGGCAGTCGGAATTCCGCGGAAAAGGCTGAGGATCTGCGAGATGGGTTCCGCTCTCCCCGGAATTCTCGACGCGTCGTAGAACCCGCGGGCGTTCTTGGGCGGCTGCCAGTTCCTGAAATGGAGGAAGAGGGCGCCCCGGCGCTGCGCGTGATCCGGAGCTCCATCGACGCGCTGGGGCGAGGGTTCGACGCCACCCACGACACCAGGCTGCTCTACTGCAAGGGGTCTCGCCTCGTCGACGTCCACGACGGCGAGCTGAGCTCCAGGGATCTGGTCATGCCGGACGGTCTGACTGTCCCCGGTGTGCCCAAGGACGTTGACTGCTCCGGTGAGAGTGGGGTTGGTGTGCTGGAGACCGCTGGCCCCTGCGCCTTCCACGAGGTGCCGATGACTATCGCTGTTTCTTGTGTTTTGTCTCTGAATTTGGTCGTTTGTCTTTGTTAATTCCTTGCTAGCTGCTTGATTAAGCGCGTGCTGTTTCTGAACTGTTCTTAGTATCCTGGTATATGCTAGTACGTACTTATGTAGGAGTACGAGCTAGCGTCTCAATGAGTTAGTGAACATGTGCTTTGTCTTGGTATTTTCCCGTCTTGTGCTCTTACTGCCAGAAAAAGATTGTAGGTTTCCACCCATCATGAAATCTGCATAATCTTTCTTGCAGGCTGTTAAGTCAAGTACTCCCTCCGTTCACAAATACTACCTCTGTACACAAATGTAAGACGTTTTGCAGTTTAATTTAAACTGCAAAAACGTCCTACATTTGTTTACCGAGGGAGTATATACACCCGATTCAAAAGAAAGTTAGAACATCTTATATTTGTGAACGGAGGGATTAATATCTTGGTACACATATTTCTTCTGGGCTGTTCAGTTTTTATTGCCTCATCGACACTTGTTTGACTATAAGTTTCTATTAATCGTGACACTAACAAATCTTTTTTTGGTCTGACGTCAACTGCTCAGTTAATTATCATCTTGCTTCATGTAATCTTCAGTCTCACGCATTCTGTTTTCCTTTCCTGTTTCCGAATGACTGTAGATGGCTGGGCATTTCAACAAAAAGGCCCAGCTTGCAGGAGATATACCTCTTGGAAGCTTTAATTCAGCCTATAGCTTTACTGGATCCAAGAAATTTGATGTCATGGCTACCAAAAGTCTCGGGATGGAGGGGAAGACCATTCCTTTATATAAGGTCCAACTTGTGCGGCAGCCTTTGTCAGTGGTAGAGGAAGTTAAGCATGCAGTGCCACACTCATGGGAACCATCATCAATCGCAAGGTAAACAAATACATGCAGGATGCTCTAAAAAGTGGAAGGCCCTTAACAGTGTTTTTGATATAGCTCACCACTCATGCCCAATGGAAGGCCCTTAACAGTGTTAAGCTTTTAACAGGTTCATTCAGAATTATGGAACGCATGTCATAGCATCCATTACCATTGGCGGGAAGGATTTGATTTACATCAAGCAGCATCCGTCATCATCACTTTCTGTGGTGGAAATTAAAAATTATATACACGATCTTGGGCATCAGAGGTTTACTGAAAATGAAATCCATACAGGCTCAGGCCCTATAAGATCAATGAATAAGGTTTGGTTTTCTTTAGTCAGATTCATCCAGAATATAAGTTAAATCTTATTGTACTTCAGTTATGATTTTGGGTCAGGAAACAGAAACTCTTGGGTTCAACAGCCAAGGAGTACATCCACAACCTCCAAGTACATCATATATTGCTGCAAAAGAGGCAAGTACATGCCACCCTAATTAATATTTCCATGCTGCATCTTCTTTATGTTTTGATAATGCTGTTTGTGAATGATCTTTTGTTAAGTCTCTCTCAACAAAGTACAAAGGAGTGCTTAACTGATATCAGAGTTGAGCTAGCACTTGTGGCCAACCTTTTCTGGTTATACAGTGTCCTGTAGGAGTTTATTTTTTGTTCAATCGAGATCCTCCCAACCAGCCATTACAATTGTGAATATCATTTTGATATTTGATAAATACAAATTGCCAGCAGTTCACTCTGTATCATGGTATCTGGATTTAGTACTAACGTGTCCCTTGCACACCACTACTGCACTATGTACCCAGTCATCATCAATATGCTGTTACAATTGTTTTCTAGCTACTTGACTGCAAAACATTACAGTTCACATGTAGATCTATTGTGGATACCCCTTCATATATTTTGCTAGACGAACTTCCAGAAAGCAGATGCTTTGTTTTCTAGGCTAAATTGGCTCCTGGACGCTGTGCTTGGTAAGCATTTTCTGATATGCATTGCATGGCTAAATCTGTTGATGCGCACTGCAATTTTATGGCCATTTTCTAGAACAAACTATGCCTGCAAATCTCTGCCTAGTATTTCCTAGTACATCAGTGAACAGACCAATCGATCTTGCCAGACATTTCTTTCCATGTATCATTGTTTTATCACCTAAGTAATGTTGTGTGGCAAACTGAAACTCTTGAGCCTTCCAACGAATTATCCTGCAGGATGTCACTGTGATTTTCAGAAGGAGAGGAGGGGATGATTTAGTTCAAAGTCACTCGGAGTGGGCAAGAACTGTTAACTCGGCACCTGATGTTATACATATGACCCTTTTTCCTATAACAACTCTGTTGGAAGCAGCCATCCCTGGAAAAGACCATCTCATCCGTGCGATCAACCTTTATCTAGAATGTAAATATTGTCTTCATATATACTTATGTTTTGAGTGAGTATCTTCACAAATTATTGTTGCTGTCCTGCTTGCATGCATGAACTTTCCGTAGAAATTCTATGGGGATGAGAGAAATCTCTATTCAAGAACAATAGAATATATATAACAAAAGATAATCCATCGATTGCATATTTGTATATCTGGACCAATTCGCCATTCTATTGACCCAAAAATATGCTATTGTAATGAAGCTATAGAATGTTTGCAAAATCAGGAGCGTTGGTGTTATATTTTGTTTAAATTGAATTGTTCTCTAGAAATAATTATATTTTGATGCGATCATTAACCATTTGTTTTCTTAGATAAACCTCCAATTGAGGAGCTGCGTTACTTCCTAGAGTTCCAGCTTCCCAGAGTTTGGGCGCCAATTCGTGATGAGCACTCTCGCCATCAAAGAAAAGAGCCAGTGTGCCCATCCTTGCAGTTTAGCTTGATGGGGAAAAAGCTGTACATCAGCCAAGAACAGGTACATGGATATCACGGTGATGTCTATTGACTTCATCAAAAGCTTATTGATGCATGCATGCCATTGTTATCTTTGATGTAATCATAGTCAATTAAACATCAAATTAACAAGTGAAGAAACACAAATATGGTATTACGATAAACTTTGTCCTTTGTGCCAATATTGCTTTAGTATTGACCTCACTTTTTCTATAATAACTTTACCTGGTAGTCATACCTTCTGATACAACTGTATGTTTGTGCCTTATTGCCTGAATTCCAGGGGCTAATGTAACCAATCTCTATGCAGCTCTGCTGTAATTACAGCAGATGGTTAATGGACACATAAAAATAAGTGCTTTCTCTCTCTCTCTCTCTCTCTCCATGCAATGCAAGGAGATTGTAGTGTTTGAGAGACAACGCCGTTTTGCAATTTTAATTTGTGCCTATACTTTAGATTAGAGGACAACCAAATGATACAGGAGGAACTGGAATTGCCAGAAGTCACTTTATCAATTTGTCGAGCAGCTCGGATCCTTCCATCCTCTGTCCAGTGCGCTCTCCATTGATTTGTCGCAGGACCTGAAAGGCGTTATGTTTTATGAATGATTTGGAATTATGCTGACCAAGTTTACGTACATGTACATGCCCCAAAGTTGTGGTCTTGATTCATGCCATCTCCATTAAATATGAAACATTAAGTCAACAAACCATCAGCTAATAACTGGCATACGTCTTCAGACCATTGTAATACCTGCACAACTTCTCCCACAGTGCCCCTTTAGGCATCGGTCATGTATCAATATCATGTCATATCTTTTCAGGTGTCAGTCGGCCGCAAGCCAATAACTGGCCTAAGGTTATGCTTGGAAGGTGTTAAGCAGAACAGGCTATGCATCCAACTGCAGCATCTAGCATCTCTTCCAAAGATCCTCAAGCCTTACTGGGATGCACACATCACGATCGGTGCGGCAAAATGGCAGGGGCCAGAGGAGCAGGACAGCCGCTGGTTCGAGCCTGTCAAGTGGAATAGCTTCTCCCACGTCAGCACAGCTCCAGTGGAGCACCACGAGGTGCTCATCGGGGACGCCTCCGGCGTGTACGTTGTCACCGGGGCACAGCTCGGGGTGTGGGACTTCGGTTTGAAGAACGTCCTGTACATGAAGCTTCTCTACTCGAGGGTCCCCGGTTGCACCACCCGGAGATCGCTGTGGGATCATAGCCCTGCCGCCGCCAGCAACGGTCCGACAGTTGGTCCTTCTAACAACACTTATCTGGACCCGGGGGGCTCTGGCGCAGGCTTGAGCGATGCAGGTCGGAGCTGTGCAAAGGTCGTGGACAGGTCGGAGCTGTGCAAAGGCCCCGACGACATGCCGGGGCACTGGCTGGTGACCGGCGGGAAGCTCGGCGTTGAGAAGGGTAGGATTGTTCTGAGGGTGAAGTATTCCTTGCTGAATTATTGACAGCAGTACCCGTGTTGTTGAAAACTTCGCAGTGAGAATATGGTGTTGTGAGTGCTTTGCAGTTGTGATTTCCCCTTTTCTTGTTTTGGTGGTCACACAAGTGATAGATTAATCTGGTACGTGGTTGTTTGCAGCTGATCGCTGTTCCTATAGTTTTTACATGAGATTTTTCTCCATGCAACGGAACAATTTTGGCGGAGTTCTTGGCGGTGCTTGCACGTGGCTTCAGTTTTGTAAATGCATATTTGTCATTCAAGATCGGCGAAGTGATCACAGCCACATTGCTATTGATCAGAACGTCGTCTCTCAACAAATCAAAAGAATAATCTGCCTCTCATTGAGCGTACGCAGCGTCAAGCCGTGATAGCAAAGGATTCGGCAATTCCACTTCTGTTGGGTCCAGCAAAAATCATCGAATTTATCAAAGAACGGATGCATGATCTGAGGTAGCCGCTTTATGAACTAGGCATTCTGCATATGATTAAGTTCATATATTGCTGAAGAAAAAGAGAAGAACAAGCAGGCGATGAAATTGAAAAAGCTTATTCGCAAGATGAGAGCGCCAGTGTGATGCTCACAAGATGACTTTAGAAGCAATTCGCACCAAGGAGCATGAAATTGGCATGATGCAGGATCAACTGGATGCCAGGGTCGCTAACTGCAATGGAACTCGCAAGAGGTTGAATTCTAACACAATTGCGGATCAGCGAAGACTACAATCGTAGAACGCAGAAACCAGCTACAGGTCTCCCCTCACAGAAGAAAAATTCTTCCCCAGCGGAGAAATTTGCTCCTTCTACACCGAAGAGAGTGCCTTATCCATTCCCGCAAAAAAAAAGTGCCTTATCCAATGTAGAAAATGACACTTCCTTCCGCTTCTCTGCCGAAGAAAATCAAGGCCGTTGTGATAGAATCGTCGGATCGTGTAGGCTAGAAGATTCTGGTAGTGGAGAGAAGGGATTGGAGTTTTACCTTCTCGCTGACCTGTGGAGCTGCTGCCGGTGGCCATGGTGGATTGGCGGTGATAGAGAGGTGTAGAGGTGGCGGTGGTGTGCGTGGTGTGGTGGTGGTGCTTCCCGTCGGCACGCGCTAGTAACCCTAGATCGAAAGGGGATGTTGGGTGTGACGGCGTCGCACGATCAACCTCGTGAGTTGCGCGGCCGGCTCCACACCGCTTTAGATCTGACACGGCGACAGGGGCCCACCAACCATTGTTTGGTTGGGCGGTCCCGATCAGGACGCGATGCAAGGGGCTGGCAGGCCGTTGGGCCTGCACAAAGGAGATCATCCTAACACGTTGAAGCAATGGTGAACAAAAGGAAGGCTTCCCTGTTAAGTGCATCTAGTGCCTTTTTTGAGGCTTTGAATTATTTATGGTAAAAATGCTTAAGTGACTAATATGTTTGTGAGTATAGACATGTTAAAGTCCTTAAGGATTTGATTTAATCAATGAATGTGACCCCTGAAAATGTGATGGAAACATTGAAGGATTATCTGCATCCATTTGAAGGATTAGCCGAAGAATTGGAACATGAAAACTTAGTCTTTTTGTAGTTCTTTTTATTCTTCATGTGAGTCATAGGGCAATCTCTAATGTTAAATGGGGTTCACGTGATATGAAGATTGTATTTTGTAAGCGTGCATAATCCAAATCTATTTCGTCGAGTGAAGACTTTAAAAATCTCCTCAAGCATAATATCTTTTTCTTTAGTGTCCGGGATGATATTCTTTGGGACTTAATTCAATGTCCTCGCTAAAGAGTTAGGAAACCAACAGTTCGGTTCTTCTACGTGAGGAATTTGAGAGTTTTAAATCTATTTTGTAAGCGTGCACAATCCAAATCTATTTCATCGAGTGAAGACTTTAAAAATCTCCTCAAGCATAATATCTTTTTCTTTAGTGTCCGAGATGATATTCTTTAGGACTTTACTCAAGGTCCTCGCTAAAGAGTTAGGAAATCAACAATTTGGATCTTCTACGTGAGGAATTTGAGAGTTTAAAATTTCAACCGTTGCCTCACCTGCGATGGCGGGTTGGTGGGCCTGTCGTGTCTAACGGTCATGTCTGCCCTCGGGTTGCGATCCTGGCTACAAATAGCCACCCTCTCCGCCATTAGTTGGTTGACCGCTCTTTGTGAAATTTAGAAAAGTGTTATCTAAGCAACCCATCCTCTCGAATAAGTTTAGTGTATCCTAAGTGGGGAAAAACCTAGTGCCTAATAGACAGAGTGACTAAGGCATCACTTAAGAATATGTTCGAGTGAACCAAAAACTCATTACTCCTAAAGATTGTGATCTTTTAGACTGTTAGGTGTCAGTTCAGAGCATCCAACAATCTTAAGGATACAACCCCCACTTGGTTTTAACTAGTTGACCGGCAATACTTTTTTTAAAGGGAGGCAAAAGTTTTGCTTCATCCATTAATTAAAAAGAAGAGAGTTGCCTGACTAATTAACAGAAAATAACATTAAAACCATCGCAAACCATTGAGCGACACACACATGATACCCCCTACACATCTCAACACAAAGGGTTTCGTCAAAATACACTCTCACATCATCGTCAACACTTCTCCTCAACATGCGTCACCAACATTCCTCCGAGCAAGCGACTCCGACTTTGTCGGAGAAGAATGTTGACTGAAACAGTCACCATATAAGTCGGGTGGAAACACAACACCCGTGCCAACCTTAGCCATGCACATTGAGGGCAGTGCATCTCCGATTCCGATAGAGAGCTCCGAAGAGGAACTATGCAAACCTGACACCGCGGAAGACCACTGAATGGACCACCTGCTGCCTGTCATCATTGCTACAGGGACCCCGCCGCCGCAACTCCGACTTCACATCAACAAACTAGCCAAGGTAATCCCACAAAAACGCCGAAGAAGAGCTGAGTACTGCAATCATTTCTGCATCTTCGACATCACTCACCAGATAATCATTGCCACAGAAGCCTCGATGCCACCACCATCACCTTCGACTTGTCCCGCTTGCCGATGCCCAGAGCTCAAGATGAAACCCACGAGAGGGGATGCGACACAACTATGTCTTCATCATGTTGGAAATATGCCCTAGAGGCAATGAATAAAGTGTTTATTATTATATTTCCTTGTTCATGATAATTGTTTATTATCCAAGCTATAATTGTATTGATTGGAAACACATTACATGTGTGGGTAACAGACAACACACTATCCCTAGTATGCCTCTGGTGAACTAGCTCGTTGATCAAAGATGGTCAAGGTTTCCTAGCCATTGACATGAGATGTCATTTGATAATGGGATCACATCATTAGGAGAATGATGTGATGGACAAGACCCAAACTACAAACGTAGCATATGATTGTGTCAGTTTATTGCTACTGTTTTCTGCATGTCAAGTATGTGTTCCTATGACCATGAGATCATGCAACTCACGAACATCAGAGGAGTGCCTTGTGTGTATAAAACGTCGCAACGTAACTGGGTGACTATAAAGACGCTCTACAGGTATCTCCGAGGGTGTCTGTTGAGTTGGCATGGATCAAGACTGGGATTTGTTACTCCGTGTGACGAAGAGGTATCTCAGGGCCCACTCGGTAATACAACATCACAATAAACCTTGCAAGCAATGTAACTAAGTGTTAGTTGCGGGATCTTGTATTACGGAACGAGTAAAGAGACTTGCCAGTAACGAGGTTGAACTAGGTATGGAGATACCGACGATCGAATCTCGGGCAAGTAACATACCGAAGAACAAAGGGAACATCATACGGGATTAACTGAATCCTTGACATAAAGGTTCGACCGATAAAGATCTTCGTAGAATATGTAGGAACCAATATGGGCATCCAAGTCCCGCTATTGGTTATTGACCGTAGAGGTGTCTCGGTCATGTCTACATAGTTCTCGAACCCGTAGGGTCTGCACACTTAAGGTTTGGTGACGTTTCGGTAGTATAGAGTTATGTATGGTGGTGACCGAAGGTTGTTCAGAGTCTCAGATGAGATCCCGGACGTCATGAGGAGCTCCGTAATGGTTCGTAGGTAAAGATTGATATATAGGAAGTCCTATTTTGGTCGCCGGAAAAGTTTCGGGCTCATCGGTAGTGTATCGGGAGTGTTGGTAGTGTACCGGGAGACCATCGGGAGGGGTATTTCGACCCAAGAGTCAACATGGGCTGTGGTAGAGTGAATACCAGCCCTTAGTGGGCTGGTGAAAGTCCCACACAAAGCCCATGTGGCTAGGGAGAAAAAACCCAAAGAGAAAAAGTGGAAAAAGGCAAAAATAGGGTGAATCCTAGTCCTACTAGGATTGGAGGTGGATTCCACCTCTCCCACCTGGTTCGGCCGACTCCTAGAGGGTTGGCCCTTGGGCCAAGCCTCCTCCTCTCTTACTCTTATATATACTGGAGGTTTTAGGGTTTTTGCACAGAATTTTCAGCCACGTGCTGCCCGTTCCTCCAGTGCATAGTTTCTCCTCTAGATCGGTTTTCTGGAGTGCTTAGGTGAAGCCCTGCCGGAATAGCTCCACCACCATCGCCGGAGCGCCGTCACGCTGCCGGAGAACTCTTCTTCCTCTCCGCTCCTTCTTGCCGGATCAAGACGGCGGAGATCGTCATCAAGCTGTACTGTGCTGAACGCGGAGGTGCCGTTCGTTCGGCGCTAGATCGGAAGGATCTTGATCAAGTTCATGGGACGGATCGTGATCAAGTTCGCGGGACGGATCGTGATTGGATCGCGGGACGCACGGCGATTTGGATCGCGAAGACGTTCGACTACACCAACCGCGTTTCTTAACGCTTCCCGCTTAGCGATCTACAAGGGTACGTAGATCCACTCTCCCTCTCGTAGATGCTCATCACCATGGATAGATCTGCATGTGCGTAGGAAATTTTTTGTTTCCCATGCAACATTCCCAACAGTGGCATCATGAGCTAGGTCTATGTGTAGATGAGATCTCGAGTAGAACACAAAAGGTTTGTGGGCGTTGATGCTTAGATTGCTTCCTCCCTTGGTCGGATTTTGGTTCAGCGGTATTGTGAGATGAAGCGACCCGGACCAACATTACTCGTACGCTTATGAGAGATCGGTTCCCTCGACCGCAACTTGCTGCATAGATGGCTTGCGGGTGCCAGTTTCTCTCACTTTAGTTGGATCGGATTCGACAAAGGCGGTCCTTGAGAAGGTTGAAAAGCAACTAGTGTATCACCATTGTGGTTTTTGCGTAGATAAGAATTATTCTTGCTAGATACCCGTAGCAGCCACGTAAAACATGCAACAACAATTAGAGGACGTCTAACTTGTTTTTGCAGGGTATGTTGTGATGTGATATGGCCAATTACATGATGCGATATATGTGATGTATGAGATGATCATGTGATGTATAGATTATCATGACTTGCATGTCGATGAGTACGGCAACCGGCAAGAGACATAGGGTTGTCTTTAATTATTGTATGACATGCGTGTCAATCATTAAGCGCTATGTAGTGTTTTACTTTATCGCTAAACGGTAGCAATAGTAGTAGAAGCATGTTGGGCGCGACAACCCCGATGGCGACACGTTGATGGAGATCAAGATGATGGAGATCATGGTGTCTTGCCGGTGACGATGGAGATCATGTCGATGCTTTCTAGATGGAGATCAAAAGCACAAGTTCATGGCCATATCATGTCACTCATGATTTGCATGTGATGTTAATCCTTTTATGCACCTTATTTTGCTTAGGACGACGGTAGCATTATAAGGTGATCCCTCACTTAATTTCAAGATAAATTGTGTTCTCCCTGAGTGTGCACCGTTGCGAAAGTTCGTCGTGTTGAGACACCACGTGATGATCGGGTGTTGTAGACTCTACGTTCACATACAACGGGTGCAAGCCAGTGTTGCACGTGCAGAACACTCGGGTTAAACTTGACGAGCCTAGCATGTACAGACATGGCCTCGGAACACAAGAGACCGAAAGGTCAAACATGAGTCATATAGTAGATATGATCAACATAATGATGTTCACCATTGAAGCCACCTCAACTCACGTGATGATCGGACTTGAGTTGGTGGATTTGGATCATGTGACACTCAGATGACCTAAGGGATGTCAATTTGAGTGGGAGCTTTAGTAATTTGATTAACTAAACTCATTATCTTGAACAATAGTCTAAGTAAACTTTGCATATTTATGTTGTAGATCAATGGCTCGCGTAGTAGCACCCCTGAATTTTAATGCGTTCCTAGAGAAAGCTAAGTTGAAAGATGACGGAAGTAACTTTGTTGACTGGGCCCGTAATCTGAGGATTATCCTCACGGCTTCCTAGAAATCTTATGTCCTTGATGCACCGCTTGGTGACCAACCAGAAGATATGACCTCCTAAGACGTTAAGAACTTGGGAGGCACGTACTGGAGATTACTCAATAGTTCAGTGTGCATAATTGTATGGCTTAGAACCGGGACTTCAAAGACGTTTTTGAACGTCATGGAGCATATGAGATGTTCTAGGATTTGAAGTTTATCTTTCAGAAGAATGCCCGGATCGAGAGGTATGAAACCTCCGATAAGTTCTATGCTTGCAAGATGGAGGAGAACGGGTCTATCAGTGAACATATACTCAGAATGTCTGGGTATTCAACTCGTCTAGCGGAGTTGGGAATTGCCCTTCCACCAGAGGCGATCATTGACAGAGTTCTTCAATCAGTGCCACCTAGTTACAAGAGCTTTGTGATGAACTATAACATGCATGGGATGAACAAGTCAGTCGCCGAGCTATTTGCGATGCTAAAAGTCGCCAAGTCTGAAATCCAGAAAGAACATCAAGTGTTGATGGTCAATAAAACCACTAGTTTCAAGAAAAATGGCAAGGGCAAGGGCAAGGGCAAGAAGGGTAAAACCAAGAAGGATGGCAAAGCAGTTGCTACTCCTGTAAAGAAGCCCAAGCATGGACCCAAGCCAGAAACTGAGTGCTTTCATTGCAAGGGAACTGATCACTGGAAACGGAACTGTCCCAAGTACTTGGATGACAAGAAGGCGGCCAACGACAAACAAGGTATATATGATATACATGTTATTGATGTGTACCTTACTAGATCTCGTAGTAGTACCTGGGTATTTGATACCGGTTCGGTTGCTCACATTTGCAACTCAAAGCAGGAACTACGGAATAAACGAAGGCTGGCGAAGGATGAAGTGACGATGCACGTGGGAAATGGTTCCAAGGTTGATGTGATCGCCGTCGGCACGCTCTCTCTTCGATTACCATCGGGATTAGTGATGAACCTGAATAATTGTTATTTAGTGCATGCGTTAAGCATGAACATTATATCTGGATATTGTTTATTGCGAGACGGTTACTCATTTAAATCAGAGAATAAAGGTTGTTCTATTTATATGAGTAACATCTTTTATGGTCATGCACCCAATGTTAGGGGTTTATTCATATTGAATCTTGATAGTGATGACACACATGTTCATAACATTGATGCCAAAAGATGTAGAGTTGATAATGATAGTACCACTTTCTTGTGGCACTACCGTTTAGGTCATATTGTTGTTAAACGCATGAGGAAGCTCCATGCTGATAGACTTTTGGAGTCACTTGATTTTGAATCACTTGACACATGTGAACCATGCCTCATGGGCAAGATGACTAAAACGCCGTTCTCTGGAACAATGGAACGGGCAAGTGACTTATTGGAAATCATACATACTGATGTGTGCGGTCCAATGAATGTTACATCGCGTGGTGGATATCGTTATTTTCTCACCTTCACTGATGACTTAAGTATATATGTGTTGGGGAACGTCGCATGGGAAACAAAAATTTTCCTACGCACACGCAAACCTATCCATGGTGATGAGCATCTACGAGAGGGAGAGTGGATCTACGTACCCTTGTAGATCGCTAAGCGGGAAGCGTTAAGAAACGCGGTTGGTGTAGTCGAACATCTTCGCGATCCAAATCGCCGAGCGTCCCGCGATCTCATCACGATCCGTCCCGCGATCCAATCACGATCCGTCCCGTGAACTCATCACGATCCGTCCCGCGATCTGATCACGATCCGTCTCACGATGTTGATCACGATCTGTCCCGCGAACTCATCACGATCCGTTCCGCGATCTCATCACGAACCGTCTCGCGATCTCGATCACGGTCCTTCCGATCTAGCGCCGAACGGACGGCACCTCCGCGTTCAGCACACGTGCAGCTTGATGACGATCTCCACCATCTTGATCCAGCAAGAGGAGGTGGAGAGGAGAGAGAGTTCACCGGCAGCGTGACGGCGCTCCGGTGATGGTGGTGGAGTGATTCCGGCAGGGCTTCGCCTAAGCGCCGCGGAAAACCGATCTAGAGGAGAAACTGTGCACCGGTGAAACGGGTAGCACGTGGCCGGAAATTCTGTCCAAAAACCACCCAATCCACTAGTATATATAGGAGGAGAGGAGAGGAGAGGCAGCCAAGGCCTTTGGGTCGGCCGAAATAGGAGGTGGGAAGAAATCCTACTTCACCTCCAATCCTAGTTGGAGTAGGATTGCCTCCTATTGGCTGATTTTCCACTTTTTGCTTTAGGACTTTCTCTCCTGCGCCATGGGCCTTTGTGGCTGTTTTCCCAGCCCACTAAGGGCTGGTTATTATTCTCCCACAGCCCATGGACCTCTTGGGGTCGAAATACCCCTCCCGGAGGCCTCCCGGTACACTACCGGCACTCCCGGTACACTACCGGCACTCCCGATACACTACCGATGAGCCCGAAACTTTTCCGGAAACCAAACTGGGACTTCCTATATATGAATCTTTACCTCCGGACCATTCCGGAGCTCCTCGTGATGTCCGGGATCTCATCCGGGACTCCGAACAAACTTCGGTCACCACCATACATAACTCTACACTACCGAAACGTCACCGAACCTTAAGTGTGCAGACCCTGCGGGTTCGAGAACTATGTAGACATGACCGAGACACCTCTACGGTCAATAACCAATGGCGGGACCTGGACATCCACATTGGTTCCTACATATTCTACGAAGATCTTTATCGGTCGAACCTCTATGTCAAGGATTTAGTTAATCCCGTATAACGTCCCCTTTGTTCTTCGGTATGTTACTTGCCCGAGATTCGATCGTCGGTATCTCCATACCTAGTTCAACCTCGTTACTGGCAAGTCTCTTTACTCGTTCCGTAATACAAGATCCCGCAACTAACAATTAGTCACATTGCTTGCAAGGCTTATTGTGATGTTGCATTACCGAGTGGGCCCCGAGATACCTCTCCGTTACACGGAGTAACAAATCCCAGTCTCGATCCATGCCAACTCAACAAACACCATCGGAGATACCTGTAGAGCACCTTTATAGTCACCCAGTTACGTTGCGACGTTTGATACACACAAGGCACTCCTCCGATATCCGTGAGTTGCATGATCTCATGGTCATAGGAACATATACTTGACATGCAGAAAACAGTAGCAATAAACTGACACGATCATATGCTATGTTTGTAGTTTGGGTCTTATCCATCACATCATTCTCCTAATGATGTGATCCCGTTATCAAATGACATCTCATGTCCATGGCTAGGAAACCTTAACCATCCTTTGATCAACGAGCTAGTCCATTAGAGGCATACTAGGGACATGGTTTTGTCTATGTATCCACACATGCATTTAAGTCTCCGATCAATACAATTATAGCATGGATAATAAACGATTATCATGAACAAGGAAATATGATAATAACTAATTTATTATTGCCTCTAGGGCATATTTCCAACAGTCTCCCACTTGCACTAGAGTCAATAATCTAGTTCACATCACCATGTGATTCGCATTGTTATGAATCTAACACCCAATGAGTTTTGGGGCTCGATCATGCTTTGCATGTGAGAGAGGTCTTATAGTCAACGGGTCTGCGATATTCAGATCCGTGTGTACTTTGCAAATCTCTATGTCAAACCGTAAACACTGCTACCACACTCCACTTGGTACTATTTCCAAATGGCTGCTCCACTATACGTATCCAGATTGCTACTACTAGTCATCTGGATAGGTGTTAAAGCTTGCATCGACGTAACTCTTTACGACGAACTCTTTATCACCTCCATAATCAAGAAACATTTCCTTAGTCCTCTGGTTACTAAGGATAATTCCGACCGCTGTCCAGTGATCCACTCCTGGACCACTCTTGTACCCCCTGACAGACTCGTGGCAAGGCACACATAGGTGTGGTACACAGCATGGCATAATATAGAGCCTATGGCTAAGGCATAGGGGACGACATTCATCCTTTCTCTTTCTTCTGCCGTTGTCGAGCTTTGAGTCTCACTCAACTTCACACCTTACAAATCAGACGAGAACTATTTCTCTGGCTGATCCATTTTGAACTCTTTCAAAATCTTGTCAAGGTATGCACTCATTGAAAGTCTCATCAAGCATCTTGATCTATCTCTATAGATTTTGATGCTCAACAATTAGGTAGCTTTATCCAGGTCTTCATTTGAAAAACACTTTTCAAACAACCTTTTATGCCTTCCAGAAATTCTACATTATTTCTGATCAACAATATGTCAACCACATATACTTATCAGAAACTCTATAGTGCTCCCACTCACTTTATTGCAAATACAAGTTTCTCGTAAACTTTGTATAAACTACAAAAACTTTGATCACCTCATCAAAGTGTATATTCCAACTCCGAGATGCTTGCTTCAGTCCATAGAAGGATCACTGAAGCTCTCTCATCTTTTAGCATCCTTAGGACTGACAAAACCTTCTGGTTGTATCACATACAACCTTTCCTCAAGTAAACCGTTAAGGAAACGATGTTTTGACATCCATCTGCCAGATTTCATAATTGAAAATGCAGCAACTGCTATCATAATTCCAACAGACTCTAGCATCGCTACGAGTAAGAAAGTCTCATCGCAGTCAACTCCTTGAACTTGTCACAAACATCTTTGCAACAAGTCGAGCTTTACAAATAGTGACATTCACCATCAGTGTCTGTCTTCATTTCAAAGATCCATTTGTACTCAACGACCTGCCGTCCAACGAGCAAGTCTACCAAAGTCTACACTTGGTTTTAATACATGGATCCTATCTCGGATTTCATGGCCTCCAACCATTTGTCGGAATCCGGGCCCATCATCGCTTCTCCATAGCTCGTAGGTTCATCGTTGTCCAACAACACGACCTCCAAGACAAGGTTGTCATACCGCTTAGGAGCAGTACACATCCTTGTCGACCTACGAAGTTCGATAGTAACTTGATCCTGAAGTTTCATGATCATGATCATTAACTTCCTCTTCAACTAACGTAGGCTTCACAGAAACATCTTTCTGCGCTGCGCTACTCTCTGGTTGAACAAATGTTTAACAACCTCATCAAGTTCTATCTTCCTCCCACTCAATTCTTTCGAGAGAAACTTTTTCTCGAGAAAGGACCCAGTTCTAGCAACAAACACTTTGCACTCGGATCTGAGATAGAAGGCATACCCATCTGTTCTTAGGGTATTCTATGAAGATACATTTGTCCGCTTTGGGTTCTAGCTTATTATGTGAAAACATTTTCCACACAAGCATCGCAGCCCCAAACATTAAGAAATGACAGCTTAGGTTTCTATCAAACCATAATTCACACGGTGTCATCTCAACGGATTTAGATGATGCCCTATTTAAAGTGAATGTAGTTGTCTCTAATGCATAACCCCAAAAATTATAGTAGTAAAACGATAAGAGACATCACAGTATGCACTATATCAATACAACATGACTATGATGTTCGGACACACCATCACACCATGGTGTTCCAGGTGGCATTAGTTGTGAAACAAATTTCACGTTGTCTTAAGTTGTATGCCAAACTCGTAACTCAGATATTCACCTCCACGATCATATCGCGGTCATTTTTATCTTCTTGTCACGATGATCTTTAAACTTCACTCTGAATTTGCTTGAACCTTTCAAACGATTCAGACTTGTGTTTCATTAAGTAAATATACACTATATCTACTCAAATCATCAGTGAAGGTAAGAAAATAACGATATCCACTGCACGCTACAAGACTCACTAGATTGCATACATCAACATGTATCATTTCCAATGAATCACTTGCCCGCTCCATCCAACGGGGTCCTTTAGTCATCTTGCCCAAGAGGCATGGTTCACATGTCTCAACCGATTCGAAATCGATGAGTCCAAATATCCATCAGCATGGAGTTTCTACATGCGCTTTATACCAATATGACATTTAGCGGCAGTGCCACAAGTATGTGGTACTATCATTATTAACTTTGTATCTTTTGACATCAATGTTATGAACATGTGTACTACTACGATCAAGATTTCAACAAACCATTCTCACTGGGTGCATGACCATTGAAGGTATTATTCATGTAAACAGAATAACCATTATTCTCTGACTTAAATGAATAATCGTATTGCAACAAACATGATCTAATCATGTTCATGCTCAACGCAAAACACCAAATAACATTTATTTAGGTTCGTCACTAATCCTGAAGGTAGAGAGAGCGTGCGATGTTGATCACATCAACCTTGGAAACACTTCCAACACATATCGTCACCTCACCCTTAGCTAGTTCTCCGTTTATTCCGTAGCTTTTATTTCGAGTTACTAACATTTAGCAACCGAACCGGTATCCAATACCCACGTGCTACTAAGAGTACTAGCAAGGTACACATTAGTAACTCGTATATCAAATATACTTCTATCAATGTTGCCAGCCTTCTTATCTACCAAGTATCTAGGGTTGTTCCGCTTCAGCGACCTCTCACCTCATAATAGAAGCACTTAGTCTCGGGTTTGAGTTCAACTTTGGGTTGCTTCACTGGAGCAGCAACTGACTTGCTATCCATGAAGTTTCCCTCCTTGCTCTTGCCCTTCTCGAAACTAGTGGTTTGATTAACCATCAACACTTGACGCTCCTTCTTGATTTCTACCTTCGCGGTGTCAAACATCGCGAACAGCTCAGGGATCAACATTTCTTTCCCTGGCATTTTATAGTTAATCACCAAGTTCTAGTAGCTCAGTGACAGTGACTTGGAGAACTATATCAATCACTATCTTATCTGGAAGATCAACTCCCACTTGATTCAAGCGATTGTAGTACCCAGACAATCTGAGTCCATGCTCAGCGATTGAGCTATTCTCCTTCATCTTACAGGCAAAGAATCTTGTTGGAGATGTCATATCTCGCAACACAGGCACGAGCCTGAGATCACAATCTCTGCTCCTAGAACATCTCATATGTTCCGTGACGTTCAAAACGTTTCCGAGCCTCAATTCTAAGCCGTAATGCATGACGCACTAAACTATCAAGTAGTCCTCGAAACGTGCCTGTCAGATGTTCACAACATCTATAGACGACGCTAGAGGGGGTGGCGCACCGAGCGGTGCATTAAGGACATAAGCCTTCTGTGCAGCAATGAGGACAATCCTCAGATCACGGACCCAGTCCGCAATATTGCTACCAACATCTTTCAACTCTATTTCTCTAGGAACATATAAAAATACAAGGGAGCTACAGCACGAGCTAGTAATCTACAACATAATTTGCAAAGACACTTTGACTATGTTCATGATAATGAGTTCAATTAATCATATTACTTAAGAACTCCCACTCAAATTGACATCCCTCCGATCATTCGAGTGATACATGATCCAAATTCACCAACTCAAGTCCGATCATCACGTGAGTTGAGGTGGCTGCAATGGTGAACATCATCATGTTGATCATATCTACTATATGACTCATGTTCGACCTTTCGGTCTCTTGTGTTCCGAGGCCATGTCTGTACATGCTAGGCTCGTCAAGTTTAACCCGAGTGTTCTGCGCGTGCAAATCTGGCTTGCACCCGTTGTATGTGAACGTAGAGTCTATCACACCCGATCATCACGTGGTGTCTCAACACGACGAACTTTCGCAACGGTGCACACTCGGGGAGAACACAATTTATCTTGAAATTAAGTGAGGGATCACCTTATAATGCTACCGTCGTCCTAAGCAAAACAAGGTGCATAAAAGGATTAACATCACAAGAAAATCATAAGTGACATGATATGGCCATGAACTTGTGCTTTTGATCTCCATCTAGAAAGCACCGGCATGATCTCCATCGTCACCGGCATGACACCATGATCTCCATCAACGTGTCGCCATCGAGGTTGTCACGCCCTGCATGCTTCTACTACTATTGCTACCGTAGCGATAAAGTAAAGCATTACATAGCGCTTAATGATTGACACGCAGGTCATACAATAATTAAAGACAACCCTATGGCTCCTGCCGGTTGCCGTACTCATCGACATGCAAGTCGTGATAATCTATACATCACATGATCATCTCATACATAACATATATCACATCATGTAATTGGCCATATCATATCACAACATACCCTGCAAAAACAAGTTAGACGTCCTCTAATTGTTGTTGCAAGTTTTACGTGGCTGCTACGGGTATCTAGCAAGAACGATTCTCACCTATGCATAAACCACAACGGTGATACATAGATTGCTTTTCAACCTTCTCAAGGACCGCCTTTGTCGGATCCGATCCAACTAAAGTGAGAGAAACTGTCACCCGCAAGCCATCTAAGCAACAAGTTGCGTCGAGGGAACCGGTCTCTCGTAAGCGTACGAGTAATGTTGGTCCGGGCCGCTTCATCTCACAATCCCGCTGAACCAAAATACGACCAAGGGAGGAAGCAATCTAAGCATCAACGCCCACAAACCTTTTGTGTTCTACTCGAGATCTCATCGAACCATCAACCTAGCTCATGATGCCACTGTTGGGGAACGTCGCATGGGAAACAAAAATTTTCCTACGCACACGCAAACCTATCCATGGTGATGAGCATCTACGAGAGGGAGAGTGGATCTACGTACCCTTGTAGATCGCTAAGCGGGAAGCGTTAAGAAACGCGGTTGGTGTAGTCGAACATCTTCGCGATCCAAATCGCCGAGCGTCCCGCGATCTCATCACGATCCGTCCCGCGATCCAATCACGATCCGTCCCGTGAACTCATCACGATCCGTCCCGCGATCTGATCACGATCCGTCTCACGATGTTGATCACGATCTGTCCCGCGAACTCATCACGATCCGTTCCGCGATCTCATCACGAACCGTCTCGCGATCTCGATCACGGTCCTTCCGATCTAGCGCCGAACGGACGGCACCTCCGCGTTCAGCACACGTGCAGCTTGATGACGATCTCCACCATCTTGATCCAGCAAGAGGAGGTGGAGAGGAGAGAGAGTTCACCGGCAGCGTGACGGCGCTCCGGTGATGGTGGTGGAGTGATTCCGGCAGGGCTTCGCCTAAGCGCCGCGGAAAACCGATCTAGAGGAGAAACTGTGCACCGGTGAAACGGGTAGCACGTGGCCGGAAATTCTGTCCAAAAACCACCCAATCCACTAGTATATATAGGAGGAGAGGAGAGGAGAGGCAGCCAAGGCCTTTGGGTCGGCCGAAATAGGAGGTGGGAAGAAATCCTACTTCACCTCCAATCCTAGTTGGAGTAGGATTGCCTCCTATTGGCTGATTTTCCACTTTTTGCTTTAGGACTTTCTCTCCTGCGCCATGGGCCTTTGTGGCTGTTTTCCCAGCCCACTAAGGGCTGGTTATTATTCTCCCACAGCCCATGGACCTCTTGGGGTCGAAATACCCCTCCCGGAGGCCTCCCGGTACACTACCGGCACTCCCGGTACACTACCGGCACTCCCGATACACTACCGATGAGCCCGAAACTTTTCCGGAAACCAAACTGGGACTTCCTATATATGAATCTTTACCTCCGGACCATTCCGGAGCTCCTCGTGATGTCCGGGATCTCATCCGGGACTCTGAACAAACTTCGGTCACCACCATACATAACTCTACACTACCGAAACGTCACCGAACCTTAAGTGTGCAGACCCTGCGGGTTCGAGAACTATGTAGACATGACCGAGACACCTCTACGGTCAATAACCAATGGCGGGACCTGGACATCCACATTGGTTCCTACATATTCTACGAAGATCTTTATCGGTCGAACCTCTATGTCAAGGATTTAGTTAATCCCGTATAACGTCCCCTTTGTTCTTCGGTATGTTACTTGCCCGAGATTCGATCGTCGGTATCTCCATACCTAGTTCAACCTCGTTACTGGCAAGTCTCTTTACTCGTTCCGTAATACAAGATCCCGCAACTAACAATTAGTCACATTGCTTGCAAGGCTTATTGTGATGTTGCATTACCGAGTGGGCCCCGAGATACCTCTCCGTTACACGGAGTAACAAATCCCAGTCTCGATCCATGCCAACTCAACAAACACCATCGGAGATACCTGTAGAGCACCTTTATAGTCACCCAGTTACGTTGCGACGTTTGATACACACAAGGCACTCCTCCGATATCCGTGAGTTGCATGATCTCATGGTCATAGGAACATATACTTGACATGCAGAAAACAGTAGCAATAAATTGACACGATCATATGCTATGTTTGTAGTTTGGGTCTTATCCATCACATCATTCTCCTAATGATGTGATCCCGTTATCAAATGACATCTCATGTCCATGGCTAGGAAACCTTAACCATCCTTTGATCAACGAGCTAGTCCATTAGAGGCATACTAGGGACATGGTTTTGTCTATGTATCCACACATGCATTTAAGTCTCCGATCAATACAATTATAGCATGGATAATAAACGATTATCATGAACAAGGAAATATGATAATAACTAATTTATTATTGCCTCTAGGGCATATTTCCAACAATATGGGCATATTTACTTAATGAACACAAGTCTGAAACGTTTGAAAAGTTCAAGCAATTTCAGAGTGAATTTGAGAATCATCGTAACAAGAAGATTAAGTTCCTGCGATCTGATCGAGGAGGTGAATATATGAGTTATGAGTTTGGCAGTCACTTAAGACAGTGTGGAATTGTTTCACAGTTGACACCGCCCGGAACACCACAACGTAATGGTGTGTCCGAACATCGTAATCGAACCTTATTAGATATGGTGCGTTCTATGATGTCTCTTGTTGATTTGCCACTATCGTTTTGGGGTTATGCATTAGAGACAACTGCATTCACTTTAAATAGGGCACCATCGAAATCCGTTGAGACGACGCCATATGAACTGTGGTTTGGCAAGAGGCCAAAGTTGTCGTTTCTTAAAGTTTGGGGATGTGATGCTTATGTCAAAAAGCTTCAGCCTGAAAAGTTGGAACCCAAAGCGGAGAAATGCGTCTTCATAGGATACCCGAAAGAGACAGTCGGGTATACCTTCTATCTCAGATCCGAAGGCAAAGTGTTTGTCGCTAAGAACGGAACATTTCTTTAGAAAGAGTTTCTCTCGAAAGACTTGAGTGGGAGGAAAATAGAGCTCGATGAGGTTATTGAACCTTTACTTCAACCAGAAAGTAGCGCAGCGCAGAAAGATGTTTCTGTGGAACCTACGATGGTAGAAGAGGAAGTTAATGATGATGATCATGAAGCTTCAAATCAAGCTACTATTGAACCTCGTAGGTCAACAAGGCCACGTACTACTCCTGAGTGGTACGACAACCCTGTCTTGGAGGTCATGTTGTTGGACAACCTACGAGCTATGGAGGAGCAATGATGGGCCCGAATTCTGAAAAATGGTTAGAGGCCATGAAATCCGAGATGGGATCCATGTATGAAAACAAAGTATGGACTTTGGAAGTATTACCTGAAGGGCGAAAGGCCATTCGGAACAAATGGATCTTTAAGAAGAAGACATACGCGGACGGTAATGTCACCGTCTATAAAGCTCGACTTGTGGCAAAGGGTTTTTTCACAAGTTCAAGGAGTTGACTACGATGAGACCTTCTCACCCGTAGCGATGCTTAAGTCTGTCAGAATCATGTTAGCAATAGCTGCATATTTCGACTATGAAATTTGGCAGATGGATGTCAAAACAGCGTTCCTCAACGGTTTCCTTGAGGAAGAGTTGTATATGATGCAACCGGAAGGTTTTGTCGATCCAGAGAATGCTGCCAAAGTTTGCAAACTCCAGCGATCCATTTATGGGCTGGTGCAAGCATCTCAGAGTTGGAATAAGCACTTTGATGAGGTTATCAAAGCGTTTGGTTTTATACAAATTTATGGAGAAGCTTGTATTTACAAGAAAGTGAGTGGGAGCTCTATAGCGTTTCTAATATTATATGTGGATGACATATTGCTGATTGGAAACACTATAGAAATGCTGGAAAGCGTGAAGGAATATTTGAACAAGAGTTTTTCAATGAAGGACCTAGGAGAAGTTGCTTTCATATTAGGCATTAAGATCTATAGAGATAGATCGAGACGCTTAATAGCACTTTCACAGAGCACATACCTTGATAAAGTTTTGAAGAAGTTCAAAATGGATCAGTCCAAGAAGGGATTCTTGCCTGTGTTACAAGGTGTGAAGTTGAGTAAGACTCAATGCCCAGTGACTGCAGAAGATAGAGAAAATATTACTGTCATCCCCTATGCTTCAGCCATAGGCTCTATCATGTATGCAATGTTGTGCACAAGACCTGATGTCAGCCTTGCCAGAAGTATGTCCGGAAGGTTTCAAACTGATCCTGGAATGGAGCACTGGGCAGCGGTCAAGAATATCCTTAAGTACCTGAAAAGGACTAAGGAAATGTTTCTCATTTATGGAGGTGATGAAGAGCTCGTCGTAAAGGGTTACATCGATGCAAGATTTGACACTGATCCTGATGACTCTAAGTCGCAAATCGGATACGTATTTATTCTCAACGGGGGAGTGGTAAGCTGGTGCAGTTCCAAGCAAAGCGTGGTAGCCGATTCTACATGTGAAGCGGAGTACATCGCAGCCTCGGAGGCGGCGAAGGAAGGTGTCTGGATGAAGCAGTTCATGACAGATCTTGGAGTAGTGCCCAGTGCACTGAATCCAATGAACATGTTCTGTGACAA
Organism: Hordeum marinum; assembly: GCA_022496015.1. Lineage (NCBI taxonomy): Eukaryota > Viridiplantae > Streptophyta > Magnoliopsida > Poales > Poaceae > Hordeum > Hordeum marinum. The sequence goes on from CM039675.1 coordinate 94,380,326, forward strand.
CACTGGTGCCACTGCTCTGGCCAAGGAACCAAGGTTTCACAAGAGGACCAGACACATAAAGCGACGCTTCAACTCCATCCGCGATTACATCGAGGAGAAGGACATAAATATTTGCAAAGTGCACACGGATCTGAATGTTGCAGACCCGTTGACTAAACCTCTTCCAAGGGCTAAACATGATCAACACCAGAACTGCATGGGTGTTCGATTCATTACCATGTACATCACATAGTGATGTGAACTAGATTATTGACTCTAGTGCAAGTGGGAGACTGTTGGAAATATGCCCTAGAGGCAATGAATAAAGTGTTTATTATTATATTTCCTTGTTCATGATAATCGTTTATTATCCATGCTATAATTGTATTGATTGGAAACACATTACATGTGTGGGTAAATAGACAACACACTATCCCTAGTATGCCTCTGGTGAACTAGCTCGTTGATCAAAGATGGTCAAGGTTTCCTAGCCATTGACATGAGATGTCATTTGATAATGGGATCACATCATTAGGAGAATGATGTGATGAACAAGACCCAAACTACAAACGTAGCATATGATCGTGTCAGTTTATTGCTACTGTTTTCTGCATGTCAAGTATGTGTTCCTATGACCATGAGATCATGCAACTCACGAACATCAGAGGAGTGCCTTGTGTGTATAAAACGTCGCAACGTAACTGGGTGACTATAAAGGCGCTCTACAGGTATCTCCGAGGGTGTCTGTTGAGTTGGCATGGATCAAGACTGGGATTTGTTACTCCGTGTGACGAAGAGGTATCTCAGGGCCCACTCGGTAATACAACATCACAATAAGCCTTGCAAGCAATGTAACTAAGTGTTAGTTGCGGGATCTTGTATTACGGAACGAGTAAAGAGACTTGCCATTAACGAGGTTGAACTAGGTATGGAGATACCGACGATCGAATCTCGGGCAAGTAACATACTGAAGAACAAAGGAAACATCATACGAGATTAACTGAATCCTTGACATAAAGGTTCGACCGATAAAGATCTTCGTAGAATATGTAGGAACCAATATGGGCATCCGGGTCCCGCTATTGTTTATTGACCGTAGAGGTGTCTCGGTCATGTCTACATAGTTCTCGAACCCGCAGGGTCTGCACACTTAAGGTTTGGTGACGTTTTGATAGTATAAAGTTATGTATGGTGGTGACCGAAGGTTGTTTGGAGTCCCGGATGAGATCCCGGACGTCATGAGGAGCTCCGTTATGGTTTGAAGGTAAATATTGATATATAGGAAGTCCTATTTTGGTCGCCGGAAAAGTTTTGGGCTCATCGGTAGTGTATCGGGAGTGCCGGTAGTGTATTGGGAGTGCCGGTAGTGTACCGGGAGACCATCGGGAGGGGTATTTCGTTCCAAGAGGCAACATGGGCTGTGGGAGAGTGAATACCAGCCCTTGGTGGGCTGGTGGAAGTCCCACACAAAGCCCATGCGGCTAGGGAGAAAAAACCCAAAGAGAAAAAGTGGAAAAAGGCAAAAATAGGGTGAATTCTAGTCCTACTAGGATTGGAGGTGGATTCCACCTCTCTCACCTGGTTCGGCCGACTCCTAGAGGCTTGGCCCCTCCTCCTCTCTTCCTCTTATATATACAGGAGTTTTAGGGTTTTTGCACAGAATTTTCAGCCACGTGCTGCCCGTTCCTCCAGTGCATAGTTTCTCCTCTAGATCGGTTTTCTGCAGCGCTTAGGCGAAGCCCTGCCGGAATAGCTCCACCACCATCGCCGAAGCGCCGTCACGCTACCGAAGAACTCTTCTTCCTCTCCGCTCCTTCTTGCTGGATCAAGACGGCGGAGATCGTCATCAAGCTGTACGTGTGCTGAACGCGGAGGTGGCGTCCGTTCGGCGCTAGATCGGAAGGATCGTGATCAAGTTCGTGGGATGGATCGTGATTGGATCGTGGGACGGATCGTGATTGGATCGCGGGACGCACGACGATTTGGATCGCGAAGACGTTCGACTACACCAACCGCGTTTCTTAAAGCTTTCCGCTTAGCGATCTACAAGGATACGTAGATCCACTCTTCCTCTCGTAGATGCTCACCATGGATAGATCTGCGTGTGCGTAGGAATTTTTTTGTTTCCCATGCAACGTTCCCCAACACATCATCCGATCACATATGATCTAGGGTTTCCCCTAAATTTGTAGAAGTGGCCGAAACTATACGAAAGAGGTGCAACAGCAAAGCGGTGATGCCTCCAAGAAGGTCTATGACACATGTAGGTGTCACCATTGTTGATCATGGCCAAGGCCAAGACAAAGTGTTCACCCAAGCTCCCAAACACCCACAACCACACATCAACCACACAGTCAAGCCCACCAACCATGACCACCAACGAACTAGCCCCTCGACGAAGATGCCACCGCCACCACAGCCAAGCACACCTCATGAATACCAATGACGGCCAATCACAAGCGCTAGCTGCTAGATCCATGAACGACCACAAAATGCATAGCCACTGGACGCGGCATTGCCGCCGTGCCCTGCCGAGCACCATGCCGACAAGGAACAAAGGTGCGTCGCCCGAGACCGTGAACCACCATGGTTCCAGGTCATAGCCAAGCATCAACTGGTGAATTACTCTGAACACTGGTTTGCACTACCCAGCTCCTAGTTTTGTTAATCTGTTCAAGGTAACAACGCTCAATGCTTCACATATGTTTTCAATGATGGAGCCTTTGGCTGAAGGAGAAAACGTTTCGACACACTTCTTGGTGAAGAATTTAGTCTATGTGCCCAAAACCATCTACCACATTCTGCCAAAGACATTGCGCCCCATCAAAGGATTCAACTCGAGCGTTGAAATTGGTCCAACGATAAATGCGCTATAGAACATCACCATCCTTCTCCTTGACTTGCACAATTCCTTTCTAAGTACGACGGCCGCATCTGTCCAAGCACCAAATGACATGAAGCCACTTGCACCACGAATTATGCAATTCATCATGACTTACTCTTTCCATGTATATCAGGTGTCTGGTCCAAACCATCATGGTTTTCTATCTCCGGTTGTATATTAGACTTTGACGATAGTTTGAGGTTGTAATATGAACTTCTCACCATGTAAAACATCGGTAAAGAGATTGTTGTTGATGGTATGTTTGCGAGTGCTCTTTATCAAGTGTGACACTTAGAAAACATTGTGCAGAAGTATGTTTTGTCCTTCACTCGGTGTACTAGACACTCAGTAGTTAAACAAGGCGATTTCGGTAGTTTTTTTTAGGCACTGACCGTAATCGTTCTACTGTTATTTTCATTAATAAAAAATAAAGTACAAAAGTGAGTATCAACTCCTACATCGTCCCATCTCCGTTTTGGCCAACATGATAAATTAAATCACGAATGTTGCTCTACCCAGGACCTGATCTGGTTAGCGTTGCTTTGTTTTGTTCTGATCTTTTTTCTTTGACGGAGCTACGGTAGGCTTATGCCGGCCTGAACCATTTGTTTTGCTCTGATTTTTGTTTTGCTTTGATCTGAGCAGTCCAAGCACCCTCTTTCATGTAGTCCTGACCCTAAACATACTCTCCTCTATTGTTCGTCCTCTGTATAGATCGCATTAACCGGGATTATTGTCGACTTATGTGTGTGGCAAACAGTACAACGTCTTTCACGCATATTAACTACGGGATGGTCGTAAATCAATCTATGGTTGGATGGTTAAAGAAACGATAGTATCTTCTATTGAAACTAAACCCGACATCATGTACACAGCCGTGTACGTATCCGAGTAGTACTCCCAATTAAAAACCGACTAGGATAACACTTGGCTGTTTAGCTTCTTTATATACCCATGTAACCCGATGATGTAAACCAGAACGAAACGAGAGAAGCAATAAAGTTTTAAACAGGCACGAGACCTGTGGCAATACATCGAGCAGTTTTCTTCGTGTCGCCAAGTTCGTCAGTTCCGCCAAGCTCGCTAGCTAGCGATCGAGGTATATACGTACTCACGTACGTACGCTCACGAGAGTTAGCCACGTTGTGGTTTATCAATTAAGGTGGCTGGGTGCTAGCTAGCTAGCTTCACACGCGTACATCAAGTACTTCTTGTGGAATACAAGTTGGTCCTATAAAGCCAACATCCTCAACCTATTAGGATTCAAATCCTGATGCTTGCATTATTCTTAAATTTATTTTAGAATTTTTAACAATGCGTATTCAGTGAGATAATACGTTTTCGTCGACGATGAGTGTGCGTTCACAGAGATGAGTGTATACACGTATATATGAGCGTTTGCGTCTGTATTATATGTCAAAAAAAAAATACTACGGGATGGCCGGAGTCGTTGGAGTGCATGTGTTTCTTAAGCTAAACCCATAAAAATTACCGAGTACTTCTTTCGTTTTAAAATAAGTGACTTAAGTTTATTAGGAAAAGTAAGTACATATTACTGTATGGAAAGTGCTCTTCTACATTCGAGTTCCAAAAAAATCTGATTTTTTTACAGTAAACTTTGACAAAATGTTTAAGAGCTCGCAAAATTTCAGTACGAAATCATATTTCTGGAAGTCGTGACAAAAAGAACAAAATTGATGTTCCAAAATGCTTTCAAAAGTAGCATTTTCAGAGTTTCGATTTTGCTTTTTTATCATAACTTTCACAAATGTGATCTCATGATAAAATTTTGCGAGCACTTAAAACATTTATCAAAGTTTGTCCAAAAACAAATTCAGATTTTTTTATTTTTTTTAAATTTACTGTTCATCCAAGCTTATTTGATCTCGGATGCAAAAACATATCGTGTCCGGACTACCAATCCATTCTTCGGATTTTTGTACTTTATTTTTTTCACTGGAGACATGATTTGTGCAGGTGGCACGTACATGGGCGCACACAAATCACCTCCGTAATCCTTTTCACTGGAGACATGATATACCTGCACATCACATTCAGATTCGCTCTGAAAATCAAGTATACACGCACGGGTCCATGTATTCGGAGCAGATACAGTACGCAGTCCTCACGATCTTCCCGCCTAGTTTGGCACTGCATGTAAACGGGTTGGTTGTTTTCCACACGCATACGCGCCCAGCTCGTGTACGGGTGTCGTGTGGACGTGGACTTATGCATGGTAGTAGGAGTACTGTACTAGCTGGCTCGCCTGACAGCAATTAAGCCTGCGACAATATACTTCGCCACGTCTACGTGACAGTGAAGCATGCATGCATCGACGCACGTGGAGCCGGTGTTGAAAACAGCCACCCACTCCACCGAACAAGCAGTCGCTATTTTTGAAGGCATTTCCAACAAGTTAAATCTAGTTTTGTAAGTTTTTGTCATCAATCGATAAATAATCATACGACTAGTTCAATATTTTGTATCTAAATTGTTAATAGGAAGTGAGAATAAATATGTTCGTGATACTCCTTCTTCTTCTTCTTCAGCTCGTGATACTCCTTCTTCTTCTTCTTCCTCTTCTTCTTCTTCTTCATTCATATAGTAAATATCTATGATTATTCTTACTATTATTAGGAGCGGCGGATTCGGAGGAGGGGGGGGGAGTCTTAGGCTGAGAAGAAATGCGACGGGAGAGGATCATCTTAGATTAGGAGAGGATTCTGAGGAATTCTTATTCTAAGGAGATGTCTTCTTATGACGAGTCTCTTCTTTTCTTCTAGAGGCTTCTTCCTCTTCGTCTTCTTCTTCTTCCTCTTCTTCTTCTTCCTCTTCTTCTTCTTCCTCTTCTTCTTCTTCTTTGTCGCCTTCTTCGTCGTCGTCGTCCTCTTCTTCTTCTTCTTCTTCTTCTTCTTCTTCGCGTTCTTGTTCTTGTTCTTGTTCTTCTTGTTCTTCTTCTTCTTCCTCTTCTTCTTCTTCGGATTGGGATGTTTTCCTAACTTCAAAACCGATGGTGGCCTCTAATTCATACTCCAATTGGGTCGGAGCTTCATTCTCATTTATCATCGTCGACATGAACGGAGCCTATATGATTAAGATTTGTAGGTATTCATCATGAGCCAAAGAAACTAGAGGGCTATGCTTAAATATGATCGGACAAGAGCAAAGAAAATGCACCGACTCATGTTCGGTCATTCCGTCGAACAACTTAAGGTCAGCCCGGGCAGTGCCGGAGCCCGTGCTTGTCGGCGCCCGAACGAGCTCCGGCGAGTCACACATGTCCACCGTCGGCATCTGTGTGGGTGGAAAGCTGTCCGGAATGGCCCAGCCGCTGCTCGGATCGTCGTTTGTCCTAATGGGGTCGGTGACCGTAATCCTCGCTGGCACTCGGAGAGAAGGGGTGCGGGGATCCGGCCGCGACGGAGGAGACATTTTCTCCTGCGCGTCCGAACCTCCCTGTGACGCCAAAGCCGTCGCCTCGCTCTCTCGCTGTCGGCGTCGTCGCAACCTGCGAGCGACGTTCTCCGCCTTGCAAGTCGCCATGGACGAATTCACGCCGCTGACGGACGAGGTGGACCGCGTCTTCGTCGCGGCGGTCTGGGTCGGGCTGGACGACATCTCCGGCGGTGGATCGGGACCGGAAGTGAGGATTGGGAGTAAGGGTGAAGGCGGGCGAGGGTCCGGGCGCGAGAATTGTTCTACAGTGGCGGGGGGAGGAGGAAGGGTTTGGGGGGATTTGGTGCAATTTGGGGTGAGGACGGGCTGTCGGGTCCGACGTGGCGGACGTGCCTAGACGTGTCCGGGCGTCCCCATACCCGCCTCATATTTGGGCTGGATATGAAGGTGCCGGTCAGCCTGGACGTTCGAAGGCCGTTTAAGATGCCCGTCTGGATCAAAATTTTGTGATCGGACACTGATTGAAACGGCCTGTCGAGATGTTTGAGACGAATTTGAGAAGTCTAGATGCTCTAATAAGTGAACAGATATGTTAGACGTCGGCACGACTCTCCTGCCATCTGCACAATGCAGGCGCCATGAATGAATTTCCACCCCTAGTAAGTGAAGAGATATGTCGCAACCACCACCAGCCAGCTTTCCACCGTACTCCGCGTAGTAATAACTGTTTTCTTACCACTTACTACCGGGCCCAAAACCCCTATAAAAACCCTCCTAGTCACTCCCCAAACCACACCCACTCACTCACATTCTCTCGGTCTTCACTCACACACCAACCAAGCCCACACAGCAGGCACACTAGCTAGTTTCTGCCATGGCAGCTCGCCGTGCCCACGCCGCCGCGACCATGGCCCTGCTGGTGGCGGCGCTTGTGCTGTCTGCGGCACCGGCGCCGGCGGAGGGTGCGGTTGCGAGCTGCGGCCAGGTGGTGAGCTACCTGGCTCCGTGCATCAGTTACGCCATGGGCAGGGAGCGTGCACCTGGCGGGGTTTGCTGCAGCGGCGTGCGTAGCCTTAACGCGGCGGCTGCCACCCCCGCCGACCGCCAAGCCACCTGCACCTGCCTCAAGCAGCAGACGAGCGGCATGGGTGGCATAAGGCCCGACCTCGTCGCTGGCATCCCCAGCAAGTGCGGCGTCAACATCCCCTACGCCATCAGCCCCAGAACCGATTGCTCCAAGTAAATCACTTACCCAGTTACCCTAATGCTAAGCTTCAAAAAAAAGTTACCCTAATGCTACAACTTTTGATACTGTACTAGATCTATACAATTCCATGCATGGACACATGAGTTAATTACTCCCGTAAACTAATATACAAACGTTTAAAATACTACACTAGTAACCTAAACATTTTTATATTAATTTACAGAAAGAGTAATTAATAACAAAGCATTGTTTTGTGTTTAACATTTTTTTATGTATGCAGGGTGCGTTAAGCGTTGCATGGTGAGAGCGAAATAAATTGTGGAAGCCGGCAGTCCTTACTTGCTATAGCTAGTGTACTGGATGCATGCATGCATGCATGCATGGCTCCACCGTGTTTAATCTACTGCTTTACTAGTTCTGCTGCGTTTCTTAATAAATTAGTTTTACTGCTGCTAGCTGCTTCGTTTCTACTACTACGTTGTTGCCGCTGTTGTTGGCACGAGGGCTGTGTGATCTTGTACTCCTGAGGGTACATCGTGTACTTTGACGGAACTCTGTAATGCATGCTTTACATCTATAATACAGGATCCTTTAATAATGTCAGGCTGTCAGCATGTATAAATCGAGGTTTTTAAGCATCCAAATTCTTCTCCTACCCCTTCCTTCAAGAAAGAGTAACGTTTGGGACAATAACCTGCATATTAGACTTGCAATCTAAATATTTAGAACAACACATATTTGGAATCAGGTTCTCAAAATTCTTCCCGCAAAAAAGTTCTAAAAGTTCAACCTAAGACATGTCCAGCTCTTCAATTATTTCGTGTACTAAAGGGACGTACTGCAGACTATTCATACGCATATGGCCCAAATGACGAGTTTGTAATGTATTTTATTTCCGATTTTGCAAAATGAGTTAGAACTTCACGGAGCCCTTAATTTGAATTTTTTTTAAATCACTTTTTTAGGTTTCAAGAAATCCTTGAAAACAATACACACACATATATGGATGAATACTAGTCTGTAAATTTTCATGGCGAAATACCTTTTTATGTGAGCTACAAAAAAATTGATAAAATCACGTATTTCATCACAAAAGTACTCTTCCCTATAGTAGTACATGATTTTGTTTTTTACAGCTCACATCAAAACGTATATCGTGATGAAATTTCGCATACATCTATAAGTGCTTCTATATTTATTTTACGATTTTTATGAAACTAAAAATTGTTAAATTGTTTTCCTTTGAAGAATGGGGCTCCAGGGAGCCCGGGAGCAAAATATCCACTCGCATTCTATTTTTAACTCGTAACTCACAGATTAGGTATATTTAGGCATACCTTATGTTGGGTTTGGAGGTAAAAAGCAATATCCATTATGTTGTTATAACAAGAGACAAGACAAGCTAGATCATTTAATTACATAGACTAAAGAATATGATATGTCCACCACACCACTATCGGAAATTTTAATTTTGTTACCGTGCGTAGAGAAAAACTAACGAAAACATTTTTCAAGTGCGGCACTCGACAAACACGACTCGATTGGGCAAAGTTAACTTTATGGAGTATTTTTCTGCGGGCGCAAGACAAACGCATAAAAAGATTTGCCAAGTGTCGTGTAGAGGGAACTAGGCAAACGGAATGACACGTTAACGCTAGTGCCGCGTGTCGCAAAATTTATCGGGCTTCCCATGGTCAGCACTCGGCAATGCCACGATGAACAGGGGCATGACCCATGTACCAACCATTGCCGAGTTCCTCGGGACGCGCACTTGGTAAACCTTTGCCGAGTGAGGAACTCGACAATGCCGCAAAGACCGAGGATGTACCACGGTCACAACCTTTGTCGAGTTCCCCTAGCAGTCGCGTACTTGGCAAACAGTTGTTGAATGTTGAACTCGGCAATAAGCTGACAAATGACAGTGTGCGTTATCCCCGTTAGTGTATTGTTGTTCTGAGCTCTCCACAAATGCCTGAGGAGCTATTTCTAACATGTGGAGCTCTTTGCCAAATGCAACGCTCGTCAAAAGCTCCCGGACCTACTAGTTCCTGACACGTGGCCCTCTTTGTCGAGTGCAACACTCGTTGGAAGCTCATGCATGTTTCTTTTTTAATAGAATTAGGTAGCACCCTGCAAACTAATCAATATATACACATACATCATGACACATGCATATATATGACATCATACACATATCTTCCCTCGTCACACGTAGATCCTAAACAAGCTATATGACCAACATTCTAACACATATCACACCGAGTGTCATCATCAAACATTTATACACATCAAACACAAGTGCATATATCGATAAGTTTGTGTAAAACTTCAATGAGAACTAGCACATGACAAACGTAGAGAGAAGATAAGTCCAAAAGGAAGGAAAACATCCTATCAAATGCATCACAAGCGTGGAAGACAATGATGACCCACAAGTATAAAAGATCAATCGTAGTCGTTTTGATAAGTAAGAGTATCAAACCTAACGAGAAGCAGAAGAAATCGACATGTGTTTTTTAGCACGGTTTCACTGCCAGTGTCGTAGGATAATTTTGATAGGTAGTTTGATTGCAAGATATATAGTAATAAGATAACAAGGAACAAAAGTAGCAATGTACAACAAGTGACCCAATCCTTAATTATGCCAAGGACAAGACAGAGGTGTTTCTTATATTGACTAAAAAGCTATTGAAGACATACGGAAATCTCACCAAGTTACTTTCAAAACAAGATTCATTGAGTTACCATTCATTGCTTTGATATGTGTTATGTGGGTGGACCGAAGCTAAGGTACAAATTGAACAATTACCTCTATGATTGTACCCTCCACGTAAGCATCCGCATCTAGCCATAACATTAAACAATTGAATTAAAACAACCCTTTACGCAATAATTCACAAACTAGGATGTGGGTTTCTATCACTCTCACAATCTATCATCTACAAACTAATTCCACAATACCTTCCCTAGGCCCAAATATGATGAAGTGTCATCTAGTCTTCACATAACACCACTAGAGGAATATTAAACTATAGCCGACTTCGCCTGATTTCTAATAAAAAGACTTCTCCCATGTCCACAAGAACTAGTGAAACTACTCAGAACTCATCATATGGGTCATGATCAGCGGGTATAAATATATGACTAACAATCTAAACATAACAATGTTCCATCTATAAAACAAATAAACATTAAGTACAAGATTTAATGAACACTACAAGCACTTCCACGTACAAGTCTGAGGTTTGATACACAGATTAGCCATAAGAGAAAAACTAGGGTTTGCAGATGAAATGGTGCTGTTGAAAATGTTGATGAAGATCATGATACCATGATGAACGAAGTGTTGGTGATGATGAAGGCTTCGAGTCCCCCCTCCCCGAGGGAAGTTTCCCATCAGAATCGCTCCACCGGAGAACAAAAGTGCTCTGCCCAAGTTTTGCCTCGTAGACCGCGGCGGAAAGTCCCAAGGATTTTTTGTGTTTCTTTAGGGAAAATATAATTTATAGCCAAAAGACGTCTAGAGAGGAGCCTTGTGGTCCCCACACGACCACATGTCGTGCCCTAGGGGGCGTGCCACCAGGGCATGCGGGTCCATATCTGAAATAATCCTCCAAAAATCCACGCAACATTTTGAGGCCGGAAGAAGTGCTTTTTCTTATGTTGTATTTTAGGTTAGAATTCTAGTTGTCTAGCAAGCCACCCTCTCTTTGTATTCCTTGCATTTTAAGAGAGAAAATACATTAGAATTTCATCATATTGTGAAATATATCATTGAAATAAGATAAGTTATAGTAGAAGATAATGATACAAGATGGACGTATCAGCTCCCCCAAGCTTAGACTCCACTTTTCTCGAAGCGAAGACCGAGCTCGGTAAGCATGATTGCAAGTTTATATAGAGAGACATTGATAAACAAAATACGAACATGACGACATCATATTTACTAACACCATTCTATATCATGAACAACAATTCTTTCTCTTAAACTTCTCATGATCAAGTAGCATTCTATTCACATGGTAAGATATAACAAATAAACTATTTTAAAACCCAATAAACTATGTTCTATGTCATAAAACAATTACAATTCATCTTGTTTTCTAGAAGAGTTTAGGTCATACATTTTGTTTAGTAAATGATAACCCACAACTATAGGGGATCACAACAGTTTTCAAGGGTAGCATTTCACCCAAATTTATGGATTTGACACTAGGGGAACCAAAAAATATTTACTGGTTTTAGCAGTTGAGTTGTCAATTCAACTACACCTAAAATTTCTTTCCGCAATGAAGTTTTTAGTACCATCGTAACAAAAGCAATAGAAACAATAAAACATACCCGATTGTATTGTTTGTAGTAGCAGTAGTAACGAAAGTAACTTAACGGAAACCAATAAGAGAAAAGCGTAGGCCATGGATGAGTGATGGATAGTTGATTTGGATGACACTCATCATATAACAGTTACACACTAGAACGACACGGAACTACCTCCAATTCATCAATATAATGTAGGCATTTATTTCGTATATAATCATACACGCTTATAATAAAAACTTGCATGCCATCTTTTGTCCTATCCTCCCGTGGTGGTCCATAAGGAAATTAAGAGATATTAAGGCCTCCTTTTAATAGAGAACCGAAACAAAGAATTAACACATGGCGAATACATGAACTTTTCAAACTATGGTCATCATTGGAGATGATCCCAATTATTGTCACCTTCGGGTCTACGAATCATAACACATCATAGGTGCATACAACTTGCAAGATAGGATCCAAAACACTCTCCTATTCGTGAAAATATAATAGGTTCATATCTGAAATCATGGCACTCAAGCCCTAGTGACAAGCATTAAGCATAGTAAAGTCATAGAAACATCAATTCTAGAACATAGTGGATACTAGGGATCAAGCCATATCATAATAACTCGATATCCCATCACCGTCTCGCAAGTCTACAAAGGAATTACTCAATCCGGGCGGTGAGCATCATGAAATTATTGATGGAGAAGTGTTGGTGATGACAATGGTGATGAATTCCACTCTCAGGAGCCCCAAACGGACTCCAGATCAGCCATCCCGAGGAAGAACAGGAGGTGGTGGCGGCTTCGTTTCATAGAATGAGATGAAAACTTCTCTCCTATTTTTTCTCGGGGAATATGAATATATAGGTCTGGAATTAGGGTCAGCGAAGCGATGTGGGCCCCAAAAGGTAACGGGGTGCGCCTAGGGGGGTGGGCACGCCCTGTTGCCTTGTGGGAAACTGGTGGCCCCCTCTGGTGGATCTTCACTCCAGTATTTTTTATATATTCCAACAAAATCTACAGAAACTTTCGTCCAATTCTGTGAACTTTTATTTCTGCACAAAAAACAACACCATGATAATTCTGCTGAAAGCAACGTTAGTCCAGGTTTTCATGCAAATTAGAGTCCAGAATAAGAACAAAAGTGTTTGAAAAAGTAGATACATTGGAGACGTATTAAACTTCACATACTCATCTATCATATAGTATTCTAATGTTTGCTTGCACTCAAGAGCATATTTTTAGAACAAAAATAGTTGCTATTAAACACAAAGGAACATAGGAGTTTGGTGATTCACCACCCAACTTACTTATCACAGGGATAATTGCCAACAATAATAACTCATTATCATATATATTCAAATGGATATATGTGTTTGGATCTTTACCCACCATATAATGTTTACCAAGTGGAGAATATTTGACGTTGGAATAGAAGTTGACTGAAACATAAAAGTAAAATTGATAAATAAGTAAAATATAGACCATTCGTAGAGGGACGCAGAGGTCACCATGCACTTTTGAGTTGGATGTTTGAGTATTTAGTGAAAAGAAATATCACTTTAATATCGACCCTTGTGATAATAACCTTTATTTGGCATTCCAGCACTTTTATTACTCTACCACCACAGGTTCATACTAAGTTTATTTTTCCTTCCAATAAAACACCACATGTATTTAAGGCTATTTTATTTCATGCACCGATGAAAACTTATTTGAATGATCTTACACAATCCATAGGTCTTTATAGTGTACTCTTAGGGAAGAAACTAAGTTTAGGGCTTTTGGATACACAAGTGGTATCTCCATTTAGAGATGAAGTATTTGGCTAGCAAAAATTATAGAAAAACACCATATGTTCGAGAATCCATGACAATATAACTTTAGTGCAAGTATACACAAACATAATTTATTATGTTGTCTTCCTTGTTCAACATGAACTATTTCGTCAAGTGTGAAAATATACATTGAGGGTTCAATCTCCTATCGGCGTTCGACACCTAAATATACTAGGGTTCCTCCATATCCTCGAGAACTTGGGGTATTACTCGGACATAGAGATGAAAAACATCACAAGAGTAATAATGGTAAGCATGGATGAATGAAAGTAATACTCGTAGGTTTCCACCTAGGGTTTGGTATTACAAAGAGAGTAAGCGATGGTGATGATGATGGTTAATATAAGAGTCTTCTTGGTTGAGATGAAGACGTGGGGAAGCCCTTCTATCGACCCCCCCCCCCTCTGAATCCCTTAAAAGGCTAGGGTTCTTGGTTGTGGTGAAGGTTTTGGGCTCTCGGGAACTCCAACTCATGATCCGAACCGCCGGGGTGAAATACTCAACCCAGGGAAGGCAACACGACCTGGTACAAGCGCTGGTATGAGCGAGCCTGCACGTATGAGGCACATTGTTTTCTCTTGGAGGCCTAGTTTTGACTAGAAATTGCTCTACTTGATCGCTCTTCTTTATGGTAGGCTTTCATCATGTCAATAAACATGATTTTCATCCATATACTTGTGTTCTCCTCTTTAATGCTCTGGATCGCCTCCTCAATGAAGATCATGGTGAAATAAATCAAAAGGGTGCACAATCACAATATTTTTTTGACACTCCTATGATTACAACGAGTAACTAAAGGTAAAAACTAATACAAATTTGGACTCATCAGGCGCCGACACCACTGACCTCGTCGAGCCTCCACGTGAGGGATCACTGCTATCGCATGCGAGTCACTTCAGAGTTGCCTACTAACGTTGCGAGTGAGCTCGTCTGTCTTGTGTCGAAAATTGATCTTTCATAACCAAGATAAACGCGACATGGAATTCAGTGGCCGCCTCCTCTCCAAAAAAGAACTCAGGGTTCCTCCGCCTTCCGTCGGTGTCGTCATCGTCCCGCCTCGTCTCCGATGGCACTAGGGCCATGAAGGCGCGATGGACTCCGGCCTTGCCGGAGGGAGGGATCTTGCTCCGGCTTTAGATGTTTTGTGAGTTCGTTTAGGATTTTTAGAAGATGGAGCAGTGGCGGCTTCTGGAGATTAAATAAGGTCCTCCCCTCAAGCCCCTCGTTCTGGTGATGCGCTAGCGTCATCGGAGGGCGTGTGAAGGTGTTCCTTCGGCGAATCTCGCGGGATTAGGTTAGTGTTGGTCTTCAGTAGATCCGTTTGGATCCGGTCTTTGTTCATCTTTCTTCGCGTGTTTATAGTTTGGATCTTTTCGGTCTATACTTCTTTGCATCTGTTGTTGTTTTAGTGTACTGGTCCTATGGAGTCTTAGCACGACTATTTCTCGATTATCTACTACAACAAGTTTGGCTCGGCTTTAGGAAGGGAGGAGTGATGATGGCAGCGTGCCTTTGGCTCGCTCCAGTTCGTGTAGTCAACACTAGGTGGTCTACGGATATGAATATTTTTTTTATCATTTATGTGTTCGTTGTACTGCCATGACATGTCATTATGAATAGATTGAAAGTTTTTCAAAAACAAATCAGAGGACTCAACCTTGATAGCTGGTGGTGTAATGGTGTGCTCATCCCCACCAAACGTTAGCACTTGCCTAATTCAAAGACCATCATTAATCCATCATTAATCCACTCAACTAGGTCCTCGTGTTAGCTAGGCTTCCGCTTAGTAATCACTCCATCACGAATAGAATGGTAGATCCATCTACCCGGAACGTCCAACAACCTGCGCAACCTCGTCGAATTGATATATCCTGCGAGCGGCAATTTACTTGAAACCAGGTATGCTTCAGTTCAGTGTATTCCAACTCTCTCTCTTCTTCCCCGGAAACCTGGCCTATTTATGCTCCTACAGTCCCCAGCATAGTCTACGTACCTAGCCATTTGATCGCTACCACCGCTGCTTTGCCATTGCACTACTGTAAGCTCGTAAGAGAAGAACATGGCACGCGCAGCAGCTGCCAACATCGTGGTGGTCGCTCTGGTTGCGGCGATGTTCCTCGCGGCGGCGCACACCGCCGACGCAGCCATCAGCTGCGGCCAGGTGAACTCTGCCTTGGGACCCTGCCTCACCTACGCGCGCGGCGGCGCTGGCCCGTCTCCCGTCTGCTGCAGCGGCGTCAAGAGACTCGCCGCCGCCACCCAGACCACTGTCGACAGGCGCGCCGCGTGCAGCTGCCTCAAGATGGCCACCGGCCGCATGAGCGGGCTCAAGGCCGGCAACATCGCCAGCATCCCGTCCAAGTGCGGCGTCACCGTCCCCTACGCCGTCGGCGCCTCTGTCGACTGCTCCAGGGTCAGCTGATCTGGAGAATGCAGATCACCCGTGGCCGGCGTTTTGCTCGACCGGTCGACGCTGATAAGTTAAGGTGACACCTATATAAATATACGTGTGTATATCGAATAAAAGTTTGGGTCTCGATGCATGACGGGTCGTACGAACGTGTGGTCAGGCCCTGCGCGTGGTGTGCATGCATGTACGTCGAGCCAGGTCTCGACGGCCACGACTGAATCCATATTATTTCTATGTGTGCAGAGCGACAGTGTCGGTGGATATATGTGTGGAGTTGCTAACTTTACAGCACAATGACCGTGCGTTGCTACGAAGTCGTAATAAATAAGAATTTATCACTGGTTTAGAAGATCATCATAAAATGATGGTGTCTTGCGGTTGTTGTAAGGTTCACCATTAAAACGAGAGCGCAAACATAACAAAAGATCATGCTGCAATTGCTAAAGAGTCTCGAGCGACCATAGTAGGTCGTTCATAAGATTTATAGTGAGATATATTTTGAATTTGGAACATAGGAGAATGGATGTGAGTAAGTTAAATCGTCGCATTGAATTGTAATTTCTTTGCCCTGTTCTGCTATGACATGGAACTGAAAAAATTGGTTGGGAGAAGAAACTAAAATCGAGACCATGATTTTGAATTGAAGGCATACTTGCATTTCAAATTTATGTTTTTATAAGAATGTTATTCTCATATTATGATAGCAATGTATTTTTTATTTGAGATAGGTCTCACACCTAGTAAAAGTAACATTTGTTTATTTATGTCTCTTGTAAGGTTGTTAGTCTCACATATGGATAGTGCATTTATTTATTTGTGTCTCTCACATGTGGGTAGTGCATTTGTTTATTTGTGTGATCCCACATGTGAACTCACCATCAACTCCAACCTTTATAAATAGGAAAGATTTCTTGTGAAGTACAAACTCTTGCATTAGGTACAAGCAGAGGCTAAATCGCTCTCCACTAAAGACATTAGAACATCTACAGTTAGCCAGGGACATCAAATTTGGTCCCTCAAACTTCGTGGACGCAGTGACCAATCACATTTTATATTATTTTTTATGCATCCAAGTACGTCATATTTTAACCCTTAAATTTATACAAAGCATGTAAACAAAATCCGACTTACTACACAAATCACAGTAGTAAACTACGCTTTCATCATCAAAGATGTCCACGATCTTCCTGTCGGGCACTGGGCAGATGGGCGCATATAGGAAGGTTCCGGCTCCTCCACTATATACACAAGCATCTTGTGACGTCTGCTTCCTGCTTCGCATGGAGGATACAATGGTTGGCCTCCGCCTTCGACCGGAGAAAATCGAAGATTTTCCGCTGCTCTGCCTATAGATTCGCGTCCCACATGTCCACCTCCTGCTCTGCCTCCTCCTCCTCTTCTAACTCTTCTTCCGAAACCACCGCGTCCAGAGGGAGCCCCGCGGCAATCCGGGCTTCACGTCTTTCCCGAATCTTTCCAATGAGTTGCAGCCGACGCTTCGGCGTTGGAAGCGTAGCTCCTGACCAGTCGACGTGGTGGCATGGCTAGTTGAATGTGGTGGTGGACGGGCCGAAAAGTGAAATGTGAAGGTAACAACGATTGCAAAGTGGCAACGACGTAGGGGAGGCGTAGGATGGGTAAGGTTTCGGTGCCGGCGTCCGCCTTAAATAGCCGGGCTAGGGGCCTTGCGCGGAGCGCTGGAGCTCCGACACGTAGTGCCATCGGTCCGTCCGAGAAGACGAGCTTCATACCGCAGGTTTTAGAGTGTTTTTCTAGGGACCGGCCCGTCAGTCCAACGTGCCGGACGCACCCAGTCGCACCAGGACCTTCCCACGTCCACCCCAGATTTAAGCTGGATATGAGTGGTGCTGCTCGACCCAGGCATTTGAGGCCGATGTAAGATGCTCCTCTGGGTCATAAGTTTTGACCAATCAACGACTGAATCGTTCGCCTGGACGTTTAGGGCATCTGATTGTAGATGCTCTTACATCTGGCACTAGGCCTACACAAAACCTACTTGCTTCATTGTTCAGCTGACATCCAGTTGCTACAAGCGTACGGGCAACCACATTACAAGATCTAGGAGACTAGGTCGATGCACAATTAAGCATGAAATTTAGAAAATACTCCCTTTATAAATAAAATATAAAACATTTTAATCACTATTTAAAGTAATGTTTATTAACTAGTGACCTAAAACGTCTTAGTATATTTGTTTACAGAGGAAGCAACTTCTAATGTTACTTTTTATGCTCTCAGTAATCACATTTAGGATTGTTTCTATAGTTCATTTTTCTTCATTTTAGAGTGTTTCGTTTTTTTCGTTTCTTCGTTTTTAAATGTTTTTCTCTTTTTTCTTCAACTTATGTCTACATGTTTCATAGACATTTTTACATTTTATGTGTCCATCAAGAATATAGTTTTTACTCGTTTAACATTTTTAAATACATGATTAATATTTTTAATAAATTTATATCGGATGACTAGTTTACCCATACACATTGTAAATTTTTGGTGTATATAAAATTTTCAGTTTTCGAAAGTATATGATTAATATTTTTTATACACGCTCAATATTTTTGAAATATTAAGGTTTTATGTTAAAAAATACTACTCATTCTAATTTTTTATACATCAGAAAAACTTTTTTGTCCACATTTTTTTTGAAATACATGTTTATTTATTATTTAATTCTTTATTGCGTTTGATGACTAGTTTTTATACACACTGTGATTTTATGTATATATCAGGCACATTTTATAGACACGTTGAATTTTTGTAAACATATGATTAATTATTTTTTGATACACGACCCAAAAAATATTGAATGCTTCATTAAAAATTCTTAAATACATGATTAATTTTTTGACAAACAGTATAAAATACAAATGTGTTTAAATATTTAAAAAGTAAAGCACGCGCAAGCGGGAGTCACATGCATCGGACTGTCCTTTTTCTTAACATTTTTCAATTGCTCGATGATCATATATCAATTTTTCTGTATAGAAAGTTTTTTGTAACACAAACATACATGTACACACACATGGTTCCCTAAATCTTGCGGAAAGCGAGATATAGAGGCGCCCTAGACTGATATAGCATCAGTCCCCGTGACGGCTATAAGTTCGATCGATATCTTTTCTTGCTTTCCATTTCCTGGTTGTATTTTGGTTTGTTTTATATATTTTTCATGATTTTCTTCGTTCTTTCAATTTACACTTTGGTTTTCATGTATTTCCTCAGGCTTTTCTTTCTTTGTTTGTTTTACGCTGGTTTTCTTTGCTTTCTCTTTGGGCTTCCTTGTTTGTTTCTTTCTTTCTTCATTTTTATCACGGTTTTCTTTGTTTCCTCATTTCCTTTACTTTGGTTTTACTAGATTATATATTTTTTGTTTGGGTTATTTTTCTTCATTTTATTCTAGTTATCGTTTTTTCTTATGTTTCTTTATCGTTTTTCTTTTTTGTTAGGTTTCTCTTTTTCTTTTTTAAACACATGGTTACATTTTTGGAGTACTATAGAAACATTTTTTCCCATATTTATCATTTTTAAATTATATGGTAAATATTTCTTAATATATGTTTTGATGTCTAATTTTTGCATACATGTTTTATATTTTACGTGTGCATATAGAATTTTTGTATAAATGCTTCACAATTTTAAATTACATTTCTAATATTTAAGAAAAATGAGTTGATCATTTTTGTAAATACATGTCCAACTTCTTTTGAATACAAATGAACATCTTTTAAATGATAAAAAAACTTGGACTATGGAAACTTCTTTCCACATTGTATACATATTATTTTTGAAAATGTTCTCACCACATTCTTTGAAACTTGTGAACATTTCTTTTAATGTAACATTCTTTTTTTAATCACGTAAACATCGTTTTAAAATGTACAATTACTTTCTGTACAAATGATTAACAGTTTATACTTTTTATTGTCTGTGTTTTTTTAACTTTTAATATTTATTAATTAAAATTGGCATTTTTTAAAATTTTATGTATTTTTTGTAATATATAATATATTTTCTGAATATAAACAAAGTGAAAAATGAAGCAGAAAAACAAAAACAAAAAATGTGAATAAATACCTAAAGAAAAAATAAAGTAACACAACATCTGAAAGCACATATACTTCCTTGGTGGTTTTGATAATTCATGACAACATACATTGTCTCTTGGACTAATATCTCTACCTAGTTTATTTCAGGTTTAGTCCATAGAAAGTGTTGGCAAAAGGGTGTGAGGAGATTCCTAAGAAGAAGAAGAAGAAGAAGAAGAAGAGGAAGGAATAGTATTGGCAAGCCACATGCGTGAAGACTCTATATTTTACTTTGTGAGAAATCACCTTGAGTCCATAGGAAAACCTATACTATCAAAAGGGGGTGAGGTATTGTTGGTGAACAAATTGCTCCACGTGCACAAGCGCTAGCCACCAAAAACACCCACAAGCTCTTCTACAAAATACTCTCTATAAACCCTATCATGCAAAATTGGTGCCACCAAGTTTCCCACTCGGCCCTACCGATTTTCTCCTCAGACAGAACCCTAGTCAAACCCTAACTTCTTGGTACAACGAAGTACTACATCGGTGCCACCGAGTTTCAGCGACCAAGTTCCGGGTAAACAAATTTATAGAATCAGAATATCTGAGTTTTATGGATCGGTCACACCGAGTTTGGAAACTGCCCTTGGCCACTCATTTCGGTACTACTGAGAATGTCATATCGGTCTCACCGAGATTCCTAAAGTTGCCACATTTTGAACAAATCGGTACGACCGAGTTTTACTTTGGTTTCACCGAGTTGGTCAATAATGGTGTTCCGGCTGGATTTTTGGAGATGCCTATATATACCCCTACACCACAACCCACTTGCAAGAGAAGCACTCAGAACAGTTCCCAACTTCCCATATCCAAATTTCTAGGAGAACCACCTACCCTTGTGTTGAGGTCAAGATCATCCACTCCAACCATATGGATCTTGATTTCTAGCCTCCCCAAGTTCCCTTCCACCCAATCAATCTCTTCTACCAAGCCAAATCTGTGAGAGAGTGGTTGAGTTTTGAGGAGCCTATCATCTTTAAGCACAAGAGCAAGGAGTTCATCATCACTATCAAGCCTATTACATTTTGGAGGGTGGTACCTCATAGATTAGTTAGGTGTTGCTTGACAGCCTCCTGCTTTGTGTTGTGGAGTTGAACCAAGAAGTTTGTACGGGCAAGGAGATCACCTACTTCCTGAAGATCTACCCATAGTGAGGCTAGTCCTTCATGGACGGAAGCCATTATGGAATAGTTAAGGTTGCTACTTCGTGGACCCTTATGGGTGGAGCCCTTCACGAACTCTCGTGACTGCTACCCTTCGTGGGTTGAAGAATCCATAAACGTGGATGTACGATAGCGCCACCTATCAAAACCACGGGAAAAAATCTTCGTGTCTACAATTGCGTTTGATCTTCCTATCTCTATTCTCTTACATATGCTTGTCTTACTTTCCGCTTCCATATTTGTTGACTACCATCTGTAAAGTGCATTGGACTTGTTATAATTGCTAAAATCTGCCAACCAATTAACTTGGGAAAATGTTAGGTTTTAATTCTTGCAAGTAGTCTATTCACCCCCTCTAGACGTCTCTTCTATCGATCCCCTCAATTAGTATCAGAGCTTTGGTCCCCATAGCTTTGGTTTCATCATCATGGAGGAAGATGGATGTGTATAGTTTGGGGAGTATTAGTTGTAGAGTGCCTGTTCTCGATGGGGAGTACTGTAGTCAATGGAAATATGAGATGCTTGATATAGTCAATGAATTGCATTTGAGCAAGTATGAAGAGTCCCTATGTACCCCCCATTGATCCCTTACATCCCACACACGAAGAGAAAATTGATATGCTTCGCAATCTTAAAACTGTTAATCTCATTATCAAAGGATTGCCTAGATTTGTGTTTGATCAAATGAATAATTTTGAATGTGCCTATACTGTGTGGAATGATTTGGAGAAATGATATCCAAGTTATTCATTGAGTAATCTTGATGAAATTCTTCGTAAAGCTATTGCCTTTCACATTATGAAGCCTAGTGATCCTAACTTTGATAAATGCTTATTTGAGCTTCGAGACCTCATGCGTGCTAAAGGAGATATCAATATCATAAATAACATTATCTTTGAAGCCATTCGCATTCATAAACTTTAACATTGTCATTATCTCAATCCTAACAAATTTCTTGTCTCTTATGACGAGGATATGCCACTTGATGATGACAATGTGGAACATGGCTACTAGGAAGAAGATGAGTTATTTAACATCGAGTGCGGGAGGACTATGAAGAGTCTAAGTCTCATCGAAAACTTCAAAGATTACATGGCCGGAGGAAAGGAATGGATTCTCGATAGTGGATGCACCGATCATATGACCAGAGATAGAAACGTGTTCCAAGAAATCACATCAAACCATGGACCGCGAAGATATGTACTTTTGGAGACAACTCCAAGGGTAAGGTACTTGGTCTTGGTAAGGTGGCCATATCACATGATATCTCTATTCAAAATGTCATGCTTGTGGAATCCCTTGGCTATAATCTTTTTTCCGTATCTAGACTTGTCGACTTTGGTTTTAATGTGCTATTTACCAAAGTAGATTGCCGAGTGTTTCGTAAAGATAACAATAGCATGGTATTTACTGGTTTTCGTAGAGGCGATCTATACACTGTTGATTTCACTAAGAGATCCAAACCTCGCACTTGTCTTATTGCAAAATCTTCTAAAGGCTGGCTTTGGCATAGAAGATTAGGTCATGTTGGTATGCATAATCTTGAAAAGCTCATCAAAGGTGATCATATTCTTGGTGTTAAAGATGTTATCTTTGAGAAAGATAGACTTTGTAGTGCTTGTAAAGCCGGAAAACAAGTAGGTGGAAGTCACCCCATAAAGAATATCACGACTACTAGGAGACCACTCGAGTTGCTTCATATGGATATTTTTGGCCCCAATGCTTACAAGAGCCTCAGTGGAAATTCCTTTGGTCTAGTTATAGTTGATGATTTTTCCAGATTTACTTGGGTATTCTTTCTTGATGACAAGTCGCAGGTGCAAAAGATCTTCAAGAACTTCGCTCGCAAAGCTCAAAATCAGTTTGAAGTGAAGATCAAGAAAGTTCAGAGCGACAACGGATTGGAGTTCAAGAACACAAATGTGGATACCTTTCTTGACGAGGAAGGGATTCTACATGAGTTCTCAGCTACATACACGCCTCAACAAAATGGAGTTGTTGAGAGGAAGAACCGAACTCTTATTGAGATGGCAAGAACGATGCTCGACAGTACAAGACGCCAAGACACTTTTAGGCGGATGCCATTGAAACAGCTTGCCATGCCACGAACCGACTCTATCTTCACAAGATTCTCTGTAAAATGGTATATGAGCTTCTCACCAGTAACAAACCCCAAGTTGGATACTTTTGGGTATTTGTCTCCAAGCGTTACATTCTTGATAAGCATCATCATTCTAAATTTGCTCCTAAATATCATGAAGGTTTCCTACTCGGTTACGGATTAAACTCTCACACTTACCGTGTCTACAACAACTTCACTCAAAAAGTTGAAGAGATGGTAGATGTGAAGTTTGATGAATCTAATGGTTCGCAAGTCGAACAATCAAAGTTGTCAGAATCATGATTCTGAATTGGATCGGAGGTCCATTGATAGGATTGTGAATCGTAGAATCATAACTACCAGGATCGTAGAATCTTAGATTCTATAAGCAAAATCGTAGAATCGGAGGGGATAGTTTGGATCGTAAACTCGTAACATTCTAAGACTTGAGTCGCGATTCTGACAACTGCCAAATGATGTAGGAGATAAAGAACCTTCAGAAGCTATCCAAGACTTGTCCATTGGCAAGATTCGTCTCATGGAGGTGAAGGAAAGTACCTCATCAACCCAAGTGGAAGCTCCTACTTCGCGCCAAGCCGAACCACAACACGACATGGAAGCATCCACGAGTGGTACACGACAAGATGAGGAGGAGTAAGAAGTACATCATGATGATCCACTAATAACCCACAAGTATAGGGGATCACAACAGTTTTCGAGGGTAGAGTATTCAACCCAAATTTATAGATTCGACACAAGGGGAGCCGAAGAATATTTGAGATTATTAGCAGTTGAGTTGTCAATTCAACCACACCTGGAGATAAATATCAGCAGCAAAGTGATCAGTAGCATAGTAATATGATAGTTTGGTAGCAATGGTAATAGTAAAAGTAGCGATAATAGTAGCAGTAATAATTTTGTAGCAAGTGCAACAGTAACAACAGCAGCAGTAACTCAGCAGGAACAATAAGTGGAAAAATCGTAGGCACTGGATCAATGTATTCATTGGATGATATTCATCATGTAACAGTCATAACCTAGGGCGACACAGAACAAGCTCTAGTTCGACAATGTAATGTAGGCATGTATTCTGTAAATAGTCATACGTGCTTATGGAAAAGAACTTGCATGACATCTTTTGTCCTACCCTCACGTGGCAGCGGGGTCCATAAGGAAACTAAGGGATATTAAGGCCTCCTTTTAATAGAGAACCAGAACAAAGCATTAACACATAGTGAATACATAAACTCCTCAAACTATGGTCATCACCGGAAAGTATCCCGATTATTGTCACCCCGGGGTTTACGGATCATAACACGTAATAGCTGCATATGACTAGGCGAGATCGAATCAAGAACATAGATAAAATGGTGATAACATAAATGGTTTAGATCTAAAATCATGGCACTCGGGCCCTAGTGACAAGCATTAAGCATGACAAAGTCATAGCAACATCAATCTTAGAACATAGTGGATACTAGGGATCAAGCCCTAACAAAACTAATTTGATTACATGATGAATCTCATCCAACTCGTCACCGACCAGCAAGCCTACGAAGGAATTAGTCACTCCCGGTGGGGAGCATCATGGAATTGGCGATGAATGAGGGTTGATGATGACGAAGACCGAAGATTACCCTCTCCAAAGCCCCAAACGGACTCCAGATCTGGCCTCCCGATGAAGAACGGGAGGTGGTGGCGGCTCCATCTCATGAAACACGATAAAACTTTCTCCTACATTTTTCTCAGGAAATAGGAATTTATAGTGCTGGAATTAGGGTAAGCGGGGCCACGAGGTGGGCACAACCCACCAGGGCTCGCGTGGGGGGGGGGGGGCTGGCGCGCCCTGGTGTCTTGTGCCCAGCCAGGCCCCCTCCTCCTGTGGTTTTTGGCTCCAGTAATTTTTATTTATTGTAAAATAAATCTCCAAAAAGTTTCGTTCGATTCCAAGAACTCTTATTTCCGCACAAAAACAACACCATGGTAGTTTTGCTAAAAACAGCGTCGGTCCGGGTTAGTTTCATTCAAATGATGCAAATTAGAGTCCAAAACAAGAGCAAAAGTGTTAGGAAAAGTAGATATGATGGAGACATATCATCCACCTCAACCTCCTTCACCATCACATCAAGGAGACGACACCAACAACAACAATGAAGAAGAAGATGATGATGAGGAAGCTCCACCATCCAACAATCAAAATCTACCTCTTGTTCAAGAAAGAGTGAACAAGAATCATCCCTTAGAACAAATCTGTGGTGACTTTCAAACTGGGAGAATCGCTCGCTCTAAAACCCGCTTAGCTAACTTCTATGAGCACTAGTCATTCATTTCTGATATTGAGCCTATGAAGGTGGAAGAAGCGGTCGAGGATCCGGATTGGGTGAATGCTATGCATGAAGAGCTTCACAACTTTGAGAGGAATGATCAAAACATCATCGGAACCAAATGGGTGTTTCGGAACAAGCAAGACGAAGACAGTCAAGTCATTCGCAACAAGGCACGTCTCATGGCTCAAGGCTACACGCAAGTCGAAGGTATGGACTATGGTGAGACCTATGCCCTCGTTGCTAGACTTGAATCTATTTGTGCGTATCATCATGACATCACACTTTATTAAATGGATATTAGAAGTGCATTTCTAAATGGGGAGATTGAGGAAGAAGTCTATGTTAAGCACCCCCCTGGTTTTCTGAAACCTAAGAAACCCAACCATGGTTGCAAGCTTCGTAAACCTCTTTATGGACTTAAGCAAGCCCCTTGATCTTGGTATAAGTGCCTAACAAAGTTTCTTCTTGAAAAGGGTTTTGAGATTGGTAAAATTGATGCAACCTT
The DNA here is from genome assembly GCA_022496015.1 of Hordeum marinum. Taxonomy (NCBI): domain Eukaryota; kingdom Viridiplantae; phylum Streptophyta; class Magnoliopsida; order Poales; family Poaceae; genus Hordeum; species Hordeum marinum. The sequence goes on from CM039675.1 coordinate 94,406,552, forward strand.
ATTCACTAAGAGATTTAATGGTGAATTATTTGTCTGCCAAATTTATGTGGATGATATTATCTTTGGATCTACTAACCCACAATTTAGTGAGAAATTTGTAAGGTTGATGTCTGAGAAGTATAAGATGTCCATGATGTGTGAGCTAATTTTTTCCCTTGGTTTGCAAATCAAGCAAACGAGAGAAGGAACTTTCATCTATCAAACCAAGTACACCAAGGACTTGACCAATAATTTCAACATGCAAGAGTTTAAAGGTATAAAAACTCCTAGGCCTACTAGTGGACATGTTGATCTTACCAAGGAGGACAACCCGGTTGATCAAAAGGTTTATTGATCAATGATTGGTTCATTAATATATCTATGTGTCTCCCGTCCCGATATCATGCTTAGTGTTTGCATGTGTGCTCGATACCAAGATGATCCTAAAGAGTGTCATCTTAAGGCCTTGAAAAGAATTGTGAGATACTTGATACATACACCAAACTTTGGCATGCGATATCCCAAGGGATCTTCTTTTAACCTTGTTGGCTATTCCTACTTGGACTATGCCGAAGATAAGGTTGATAGAAAATCCACCTCGGGTACTTGCCAATTTCTTGGTAGATCTCTTGTGTCTTGGTCCTCCAAGAAACAAAACTCAGTATCTCTATCTACCGCCAAAGCGGAATACATTGCCACTGGATCATGTTGTGCTCAATTGCTATGGATGACTCAAACTCTTAAGGATTATGGCATACATGTGAGACATGTACCATTGTTATGTGACAACGAGAGTGCAACCAAAATTTCTTATAATCCCATGCAACATTCGCAAACTAAGCATATTGAAGTTCGACATCATTTCATTTGTGATCATGTTGCCAAAGGAGATATCAATCTCAAGCATGTTCGTACTGACGAACAATTGGCCGATATGTTTACTAAGCCACTTGATGAGAAAGTGTTTTGTCACTTTAGGAGTGAATTGAACATCCTAGATGCTTCAAACTTTAGCTAGACTCACTCGGTTGCATGCAAGGACATGAGCTTACATGACTATTCCATGACACTCTTGAGATGATGCTATTATATACCTTGGAAATACATGTTCCCTTGCATTGCAACTAACCTTTTGTAGGTACTTGTAAGAACTTCATTCCACAAGATTTCCAACAACTCGAATCATAAGGAATCTTGTCATGACCAAGTATCCACAACCCTTCTTTGAAGATGGAAGGAAGAAGGCAACTCAAACATATCTTTGACATATATTTGATAAGATCACAATTGCTAATTCAATTGGTATGAAGTCATTTGGATACATCTTGTTCTTCCTTGCATGACTAACCCATGTAGGTGAAAAGAGAACCAAAACAAACAAGGATTGCTCCCAACTCAAAATGATCTTCATCAACACCGAGCATCCACAACAAGTTCTCCTACATGCTACGCCATCAATATCACTCAAAGGTATGTGTTCATATCCTTGGAAAAGCTTTACTCCAAGTCATGAGATAAAACAACTCAAGTGATATGAAAACATCAAAAATGCTTAATGGAAAAATGGTAACCCCATTTTGAGCTTAACAATGACTATGCACTATGATCATGTATTCTTGCTTGACTCTAAGTCAATATACTCTAATATAGGTGACCTAGTCACCGACCATCATCTAGATGAATTTTCTTGTGTGGTTCATCTCATAGTTGATAGATTTCTGGGAACCACTCAACCCTCATCTAGTTTATATTTCTTTGTAAATTCGTTTGAATTTACTTTGCAAATCCTTATGAAATTTTATTGCATTGTTTCTAAAAACACTTGAGATTTTCTGAAAAATTGCCAAGTTTCTGTTTATACCTCGAAGCCTCCGATTCGAACTACTCGGTTACAAAAATTATGTAGATAGGATGCAAATCCATAATTCGGTTTCACCGACGTATTTGCCTCGGAGCCACTAATTTTTTATCTTCTATGTTTGGTGTGAAAATCAGCAAATCCTTAATTCTTCAATGATCCCTTTAATAAAAAAGGGGGAGAAACTTTACCCAAGGATCCCTAAGATAAAGGGGGATAAATCTTACAAGCTTTCAAATAAGCTAAAGGGGGAGAAATTATACTCTATGACCCCTCAGTCTGAAAATGCTCTCTATGATTCTTCTCTTTATATGATCCCTACAATTCTATGACTCTTGTTCTCTAGGATCCCTTCTAACTCAATGATCCCTGTGTCTGACCCTGTGTATGCACTTTTTTAGCATTTAATACCAAAGGGGGAGAAATACCAAAGCTTCAATGCAAAGGGGGAGATACACCAAAGGGGGAGATATAAAATTAAGGGGGAGAATATCAAAGCTTATGCTTATATACAAAGGGGAGAATACCAAAATCTACAGGAGGAGAAATATCACGGGGAGAGAGTATATCAAATCTATTATATCATTTGAGGAGAGAGAAAATATGTTTTATTCTATTTGCCTACTCATGATTAGACTTGTCTCACCCTACCTACTCCCAATATCTACATGCTAAGAGTCAGGGGGAGAGGAAGACCTACAATTTCATATTTAGGGGAGAAAGTTCTAAATGGTCTGGGAGACATATAAATCCTATGGAATACTATCTCCTATATGTTCTTCACATCTTGGTACTGTTGAGTTCTATTGCATTTGGGTTTGTAGAATACTCTTGTGTTTCCTAACATTGTTTCTTAACTGTGTTTCTACTATTAGAATGCTCAAGAACTCAAGGTTAGTATATGCATCACATCTTTGATCAACATGATCTCTTGCTTCTTGCACATATTGTTTGCAAGAGTGAAGTCTTGAACATGGATACAACTCATTCATACATATATATATACATATATATATGTATATATATAGCCAATATCAATGTTGAGAATATCGCTTATCGTTAGCGTCTCGGTCAGCTAGGGATAAGAGATTAATCGAAAATCGGCCGATTAATCGATTTTATCAGTCGACTATTAATCGACCATTTTTTTGCAAATCCCAGCTTCCCAACACTGAAATATGCTATAGTCAACACCAAAAAAATATTGTATAGAAGTGTTGCCTCGATTCCTAGACCTTGAATCCTCGTATAATGACAAAAGTAGGACAATATTACATATTGCATAACAAGGTCGACAAAAACACAAATAAACATATTTTTTGCAAACATAGTGCTACAAATAGGCCTAATTTATCGGTAGATTCCTGATAAATCGCTTGTCAGAGTGATAAATCAGATCAAACTATAAGCGGTGAAGATAAGGCAGAATCTTATCAGCCACCCCATGAGTAGTGATAAATCGGAAGATAAATCGATGAATTGGAAGATTTTTTGAACAATGGACAAGATACACATGACTCATCATATCCCTTCTACTATATGTGTTTCCATGCATTCCAAAGTAATTATCCCTTAAAAGGATTGCACACATTTAGGGGGAGCATATTTTAGTCATGTGTCTCTCAAAGTCTTCATTATATCTTTGCATATGTTTTTTTGAAGCTTTGATTGTATGTTGTCATCAATTACCAAAAAGGGGAGATTGATACACATATGCTCCCTTGGTGGTTTTGATAATTCATGACAACATACATTCTCTCTTGGACTAATATCTCTACCTAGTTTATTTCAGGTTTATTCCACACAGAGTGTTGTCAAAAGGGTATGAGGAGATTCCCCAAGAAGAAGAAGAAGAAGAGGAAGGAATAGGATTGGCAAGCCACAAGCGTGAAGACTCTAAATTTTACTTTGTGATAAATCACTTTGAGTCCATAGGAAACCCAATACTATTAAAAGGGGGTGAGGTATTATTGGTGAACAAATTGCTCCACGTGCATAAGTGCTAGCCACCAAAAACACTCACAAGCTCCCCCACAAAATACTTTGTCTAAACCCTATCATGCAAAATCGGTGCCACCAAGTTTCGCACTCGGCCCTACCGATTTTCTCCTCAGATAGAACCCTAGCCAAACCCTAACTTCTAGGTACAACCAAGTACTCCATCGGTGCAACCGAGTTTCGTTGACCTAGTTTGGGGTAACAAAATTTATAGAATCAGAATTTCCGAGTTTTATGGTTCGATCTCATCGACTTTGGAAACTACCCTTGGCCACTCATTTCGGTACTACCGAGAATGTGATATCGGTCTGGTCGAGATTCCTAAAGTTGCCACATTTTGCACAGATCGGTACGATCGAGTTTTACTTTGGTTTCACCAAGTTGGTCAGTAATGGTGTAACGGTTGGATTTTTGGAGATGCCTATATATACCCCTCCACCACATCCCACTCGCAAGAGAAGCACTCATAACAGTTCCCCACTTCCCATATCCAAATTTGTGAGAGAGAACTTGTAACACCTTGGGTTCATGCTACAGTAATGCATGTGTTTAAGCTAAAGTGACCACGAGGATTAAGCTGATGTTTTGCTAAACCATGTTTGTTTGCGATGGAATCAAACCTCACTGGTTTTTCTTAATGATTTTCAAAATTTAGTTGAAAAGTGGACTAATTTTTTTTGCAAACATGTGAATAAAAATCAAGAATAGATTTCAAATATTCACTAGGCATTTCTAAAAATGCCACCCTCAATTCTTGCAATTGTTTTGGTGCCATAAAGTATTTAGAACATTGGGCAAAACAATTATTAAAAACCCTTTTGAATTATAATTTTTTTAAATAATTTCAAACGGCCTTGAAACCTTTTATGCTACTATCTAATATTACAGTTGTAATATGGGGCCATGTGACATATTTTTGGGTTGGTTTTTCCTAACTATAGTATTTATAATAGAAACTTTTAAAAAGCGAAAAAGAAAGTTTTATTAAAAAAAGGAACATGAAACCCCACCTTCCCCTATGCTGAGGCCTAGCGTGCCCCCCATGCGGCCCAACTGGCCTGCCCCAAGCGATACAAGGGGGTCAACCCCCCCATTGCCAGCCCAGCGCCCCACTCCCCTCATGTTCCCCCTCGCTCTCTCTCCCCTCCCCTCCTGATCCAGATCGGGCCGAACAACCACTGGCGCCCCGCTCCCCGGTGCCTTGCCAGTGCCCCATGCCGCCCAACCTCGTCGCGTGACCTCCTCATCCGCCTCCCCACTTAGCGCCCTCGAGCCTCGCCGCTCCTGACCCCCTTTAACGTTGGTGAGGCCATGTCCTCCCCTCCCCTCTCTCCTCGCTCCAGCCCCCGCACGTTGTTCCCCACGCCGACGGCCGCTGCGCCACACGCGCATTCACCACGCCCACCATCGAGGCCCCGCGTCCCCGCTTCCCCTTGTGCCACTGCACAGTGATGTCCCGCTCGTGCTCGCCGCGCACTCCGGCCGCACCCGGGCCTCCCCCGCACACGCTCCGGTGCCTTCCTTGTCGCTAGCCGCCGTCGCTGCGCCGTGGACATACGCACACTCACCGTGACGTGGGTGCCCCCACGTGCGCTCACCGCCCCGCTCACTCCCCTCATTGTGCTCATTGTGCTCCCTGTCGCAACATCCTGCCCGCAAGCGCTGGCCCCATCAGCAACCGGCCACCGAGGGGCTTTCCCCCTGGCGCCCGATCTGGTTAGTGGGCTAACCCCCCACTAACCTCTCCCCTGACCCAATAACGGATGGGGCCCACTGATACGTCTCCAACGTATCTATAATTTTTGATTGTTCCATGCTATTATATTATCTGTTTTGGATGTTTTATATGCATTAATATGCTATTTTATATTATTTTTGGGACTAACCTATTAATCTAGAGCCTAGTGCCAATTTCTGTTTTTCCTTGTTTTTGAGAATTGCAGAGAAGGAATATTAAACGGAGTCCAAACGGACTAAAATCTTCGGAATAATTTTTCTTGGACCAGAAGCAAACCAGGAGACTTGGAGATGAAGTCGGGAGAGCCACCATGGGGACACAAGCCCTAGGGGCGCGTCCCAGGCTTGTGGGCCCACGACAGCTCTCCTAACCCTATTTCTTGGCCTATAAATTCCCAAATATTCCCTGTATACCAAAACGAAGCACGAAAACACTTTTTCGCCGCCAGAAGCCTCCGTTCCCGAGAGATCCAATCTTGGAGCCTTTTCCGGTAATCTGTCGGAGGGGGATTTGATCACGGAGGGCATCTACATCAACTCCATTGCCCCTCCGATGATGCGTGAGTAGTTCACCACAGACCTTCGGGTCCATAGCTAGTAGCTAGATGGCTTCTTCTCTCTCTTTGCTCTTCAATAGCATGTTCTTCATGATCTTCATGGAGATCTATCCGATGTAATACTCTGTTGCGGTGTGTTTGTCGAGATCCGATGAATTGTGGGTTTATGTTCAAATTATCTATGAATATTATTTGAGTCTTTTGTGAATTCTTATATGCATGATTTCATATCTTTGCAAGTCTCTTTCCTATCATGAGAGAAGCCTCTAGTGAAACCTATGGCCCCTGGGTCTATTTTCCATCTTATACTTTCAGATCTAAAACCAAAAACACCAAAAATACTTTGCTGCATTATTTTTACCTTTTCTTTTAATTTCCGTTCAAGCAATCTATCCCATCTATCTTTATCAGATCTCATCCTTGCAAGTAACCGTGAAGGGATTGATAACCCCTTTATAGCGTTGGGTCTAAGCGTTTGATTCTTTGTGTAGGTACATCTATTAGGGACTTGCTTGTATCTCCTACTTGATTGATACCTTGGTTCTCAACAACTGAGGGAAATACTTATCTACTTTGCTGCATCAACCGTTCCTCTTCACGGAAACCAACGCATGCTCGAGAAGTAGCAAGAAGGATTTCTCGCGCCGTTGCCGAGGAGATACATAGCACGTCAGGATCAAGCCTACCAAGTACCCATCACAAACTAATCTATTGCATTTACATTATTTGCCATTTGCCTCTTGTTTTCCTCCCCCCCACTTCTAAAATGATTTTCAAAAAATACCAAAAAGATTTGCCTTTTTATGCACCCTTTTTCGTTTGTCTTTTTGTTTGCTTTTTTCTTGGTTGTGTGCTAGATTGCTTGCTTTGTCACGATGACTCAAGAGAATACCAAGTTGTGTTACTTTTCCAATACTAATAATAATGATTTTATTAGTACTCCGATTGCTCCCGCCACTAGCGCGGAATCTTATGAAATTAATGCTGCTTTGCTGAATCTTGTTATGAAAGAACAATTTTCCGGCCTTGCTAATGAAAATGTCGCATCCCATCTAAATACTTTCGTTGAGTTGTGTGATATGCAAAAGAAGAAAGATGTGGATAATGATGTTGTTAAATTGAAGCTATTCCCGTTCTCACTACGAGATCGTGCTAAAACTTGGTTTTCATCTTTGCCTAAAAATAGTATTGATTCATGGAATAAGTGTAAAGATGCTTTTATTTCCAAGTACTTTCCTCCCGCTAAGATCATCTCCCTTAGGAATGATATAATGAACTTTAAGCAACTTGATCATGAGCATGTTGCACAATCTTGGGAAAGGATGAAACTTGTGATTAGGAATTGCCCCGCGCATGGTTTGAGTTTATAGATGATTATACAAATTTTCTATGATGGATTGAATTTTTCTTCTAGGAATCTCTTAGATTCCGCCTCGGGTGGTACTTTTATGGAAATCACATTAGGAGAAGCTACTAAAATCCTAGATAATATTATGGCAAATTACTCTCAATGGCACACCGAAAGATCTCCTACTAGTAAAAAGGTGCATGCTATTGAAGAGATTAATACTTTGAGTGAAAAGACGGATGAATTGATGAAATTGTTTGCTAGTAAGAGTGCTCCTGTTGATCCCAATGATATGCCTTTGCCTTATTTGATTCTAAATAATAATGAATCTATGGATGTGAATTTTGTTGGTAGGAATAATTTTGGTAATAACGCTTATAGAGGTAATTCCAATGCTAGGCCGTTCCTAGTAATTCCTCTAATAATTATGGTAATTCCTACAGAAATTCTTATGGAAATTATAATAATATGCCCTATGATCTTGAGAATAATATTAAAGAATTCATTAGTACGCAAAAAGGTTTCAATGCTATGATTGTAGAAAAATTGCTCAAGATTGATGATTTGGCTAGGAACGTTGATAGAATTTCTCTTGAGATTGATTCTTTAAAAAATAGATCTATTCCACCCAAGCATGATATTAATGAGTCTTTAAAAGCTATGAGAATTTCTATTGATGAGTGTAAGTAAAGAACCACTAGAATACATGCTAAGCATGAATGGCTTAAAAAAGTGTGTTCTCGTGATAATATTGATGAAGATCTTAAAGTGATTGATGTGACTCCTATTGAATCTTTGTTTTACAATGTTAATCTTGATAAATATGGTACTGAAGATGAGTCAACTTTGGTTAAAAGGTGTCCCCATGATTCAGAGTTTTTAGATCTTGCTAAGATTGATAAAAGTGGGATTGAAGAGGTCAAAACTTTAAATAGCAATGAACCCACTCTTTTGGATTTCAAGGACATTAATCATGATGGCTTCTCTTTGATTTATTGTATTTCCTTGTTGCAATCCATTTTGAATTGTTCTCATGCTTATAATCAAAACAAAGCTTTTACTAAACACATTGTTGATGCTATGATGAAAGCTTTTGAAGAAAAACTTGAGTTGGAAGTTTATATACCTAGAAAGCTATATGATGAGTGGGAACCTACTATTAAGATGAAGATTAAAGATTATGATTTCCATGCTTTGTGTGATTTGGGTGCTAGCGTTTCCACGATTCCAAAAACTGTATGTGATGTGCTAGGTTTCCGTGAATTTGATGATCGTTCCTTAAATTTGCATCTTGCGGATTCCACTATAAAGAAACATATGGGAAGGATTAATGATGTTCTTATTGTTGCAAATAGGAATTATGTGCCTGTATATTTTATTGTTCTTGATATAGATTGCAATCCTACATGTCCTATTATTCTTGGTAGACCTTTCCTTAGAACGATTGGTGCAATTATTGATATGAAGGAAGGGAATATTAGATTCCAATTTCCATTAAGGAAAGACACGGAACACTTTCCTGGAAATAAAATAAAATTACTTTATGAATCTATCATGAGATCTACTTGTGGATTGCATACCAAGGATGAAAATACGTAGATCTATTGCGTTTTGCCTAGCTAGGGGCGTTAAACAATAGTGCTTGTTGGGAGGCAACCCAATTTTATTTTTGTGTTATGTTTTTGCTTCTGTTTTGGTGTGTTTTGCACATTATTAATTCTATAGTGATTGTGTTTTGGTGTTTTAATTAGTGTTTTAGCCAAGTAAAACCTTTGGGGTGATCTATGGTAGTTGTTGATTTGATCTTGTTGAAAAACAAAAACTTTTGCGCTCAGTCCAGGAATTTTCCAAATATTTCAGAGATTCGAATTGATATGTAATTTTTACAAAAGATTGATATACTAATTTACCTGATTTTAATAAGTTTTAAGAATTTTTAGATTTTCAGAAGTATTCGAAGTCTATAGCTTGCTACAGACTGTTCTGTTTTTGACAGAATCTGTTTTCTTTGTGTTGTTTGCTTATTTTGATGTATCTATGGGTCGTATCGGGGTGTGTGAACCATGGAGAAGTTAGAATAAAGTAGGTATTACACAAATATAAATAAATAATGAGTTCACAATAGTACCTAAAGTGGTGATTTAGTTTCCTTATACTAACGGATCTCATGAGTTTTCTGTTGAGTTTTGTGTTGTGAAGTTTTCAAGTTTTGGGTGAAGATTTGATGGACTATGGAATAAAGAGTGGCAAGAGACTAAGATTGGGGATGCCCAAGGCACCACAAGCCATATTATAGGATACCAAAAAGCCTAAGCTTGGGGATGCCCTGGAAGGCATCCCCTCTTTCGTCTTCAATCTATCGGTAAATTTACTCGAGGCTATATTTTTATTCACCACATGATATGTGTTTTGCTTGGAGTGTCTTGTATAATATGAGTCTTTGATTTTTAGTTTGCCACAATCATCCTTTCTGCACACATCATTTGAGAGAGACACGCTGAATCGTGAATTTATTAGAATACTCTATGTGCTTCACTTATATCTTTTGATCTAGGCTTGTTGCTCTAGTGCTTCACTTATATCTCTTTAGAGCATGATGGTGTTATATTTTATAGAAATTATTGAACTCTCGTACCTCACTTATATTATTTTGAGAGTTTCTTAAAACAACACAGTAATTTGTTTAGGTTATGAATTTAGTCCTAATACAATGGGCATCCAAGAGGGATATAGTAAAAACTTTCATATTAAGTGCATTGAATACTATGAGAAGTTTGATTCCTTGCATATAGTTTTGAGATAATAGAGATGGTAATATGAGAGTCATGCTAGTGAGTAGTTGTGAATTGGAAGAGATACTTGTGTTAAAGTTTGTGATTCTCGTAGCATACACGTATGGTGAACCGTTATGTAATGAAGTCGGAGCATGATTTGTTTAATGATTGCCAACCTTTGTGTGAGGGTTGGGAGCGCGCGATGGTTAACTCCTACCAACCTCTCCCCAAGGAGCATGCGTCTAATGCTTTGTTTGATAACTAATAGACTTTTGCAATAAGTATGTGAGTTCTTTATGACTAATGTTGAGTCCATGGATTATACACATTCTCACCCTTCCACCTTTGCTAGCCTCTCTAGTACCACACAACTTTCGCTAGTACATCAAACCCTCCTTCCTCAAAACAGCCACCATATATTTTCCTCAAAACAGCCACCATATCTACCTATTATGGCATTTTCATAGCCATTCCAAGATATATTTCCATGCAATTTACACCATTTAGTTTTTCATGACATGCACCATTACTTCATCTTGCATATAGAGTCATACTTTGTTCTAGGTATCGAGTTGTAATTTTATTTTTGAGTTAGAAGTAAATAAAAGTGTGATGATTTTCATTAATAGAGCATTGTCCCGTGAGAGAAAAGGATGATGGAAGCCATGAATCCCTCACAAGTTGAGACGAGTATCCGGACTTTACAAAAAAATAAAAGAGTCCAGCGAAGCCCAAACAAAAAAATAAAAGAGGCCAAAGATGCCCACCAAAATAAAAATAAAAATAAAAAATGAGAGAAAGAGAGAAGGGACAATTGCTACTATCCTTTTCCACACTTGTGCTTCAAAATAGCACCATGATCTTCATGATAGAGAGTCTCCTATTTTGTCACTTTCATATAACTAGTGGATATTCATCTTGCACGGCCACTTAGTTTTCTTTTTGATCTTTCGTACACTTATAGCTCTAAGTGCATTTGTTGCATGGCAATCCCTACTCACTCACATTGATATCTATCGATGGGCATCTCCATAACCCGTTGATACGCCTAGTTGATGTGAGACTATCTTCTCCCTTTTTTCCTTGCACCTCCTCCATATTCTATTCCGCCTATAGTGCTATATCCATGGCTCACGCTAATGTATTGCGTGAGAGTTGAAAAGGTTTGAGAACACCAAAAGTGTGAAACAATTGCTTGACTTGTTCATGGGTGTTGTGCATGATTTAGATACTTTGTGTGGGGAAGATGGAGCATAGCCAGACCATATGATTTCGAAAGGACACGACTGCCTTGTTGGTGTGCTCAAAGTATTACCGTTTTTATGCCAATATTAGACTATTGTTTTGAATCTTACGGATCTGAATATCCATGCCACAATAGAGAATATTACATGGATAAATATTTTAGGTAGCATTCCACATAAAAATTCTGTTTTTATCATTTACCTACTCGAGGACGAGCAGGAATTAAGCTTGGGGATGCTGATACGTCTCCAATGTATCTATAATTTTTTATTGTTCCATGTTATTATATTATTTATTTTGGATGTTTTATATGCATTTATATGCTATTTTATATTATTTTTGGGACTAACCTATTAATCTAGAGCCTAGTGCCAATTTCTGTTTTTCCTTGTTTTTGAGAATTGCAGATAAGGAATATTAAATGGAGTCCAAACGGAACTAAATCTTTGGAATAATTTTTCTTGGACCAGAAGCAAACCAGGAGACTTGGAGATGAAGTCGGGAGAGCCACCGTGGGGCCACAAGCCCTAGGGGCATGCCTAGGGGGTAGGGCGTGCCCCCAGGCTTGTGGGCCCACTGCAGCTCTCCTAACCCTATTTCTCGGCCTATAAATTCCCAAATATTCCCTGTAAACCAGAACGAGCCACAAAAACACTTTTCCGCCACCAGAAGTCTCCATTCCCGAGAGATCCAATCTTGGAGCCTTTTTCGGTAATCTGCGGGAGGGGGATTCGATCACGGAGGGCATCTACATCAACTCCATTGCCCCTCCGATGATGCGTGAGTAGTTCACCACAGATCTTCGGGTCCATAGCAAGTAGCTAGATGGCTTCTTCTATCTCTTTGCTCTTCAATACCATGTTCTTCATGATCTTCATGGAGATCTATCCGATGTAATACTCATTTGCGGTGTGTTTGTCGAGATCCGATGAATTGTGGGTTTATGTTCAGATTATCTATGAATATTATTTGCGTCTTTTCTGAATTCTTATATGCATGATTTCATATCTTTGCAAGTCTCTTTGAGTTATTGGTTTGGTTTGGCCAACTAGATTGGTAATTCTTCCAATAGGAGAAGTGCTTAGTTTTGGGTTCAATCTTGCGATGTCCTCACCAAGTGATAAAGTAGGGGTAGCAAGGCACATATTGTATTGTTGCCATAAAGGATAAAAAGATGGGGTTTTCATCATATTGCTTGATCTTTATCCCTCTACATCATGTCATCTTACCTAATGCGTTACTCCGTTCTTCATGAACTTAATACTCTAGATGCAGGCAGGAGTCGGTCGATGTGTGGAGTAATAGTAGTAGATGCAGAATTGTTTCGGTCTACTTGACACGGACATGATGCCTATATGCATAATCATAGCCTTGGATATCTTCATAATTATTCGCTTTTCTATCAATTGCTCGACAGTAATTTGTTCACCCACCATAATACTTGCCATCATGAGAGAAGCCTCTAGTGAAACCTATGGCCGCTGGGTCTATTTTCCATCTTATACTTTCAGATGTAAAACCAAAAATACCAAAAATACTTTGCTGCATTATTTTTACCTTTTGTTTTAGTTTCCGTTCAAGCAATCTATCCTATCTATCTTTATCAGATCTCATCCTTGCAAGTAACCGTGAAGGGATTGACAACCCCTTTATAGCATTGGGTGCAAGTGTTTGATTCCTTGTGTAGGTACATCTATTGGGGACATGCTAGTATCTCCTACTGGATTGATACCTTGGTTCTCAACAACTGAGGGAAATACTTATCTACTTTGCTGCATCAACCGTTCCTCTTCACGAAAACCAACACATGCTCGAGAAGTAGCACCCACCACCGCCTAAACCTTTTGTAAAAATAAAATGTAAATAAAAATATGTTAATAATTAATTAATTAGTGAGTTAATTAGTTGATTAAGTTTAATTAAGTTAAATAATCTATTGATAGTTATATAGGGAATGATAGGTGGGGCCCAACCCCTTATTAACCTAATTAAATGTTAATTAAACATAAATTAATACCGTGAGAATGACATATGGGACCCATTGGCCAGTTTGACCAGTCAACCCCCATGTTGACTGCTGACGTCATCAGGATGTCATGCTGACGTCATCATGATGTCATGATGACGTCATAATTACCTTTTTCGAATTAAATTAATTCTGTTAATTTCTGAATATTATTAAATCTTGAAAAAATAATAAAAAATAATCCGTAACTTGGATGAAAATATTTTACGTATGAAAGATGTTTAGAAAAATCTCACGAATTCGAATACGCTTTATGTTAGTCTATCACATGCTCCTATCATAATGAACATGGAACTTTTCACTCGAATCCGTTTGTTCGGTAAAAGCTAGAGACCCGAAAAATATCGCCAGATATTCTTTCGACCCGTCCGTGACGTGTAATACTACGTTAGTGCATGCCTAGCCATGCATATTTCCATGTCATACATCGTGTTGCATCTGTATGCTTTATATTTATTGTTTCTTCCCCCTCTTCTTAACGGTAGACCCCGAGACTGACGCTGCTGCCGGGTACGACTACGCGACTGATGATCAGGCCTTTGCAGCAGAGCAGCAGGGCAAGCAACCCCCCTTGTGAATTCTGATATTGCCTAATTCTTTCCCTCTCATTCTTGCATTAGATTTTGCTACTGTATTAGTTACATCCTATTCTGATGCATAGCCTACTTTTGATAAACTGCCACAATACATGTTGTTATATCAACTGCTTAGTATAGGTTGATCAATGAATCCCCTATGACCCCCTTAGTCCCAGTTGCCCCTGCTTCTTCATCGATGACTCGACGACTCGACGACTTGAAGACTCGAAGACTCGGTCAACCGACTGAACAACCATGCCTGTCATAGTCACCGCACACCCCTTAGTTGTACGACTCTATAGAGCTACTATCGAGTACCGAGGGTGACACCTTGTGAAGTACTCATGATGCTAACTCTGTAGTGCAGCTAGTCGGTTGTGGTTATTGAGGGTTATTCCTCCTTCACCACTCCCTACGACGACTCTATCGTGCAACCCCTCAAGTGTAGACCATCGAGGGTGAATCCTCTCTGGTCACCTTGACGGTTACATTGTGTGGGATCCATCGAGGGTGATTCCCGGTTTTCACCTTGGTGTCACAGACACACGGTTACTTTTACTTTACTGTTGATACATGATGAGGTCAGGATGACCGGAGGATACATGATGAGGTCAGGATGACCGGAGGGTGTTGGTGTAATACGACGAGGCATGGCCGGGCATTCTTGGCCCTTGCCACAAGACCTCGAGATGGGGCAACGGGACTACATATCTTGTACCGCGCTTGTCACCGCATTAATAAAATGCTAATGGGTTTGTTATTTGATTTGAGTTGGTCGATTGACCTTTTTGCACTAAGCTTCATGTGGGAGAAGTTATGGGTACTCAACGCTGTTGTATTAGCCGAAGCTCTTTGGACGTCCGCATTGGAGTAGTGCGCGCCCGAGTGGTCCGCAACGACATTGTGCTTGTATTTAAGAGGTGCTAGGACTGATCTCGTCCGCCCTCACATCGTGCAGGAGTGCCAAGGGTGAGTGGGCCCATGACCCCTGCGCGCTTAGGATTTAGACTGGCGGGCTGGCCTCTCCGTTGAGCCTGGGTGGGACGACAATGTGTTGATCTTCGAGGCCGGGCATGACCCGAAAAATTGTGTCCGGCCAAAGGTGATCAAGTGTGATGATAAACATGGTGCACCCCTGCAGGGATGAAATTATCTATTTGAATAGCCGTGTCCACAGTAACAGGACGACTTGGAGTTGTATCCCGAGCTAATATAACTAAAATGATGGCTTGTAATAAAATGTTGGCTCTGAGATAACTTTCTCACAGGGAGTCAAGGAAGAATCTCTGGGCATGGTTACTTAATGAAATTTTCTACAATAATATTGCTATATATGAGATACCAATCTACTCTCTTCTAATAGCTGCAAGATGTTGAAGATGCTAGTCTTCAATAGGACTAGGCCTTCCCCCTCATTCTTGCTTTTCTACAGTCAGTCCATTATGACCCCGCCCCTTGATAATGTGCATACATATCATAGTTCTAATGTCAGTTTTGCGAGTACTTTGGATTAGTACTCACCACTGTTTTTCTCTCTCTTTAACCCTTCGACACGATTGCTGCGACCAGACGACGGAGCCCCGAAGATGGAGTATGCTGGAGATAACTACACCACCACCACTGGAGCTTACTACTACGTGGAGGTTGCCCCCGACCAGCAGTAGGATAGGAGGTTCCCAGGCAGGAGGCCCCGCCTCTTTCGATCCGTGCTATGTTTGTGCTAGCCTTCTTAAGGCAAAACTTGTTGAACTTATGTCTGTACTGAGATATTATTTGCTTCCACTGACTCGTGTTATGTCGAGATTTTGTATTTGATCCCTCGAGGCCCCTGGCTTGTAATATGAAGTTGTATGACTTTAATTTGTGTCTAGAGTTGTGTTGTGATATCTTCTAGTGAGTCTCTAATCTTGGTCATACGCATTGCGTGTATGATTAGCGTATGGTGAAATTGGGGGCATCACAAGTTGGTATCAGAGCCGACTGCTTGTAGGTAGCCCCCTTTCCAACTCCTTGGCCGAAGTTGAGTCTAGTCATTGAAAACCTTTTACTAACATAGTTGTGTGGCTTACGGGCCCACATCTCAATCAGGTGGTATTAAGATCTTTTATTTCTCGTCTATACTTTGGGTTCTGATCTCTCTTCTCTTTCGGGTTAAATATTTTACTAACTCTAACTCTAGGTTCTCATAACCACTTTCCCTAGAGAGCCCCTCATTCCAGATGATGCTTGATTCATTACAAAAGTCCCAAGATACTCTATGATGTTATCTCAAGAACTTTTGTTCATCGCTCTTGTGCTTCCCTCCTACCATCAACCCCCTCCCTATGCTTACCGGGGATTCGTCTGTCTTCAGTTGTCATGGGTTTCACAAAATCCTTCCAATTGCTATTCGATCTTCCAAAATCCTCATTAGCATTTTGCTCTTGACCCTTCTCACCTGCTTGCATTATGGTTAATTCCATATTTCTAGAAATATTCATTACATCCTTGGTGGTTTTCATTTGATTTTATTGATTCAATCTATGTGTGGATGCACGCAGTCATCAGTTGCTTCTCTTAAATTATCTATTCGGCTCAGACGTCTTTCCAAACATTAGTTGGTTCTCGACAAATCAACTTAGATTGATTGTCCATCTAAGTCCATTCAACTTACTTGTTTTTGATTGGAGCATCTGATTCTGATACACCAATTGGGAAGCCTTAATTCCTTTTGTTATTTAAACATCGAATTCTTTGGATGTTCTATGGTCTGATGCCTTGCATTCCTTCTTCTGTTCTTTGATTGAGTTCCGATACTCATATCAAATCCCTTTGTGGCACGCCAAACCATTGTTGGGTTATTATCCGACATCATCCTTCACATTGAAATCCTTGTGAGTCCTTCCCCTGATACATGCTGCCATTGGTAAATTGTGGCTTCTCGCTCTAATAATTTGTATCATATGCTTTTGTCATCCATGCTCTGTTGTCAAGTATGTGTTAATTACTCTTGAAACTTGCGGTATATGTTCCGAAGATGCCCCGATGGGTTGAACCTATGCGTTCTTTACTCCATGTCGACCCAAGAGTTTTCACGAGTCCTACTCTTCGGGTGCATTGCCGGATAGTCTTTCAAAGCTACAACCTCATCGAAATCAAGGAGTAAATGGAAGGTGATGCATTGATGAAGTGGGAGTCGACCTTGTACCTTGTATTCATGCCCATGGAAACGAAGTTGATCTTATCATAGGAGCTCCTCATAACAATAATCTTTCTCTTTGTATGATTTGATCTTGTATCTGTGATTTGATACTTTACAACCGTGGTTCTGACCATGATTGTTCTTCTTTGATCCCATATTTAGACCAGTTTAAGCACTTGTCTTCTGCAGATCAAGACATCGGTCCAAGCTTTAATTCAGATCTACATCCGAGTATTACCCTTGGTATCTCGAGGAAATCATGGAGCTACTTAGCTTCTTATAAGCTCCTCATCAGCTATGTTTTCCTTCTCTGATTCCAGTCCCGTCATGTTCTGAGTTGTTGGAAACTCAAGGGCACCATTAATTGAATCGAGTCCGCATTGCGATTCAACAACTCTTAGTAATCTTCTTTGCTTATGAGTTTGTACTCGATCATGCCATTGCAAGATGTTAGGCTACATCATCATCATCTTCATGGTAAAACTTGACCACTATCTATGACATTCATCCATGAAGCACCATTTCAACCGTGCATTGAGCTTACATCGAGATTTCAACGTCATGTTGGTTGTCATGAAAGGCTATTTCCATTCTGAGCTAGCACTCTAATCCGTGGTCCCAACAACCCTTCACTTCATCCTTTCCTTGTTTGATGTCGTCACTGATCAATTACATCTTCAAGAGACTTCTCGACAATTTTTTCATGATCATCCTCAACATTCTGAGCTCTTCGAGAATATGATTTGAATTCATGATGGGGAGTTGCATCCTTGCCCTTGGTAATTGTTGTTGTGAGTGGCGACATCCTTGCTTTCCTTCCAAACGAAACTTGCTCTGCTTTTGGTTGAACCTTAAGTTCCTTGTTAGCTATCTGGTGTTATGTTCTATCTTGGAGTATTACCATCTTTTGTCGAGAATGTCGTGAGAATTTCACATGTCTTAAGAATTCTTGATATAGTGATACTCCTTGCCATCACCTTTCATTTCTTGGTCCCCATCCTTCTTCTAACTGGAATATCGACAAATGGAATGTGAAGTGTGGATTCAAAACTTCTAGCAATTCTATTGCCTTGAAGTCAATGTGCAATAAGTCCATTCTTAGTGTGTTGACTGTTGAATCAACATACTAGCATTGGTCGTGCTACTTAATCCGGGTTTTGGGTGTGCCTTTCGATTATTTAATTATGGATGTTTCCCTCGGGCATACCTCATTATTCATCTTTGTTGACCAATGCTAGCACCTTATTCACTCAATCGTGAAAATCCACATTTGTGAAAATCTCGATGAATTGTTGCTGAGCCCATCAGCCTCATCCTCATCTTCTTCGTGGTTCATGATGAATATTTAAGATAGTGTTGTAAACTTTTGAAGGCATTATCTTCGTAACTAGGTCATGAAGAATATGTTTGGAAAAAAGGAGTGTTTTCTATAAGTCCACGCGCATTTTTACCGCCGTGATTATGAGAAAATTTTGTTTCGCTCCCTCAGGAATCGTCCCAATTCTTTCATGCATGTGCGAAGTGTTATATGGTTTGATAGATTTGCTACCTTCACTCCATATGTATTTCTTAGCAAATCAAGACACTCATTGATTTGATATGGGGAAAGGAATTTCTTCGTAAGATCTATCCGGGCTTATACATGAAAATTTGATATCCTCTATAATGGTTTCCAACCAGAACTTGATTGCATTCCATCTAAAAGGTTCCACGTGGGCACGTTTGTATTGACATTGTGTTCATATGTCTTGCAATCCGACTCATGATTCAAGGCTTGCTTACATCGTCCATTCCGAGATTCTTGCAACATTATCTCGTAGATTTGTGTTGCATCCTTTTCATCTTAGGTGTGCTAAGTCTGAGGAATCCTGACACCAATCAGATCTGAATCTTAGTTAGATATGATGGTTGGGGTATTTTTCAAAGGGGTATAACATTGGTCTCTATGTTACTTAGTAGGGTGATAGTATGGCTACCACACCTGCCCGGAAGACCTATTGTTATAGTATCTTGTTTAGAAAGATTCACCTTTCTCCCATAAATAAATTGTAAGGCTTATGTTATAAGTTGTTCCTAATGTTTCCTTTGTGTATCCAACGTTTGACCTTACCTGATGACCATGTCAATGCTTCCCCGAAGCATGGTTGTGATACTCCAATGATCAACAAGAACATTGGAAGCACAATGGTAAATGTTTTTCATCAATTATCCAAATGCCATTGTATGGGTAATATCATGAATTCCTCCCCCTTACCTAAATGATTATTTACTTGATGTCTTGTCATGTATATCATGCTCTGTTTCTCTTAGGGAAAGTTGCTCTCAAATACTTGGGTATAAACACATTTCACTTTCCATTGGCCTGTTCAACCTTTCTTATAGTCTAAATTATCCGAAGAGTGATAATTCTCTGCTTAGGTAAACACCTTGGTGATCAATTCTATCAGTAAGGACCTGTTACTATTGTTGATAACATTTCGGTAACCGCCGGTGGACGAGAACTTTGCCTATTGGTCCGCCTCGTTTCAACAAGCAGGAAAATGGTTCCATTCGTCCCCCGCCCTTGGTACCGGCGTTGTTGCCAGCATAACTAACAAGCTATCCTCTAACACGTCTTCTATCATGATCGTGCAAGATGTCACCGCTCTTATAGCTCCTATCTCACATGGTGGGCCCATAACCCACAATTCCACAAGATCGAAACCCGACTCCCTTGTACATATTTAATTTTAGAGTATCCCTTGCACTTGGCCTCATTTGTAATTCCCGAGCCACCGTCCAAGGGATGATCTATTCTACTATCAAACGCAATATTTATTGTCGTTGCTGTGAACCCCTTTCGCCTTCTGATCAGGCATCGAAAGATTGCCTACCTGTTTGAAACTTTGGACAATCACCTTTTGCTCTCAATGAATTCCCTGAGTTGCAACTCGGGAATAATTCTTGTCATCTTGCTAAGTTCACCATCAGATGCATGACCTTGTAGGGGTACATTCTTCCAGAGTTTTCCCTCTAATCGCATTCATAGGACAATGAAGATCTCGAAGAAAGGATGACGATTTCTCCAGGATGACCCGGATTAGAGAATGGAAGACATCAAAGTAAAGGACCAACATCTTCGATGAGGCAGCCAAGAATGAGAAGATTCGTTAGAATTTCATAACCAAACTTCCCCTTACCGCTACCTCTTAATTCTTGGGACAAGAATTTCTATTAGTAGGGGAGAGTTGTAACACCCTGGGTTCATGCTACAGTAATGCCTGTGTTTAAGCTACAGTGACCACAAGGTTTAAGGTGATGTTTTGCTAAACCATGTTGTTTGCGATGGAATCAAACCTCACTAGTTTTTCTTAATGATTTTTAAAACTTAGTTGAAAAGTGAATTCATAAGTTTTGCAAACCTATGAATAAAAATCAAGAATTGATTACAAATATTCACTAAGCAATTCTAAAAATGCCACCCTTAATTCTTGCAATTGTTTTGGTGCCACAAAGTATTTAGAACTGTGGGCAAAACAATTATTAACTGCCCTTCTGAATTATAAAGTTTTTAAATAATTTCAAACGGCCTTCAAACCTTTTATGCTACTATCTAATATTAAATTGTAATATTGGGCCATGTGACATATTTTTGGGTTCGTTTTTCATGTAGTATTTATAAGAGAAACTTTTAAAAGGGGGAAAAGAAAGTTTTATTAAAAAAGGAAAATGAAACCCCCCTTCCATTGGGCCAAAGCCGAGTCTTCCCCCATGCGGCCCAACCGGCATGCCCAAACCGCTACAAGGGGGTCAACCCCCACCCACCGACAGCCCAGCGCCCACTCCCCCCACGCCCCCTTGCTCTCTCTCTCCCCCCTCCTGATCCAGATCGGGATCGGGCCAAACAACCATCGCTGCCCCGCTCCCCGGCGCTGCCCCGACGCCTCGCTAGCGCCCCGCGCCGCCCTACCTCACCATCGGACCTTCTCATCCGCCTCCCCACCTCGCCCCCTCGAGCCTCACCGCCCTGCCCCCTTCATCATTGGTGAGGCCGTGTCCTCCCCTCCCCTCTCCCCCCACTCTGACCCCCGCACGTTGTTCCCCTCGCCGACGGCCGCCGCGACGCACGTGCGCTCTCCCCACTCACCTTCCCCCATGCGCACGCGCACTCATCACACCCCCACCGCGGCTCCGCAGCCCCGCTTCCCCTTGCGCCACTGCGTAGCCACGGCCTGCACGCGCTCACCACGCGCTCTGGTCGCACCGGGGCCTCCCCCATGCGCACTCTGGCGCCTCCCTCGTCGCTAGACGTCCCCTGCTGCGCCATGCACGCACGCGCACACACCGTGCTGCGCGCGCCCCTGCCCGTGCTCACCGTCCCGCTCGCTCCCCTCACTGTGCTCACCGTGCTCCCTATCGCAACGCCCTAGCCGCCGCCGCTGTCCCCCTTGGTGACTGGCCGCCGAGGGGCTTGCCCCCCAGCGCCCGATCTGGTTAGTGGGCTAAACCCCCACTAACCCCTCCCCTGACCCAATGACGGACGGGGCCCACTACCCCCTATACTTTTTGTAAAAATAAAATGTAAATAACAATATGTTAATAATTAATTAATTAGTGAGTTAATTAATTGGGTAATTAATTAGTTGATTAAGTTTAATTAAGTTAAATAATCTATTGATAGTCAAAGAGGGAATGACAGCTGGGTCCCACCCCCTAATTAACCTGATTAAATGTCAATTAAACATAAATTAATATTGTAAGAATGACATATGGGACCCATTGGCTAGTTTGACCAGTCAACCCCCCTATTGACTGCCGACATCATCATGATGCCATAATTACCTTTTCTTCGAATTAAATTAATTTCGTTATTTTATGAACATTATTAAATCTTTAAAAATTAATATAAAATAATCCGTAACTTGGATGAAAATATTTTATACATGAAAGTTGTTTAGAAAAATCCCACGAATCCGAATACGCTCTGTGTTAGTCTGTCGCATGCTCCTATCATAACGAACATGGAACTTTTCCATCGAATTCGTCTATTCGGTAAGAGCCAGAGACCTGGAAAATATCGCCAAATATTTGTTCGACCCGTCTATGATGTGTAATACTGCGTTAGTGCATGCCTAGCTCTGCATATTGCCATGTCATACATCGTGTTGCATTTGTATGCTTTATATTTATTGTTTCTTCCCCCTTCTTCTTACCGGTAGACCCCAAGACTGAAGTTGCTGCCGGGTACGACTACGCAACTAACGATCAGGCCTTTGCAGCAGAGCAGCAAGGCAAGCAACCCCCCTCGAGCATTTCGATATCGCATAATTCTTTCCCTCTCATTCTTACATTAGATTTTGCTACTGTATTAGTTAGATCCTATTTTGATGCATAGCCTGCTTTTGATAAACTGCCACAATACATGCTGTTATATCAGCTGCTTAGTTTAGGTTGATCAATGAATCCCCTGTGACCCCCCTTAGTCCCAGTTGCCCCTGCTTCTTCATCGACGACTCGATGACTTGAAGACTCAAAGACTCGGTCAACCGACCAAACAACCATGCCCGTCACATTCACTGCACACCCCTTAGTTGTACGACTCTAGAGAGCTACTACCGAGTACTGAGGGTGATAGCTCCTGAAGTACTCTTGATGCTAACTCCATGGTGCAGCTAGTCGGTCATGGTTTTCGAGGGTGATTCCTCCTTCACCACTCCCGACGATGACTCTATCATGCAACCCCTGAAGCGTAGACCATCGAGGGTGAATCCTCTCTGGTCACCTTGACGGTTACATTGAGTGGGATCCATCGAGGGTGATTCCTCGGTTTTCCCCTTGGTGTTACAAACACCCAGTTACTTTTACTTTAGTGTTGATACATGATGAGGTCAGGATGACCGGAGGGTGTTGGTGTAATATGACGAGGCATGGCCGGGCATTCTTGGCCCTTGCCACAAGACCTCGAGACGGGGCGAGGGGACCACATATCATGTATCGCGCTCGTCACTTCATTAATAAAATGCTAATGGGTTGGGTATTTGAATGTGAGTTGGTCGATCAACCTTTTCGCACTAACCTTCACATGGGAGAATTTATGGGTACTCGATGTTTTTGTATCAACTGAAGCTCTTCGGGCGTCAGAAATGGAGTGGCGCACATTCGAGTGGTCCGCAATGGCATTGTGCTTGTATTTAAGAGGTGCTAGGACTGACCTCGGTCTCCCTCACATCGTGCAGGAGTGCAAAGGGTGAGTGGGACCATGACCCCTACGTGCTTAGGATTTAGACTGGCGGGCTGGCCTCTCTGTTGAGCCTAGGTGGGGCGACAATGTGTTGATCTTCGAGGCCGGGCATGACCCAGAAAAGTGTGTCCGGCCAAAGGTGATCAAGCATGATGGAAAATGTGGTGCACCCACGCAGGGATGAAATTATCTATTTGAATAGTCGTGTCCACGGTAACATGACGACTTGGAGTTGTATCCTGTGCTAATATAACTGAAATGATGACTTGTAATAAAATGTTGGCTCGGAGATAGCTTTCTCGCAGGGAGTCGAGGAAGAATCTCTGGGCATGGTTACTTAATAAAATTTGCTACAATAAAATTGCTATATATGAGATACCAATCTACTCTCTTTTAATGCTGCAACATGTTGAAGATGCTAGTCTTCGATAGGACTAGGCCTCCCCCTCATTCTTGCTTTTCTATAGTCAGTCCAGATACGACCCCACCCCTTGATAATGTGCATACTTAGCATAGTTTTGATGTCAGTCTTGCGAGTATTTTGGATGAGTAATCACTATAAGAGCACATTTCTCCATGTGTGGTTTTGGTAAATGATGACACCCCTATGAACTAATGGTTGCCTTGAGTTATATTCGAAGGATTTGTCCATAGTCACTTCTTGAAGTCCATCTGTTGGGTTTCAAGGAGTTTATATGATGACCAAGGTGGTATTCAAGATTTATCCAAAGATTGGTCATTTGAGAGTTGAGCTTATTGCAAGCATGTCTTGAAGAAGGAGATTGTGTGAGCATTCATGATTACCTTCAAGACATCATCTTTATGAAGAGAGAATATAAGATACAAGGTTGATCAAGACTAAGTCAAAGAGTGAATCAAGTGATCAACACACAAAGCGTGAAAGATGTACCGAGAGGGATCAAGTGATCCCATGGTATGGTAAGCATTGTTCATTACGCTTTGTGTACTAACCCATGTTCCTTGTGAGAGTTCTTTGTGGGGTTAGGCATATGTCCATGGGATTGCATCAAGAGGAAGATCCCATACAACCATGGAAGATGACATCAAGTGGTGATCGTTATCAAGGTTGCGGTGTGCAAGTTCAAGTGAAGCATCACAGAGAGATCAAGCTTGAAGCTATCTGTCCATTGTGATGTCAATGGGCTTGTGAATATGTGCCGAAGAGTATCTCACCCATAGTGGAGTATGAGGGAGCAATCATCTAGTCTTCGAAGATGTGCCGAAGAGTATCTCACCCATAGTGGAGTATGGGGGAGTAATCATCTAGTCTTCATCAAGCCAACGCAATCAAGAAAGGTGGCCCATCTTGAGGAAGTCAAGATCGTCATCATCTAGGTCAAGTGGACTATGCTCAAGGGTAAGGTTTCACCTTGATAGGGTTTTCTGTTTTACCGGTCTCATAGTGGTAGTTGGGAGACTGGGTTATAGGGTAGGTAATCGTGCTATCAAGGGGGCTCTCAAGTGAGTAGCTTGATCGTATCATTCATTGAGAGCTCAAACCATTGAATTCTTGGCATCATCATCTTTCTTGGTTCTTGGTTGTCTTTGAGGTTTCTTGATCTTATGGTCAACTTCATGACAAGCTCAAGTTCATCGAAAGCGGAGTCCATATGCATCTTCTATGATGTTTTTGATGTTGGAGTTATTGCCGATTCTTCATTGAAAGAGGTTTCTCATATCTATACCTTCGGCATTTTTATCTCGCTGTTGGATAGCTCTTGTCAACCTGAATCCAACAAGCTTGAGTTTGCTCAATTCGGAGCTCATTTGCAGAAGCTGTGGCAGTCCTGGTTTTGACTGTATCCTTCTGTTTTCCTAGCCGAGTAGTTGTAGGTGCTGCAGTTCAGTGGATAGCGGTAGTATCGCTCCTCGGAGCAGTAGTACCGCAAGTGGCACGGAAGTAATTTTTTACTTCTGCCTCAAGGGCGGTATTACCGCAAATGTCTATCGGTACTACCGTGCCGGACTTTTTCGCAGCTTCGCCCTCAACGAAGGTAGGCATAGAAGTAATTTTTTACTTCCGTGCATCTCCAAGTGCCAGTCTCTACCGACCATGCGGTAGTACCACATGGGCTCGCGGTAGTACCGCTCCGGCGGTTCTACCGCTAGCTTCCTGGTGCAATCGTCCTGAGTCTGATACTTCCATGGGAGCGGTAGTACCGCATGTCGCAGTGGTAGTACCGGAAGCCCTTGCGGTAGTACCGTGATCTTTTGTGGTAGTACCGCGACGCGCGGGGCTGAGGGTGGGGATAACAGTTGGATCTTTTCCCCCTTATAAATGGGGTTCTTCTTCCCCAATGGATCTCATCTTTTGAGCTCGTGTTCTTCCCCCATTGTTGACCTTCTTTGAGCTTTCTAACTCTCAATCCCTCCAATGATTCTTTCTAGTTCTTGAGGGAAAAGAGAGAGGAGATCTAGATCCACATTTCCACAAATCACTTTCTGTCGTGGATTTGTCACGGCAGATGTCCGGGTGAACAGACTTAGGTTCGGGGCGAGACGCAACTACATGGCGGCTTGAAGGGGTTGATCGGAATTGAGAAGACACGGAGTTTTACCCAGGTTCGGCCCCTCCGATGGAGGTAAAAGCCTACGTCCTTCTTGTCTGGTATTGATGATGAAGATCTCTCGGTTACAAGGGTGCTAATTGCTACCTCTAATCACGAGAGCCTCTAATCCCTTGTGTTGTCTAAACTTGTAGACTTGTGTCTCTTGAGAACTTCCCCCTCTAGGGGTGCTCTACCCCTCCTTATATAAGTGGAGAGGGTAGGTTTACAAATAGAGTCCTACTAGGAGTAGGATTAGGACTAGTCTCTCACGAATCCTACTCCGGGTCTTGTTTCCTTTAAGGGAATCCTTCTCTCTTCGGGCCTTCTCTTGTGGGCTTTCTCTTGTGAGCCGCCTGGCGCCGGCTCACCAGCCAGGTCTTGGGCTTGGTCTACCTGTGACTCACCTACCGGGTCTTTTAATAAGAATGTCATGTCTTCGGCCGGGTCTCCCGTGAGTCACCAGGCCTGGTCATACCATGGGGTAGGGAGGCTTATGCCCTGGTGAACAGACCACTTCAACTCAAATTTCTGAGCCGGAAAATTTCATCTTGCAAAGACTCGGGCTTCTCATTGAAAACGACCAAATGTGTCTTGCCATGTCTATAGCCCCCGAGCCTCAAGTTTACTCGAAGAGGCGGCTTGAGAATCTTCATAGAAAGTTGAGGTTGGCCGTGGCGGGTTATAGATGATCCCGTATGAATTGTTTCAATGATCCGGTTGATGGTTCGTTCCGGAAGTTTGCTTGAAGTGAACCAAATTGTAGCGGCGGCGGCTTATGCGCTTGTCCGTTGGGCGGCTTGTATCAACGAGCACCACACCGATATGTTGATGTAGATCACAGTGTGGGTGGCGTCTTGCACGTGTCCATTGGGCAGCTCGTACAGGCGAGCACTGCACCGATATGTTGATGTAGACGTAGAAACCAACCGTGGCATTGCAAGCCGGCCCTGTTTGTGAAATACGCCACGGTGTTATAAGCCTGCGCGGATGATGAGAGACGGCCATGGCATTTGTAAGCCGGTGCGGGTGGCGAGAGTCGGCCTCAGCGTTTGTAAGCCGGCGAGGTGGCGAGAGACAGTCACGGCATTGTAAGCCGGTGCGGTCACGAGAGACGGTTGCTACGTCGTAGGCTAGTGCGATCGGTGAGTCGCCCGTGGTATTGAAAACCTTATCGCAAATGCAGCCGCCTGCTGCGTCCATTGGGCGGCTTTTACCAGCGGGTTGAGCACGCGTGGTATCGGTGGGTTGATGTAGACCGTCCGCGAGGGGCGGCAGCTCACACGCGTCCATCGAGCAACGCAACACGCTGGTGTGTGATCCAACTCCGCGGTATCATGCCACATGAATAACTGTCCTGCGTAAAAATATTTCAATAGACGGAGTAATTTGTTCTCGAGAAAATTTCAACATGTACTGATAAAATAGATAGGGCAAATAGCACCTGTTTTATTTGGACGGTAGATGATCCGTAGATATCAACTGTGGAAAATGTCCAATAATTTCAACCACGATTTCAACCAGTCTCTCCTTCTTTTGTCGAAGATCATCGATCACAACAGAGACCGCGATGAAGGTGGCGGGTCATATCGGCGAAAGCGACTTGAAACGCGATCACACCAGGGTCAGAGCAGAACAGCTCGAAACGGACCCTCCGGGTTATTTTGACCAATCCACCCTTTTTTTACTAGCCATAATTTTTTGTAGTCAACCCTCTATTTCTTTTTCCTTTTTCAATCCTCAAGCCGACTCCCCACTCCCTTTCTTCAAGCAACAACCGGCAGTACTCAGGAGAGCATGCAGGCACACGGCGATTTGAAGGCTGGCGACAGCTCGAGGCTGGGGTGCGAGATTGGACGGCTCACGGTGTGGCGGGTCACAGGCACGGCCGCAATGGAGGCACGGCGGGTCGTGTTGTACCCGGGTAACTCGGAGGCGGAGTGATGGTGCCCCAACGACAGGCGGTTCCCCTTGGTAGAAGCAGCCCGTCGGGGAGAGACATCGATGGGGGCGCAGGTCACTGCAGCGGAGGCATGGGCAGGGCTCTAGCGGCAGCTTGGAGCAGCCGATGGAGCGAGGCCGGGTCGAATTGAAGCAGAGCAGGGGCTCGGCCGGTCAACGGCGGGCGGGCCGGAGCAAAGGCTCGGTGGCTTTGGCGCAGGAGGCGAGTGGGTAGAGATGCAGCTTCGCAGCGGCGGCTCGGCGGCGCTGGTCCGCGGCAGAGGCGGAGCTTAGTGGCGGCGGCTCGGCGGCGCTGGTCCGTGGCAGAGGCGAGGCTTGCGGCGGCAGCTCAGCGGCGCTGGTCCGCCGCAGAGGCAAAGCTTGCGACGGCGAGCGTGGCGAGG
Organism: Hordeum marinum; assembly: GCA_022496015.1. Taxonomy (NCBI): domain Eukaryota; kingdom Viridiplantae; phylum Streptophyta; class Magnoliopsida; order Poales; family Poaceae; genus Hordeum; species Hordeum marinum. The sequence continues at coordinate 94,434,965 of CM039675.1, forward strand.
CGAGACCACAACAGCCACAGCGACAGAGTCGAGCAGGTTGGGCCGGCGCGGTCGCACGCACGAGCGAGCTGGATCAAGGCCGGCGTGATCCGGCGACGCCCAAGGTCGAAGTGGCCACGGTGGGAGAGGCGAGATTGGCTCGGTCGTGAGGCAGAGACCGAGTCCCTGTGTGTGTCTATCTCCGGGTCGAGAGAGCCCCTATTTTTTTTACTTTGGATGTGAAATCCCTTCTTGGCTCGCATGTTTGATCCAATAACTTCGTTGCGCAGTAGAAGTTGGACTCGGACGTTGGAACTGCAACGGAAATTCTCGGTGTCTTTGGCGGTACATCAGCTGGAAAAACGCCGTCAAACTTTCCTCGCATCGTCCCAGTAGAGAGCGAATCTGATCAACTGCCACCTTCCATTGGCTTTGGCGGATCACAGGTTGCGGCAGTGGCCTAAAGATGTAACCCAAGGTTCTCCCATGTCGTGTCATCCTGTACAATTGTTCAATGTCGCTTTTTTTATATCTGGCGAGCTTCTTGATCCCTAGAAGAGATCCCTTCAAGAACACAACACCGTGCGTAGTGGCCCCACGATGGGCGCCAACTGTCGTGGATTTGTCACGGCAGATGTCCGGGTGAACGGACTTAGGTTCGGGGCGAGACGCAACTACGTGGAGGCTTGAAGGGGTTGATCGGAATCGAGAAGACACAGAGTTTTACCCAGGTTCGGCCCCTCCGATGGAGGTAAAAGCCTACGTCCTGCTTGTCTGGTATTGATGATGAAGATCTCTCGGTTACAAGGGTGCTAATTGCTACCTCTAATCACGAGAGCCTCTAATCTCTTGTGTTGTCTAAACTTGTAGACTTGTGTCTCTTGAGAACTTCCCCCTCTAGGGGTGCTCTACCCCTCCTTATATAAGTGGAGAGGGTAGGTTTACAAATAGAGTCCTACTAGGAGTAGGATTAGGACTAGTCTCTCACGAATCCTACTCCGGGTCTTGTTTCCTTTAAGGGAATCCTTCTCTCTTCGGGCCTTCTCTTGTGGGCTTTCTCTTGTGAGTCGCCTGGCGCCGGCTCACCAGCCGAGTCTTGGGCTTGGTCAACCTGCGACTCGCCTATCGGGTCTTTTAATAAGAATGTCATGTCTTCAGCCGGGTCTCCTGTGAGTCGCCAGGCCGGGTCATACCATGGGGTATATCCCCGTCACTTTCTCCTCTAAGTGAGGGGAACCCCTTGGATCTTGATCTTGGAGTTCTTCGTGTTCTTCTTCATTCTTCCTCTCATTTCCCTCCCTAGCACTAGTTGCTTTGGTGGGATTTGGGAGAGAAGGACTTGGGCACTCCGTGTTCCCTTGCCATTGCATTTGGTGCATAGGTTTGAGTTCTCCACGGTGATACGTGGAAGTGAGAAGTTGAGAAGCTATTACTCTTGGGTGTTTGAGCACCCTAGAGCTTGTTCCTCTTGGGTGCTTTGGCGCCCTAGACAGTTGGTGGTGCCTCGGAGCTCAATCATTATGGTGCAAAGCTTCGGGCAAGCTTCGGGGTCTCCAATTAGGTTGTGGAGATTGCCCTGAGCATTTGGGGTCACGTCAGAGCCACAATCCATTGTGGTGAAGCTTTGTGGTGTTGTTGGGAGCCTCCAATCAAGTTGTGGAGATTGCCCCAACCTTGTTTGTATGGGTTCGATGACCACCCTCAAGGGTCCCTTAGTGGAATCATAGCATCTTGCTTGTGCGAGGGCGTGAGGAGATTACGGTGGCCCTAGTGGCTTCTTGGGGAGCATTGTGCCTCCACACCACTCCGAACGGATATTAGCATCCGCAAGGGTGTGAACTTTGGGATAGATCATCGTCTTCACGTGCCTCGGTTATCTCTTACCCGAGCCCCTTTACTTATGCACTTTACTTTGTGATAGCCATATTGTTTCTTGTTATATATCTTGCTATCACTTAGTTATCTATCTTGCTTAGCATAAGTTGTTGGTGCACATAGGTGAGCCTAGATGTTTTAGGTTTTGTGCTTGACTAATTAAACGATAGTATTATTCTGTATTTGTTCAAGCCTAAACCATAATTACTTGAAAGCGCATATTCAGCCCCCTCTAGGCGACATCCACGTCCTTTCACTCAATACTAGTTTTCTCTCTCTTTCCCCCATCGATATGATTGCTGCGACCAGACGATGGAGCCCCGGAGATGGAGTACGCCGGAGACAACTACACCACCACCGCTGGAGCTTACTACTATGTGGAGGCTGCCCCCGACCAGTAGTAGGATAGGAGGTTCCTAGGCAGGATGCCCCGCCTCTTTCAAGTGCTATGTTTGTGTTAGCCTTCTTAAGGCAAAACTTGTTTAACTTATGCCTATACTCAGATATTATTTGCTTCCACTGACTCGTGTTATGTCAAGATTTTGTATTCGAGCCCTCGACGCCCCTCGCTTGTAATATGAAGCTGTATGACTTTAATTTGTTTCTAGAGTTGTGTTGTGATATCTTCCAGTGAGTCCCTAATCTTGGTCGTACGCATTGCGTGTATGATTAGCGTACGGTCAAATTGGGGGCATCACAGAACCACCTACCCTTGTGTTCAGATCCAGATCATCCATTGCAACCATATGGATCTTGATTTCTAGCCTCCCCATGTTGCTTTCCACCCAATCAATCTCTTCAACTAAGCCAAATATGTGAGAGAGTGATTGAGTGTTGAAGAGTCTATCATCTTGAAGCACAAGAGCAAGGAGTTCATCATCACTATCAAGCCTATTACCTTTTGGAGGGTGTTGTTCCTATTACCTTGTGGAGGGTGGTGCCTCCTAGATTGGTTAGGTGTTGCTTGGGAGCCTCCTACTTTGTGTTGTGGAGTTGAACCAAGAAGTTTGTACGGGCAAGGAGATTGCCTACTTCGTGAAGATCTACCCATAGCGAGGCTAGTCCTTCGTGGACGGAAGCCGTTATGGAATAGTCAAGGTTGCTACTTCATGGACCCTTACGAGTGGAGCCCTTCATGGACTCTCGCGACTGCTACCCTTCGTGGGTTGTAGACTCCATAAATATGGATGTACGATAGCACCACCTGTCGGAACCACGGGAAAAATCTTCGTATCTACAATTGCATTTGATCTTCCTATCTCTACTCTCTTACATATGCTTGTCTTACTTTCCACTGCCATATTTGTTGAATAGCATGTGTAGGGTGTATTGGACTTGTTATAATTGCTAAAATCTGCCAACCAATTAACTTGGGAAAAGGTTAGGTTTTAATTCTTGCAAGTAGTCTATTCAGCCCCCCTCTAGACGTCTCTTCTATCGATCCCTTCAACATCAGCAGACGAGCCGTGACTACTTGGCCGATACAATACATGCTGCCTTGTTGGCGAGGAGTGGTAGGGCTTGTTGTGGACGACACATACCCATGCTCAACAGTCTCTAGGAGTACATAGAAACTCATGTTCGATGCCATAAGATATCAAATAGTTCATTGGCGCTCATGCGCCCCCGCTCATGGGCCTACCCAAATAGGAAGGTGAGTGCTCGATCAAGTGGTTTATTTCGCTTGCACCTTGGTCGCTTTGATCACATTTGACTGGTCTTGGTTTATTGGTAGCCGATTGACTACTGGAAAAAATCCAAAAACAAGTTGAAAAAGGAAAAAAATACTCAAAATGTTCATGGATTTGGAAAACAAATCACGATTTAAAAAAAAGTTCAATGAATTGAAACAAAAGTTCATCGAATTTGAATAAAGTTCGTCCACTTTGGAAAAAAGTTCATCAATTTTAATAAGAGTTCATCAGATTTTGGAAAATGTTCATAAGTTTCACAAACAATTTTATGGACGTGTTGTAGACACTGATAACCCACAAGTACAGGGGATCGCAACAGTTTTCAAAGGTAGAGTATTCAACCCAAATGTATAGATTCGACGCAAGGGGAGCCAAAGAATATTTGAGAGTATTAGCAGTTGAGTTGTCAATTCAACAACACCTGGAGATAAATATCTGCAGTAAATTGATCAGTAGCATAATAGTATGATGGTTTGATAGCAGTGGTAACAATAACAGTAATGGTAACAATAGCATCAATAGTTTTGTACCGGGTGCAACAGAAATAGCAATAATAGTAACTTAGCGAGGGCAACGAGTAGAAAGGTCGTAGGCACTAGATCAAAGTATTCGTTGGATGATATTCATCATATGACATTCATAACCAAGGGCGACACAGAACTAGCTCAAGTTCGTCAATGTAATGTAGGCATGTATTCCGTATATAGTCATCCATGCTTATGGAAAAGAACGAGGTAAAACCTTCTCTTTGATTTTTTTCGGAAAAATGTGAATTTATAGCGTTGGAATTAGGGTAGGGGGACCCACGAGGTGTCCACCCTCCACCAGGTCATGCCAAGGGGGCCTGGCGCGCCCTAGTGGAGCGTGGGCACCCTGGGCCCCCTCTCTGGTGGCTTCTGGCTCCATAATGCCTCAAATATTCCATAATAAATCTCCAAAGACAAATTGTTCCATTTGGAGAACTTTTATTTTTGCACAAAAACAACACCATGGCAGTTCTGCTAAAAACAACGTCAGTCCGGGTTAGTTTAATTCAAATCATGCAAATTAGAGTTCAAAACAAGAGCAAAAGTGTTAGTAAAAGTGGATACATTGGAGACGTATCAACTCCCCCAAGCTTAAACCCTTGCCTTTCCTCAAGAAGTTTAGTTGACAAACTGAAACTGAGAAATAAAAACTTTTATGAAATCTTTCGTTCTTCTTTACATACATATGCTTAAGTAGCACACAGGTTTTTAACAGAGATTATGACTAACCATGTAACCAATAACTCTTGAAGATTATATTGACTCATATCAATGAGGCAAGCAACTAGCAAGCAATAATAAGGTATCTCAAGTGCAAACAATTTGTCAAAACAATCATGATATAATATGACAATGGTGGTATATCGCTAGCCCTTTTTGTGACCGCAAAACATAAATGCAGAGCACCTCCAAAGTTCAAGCAGCGACTAAACATTGTAATTCATGGTAGAAAAGATCCAGTCATGATGCATCCAACATTCACTATACACAATGCATGAGGATGACAATAGTGCTCTCAGATCTAGTGCTTATTGTAGAAGGTGATGACTCAACATTGAAGTAAATAGATAGTCCCTTCGTAGAGGGAAGCAGGGATTTGCAGAGGTGCCAGAGCTCAAGGATTAAATAAGAGATAAGTATAATTTTGGGAGGTACACCCTTCCTGTCAACGTTACGACCAGGGGCTATCAATATCTTCCATGTCAAACAAATTAGCGGCGGTTCCCAAGTGGTAAAAGTAAATGTTTATTACCCCTACACCAAAAAACACACTCCACGGCGAGCCGAATCCACGGGTACCGTCCAAACCAACAACATTCCTGGGGTAGTTTTGTTTAATTATTTGCATTTATTTTGATTTCGGGACTGGGAATCCCTATGACCACCATTCTCATGCAGGGACGAGTGAATAAACACTCATCATGAGAGTAACCCACTTGACATGGAAGATACTGACCACCGCCTGTCGCTCCATGAGCGATCCAGGCACACAAAATAAATGTTCATTTGAAATTTAAGAGGTGGCACATGCAAATTTACTTAGAACAGTAGGGTAATACTGCATATAGGTAGATATGGTGGACCCATCTGGAATAACTTTGGTTTAAGGGTTTTTGACGCACAAGTAGAATTCCCACTTAGTACAGGTGAAGGCCAGCAAATAGGTTGAGAAGCGGCCAGCTAGAGAGCGAATACGGTCATGAACATGCATTAGGAATAATGAGCATTGAATGCTATCATGAGTAGGATATGGACACCATGAACATAAATATCATGAAGGCTATGTTGGTTTTGATGCAACTACATGCGTGAACATGTACCAAGTCAAGCCGCTTGAAACATTCATAGGAGGATACCATATCATCATACTACATCACAACCATTTTAATGCATGTTGACATCCAAGATAAATCATTATCCACTCGTAGATACTTGATCATGTCATGAACCACTATAATCTCTAATTCTCATTGCAAACATGTTCAATCATAATGTGCTGAATCATGGATACTAGGTTAAACATACTTAAAAAAACAAGAACAAGTTGAGTTCATACGCGGTTTTTTCTACCACAGCCAGTTCATCAAATATTGTCATTATTGCCTGTCACTTGCACAATCGAATGATACGAAAATAATAAGAGTGCAAGATTGCCGTGGACTAAGCTACATTTTATTCCAAGAGGAGAAGACAAAGTAATATGGGCTCGGTGTTAGATCAACGATAATGCATATGAGCACCACTCAACATTTTCATCGTGGTCTTCTCCTTGGTATGACTCGATAAAAGAAAGAGAATTTCGGAGAAACATACTAGAATATTTTTGGAGTTTTTAGTTTTTCTTGAAGAAAGAAAACACGAGAAGGAAAAAAACAAAAATGAGAAAAACTATTTACACGGGAGAATTCCCAACAAGCAAAAGAAGAAATGAGAAATCCTTTTGGGTTTTCTTTTAATACTACAACTATCTGAACTGAAAAGAAAAACCGAAAATAAACAAGAAGTATTTTTGGATTTTCTCAATGTTTTTCAAACACACAAGAAGAAAGCGAGACAAATAAATCTAGCATGGATAATACAGTGAAAGAGTGTGAACACCGACAACTGAAAGTGTGAACATGAATGTAATGTCGGTGGAAATACGTACTCCCCTAAGCTTAGGCTTTCGGAATCTCCTGTTAATCACCATCTGTAATAGCCTTCCGGTCCCATGTTGAAGTGCGGTGGCGGAGGTACCAGAGCATCCCACTCCTGGGGCTCCTCCCCTACCGCGACCTGGTTGTTCCGGTAGGCGATGATATCATCTGGCATAATTCTGTATCCGTCCCTAGCAACAGAATCAAACAAGGTAGGTGCAGGCAACAGGATAACATCATGGGTTACCCCACCAAATACCAAATTGTAATGAGTATTATGAAAGAAATCAGCTTCATCAATAAAATGGTGGTCCCGCAACGATCTGTGATCTAGATAAACAGTGGGCAAATGATAATCATGTAGGCGTATGTGAACTTTGAAACGACTCGCTAAGCGAGTAGCGTAAATGCCACCATGTACCTTGTCCTTACTCTTGTTAAGTTGTAGGCGGCATGTGACAATAGCTCCTAGGCTAAAACTGTGATCATTAGATAATGCACGTTGCAAAATGGCGAGGTTCGGAGCACTGAGTGCACTGACCATTTCCTTAGCAGTTAAACACTTAGAAATGAATATAGCAAAGTAAAACATAGAAGGAAACTGCAAACTAGTGGCAGTGGTTTTCGAGGCGCCTCTGTCGTCACCCACTGTTAAAGTGAGTAGAAAATCCTCAAACTATGCTGGTCTAGGCTCTCTTAATTCCCCATCAAAGGGAATTAGACATATGTCACAAAAGTCAGTGAATGGTATTTAGTAGTTTTTAGTATATAGATTAAATTGCACCCCAGGAGGGTTATTCCTATTTAAGAAATTATAACTTTGCACAAAGGAATTTGTGAGGATGTGATACTGGTCACACTTATCTGTGAGGAAGTTGGTCAGCCCAACATTGTCAATACATTGAGAAAATTCTTGATAGAAACCGGCTTCATCCATAAAGGGAATATGTGGCCATTCACACGGCCGCACTTCTTCCTTCCTTGGAATGTGTAGGTCACTATCAGACAACTCCCCAATAACTCCCTTAGCATTCTTCTTGGAGGAGTACTTCCTAAAGAAATTCATCTTATTTTCTACAAATAAGATTCTGGAATTTTTTAGTCCACAAAAATTTGTTAACAAAACGAAATAAGATTGATAGCAACTACTCCTAGGGATGCATAGAAGCCATATCAAGCATCCAAACTACTTACAACTCTAAGAATTCAACATGCAAGCTCATCTACAGCAGCACCAAGAGTAGCTAATTATTATGAAAATAAACCACTAAATCAAAAACTAATTGGAGCAATGGGGGGAGTTACATACCGAGAAGCAATCCCCTAAATCAGTTTCGGAAATGGAGCTTTGAGCAAAGAGATCAAAAACCCCGGGTTCTTGAGCAACAACACGAGGGAGAGAGCAATGATGAACTTTTTTCAGGAGGTAGGAGATGACATGGGCTAAAGGGATAAGTGAGGGGACCCACCAGGGGCTCACCCTCTACCAGGCCGCGCCAGGGGGGTCACGTGCGCCCTGGTGGAGCGTCGCCACCTGGTGCACCCCCTCTGATATTATTTGTCCCAAAATTCATAAATAATTAGAAAAAAAATCATTTATATTGCACGGAAAAAATAGAAAACTGGAAAAGCATGGCATTTTATTTTATTTAACTAGGAAAACAGAAAACCAAAGGTGGATACACAGAGTTGTGTCTACTAAATTCATCAACTTTATACTTCTCGAAAATGATTCACTAATAAGGTTGGTCAAGTCTTATTAACAACCACTTTCAATTAGCATCAAACCGATGAACCTTCATAAAACACTAGGTTACCTCAATGGGGATAGGCATATCCCCAACCATAATAATATCATATTTCTTTTTGACAGTAGGTAGAGGTAATTGAAAGCTTCCAATAATGAGTGTCAAAGAATTTTCAGTAATATTCACTCCATTTACTTGGAATTTTTTCTTCGAAAAGTGCAACATATGATCATTACCATTGATATGAAAAGTGAACTTGCTTTTATTGCAATCAGTAACAACCCCTGTAGTATTCAAAAAGGGTCTACCGAGGATAATCAACATTTTGTCGTCCTCGGACATCTCAAGAATATCAAAATCGTTTAAGATAGTAACATTTGCAACAAAAACAGGCACATCCTCACAAATACCGATAGGTGTGGCATTTGATTTGTCAGCCATTTGCAATGATATTTCATTAGGTGTGAGTTTATTCAAATCAATTATTTTATATAAAGAGAGAGGCATAACACTAACACCATCTCCCAAATCACAGAAAGCAGTTTTGACATAATTTCTCTTAATGGAGCAAGGTCTAGTTGGTATTCCAGGATCTCCAAGTTTTTCAGGCACTCCATCCTTAAAAGAATAATTTTCAAGCATGGTGGAGATTTCAACTTCAGGTATGTTTCGTTTACTAGTGATGATGTCTTTCATCTACTTAGCATAAGGAGACATCTTTAAGATATCTGTTAAATGGGTACGCAAAAAGACTAGCCTAATCATTTTAGCAAAGCGTTCAAATTCTTCATCATCCTTTTTCTTAGATGGTTTAGGTGGAAAATTCATGGGTTTTTGAACCCACGACTCTCTTTCTTTACCATGTTTTCTAGCCACTAAGTCTTTTTTATCATATCGTTTATCTTTTAGATTGTGGGTTATCAAGATCAACATCAGGTTCTATTTCTACATCATTATCTGGTTCTTTATCATCACTAAGTTGAGTATCCTCATGAACATCATTATCATTATCATTATCACTAGGTGGCTGCTCATTACGAGATTGAGTTTCAGCATCAGAAATAGAAATATCATTAGTATCATTAGGAGGTTTTTCTATATCCGGTTCACTAGAAGCATGCAAAGTCCTATCATCTTTCTTTTTCTTTTTCTTCTTAGAAGGACTAGGTGTATCAGCATTAATTCCTTGAGACTCTTGCTCAATTGTTTTAGGATGATCCTTAGGATAAATAGGTTCTTGGGTCATGCTACCTCCTCTAGTCACTGCTCTAATATCATGATCATTCATATTATTATTCATTTCATCAAGCAATTCTATTTGAGATTTAGAAACTTGTTCTAACCGAGTCTGAACCATAGAGGCATGTTTTACTACACCTCTAACATCATTACTAATTCTAAATAGCAAGTCACTCAAATGAGCAATCATATAAGAATTATATTTCAAGTGTTCCAAAACATTTGCATTGAAGTGCTCTTGTTTCATAATGTAGTTATCAAACTCATATAAGCATTGACTAGGATGTTTATTGTAAGGGATATCACCTTCATCAAACTTTAATAAAGACTTTACCTCTACCACATGTGGAGGTGGTGGTGTGTTGAGCCCATGTATTTCTTCAAAAGGTGGTAAATTCTTAACATCCTTAGCTTCAATACATTTTTACTTCATACATTTCTTTGCCTCTTGCATATCTTCAGGACTGAGAAATAAGATACCCCTGTTCTTCAAAGTGGGTTTAATTTGTGGTTCAGGGAGAGTCCAATCATCATAGTTCTTCAATATAGTATTCTATAGTTCCTTAGCTTGTTTAACTGTTCGTTCCCTCAAAACACAACCAGCACAACTATCTAGGAAGTCCCTAGAAGCGTCGGTTAGTCAATTATAGAAGATATCAAGCATTTCATTTTTCTTAAGAGGATGAACAGGCAAAGAGTTACGTAATTGGATAAGCCTCCCCCAAGCTTGTGGGAGACTCTCTTCTTCAATTTGCACAAAGTTAAATATTTCCTGTAAGGCAGCTTATTTCTTATGAGCAGGAAAATATTTTTCAGAGAAATAGTAAATCATATCCTGGGGACTACGCACACAACCAGGAGTCATAGTATTGTACCATATGTTAGCATCACCCTTTAATGGGAACATAAATAATTTGAGAATATAGTAGTAGCGAATCTTCTCATCATGAGCAAATAGCGTGGCTATATCATTCATCTTAGTAAGGTGTGCTACCACAGTTTCAGTTTCATAGCCATGAAAAGGATTGGATTCAACCAAAGTGATTAACTCTGGGTCAATAGAAAATTCATAATCCTTATCGGTAACAAAGATAGGTGAAGTAGCAAACTTAGGATCACATTTCATTTTAGCATTCAAAGTCTTTTCTTTATACTTGCATAGTAGTCTCTTAACATCATTCCTATCCTTACAAGCAAGAATTTCTCTAGGTATTTCTCCATCCAATGGATAACCTTTAGGTATCTTAGTCATTTCAAATCTAGGAGAGCTAGGCCTATTAGGTGTTTCATAATCATCAGTTTCAAAGTTTTCTCATCAGCTTCAGCAGATTCAACAGTTTCAATAATTTCATTCTCCTTAGCTCTAACAATTTGTTCATCCAGAAATTCATCTAATGGCACTGTATCATCAAGCATGGTACTATCATCATCATAAGCATCATTCATAGCATAAGTAGCATCATCAATATCAGGATTAATATCATGTGGTGGTGTTGCAAGTTTACTCATAACAGAAGGTGAATCAAGTGCAAAGTGTGATGGCAGTTCCTTACCTCCCCTCGTCTTAGAGGGAAAAAAATCTTAGTTTTAGTATCCTTCAGATTCTTCATAGTGATAGATTGATATGAATCCCAAGTGACTCAGCAAATATAGCCAGGCTCTGTGGCAACGGCGCTAGAAAAAGGTCTTGATAACTTACAAGTACAGGGGATCACAACAATTTTCGAGGGTTGAGTATTCAACCCAAATTTATAGATTTGACATAAGGGGAGCCAAAGAATATTTGAGAGTATTAGAAGTTGAGTTGTAAATTTAACCACACCTGGAGATAAATATCTGCAGCAAAGTGATTAGTAGCACAGTAGTATGATGGTTTGATAGCAGTGGTTATAGTAACAGTAATGGTAACGGTAGCATCAATATTTTGTAGCAGGTGCAACAGTAACAATAGTAATAGTAACTTAGCAAGAGCAATGAGTAGAAAGGTCGTAGGCACTAGATCGGAGTATTAGTTGGATGATATTTATCATATAACAGTCATAACCTAGGGCGACACAGAACTAACTCCAGTTTGTCAATGTAATGTATGCATGTATTCCGTATATAGTCATACATGCTTATGGAAAAGAACTTGCATGACATCTTTTCTCCTACCCACCCATGGCAGAGGGGTCCATAAGGAAACTTAGGGATATTAAGTCCTCCTTTTAATAGAGAACCGAAACAAAGCATTAGCACTTAGTGAACACATGAACTCCTCAAACTATGGTCATCACCGTGAAGTACCCCAAATATTGTCACTATGGGGTTGAAGGATCATAACACATAATAGGTGCATATGACTAGGCAAGATCGGATCAAGAACATAGATATAATGATGATAACATAAATGGTTCAGATCTGAAATCATGGCACTCGGGCCCTAGTGAAAAACATTAAGAATGGCAGAGTCATAGCAACATCAATCTTATAACATAGAGGATACTAGGGATCAAGCCCTAACCAAACTAACTCGATTACATGATGAATCTCATCCATATCCTCACTGACCAGCAAGTCTACGAAGGAATTACTCACTCCCGGTGGGGAGCATCATGGAATTGGTGATGGAGAAGGGTTTATGATGACGAAGACCAAAGATTCCCCTCTCCGGAGCCCCAAACGTACTCCAGATCTGGCCTCCCGATGAAGAACACGAGGTGGTGGCGTCTCCATATCTAAAAGGAGGTAAAACCTTCTCTTTGAATTTTTTTCTGGAAAAATGTGAATTTATAGTGTTGGAATCAGAGCTGGGGGACCCACGAGGTGTCCACCTTCCACGAGGCCGTGCCAGGGGGGCCTGGCGCGCCCTGGTGGAGCGTGGGCCCCCTGGCCCCCCTCTCAGATGGCTTCCATCTCCATAATTCCTCAAATATTCCATAATAATTCTCCAATAAAGTTCGTTCCATTCTGAGAACTTTTATTTATGCACAAAAACAACACCATGGCAGTTCTGCTGAAAACAACGTTAGCCGGGTTAGTTTCATTCAAATCATGCAAATTAGAGTCCAAAACATGAGCAACAGTGTTAGAAAAAGTGGATACGCCGGAGACGTATCAGACACAAGATATTACTTGTATTTGATTGTATGGTTGTTGACATTGATCACTTTAGACCTACACCACTCATGGATTGATAAAATCTTTGGCCATTCACTTGATGAAAATTTAATATTGCCCTACAATCCTTTGCGTTTGGAGACCCCACAGAGTCTGCAATAATAGAAGTGCATAGTGGATATCACACCACCTTTAGCGTGAGATCCTCTTCATACTCCTCTCCAACTCCTATCCTCGCTCCTTATTTGTGCACAACTGGGTCGGGTTCTTGATTGATGTGGAACCCCATGGGAAGGGAAAAGTTATGATCCAAAATATTGTTATGTCGCTTATAATCTTCATGAGACGATTTTTTTTGTTTTTGGTTGACTCTATGGCTGATCTTGGAATGATATGTTGCTCCTTATTTTTGTTATAAGAAATGGGTTAGTGTACTTGATAAAAACTTTGGGGAGCTTATTGAATGCCTATCTTGTATATTTTACGGGTGGTCTAAAATTGTGTATTGATCAACAAATGCAAAGAAAACAACATGCACATCCTATTTTTTTTAGCAAATTGATCGCTTGCTATTTCCATGTCACTAATCATCTACATGAAGAATCGTGAAATGGTTGGGTAATCCTCTGTGAGTAGCTTGCTTGCCCACTTTAGTGACATTCTTAAAACTTGGGCATGGAGCAACTATGTCATCAATGTCAACTATTTCTCATCCCAATATAACTCCAATCAAATGAGTTGTTACTATATAAGTGTTGCTCGAACATAAGGAAAGTATTGTTTTAACAAAAGTAAACTATATTGTTTTAATCTATAGGCAAGTGAACTAGTAACAATAAGTTGATATTATTTAGTTAAAATACTTAATAGTTACTACTTGTCATGGTATTTTTCTGACAATATCCATTCGAGGGTAACGCATGCATCGAAGATTTGGATGGTGCACACAAGGATTCGGATGGTGCATGCTCATGCTAGGCGTTCGGGTTTACCCGAATTTTCGGGTTGGGTAATTCGGGTAAAAACTAATTCGGGTTATCAGATTTGAAACCCAAAATTTGCCTTGGGAATGAATTACCCGAAATTTTGGGTACCCAAAATTTCGGGTTCGGGTTCGGGTTTTTTTTGGGTTAAACCGAAATATAAATCAGTCAGCAAAATTGACAAGAAAACTTCAGGTTTGCCCAACATTTATAGAAAATCTGGACACATTCCTACATCAAAACAACAACATAAAGGCAGCATAACAACAAGTTAGCAAATCACCAGCATCTGGATACTTTTCTACATCAAAACAGCAATATAACGACATCATTTGTAAAGCAAAACAACAACAGGTCAGCAGGAAAACAATAATTTAGCACCATAACAACACTATTTGAACAAAATGACAACAAAATAACGGTTCAAGATAATAGTAAAATCAAGAAAGAATAATTCAGCAGCATAACAACACCAATACCAGTAGTTCATCAACATAGTTCGGCACCACCATAACTTCATAAGTTCAGGACAACAAAATGACCACGAATAGAATTTTTTGCATCACAAGTGCAGATAACTAATTAAGACCAATAACAAATAGGAAACAACCACACATGAACGTCTTGCAAGTTGCAACTAGTCAAGTCCACTCTATCCATCCACTCCACTCACGGCTCCACCTTCATGGCTTCATAATGGTCCAACCCTTCAAGAATCCAACCTAGACAATCCAAATGGAAATTGCATTATCATTAATAGGACTACTCTATTCAAACTTCATGTTTATAACAGATTTATACCTTTAAGAGAAGATGGTCAAGGACATAATGTTTGGAGATGGACATGCTTACAATAGAATTCGAAGTGCTTGCCTCATTTCTTTCACCTTTTCCTTTTTCAATGTGCAAGGCCCCAAATTCTTGAACCAACTCTATATTGAATCGAAAGCAAACATATAGGGAATGGTTAAGAATGAATACATAAAGGCTAGATGGAACAAATAAAAATACACAAAGGAGATGTAGGGATTTTTACCTTTTTCCATAATGGACAACTGCTCCATACTCTCTTGGATGTCAACAGGAGTTTCCCTTCTAAGCCAATCTTGTGCACATACAAGAGCTTCCAACATGAATGGAGTAAGTGAGGTACGAAAGTCATCCAAGATGCGCCCACTTGTGCTGAAAGCTGACTCGGATGCTAACGATAAGATGGGTATAGCAAGCACATCACGTGCCAAGCGAGCCAAGGATATCGATGACCATTGATCTTCCACCAACCAAGAATATCAATCTTAGTGTATAGGTCTTCAGTATCTTCATCAAGATATTTTCCAAGTTCTGACTTAGCATTGCTACTTGTACCATTGTTCATCTTCAACTTCTTCGCAATGACATCTTGGAGCATGCCTCCTCTGCCTCCCTTTGCTACTCTTGTATCATCTATTTCAGCTGTTCCTTCAAGCGGAGCATACAAATCCTTATACTCTTCAAAAAAATCATTCAAACAAGTTTTCACCGCTGTCCAAACTAGCTGTCCTGATTCATGTCCAAATATTTCATCAATTATCTCAAAGATAATTTATATCTTGGATCAAGAACAGCTGCAATGAAGATTAGCAAATTCACATTTTCCTTCTCCTTCTCCTTTCCTTTTCCCTTAGCCTTGCTCTTCTTCTAAATTTCCATCTCATTGGTATTGGTGTGCCAAAGTCCAAAGTACTTGTCAAATTTGTCCTTCATTCTATGGCCCATAGCAACTTGTAAAATGTCTTCACTATTCAACCATTTTTGAATCAACAAATGAAATTCTCCGATATTATAAAAGTAAGTATTGCAAGTAACATTCAGATTACAATACACGCACTTTGTGAGGTCATAGAAATGCTCAAGGAAATCTTCCATCTTCTTGGAATTCTCCCAATCCATTTCTTCCGGGCAACCAAACCCCTCATTCTACTTGGAGAGATCATACTTGTAAGTGAAATCTTCCTCGGCTAACCTCATGAACACCTTCTCATAAACATTTGCAGCTTTGAGCATGAGATAAAGTGGAGTTCCGTCTTGTTGGGACATCAATCTTTAGAAATGCTTTTCTGTCCACCTTCTCTTCCTCAGCAATTTCCTAAAACTTTACCAATCTTAACCCACCATTTCTAATATATCAAACAGCCGCTCTCACACGCTTTATTGACATGTCCACTTCCTTCAAGCCATCTTGCACAATGAGGTTAAGAATGTGTGCAGCACATCTCATGTGCATAAACTTGCCCTTTGATATGTTGCTAGATGTTTTATTTAGCTGCTTCCTCAAGAACCCAACACCACCGTCATTTGCACTTGCATTATCAATAGTTATAGTCATTACTCTCTCAATACCCCATTTAGACATGCATTTAACCAAGTTTTCCCAATATCTTCACCTTTGTGTCCCTTAACCAAGAAGAAGTTGATGATTTTCTTGTGCAGATTCCAGTTTTCATTAATGAAACTTGCTGTGATAGTCATATATCCATCAAGTTGCTGCGATGACCAACAATCTATTGTTAAAGAAACTCTTTGGCAAGAACGTTGCAAAAATTTCTTCAACTTGATTTTCTCTTTGAAGAAAAGGCGAAGAACCTCTCGAGTGCATGTTCTTCTTGATGGAGGAAGGAAACGTGGGCATGCTTTGGACATAAACTTCCTAAACCCTGCCTTCTCACCGAAACAGAATGGGAGCTCATCTTCTATAATCATCTCAGCAAAAGCTTCCCTAAGAGCTGCAGGATCATATTTCCAAGTCTCAATGCCTTCCCCAAGAGTCACTTGCAAAATTCCTTACTTTGGATCCTTCTTGAACATGTGAGGATTGCGCTTGCACACATCCAAGTGCCTATTCAAAGCGGATGTACCATGTCCCCTTGATTCGGCCTTGATCTCATGTGAGCAATATTTGCATTTACCAGCCCTTAGCAATTTATTGCTATCATACAACTTGATGACGTGCTGCCAACACTCTGACCTTGCTGAAATCTCCTTCCTTCCCTCTCCTTTCTCATGTTCCTTGTTCTCGACATTGGTGACAACATGTTCACTATCTTCACCAGTTGTTGCATGTGAAGATTGCTCTGTTGATGGCTGTGAAGTTTCAACATCCATTTCAGTGTCCAGTTCAACAGATGCAGACATCTATAAGACAAATAGACAACACAATTTTATAAGAATAGCAAACTGAAATTTTATATCATAGGGAAACCATTATACCATTACATCATAGGGAAACCATTATATCATTTCATCATAGGGAAACCATTATATCATTACATCATAGGGAAACCATTATATCATTACATGATAGGGAAACCATTATATCAAAAAATTATATGAACAACAAACTGAAATCATTATATCATTAAATCAGATGCATACATCTATATGGAAACCATTATATCATTGCATCATAGGGAAACCATTATATCAAAAGTTTATAAGAACAACAAACTGAAATCATTATATCATTACATCAGATGCATACATCCATACGGAAATAAACAACTAAAAATGACTGATGAAACACATGAGCACAACATCACAGGTGAATGAATCAATCAAAGCATGAAGAAAAGTTGGACTTGGACATATACAAACATAATAGAGATTAGAGGGGTAGAGAACAGAGTTACAAACCTCGTCGGCGATGCAGAGGTGTGGGTCGAGGAGGACAGGAGGATGTTGGTCTTGCTATTGCTGGTCGTTGGCTGTCATGGTGTCGTCTTCGACTCGTGGTGTCGTGCCGGTCGTTGGCCTTCGTGGTCTCGTAGAGCCGTTGGGAGCCTGGGACAGTAGGGTGGACAGTGGACCAGGGGGCGATGGACCGAGGGGCGGGGCGGGGTGGGCCGGCCGCCGGCCGGCCGGCCGACCAGTGTGGGACGGCGGTTGGGGCGGTGCGGCCTAGGGTTTCGTTACTGCGGGGTCGGCCGGTCGGGACTCGGGATGGGAGGAAGTGAGGGACGAGGGAGGAATTGGGGAGTGGCCTAGGGTTTCTTTGGTGAAGTGGCTGGGCCTCGCCGCGGGGAAAATACTGGGCTGGGCCTCGCTGCGTGGCTGTGGGCTGTACAATTACACGGGTTATTCGGGCAATTCGTGTATCGGGGCTTTATACCCGATTTACCCAAAATAAATTCGGGTTTTCAGATTGGTTACCCGATTTAGTGTTTGGGTTTTTTGGGTTCGGGGTCAGGTTTGTCGGGTTCGGGCTTCGGGTTTCGGGTTTTATGCCCAGATTGAGTGCACGCGAGGAAGATATACCTAGGTCCACGCCCTTGGATGGAGGTAATACCCTAATTCCTGCTTGTTTGTATATATTATGTAGCCCTGTACGAGAACTAGGGTTTGTATGTACAAGGGGTCAATCAAAATCTTGTATAGGGTTTTTTGCCTCAGATGTTTGGATGTGTAAGGTCTGCCACTCAGGGCGTTCCTACTGAGCCTTATATAGATAAACAAGGCATGGTTACCTAAATCCAAGTAGGCCTAGGAGTTGCCCTTTGCTACATTTGGTAGCGGACCCTAGCTGGCTAACAAATGTCATACACAGATGTTTTCTAGCCTAATATTAAGAGGAGTCCTTTGTCTTCTCCTCCAAGGTGGTGATGTGCTCTATATTGTCGATTGCCGTTGAGTCATGGGCTTGGTCTGCTCTGCTATCGTTGGCCTGTTTTGTCCTCCATAGCTATAGCCGGGGGAGGGAGGGGATAAGCCGCTGAGCTCCTCAAGATCTTGGCTACTGACTTTTTTTTTACTTTTCTCTATTTGAACGATGTTCTTAGAGATAATGACTGGACTGAGTGTGCCACGTCATTTTGATCAGCAGACTTTGCGTGATAAGCTCAAACATACCAGAGTAAGATTGTTGGGAATCTACGGTCTCAAAAGACCTCTGATCTACGTAACAGATGAAATCTTGAGTCGTTTTGTATGTTAGATTATTTTCTTGGAGGGGAGGCATTTAGGCGGATGACGGTATCTCACCTTCGAGTTGTTATCCGGGCTTTGATCCTCCTCAAACTCGTCCATCAGAACAAATTAGATGGAGCTCTTGCATAGAACTATGCCGTTTCCTTGGGGTAGTAAGGTTAGGTTTTCTATTTCCGTGTCGCAACGATGACACATGGTATCAGATGCTTCAGATCGACTCAAGGGTTCGACAACAATGATTGTAGCTCTAGGGAGTTGGTCCTTAGGGGCATGTGTATGAAGATTTCTTTGTTGTCATCGACAAGGTCAAGTTGACTAGAACAGGGGAATGGCAACAACAATGCGTCGACGGTTCATTCCGTTGATGGTATTGGTCGTTCGGTGGTCCAAGGGACCATGATGTAAGGATGCTTTATACTTGTGCTAAACTTTTATAATAGATTGATCAACTTATTTGTAATCTCTAGTAGACCTTGTTACTCAATGCACTACACTAAGAGCATCTCCAATAGACAGTCCATATGTAAAAATAACCAACTTTTGGAGGTTCGAGAGCAAAAAACACTGCTCCACCATATGGCCCATATGGAAAAAATTACATCATCGCCTCCTAGAGATATAAAATACAAAACTTCGTGATGCAAATTTGCATCATGAGAGACATCTGATGTAAAATCGTGGCCTCTCGTGAAACCACCAACCGTCCATTCATTTCATTCCCTGCCCACCCGCTCGCGACCGCCCGCCCACCGCCCCCGTCTCCCGCCGCCGCCATGGCCAAACCGACAACCCAGCCGCCTTCTCCGCCACCGTCGCAGCCGGTGGGCTGACCCACACCGCTATCGCTACAGCGAACTCGTCCTCTTCAACCATGTCCAGTGCCCCCTGCCTGCCGGCCCGGATTCGCATCGCCCCGGCCATGCGCCACTGCGCCGGCGGTTCCTACGAAGGCGACGGAAGAACGAGGTGGAGGCAAATAGCCAGTGAATCGCGGCCTCAACCCGGCCTCAAGTGCGGCTTGGCCAGCCAAAATCTCGAAGGCAGCCGTGGTGGCTCTGGCCGACGATTCGCAGCCACGGCCGGCGGTGGCCTCCAGCAACCAAGGAGCCATTCCTCGACCTCTACCGCCGCCGCCGCCAGCCATGGAGGAAGATGTGGCCACACCGATGGCCACCGCCTCCAACATGTTCGATGATATGTCGCAAAGGTAAAAAAATATCTTTTGTGCACTCGTTTGTTGTTTCAAATTGAATGTGATGTTGAATGTTTGTACATCCAGTTGTAGTCTTGATGATGAAGCTTTCATGCACACGACAAATGTGGCAAATGATGATTATGTGTCGCACGAGTGTGCGTCACAAAAATATGAAATCCAATATGGTGATGACAATCTTGACATGGACGATGAGGGCTTTGTTGCGAAGGAAAGAAGTGAAAATTATACCAATGCAGAGGATGTGTTGATATGCACCACTGTTGGGGAACGTTGCATGGGAAACAAAAAATTTCCTACGGACACGCAAGATCAATCCATGGTGATGAGCATCTACGAGAGTGAGAGTGGATCTACATACCCTTGTAGATCGCTAAGCAGGAAGTGTTAAGAAACGCGGTTGGTGTAGTTGAACGTCTTCGCGATCCAAATCGCCGAGCGTCCCGCGATCTCATCACGATCCGTCCCGCGATCCAATCACGATCCGTCCTGTGAACTCATCACGATTCGTCCCGCGATCTCATCACGATTCGTCTCGCGATCTTGATCACAGTCCTTCCGATATAGCACCGAACGGATGGCACCTCCGCGTTCAGCACACGTACAGCTCGACGACGATCCCCGCCTTCTTGATCCATCAAGACGGAGCGAAGAGGTAGAAGAGTTCTCCAGAAGCACAACGGCGCTGCGGCAATAGTGGTGGAGCTATTCCGGCAGGGCTTCGCCTAAGCACTATAGAAAACCGATCTAGAGGAGAAACTATGCACTAGAGGACAGCGTAGCACGTGGCAGAAAATCTAGTGCAAAAACCCTAAAACCTCTAGTATATATAAGAGGAAGAGAGAAGGAGGCTTGGCCCTCAAGCGGCCATCCCTAGGCTTCGGCCGAACCAAGGAGGAGAGGAGGATTCCTCCTCCAATCCTAGTAGGACTAGGACTCCTCCTTATTTTGGCCTTTTTTTTTGCCTTTTTCCACCTTTTTCTCTTCGGGATTTTATTCCCAGCCGCATGGGCCTTGTGTGGGACTTCCACCAGACAACTAAGGGCTGGTATTCACTCTCCCGCAGCCCATGTAGCCTCTTGGGTCGAAATACCCCTCCCGATGGTCTCTCGGTACACTACCGGCACTCCCGGTACACTACCGATGAGCCCAAAACTTTTCTGGCGACCAAAACAGGACTTCCTATGTATAAATCTTTACCTCCGTACCATTCCGGAGCTCCTCGTGACGTCCGAAATCTCATACGGGACTCCGAACAACCTTCGGTAACCACCATACATAACTCTATACTACCGAAACGTCACCGAACCTTAAGTGTGCAGACCCTGCGGGTTCAAGAACTATGTAGACATGACCGAGACACCTCTATGTTCAATAACCAATAGCGGGACCTGGGTGCCCATACTGGTTCCTACATATTCTATGAAGATCTTTATCGGTCGAACCTCTGTGTCAAGGATTCAGTTAATCCCGTATGATGTTCCTTTTGTTCTTCGGTATGTTACTTGCCCGAGATTCGATCGTCGGTATCTCCATACCTAGTTCAACCTCGTTACCGGCAAGTCTCTTTACTTGTTCCATAATACAAGATCCCATGACTAACACTTAGTCACATTGCTTGCAAGGCTTTTTGTGATGTTCTATTACCAAGTGGGCCCTGAGATACCTCTCCGTCACATGGAGTAACAAATCCCAGTCTTGATCCATGTCAACCCAACAGACACCCTCGGAGATACCTATAGAGTACCTTTATAGTCACCCAGTTACGTTGCGACATTTGATACACACAAGGCACTCCTCCGGTGTCAGTGAGTTGCATGATCTCATGGTCATAGGAACAAATACTTGACATGCAGAAAAGAGTAGCAATAAACTCACACGATCATATGCTACGTTTGTAGTTTGGGTCTTGTCCATCCCATCATTCTCCTAATGATGTGATCCTGTTATCAAATGGCATCTCATGTCAATGGGTAGGAAACCTTAGCCATCTTTGATCAACGAGCTAGTCTATTAGAGGCATACCAGGGACATGGTGTTGTCTTTCTATCCACACATGTATCTGGGTTTCCGATCAATAAAATTATAGCATGGATAATAAACGATTATCATGAACAAGGAAATATGATAATAACCAATTTATTATTGCCTCTAGGGCATATTTCCAACAGTCTCCCACTTGGACTAGAGTCAATTATCTAGTTCACATCACCATGTGATTCGCATTGTTATGAATCTAACACCCAATGAGTTCTGGGGCTCGATCATGCTTTGCATGTGAGAGAGGTCTTATAGTCAACGGGTCTGCGACATTCCGATCCGTGTGTACTTTGCAAATCTCTATGTCAAACTGTAAACACTGCTACCACACTCCACTTGGTACTATTCCAAATGGCTGCTCCATTATACGTATCTGGATTGCTACTAAGATTCATCCGGATTAGTGTTAAAGCTTGCATCGACGTAACTCTTTATGACAAACCCTTTCTCACCTCCATAATCGAGAAACATTTCCTTAGTTTTTTAGTCACTAAGGATAATATTGACCGCTGTCCAGTGATCCACTCCTGGATCACTCTTGTACCCCTTGATGGACTCATGGCAAGGCACACATAGGTGCGGTACACAGCATGGCATACTGTACAGAGCCTATGGCTAAGGCATAGGGGACGACATTCGTCCTTTCTCTTTCTTCTGCCGTTGTCGAGCTTTTAGTCTCACTCAACTTCACACCTTACAAATCAGGCAGAACTCTTTCTCTAACTGATCCATTTTGAACTCTTTCAAAATCTTGTCAAGGTATGTATTCATTGAAAGTCTCATCAAGCATTTTGATCTATCTCTATAGATCTTGATGCTCAACAATTTGGTAGCTTTATCCAGGTCTTCCTTTGAAAATCACTTTTCAAACAACCATTCATGCTTTCCAGAAATTCTACATTATTTCCGATCAACAATATGTCATCCACATATACTTATCAGAAATTTTATATTGCTCCCACTCACTTTATTGTAAATACAAGTTTCTCGTAAACTTTGTATAAACTACAAAACTTTGATCACCTCATCAAAGTGTGTATTCCAACTCCGAGATGCTTGATCCAACCCTTATGGATTTCTGGAGCTCGCACACCTTTTAGCATCCTTAGGACTGACAAAACCTTCTGGTTGTATCTCATATAGCCTTTCCTTAAGGAAGGAAGTGATGTTTTGGCATCCATCTGCCAGATTTCATAATTGAAAAATGCAGCAACTGCTAACATAATTCCAACAGACTTTAGCATCACTATGAGTGAGAAAGTCTCATCGTAGTAAACTCCTTGAACTTTCCGGAAACTTCTTTGTGACAAGTCGAGCTTTATAAATGGTGACATTCACCATCAGCGTCTGTCTTCATTTTAAAGATCCATTTGTACTCCACGACCTGTCGTCTAACGAGCAAGTCCACCAAAGTCTATACTTGGTTTTCATACATAGATCCTTTCTCGGATTTCATGGCCTCTAACCATTTGTCAGATTTCGGGCCCATCATCGCTTCTCCATAGCTCATAGGTTCATCGTTGTCCAACAACATGACCTCTAAGACAGGGTTGTCGTACCACTCAGGAGTAGTACACGTCCTTGTCGACCTACGAGGTTCGATAGTAACTTGATCCGAAGCTTCATGATCATCATCATTAACTTCCTCTTCAACTAACGGTGGCTTCATAGAAACATCTTCCTGCGCTGCGCTACTCTCTGGTTGAAACAAAGGTTCAACAACCTCATCAAGTTCTATCTTCCTCCCACTCAATTCTTTTGAGAGAAACTTTTCCTCGAGAAAAGACCTAGTTTTAGCAACAAAATTTTTATGCTGGATCTGAGATAGAAGGTTCACCCAACTGTTCTTAGGGTATTCTATGAAGATGTATTTGTCCGCTTTGGGTTTGAGCTCATTAGGTGAAAAGATTTTCCACACAAGCGTCGCAGCCCCAAACATTAAGAAATGATAGCTTAGGTTTCTATCAAACCATAATTCACATGGTGTCATCTCAACGGATTTAGATGGTGCCCTATTTAAAGTGAATGTAGTTGTCTCTAATGCATAACCCCAAAATTATAGTAGCAAAACGATAAGAGACATCATAGCAAGCACCATATCCAATAGAGCACGACTATGACATTTGAACACACCATCACACTATGGTGTTCCAGGTGGCGTGAGTTGTGAAACAACTTTCACATTGTCTAAAGTTGTATGCCAAACTCATAACTCAGATATTCACTTCCACAATCATATCGTAGACATTTTTATATTCTTGTCACGATGATCTTAAAACTTCACTCCAAATTTGCTTGAACCTTTCAAACGATTCAGACTTGTGTTTCATTAAGTAAATATACACTATTTCTACTCAAATCATCAGTGAAGGTAAGAAAATAACGATATCCACCGCACTCTAAAAGACTCATTGGATTGTATACATCAACATGTATCATTTCCAATAAACCACTTGCCCGCTCCATCAATCCGGAAAACGAGGTCCTTAGTCATCTTGCCCAGGAGGCATGGTTCGCATGTCTCAACCGATTCGAAATCGAATGAGTCCAAAGATCCATCAGCATGGTATTTCTTCATGCGCTTTATACCAATATGACATTTAGCGGCAGTGCCACAAGTATGTGGTACTATCATTATTAACTTTGTATCTTTTGGCATCAATGTTATGAACATGTGTATTACTACGATCAAGATTCAACAAACCATTCTCACTAGGTGCATGACCATTGAAGGTATTATTCATGTAAACAGAATAACCATTATTCTCTAACTTAAATGAATAACCGTGTTGCAATAAACACGATCTAATCACATTCATGCTCAACGCAAAACACCAAATAACATTTATTTAGGTTCGTCACTAATCCCGAAGGTAGAGAGAGCATGCGATGTTGATAACATCAACCTTGGAAACATTTCTAACACACATCGTCACCTCACCCTTAGCTAGTTCTCCGTTCAGTCCATAGCTTTTATTTCGAGTTACTAACATTTAGCAACCGAACCGGTATCCAATACCCAGGTGCTACTAGGAGTACTAGCAAGGTACACATCAATAACACGTATATCAAATATACTTCTGTTGACGTTGCCAGCATTCTTATCTACCAAGTATCTTGGGTTGTTCCGCTTCAGCGACCGCTCTCCTCATAATCCAAGCACATAGTCTTGGGTTTGGGTTCAACTTTGGGTTGCTTCACTAGAGCAACAACTGACTTGCCATCCATGAAGTTTCCCTCCTTGCCCTTGCCCTTCTTGAAACTAGTGGTTTTTACTAACCATCAACACTTGATGCTCCTTCTTGATTTCTACCTTCGCGGTGTCAAACATCGCGAATAGCTCAGGGATCATTATTTCTATCCCTGGCATTTTATAGTTCATCACCAAGTTCTAGTAGCTTCGTGACAGTGACTTGGAGAACTATATCAATCACTATCTTATCTGGAAGACTAACTCCCACTCGATTCAAGTGATTGTAGAACCTAGACAATCTGAGCACATGCTCTATTGGAAATATGCCCTAGAGGCAATAATAAATTAGTTATTACCATATTTCCTTGTTCATGATAATCGTTTATTATCCATGCTATAATTGTGCTGATCGGAAACTCAGATACATGTGTGGATACATAGACAAAACCATGTGCCTAGTATGCCTCTAATAGACTAGCTCGTTGATCAAAGATGGTTAAGGTTTCCTAGCCATTGACATGAGATGTCATTTGATAACAGGATCACATCATTAGGAGAATAATGGGATGGACAAGACCCAAACTACAAACGTAGCATATGACCGTGTCAGTTTAATGCTACTGTTTTCTACATGTCAAGTATCTGTTCCTATGACCATGAGATCATGCAACTCACTGACACCGGAGGAGTACCTTGTGTGTATCAAACATCGCAACGTAACTGGGTGATTGTAAAGGTACTCTACATGTATCTTCGAGGGTGTCTGTTGGGTTGGCATGGATCAAGACTGGGATTTGTTACTCCGTGTGACGGAGAGGTATCTCAGGGCCCACTCGGTAATACAACATCACAACAAGTCTTGCAAGCAATGTGACTAAGTGTTAGTCACGGGATCTTGTGTTACGGAACGAGTAAAGAGACTTGCCGGTAACGAGGTTGAACTAGGTATGGAGATACCGACGATCGAATCTCGGGCAAGTAACATACCGAATAACAAAGGGAACATCATACGGGATTAACTGAATCCTTGACATAGAGGTTCAACCGATAAAGATCTCCGTAGAATATGTAGGAACCAATATGGGCATCCAGGTCCCGCTATTGGTTATTGACCGTAGAGGTGTCTCGGTCATGTCTACATAGTTCTCGAACCCGCGGGTCTACACACTTAAGGTTCGGTGACGTTTCGGTAGTATAGAGTTATGTATGGTGGTGACCGAAGGTTGTTCGGAGTCCTGGATGAGATCCCGGACATCACGAGGAGCTCCGAAATGGTGCGGAGGTAAATATTGATATATAGTAAGTCCTATTTCGGTCGCCGGAAAAGTTTCGGGCTCATCGGTAGTGTTCTGGGAGTGCCGGTAGTGTACCGGGAGACCATCGGGAGGGGTATTTCGACCCAAGAGGCTACATGGGCTATGGGGGAGTGAATACCAGCCCTTAGTGGGCTGGTGGAAGTCCGACACAAGACCCATGTGGCTGGGAAGAAAAGCACAAAGAGAAAAAGGTGGAAAAAAGGCAAAAATGCAAAAATAAGGAGGAGTCTTAGTCCTACTAGGATGGGAGGAGGAATCCTCCAATCCTCCTTGGTTCTGCCAACCCAAGGTCTGTCTCCTTGGGAGCCAAGCCTCCTCCTCCTCTCGTCCTATATATACTTACGGTTTTAGGGTTTTTGCACCATTTTTTCAACCACATGCTACCCGTTCCTCCAGTGCATACTTTCTCCTCTAGATCGGATTTCTGCAGTGCTTAGGGAAGCCCTGTCGAAATAGCTCCACCACCATCGCCGGAGCGCCGTCACGCTGCCGAAGAACTCTTCTACCTCTCTGCTCCCTCTTGTTGGATCAAGAAGGCGGAGGCTGTCATCGAGCTGTACGTGTGCTGAACGCGGAGGTGCCGTCCGTTCGGCGCTAGATCGGAAGGATCGTGATGAGTTCGCCGGACTGATCATGATGAGTTCGTGGGATGGATCGTGATTGGATCGCGGGACAGATCGTGATGAGATCGCGGGACGCTCAGTGATTTGGATCGCGAAGACGTTCGACTACACCAACCGCATTTCTTAACGCTTCCTGCTTAGCGATCTACAAGGGTATGTAGATCCACTCTCCCTCTCGTAGATGCTCATCACCATGGATAGGTCTTGCATGAACGTAGGAATTTTTTGTTTCCCATGCGACGTTCCCCAACAGTTGTATCAGAGCTAGGTCTATGTGTAGAAGAGATCTCGAGTAGAACACAATGAGTTTGTGGGCGTTGATGCTTAGAGTGCTTCCTCCCTTGGTCGTGTTTTGGTTCAGCGGTATTGTGAGATGAAGTGGCCCGGACCAACATTACCCGTACGCTTACGAGAGACCGGTTCCCTCAACCGCAACTTGTTGCATAGATGGCTTGCGGGTGCCAGTTTCTCTCACTTTAGTTGGATCGGATTCGACAAAGGCGGTCCTTGAGAAGGTTGAAAAACAACTAGTGTATCAC
This sequence comes from Hordeum marinum, assembly GCA_022496015.1. Classification (NCBI taxonomy): domain Eukaryota; kingdom Viridiplantae; phylum Streptophyta; class Magnoliopsida; order Poales; family Poaceae; genus Hordeum; species Hordeum marinum. Next base: position 94,462,628 of record CM039675.1, read on the forward strand.
CGTTGTGGTTTTTGCGTAGATGAGAATTGGTCTTGCTAGATACCCGTAGCAGCTACATAAAACATGCAACGACAATTAGAGGACATCTAACTTGTTTTTGCAGGGTATGTTGTGATGTGATATGGCCAATTACATGATGTGATATATGTGATGTATGAGATGATCATGTGTTGTATAGAATATCACGACTTGCATGTCGATGAGTACGACAACCGGCAGGAACCATAGGGTTGTCTTTAATTATTGTATGACCTATGTGTTAATCATTAAGCGCTATGTAATGCTTTAATTTATCGCTAAATGGTAGCAATAAAAGTACAAGCATGATGGGCGCGACAACCCCGATGGCGACACGTTGATGGAGATCAAGATGATGGAGATCATGGTGTCGTGCCGGTGACGATGGAGATCATGTCGGTGCTTTCAAGATGGAGATCAAAAGCACAAGTTCATGGCCATATCATGTCATTTATGATTTGCATGTGATGTTAATCCTTTCATGCACCTTGTTTTGCTTAGTACAACGGTAGCATTATAAGGTGATCCCTCACTTAAATTTCAAGATGAATTGTGTTCTCCTCGAGTGTGCACCATTGTGAAAGTTCATCGTGTTGAGAAACCATGTGATGATCGGGTGTGATAGAATGTACGTTCACATACAACGGGTGCAAGCCAGTGTTGCACATGCACAACACTCGGGTTAAACTTGATGAGCCTAGCATGTACAGGCATGGCCTTGGAACACAAGAGACCGAAAGGTCAAACATGAGTCATATAGCAGATATGATCAACATGATGATGTTCACCATTGAAACCACCTCAACTCACGTGATGATCGGACTTGAGTTGGTGAATTTGGATCATGTATCACTCGAATGACCAGAGGGATGTCAATTTGAGTGGGAGTTCTTAAGTAATATGATTAATTGAACTCATTATCATGAACATAGTCAGTAGTGTCTTTGCAAACTGTGTTGTAGATTACTAGCTCACGTTGTAGCTCCCTTGATTTTTTATATGTTCCTAGATAAATAGAGTTGAAAGATGATGGTAGCAATATTGCGGACTGGCTCTGTGATCCGAGGATTGTCCTCGTTGCTGCACAGAAGGCTTATGTCCTTAATGCACCGCTCGGTGCGCCAACCCCTCTAGCATTGTCTGTAGATGTTGTGAACATCTGACAAGCACGTTCTGATGACTACTTGATAGTTTAGTGCGTCATGCATTACGACTTAGGATTGAGGCTCCGAAACGTTTTGAACTTCACGGGACATATGAGATGTTCTAAGAGCTGAAATTAGGATCTCAGGCTCGTGCCCGTGTTGCGAGATATGAGATCTCCAATAAGATTCTTTGCCTGCAAGATGAAAGAGAATAGCTCAATCGTTGAGCATGTGCTCAGATTGTCTGGGTGCTACAATCGCTTGAATCGAGTGGGAGTTGATCTTCCAGATAAGATAGTGATTGATATAGTTCTCCAAGTCACTGTCACTAAAGATACTAGAACTTGGTGATGAACTATAAAATGCCAGGGATAGAAATAATAATCCCTGAGCTATTCGCGATGTTTGACACCGAGAAGGTAGAAATCAAGAAGGAGCGTCAAGTGTTGATGGTTAGTCAAACCACTAGTTTCGAGAAGGGCAAGAGCAAGGAGGGAAACTTGATGGATAGCAAGTCAGTTGCTGCTCCAGTGAAGCAACCCAAAGTTGAACCCAAACCCGAGACTAAGTGATTCGATTATGAGGAGAGCGGTCGCTGAAGCGGAACAACCCTAGATACTTGGTAGATAAGAAGGCTGGCAACGTCGATAGAAATATATTTGATATACGTGTTAATGATGTGTACCTTGCGAGTACTCCTAGTACCACCTGGGTATTGGATACCGGTTCGGTTGCTAAATGTTAGTAACTAGAAATAAAAGCTACGGAATGAACGGAGAACTAGCTAAGGGTGAGGTGACGATGTGTGTTGGAAATGTTTCCAAGGTTGATGTGATCAACATCGCACGCTCTCTCTACCTTCGGGATTAGTGACAAACCTAAATAAATGTTATTTGGTGTTTTGCGTTGAGCATGAACGTGATTAGATCATGTTTATTGCAACACAGTTATTCATTTAAGTTAGAGAATAATGGTTATTCTGTTTACATGAATAATACCTTCAATGGTCATGCACCCAGTGAGACTGGTTTGTTGAATCTTGATCGTAGTAATACACATGTTCATAACATTAATGCCAAAAGATACAAAGTTAATAATGATAGTACCACATACTTGTGGCACTGCCGCTAAATGTCATATTGGTATAAAGCACATGAAGAAACTCCATGCTGATGGATCTTTGGACTCATTCAATTTCGAATCGGTTGAGACATGCGAACCATGCCTCTTGAGCAAGATGACTAAGGACCCCGTTTCTAGATGGATGGAGCGGGCAAGTGATTTATTGGAAATGATACATGTTGATGTATGCAATCCAATGAGTCTTTTAGCGTGCGGTGGATATCGTTATTTTCTTACCTTCACTGATGATTTGACTAGATATAGTGTATTTACTTAATGAAACACAAGTCTGAATCATTTGAAAGGTTCAAGCAAATTCAGAGTGAAGTTTATGATCATCGTGACAAGAAGATAAAAATGTCTGCGATATGATCGTGGAGGTAAATATCTGAGTTACGAGTTTGGCATACAACTTGAGACAATGTGAAAGTTGTTTCACAACTCACGCCACCTGGAACACCATAGTGTGATGGTGTGTTCGGACGTCATAGTCGTGCTCTACTGAAAATGGTGCTTGCTATGATGTCTCTTATCGTTTTGCTACTATAATGTTGGGGTTATGCATTAGAGACAACTACGTTCACTTTAGATAGGGCACCATCTAATTCCGTTGAGATGACACCGTGTGAATTATGGTTTGATAGAAACCTAAGCTGTCATTTCTTAATGTTTGGGGCTGCAACACTTATGTGAAAAAGGTTTTCACCTAATGAGCTCGAACCCAAAGGGGACAAATGCATCTTCATAGAATACCCTAAAGACAGTTGGGTAAACCTTCTATCTCAGATCCAAGCATAAAGTGTTTGTTGCTAAAACTGGGTCCTTTCTCGAGAAAGATTTTCTCCCGAAAGAATTGACTGGGAGGAAGTTAGAACTTGATGATGTTTTTGAACCTTTGTTCAACCAGAGAGTAGCGCAACGCAGGAATTTGTTTTTGTGAAGCCTATGTTAGTTGAAGAGGAAGTTAATGATGATGATCATGAAGCTTCGGATCAAGTTACTATCAAACCTCGTAGGTCGACAAGGCTGTGTACTGCTCCTGAGCGGTACGACAACCTTGTCTTGGAGGTCATGTTGGACAACGATGAACCTACAAGTCGTGGAGAAGGGATGATGGGCCCGGATTCCGACAAATGGTTAGAGGCCATGAAATCCGAGAAAGGATCCATTTATGAAAACCAAGTATAGAATTTGGTAGAATTGCTCGTTGGACGGCAGGTCGTTGAGTACAAATGGATGTTTAAAATGAAGATAGACGCTCATGGTAAATGTCACCATTTGTAAAGCTCCACTAGTTGCAAAGAAGTTTACGACAAGTTCAAGGAGTTGACTGCGATGAGACTTTCTCACTCGTAGCGATTGTAGGAATTATGTTAGCAATTGCAGCATTTTTCAATTATGAAATCTGGCAGATGGATATCAAAACATCTTTTCCTTAACGGTTTACTTGAGGAAAGGTTGTATGTGATACAACCAGAAGGTTTTGTCAGTCCTAAGGATGCTAGAAGGTGTGCAAGCTTCAGTGATTCTTCTATGAACTGAAGCAAGCATCTCAGAGTTGGAATATACACTTTGATGAGGTGATCAAAGTTTTTGAGTCTATACAAAGTTTACGAGAAACTTGTATTTACAATAAAGTGAGTGGGAGCAATATAGAATTTCTGATAAGTATATGTGGATGACATATTGTCGATCGGAAATGATGTAGAATTTCTGGAAAGCATAAACGGTTGTTTGAAAAGAGTTTTTCAAAGGAAGACCTGGATAAAGCTACCTAATTGTTGAGCATCAAGATCTATAGAGATAGATGAAGATGCTTGATGAGACTTTCAATAAGTACATACCTTGACAAGATTTTGAAAGAGTTCAAAATGGATTAGTCAGAGAAAGAGTTCTTGCTTGATTTGTAAGGTATGATGTTGAGTAAGACTCAAAGCTCGACCACGGAAGAAGAAAGAGAAAGGATGAAGGTCGTCTCCTATGCTTTAGCCATAGGCTCTATATAGTATGCCATGCTACGTACCGCACCTGTATGTGCCTTGCCATGAGTCCGTCAAGGGGTACAAGAGTGATCTGGGAATGGATCACTGGATAGCGGTCAAGATTATCCTTAGTAACTAAAAGACTAAGGAGATATCTCTCGATTATGGAGCTGATAAAGATTTTGTCGTAAAGAGTTACGTCGATGCAAGCTTTAACACTAATCCGGATGACTCTTAGTAGCAATCCGGATATGTATTGTGGAGCAGCCATTTGGAATAGTACCAAGTGGAGTGTGGTAGCAGTGTTTATAGTTTGACATAGAGATTTGCAAAGTACATACGGATCTGAATATCGCAGACCCGTTGACTATAAGACCTCTCTCACATGCAAAGCATGATCGAGCCCCAGAACTCAGTGGGTGTTAGATTCATAACAATGCGAATCACATGCTGATGTGAAGTAGATTATTGACTCTATTGCAAGTGGGTGACTATTCGAAATATGCCCTAGAGGCTATAATAAATTAGTTATTATCATATTTCCTTGTTCATGATAATCGTTTATTATCCATGCTATAATTGTGTTGATCGGAAACTCAGATACATGTGTGGATACATAGACAAAATCATGTCCCTAGTATGCCTCTGATAGACTAGCTCGTTGATCAAAGATGGTTAAGGTTTCCTAGCCATTTACATTAGATGTCATTTGATAATGGGATCACATCATTAGCAGAATGATGGGATGGACAAGACCCAAACTACAAACGTAGCATATGATCGTGTCAGTTTAATGCTACTGTTTTCTGCATGTCAAGTATTTGTTCCTATGACCATGAGATCATGCAACTCACTGACACCGGAGGAGTGCCTTGTGTGTATCAAATGTCGCAACATAACCGAGTCACTATAAAGGTACTCTACAGGTATCTCCCAGGGTGTCTGTTGGGTTGGCATGGATCAAGACTGGGATTTGTTACTCCGTGTGACGGAGAGGTATCTCAGGGCCCACTCGGTAATACAACATCACAACAAGCCTTGCAAGCAATGTGCCTAAGTGTTAGTCATGGGATCTTGTATTACAGAACGAGTAAAGAGACTTGCCGGTAATGAGGTTGAACTAGGTATGGAGATACCTACGATCGAATCTCGGGCAAGTAACATAACGAAGAACAAAGGGAACATCATACGGGATTACCTGAATCCTTGACATCGAGGTTCGACCGATAAAGATCTTCATAGAATATGTAGGAACCAATATGGGCATCCAGGTCCCGCTATTGGTTATTGACCGTAGAGGTGTCTCGGTCATGTCTACATAGTTCTCGAACCCGCAGGGTCTGCACACTTAATGTTCGGTGACGTTTTGGTAGTATAGAGTTATGTATGGTTGTGACCGAAGGTTGTTCGGAGTCCTGGATGAGATCCCGGACGTCATGAGGAGCTCCGTAATGGTCCATAGGTAAAGATTGATATATAGGAAGTCCTATTTTGGTCGCCGGAAAAGTTTCGGGCTCATCGGTAGTGTACCGGGAGTGCCGGGAGTGTACCGGGAGACCATTGGGAGGGGTATTTCGACCCAAGAGGCTACATGGGCTATGGGAGAGTGAATACCAGCCCTTAGTGGGCTGGTGGAAGTCCCACACAAGTCCCATGCGGCTGGGAAGAAAATCCCAAAGAGAAAAAGGTCGAAAAAGGCAAAAAGGCAAAAATAAGGAGTCCTAGTCCTACTAGGATTGGAGGAGAATCCTCCAATCCTCCTTGGTTCGGCCGACCCAAGGGATGGCTCCTTGGGAGCCAAGCCTCCTCCTCCTCTCCTCCTATATATACTGGAGGTTTTAGGGTTTTTGGCACCAGTTTTTCAGCCACGTGCTACCCGTTCATCCGGTGCATAGTTTCTCCTCTAGATCGGATTTCTGCAGTGCTTAGGCGAAGCCTTGCCGGAATAGCTCCACCACCATCACCGGAGCGCCGTCACGCTGCCGGAGAACTCTTCTACCTCTCCTCTCCCTCTTGCTAGATCAAGAAGGCGGAGATCCTCATCGAGCTGTACGTGTGCTGAACGCGGAGTTGTCGTCCGGTTGGCGCTAGATCGGAAGGGTCATGATGAGTTCGCTGGACAGATCGTGATGAGTTCGCCGGACGGATCATGATTGGATCGCGGGACAAATCATGATGAGATCGCGGGACGCTCGGCGATTTGGATCATGAAGACGTTCGACTACACCAACCGCGTTTCTTAACGCTTCCCTCTTAGCGATCTACAAGGGTATGTAGATCCACTCTCCCTCTCGTAGATGCTCATCACCATGGATAGGTCTTGCGTGAACGTAGGAAAAATATTGTTTCCCATGCGATGTTCCCCAACATGCTCAACGATTGAGCTATTATCCTTCATCTTGTAGACAAAGAATCTTGTTGGAGATCTCATATCTCACAACACGGGCATGAGCCAGAGATCCCAATTTCAGCTCTTAGAACATCTCATATGTTCCGTGACGTTCAAAACGTTTTGGGGACTTAATGCATGACGCACTAAGCTATCAAGTAGTCATCGGAACGTGCCTGTCAGATGTTCACAACATCTAAAGAAGATGCTAGAGGGGGTGGCGCACCGAGCGGTGCATTAAGAACATAAGCCTTCTGTGCAGCAATGAGGACAATCCTCAGATCACGGACCCAGTCCGCAATATTGCTACCATCATCTTTCAACTCTATTTCTCTAGGAACATATAAAAATTCAAGGGAGCTACAGGGCGAGCAAGTAATCTACAACATAATTTGCAAAGACACTACTGACTATGTTCATGATAATGAGTTCAATTAATCATATTACTGAAGAACTCCCACTCAAATTGACATCCCTCCGGTCATTCGGGTGATACATGATCCAAATTCACCAACTCAAGTCCGATCATCACGTGAGTTGAGATGGTTTCAACGGTGAACATCATGTTGATCATATCTACTATATGACTCATGTTCGACCTTTTGGTCTCTTGTGTTCCGAGGCCATGTCTGTACATGCTAGGCTCATCAAGTTTAACCCGAGTGTTCTACATGTGCAACACTGGCTTGCACCCATTGTATGCGAACTTAGAGTCTATCACACCCGATCATCACGTGGTGTCTCGACACGACGAACTTTCGCAATGGCGCACACTCGGGGAGAACACAATTTATCTTGAAATTATGTGAGGGATCACCTTATAATGCTACCGTCATCCTAAGCAAAACAAGGTGCATAAAAGGATTAACATCACATGCAAATCATAAGTGACATGATATGGCCATGAACTTGTGCTTTTGATCTCCATCTTGAAAGCACTGGCATGATCTCCATCGTCACCGGCATGACACCATGATCTCCATCATCTTGATCTCCATCAACGTGTCACCATTGGGGTTGTCGCGCCCATCATGCTTCTACTACTATTGCTACCGTTTACCGATAAAGCAGAGCATTAGCGCTTAATGATTGACATGCAGGTCATATAATAATTAAAGACAACCCTATGGCTCATGCCGGTTGCCGTACTCATCGACTTGCAAGTCGTGATATTCTATACAACACATGATCATCTCATACATCACATATATCACATCATGTAATTGGCCATATCACATCACAACATACCCTGCAAAAACGAGTTAGACGTCCTCTAATTGTTGTTGCCTGTTTTACGTGGCTGCTATGGGTATCTAGCAAGAACAATTCTAACCTACGCATAAACCACAACGGTGATACATAAGTTGCTTTTCAACCTTCTCAAGGACCGCCTTTCTCGAATCTGATCCAATTAAAGTAAGAGAAACAAGCACCCGCCAGCCATCTTTGTGCAACGAGGTTACACATAAGTTGATGGAACCGGTCTCTCGTAAGCGTACGAGTAAGGTTGGTCCGGGCCGCTTCATCCCACAATACCGCTGAACCAAAACACGACCAAGGTAGGAAGCAATCTAAGCATCAACACCCACAAACTCTTTGTGTTCTACTCGAGATCTCATCTACACATAGACCTAGCTCATGATGCCACAGTTGGGGAATGTTGCATGGGAAACAAAAAATTTCCTATGCACACGCAAGATCTATCCATCGTGATGAGCATCTACGAGAGGGATAGTGGATCTACATACCCTTGTAGATCGCTAAGCGGGAAGCGTTAAGAAACGCGGTTGGTGTAGTTGAACGTCTCCGCGATCCAAATCACCGAGCGTCCCGCGATCTCATCACGATCCATCCTGCGATCCAACCACGATCCGTTCCGCGAACTCATCACGATTTGTCCCGCGATCTCATCACGATTCGTGTCGCGATCTTGATCACGGTCCTTCCGATCTAGCGTCGAACGGATGGCACCTCCGCATTCAGCACACGTACAGCTCGATGACGATCTCCGCCTTCTTGATCCAGCAAGAGGGAGCGGAGAGGTAGAAGAGTTCTCTAGAAGCGCGACGATGCTACGGCGATTGTGGTGGAGCTATTCCGGCAGGGCTTCGCCTAAGCACTGCAGAAAACCGATCTAGAGGAGAAACTATGTACTAGAGGAGAGGGTAGCACGTGGCAGAAAATCTAGTGCAAAAACCCTAAAACCTCTAGTATATATAAAAGGAAGAGAGGAGGAGGCTTGGACCTCAAGGGGCCATCCCTAGGCTTCGGCCGAACCAAGGAGGAGAGGAGGATTCCTCCTCCAATCCTAGTAGGACTAGGACTCCTCCTTATTTTGGCATTTTTTGCCTTTTTCCACCTTTTTCTCTTTGGGCTTTTCTTCCCAGCCGCATGGGCCTTGTGTGGTACTTCCACCAGCCCACTAAGGTCTGGTATTCACTCTCCCACAGCCTATGTAGCCTCTTGGGTCGAAATACCCCTCCCGATGGTCTACCGATACACTACCGGCACTGCCGGTTCACTACCGATTAGCCCGAAACTTTTCCAGTGACCAAAATAGGACTTCCTATATATCAATCTTTACCTCCGGACCATTCCGGAGCTTCTCATGACGTCTGGGATATCATCTGGGACTCCGAACAACCTTCGGTAACTACCATACCTAACTCTGTACTACCAAAACGTCACCGAACCTTAAGTGTGCAGACCCTGCGGGTTCGAGAACTATGTAGACATGACCGAGACACCTTTACGGTCAACAACCAATAGCGGGACCTGGATGACCATATTGGTTCCTACATATTCTACGCAGATCTTTATCAGTCGAACCTCTATGTCAAGGATTCAGTTAATCCCGTATGATGTTCCTTTTGTTCTTCGATATGTTACTTGCCCGAGATTCGATCGTCGATATCTTCATACCTAGTTCAACCTCGTTACCGGCAAGTGTCTTTACTCATTCCATAATACAACGTCCCGTGACTAACACTTAGTCACATTGCTTGCAAGGCTTGTTGTGATGTTGTATTACCGAGTGGGCCCTGAGAAACCTCTTCGTCACACGGAGTAACAAATCCCAGTCTTGATCCATGCCAACCCAACAGACACCATCGGAGATACCTGTAGAGTACCTTTATAGTCACCCAGTTACGTTGTGACGTTTGATACACACAAGGCACTCCTCCGGTGTCAGTGAGTTGCATGATCTCATGGTCATAGGAACAGATGCTTGGCATGCAGAAAACAGTGACAATAAACTGACACAATCATATGCTACGTTTGTAGTTTGGGTCTTGTCCATCCCATCATTCTCCTAATGATGTGATCCCGTTATCAAATGACATCTCATGTCAATGGCTAGGAAACCTTAGCTATCTTTGATCAATGAGCTAGTGTATTAGAGGCATACTAGGGACATGGTGTTGTCTATGTATCCACACATGTATCTGAGTTTCCGATCAATACAATTATAGCATGGATAATAAACGATTATCATGAACAAGGAAATATGATAATAACTAATTTATTATTGCCTCTAGGGCATATTTCCAACAACCACATGGAAGAAAGTCTCTCAAGATGCATCCGTTGGAAGCAAACAAACGGTAAACACCTATTAGCAACACATCAAGGATTACTTTGATGAGCGTAACACAATGGTCACTTCCGTTCGAGCGACTCTCTTCGCCAACGTTTGTCTACCATTAGCGCCGAATGCCAAAAAATGGTCCGATTGCTTGTCAAATGTTGCTCGCATGAACCCAAGTGGTTGCGGTGATAGTGACTTGGTAAATATTTGCTCTTCGTGTGTGCTTTCTCAAATATTGGATTGTTCCACATTTTGATGATGACATGTTGGTTGTTTTATTGTAGAAAATGATTGTGCAAGGATTGTTTTGAGAGAGGAACATGAAAGGCGAGAAGAAGAAGAAGAAGAACAAGAAGAAGAAAGGAAAGTCTTTCACTTTTCATCATTGCTACAAAGAGCTCAAGGACGAGGAGAAGTGGAGAACTAGAGATACTTCTGATGCTTCAAATAAGAAGAGTGTGGTGATTGAGGATGAATAAGATGTCGCCGGTGAGGAGAGAAGGAGCCCCACCCCTTACTCCGCGAAAAAAAAATTATAGGCCTGATGGAAACAATAAAGTGAAGGGAGACAAGGCCGGAGATAATGATCTCAAGGAAGGATTTGATGCCATTGTCACGGTGAGGAAAGACTATGCTGAAGAAAAAAAGAATGTTGAAGCTCAAGGAAATAGAGGAGAGGAGTGAGGCCGAGCGGCGGAGGGCGGCGGCCAAGGAGATGTTGGCAACGACCGAGGCGAGGAAGGTGGACCTGGAGGAGAAAAAGGCTGCGATAGAGGAGATGGAGATGGTCGAGGAGAAGGCACTCAAGTGTATGTTTATGGAAACATCTACTCTTGATCCCAAGGAAAAGGCCTATGTTGAATTTTGACGCAATGAAATGCTCATGAAGAAGCAAACGCTCATGAGGCAAATGATGATGGGAGGAGGCATGAGAGGTGTCTTGGGAGGAGACATGGGAGGTGCCATGGGAGGAGGCATGGGAGGTGCCATGGGTGGCTACATGAACATGATGGGAGGTTCCATGAATAGTGCATTTGCCAGAAACATGGGAGGTGGTTTCGGTTGCAAGATGGAAGGTGGCTTTGGTGGCATGGGAGGTGTCTTTGGAGGCAACATGACCAGCATGCGAGGAGGCTTTGGCGGCAACATGATGGGTGGCTTCGAAGGTGGCTATGACGGCAACATGAGTGGCGTTGGAGGTGGCTTCGTCGACAACATGACCGGCATGGGAGGCAATGAAGGTGCTTATGGTGGTGCTCCCGGCAACGAGACTTCACCGCTTCACAATGTCGACAAAGAAGCTAGTGATGATGATGACCGTACCACGGTTCACAACGCCGTTGGTGTTGATGACCGGCATGAATGATATTCATGTGCATTTTGATTTGTAGGGCGAAAAACTTTGATTGGGACGATGCACTTTTGGTAGACGGATTTAAAATTATGATGATGATGATGCACTTTTGTTAGGGATTTGAAACTATGATGATGATGCACTTTAATTTAAAATTTTAAGTGATATTTCAATGCAAAATCGTGGCTGCGGCCATCGGCCGGTTTTACATTTCGTTTTGGACCGTTTGTTGGAGTTGCTCTTTTACATCTCTATTTTGGACCATATGTTGGAGTTGAGCTTTTATTGAAGATGTAAAAAGCATTTTTTTTGTGGTCCAAATTTTTGCATCACAGATATGAAACATCAAAATATACATCATCTATTTAAGATGCTCTAAGAGGGCGGCTATTTGTAAGTTGCATTAAAAATATCTGCATTGGTTGATTTTTTTAGCTGTTTGATCGGGAAGTGCTTCTTCCTCCTCCAACCAACTCTTTCCCCCTCGCAGCCCCACCCTCATACCGCTGATTGTCTATACCTGCGGCCAATCACTAGTAGAAAACAGGGCATTCGTCACAGCTCGATCTACACATTAGTCCCGGTTGCCTTACGAACTGGGACTAATGTGGGCATTAGTCCCGGTTCGAGCAGCTAGGGTGCCGGTCGGGCATTAGTCCCGGTTTGAGCTCCAACCGGGACTAAAGGTGAAGCCTTTAGTTCCGGTTGGAGACACGAACCGGGACTAAAGGGGTTGGGGCTTTAGTCCCGGTCCGTATCTCCAACCGGGACTAAAGGCCACACCTTTAGTCCCGGTTAGAGATACCAACCAGTACTAAAGGGTTTTGAAAGTTTTTTTTGTTTTTTCTATTTGTTTTCTATTTTTAGTTTCTGTTTTAAATTGCTTATATCTTTTACGATATTTGATGTTTTTGAGTGATTATTTTTGCATTAGATTCAAAATTTTGTCTAGTTTGTGTTTGTGCAATTAGTTTTCAAATTTGAATGGTTTAAATTTGAATTTGTTCAAATTTGCTTCAAACCCTAGATTGTGAATAACTTGAGTTTAAAAATAGTTTTTAATTTAATTCTTTTTGCTCCTAGGCACATGTTAGATGGTGCATGTTGAACACACAAAAAGTATGGAGTTGAAATAAGTTTAAAAAAATGAAATGCCTTTGTAACAGGTGAGTTTTCGTCCAAAACTTTGATACTTCGAAAGGGATTGTCCAGTTTGTACACAAAGTGCATCTAGTTTTTACCGTAAGCCTCTCAACTTTTTAGCACATGCTATGTGGGTGAAATAATAATACCATGCCAAGTTTCAACCTTTTCAGAGTTCATTTGTAGTGCTTTTCAATTTCAGGGTCATTTAGCTCAAAAAAATCATTAAATGCATGAAAAATAGCAAATGAAGTTAGAAATGGGTTAACTCTGGCTTGGTTAACCTTAGTTGTGACTCTGGCTGGGACGATGCTAGCATATGTAGTCGACCGTATGATACGATGGACACCAACCCAGACTAAAGGGGTTCTGAATTTTTCAAACTCTACCCCCCTCTAGACCGCCTTTTTGAGTTTTCTAGAAAATAAACAAAAATGATAACATCTACAAAAAATAAAATCCTTTGACATGTAGTTAGGTTTTAGTGTCTATTTGGTATAGGAATTTTGAAATATGAATTTTGATCGTTTCTGCAAAAAAATGAAAAAAATGTAAAACGGCCATAACTTTTGCATACGACGTCGAAAAAAAATATTAATATATAAAAAAATAGAGAAAAATTGGGACTCGATTTCACCAGAGTTTACCCGGTGAAGTTTTCTCAGATTCTCGAAATTCCAAAAGTAAAAAAAGTTATTTCAAAAAGAAGATTTTTTCCTACAAAATCAAAAAATAATATTTTTGAAAATAATTTTATTTAAAAATAAATAAATGATGTCATATTTGGATTCCTCACATTTTTTCTGATAATAATGGATCTATTATTTGTTGAATTTCGATTTACAGATTTAAAGATATTAATTATGCCATATGAATTGAATATATGGCAAAAAATGAATAAAATAATAATATTACTTATTTTATTTTCATAGAAATTCAATATTATTATTACTTATTTTGTTTATTTTAATAATTGTTTGAAATTCAAAAAATTAAACAATGTGACATCAAGACCTAAGGGTTAATAGGATTGATAGCTTACTATTGTCAAGAAAACAACAAGTACAGATTTGAAAACAAAAGGTGATAGAACTCGAAAGTTAAGCGTGCTCGGGTTAGAGAAGTGAGAGGATGAGTGACCGGCTAGGAAGTTAGATGATTTGGAATGAGTGATGATTAGAGATTAAATTGTCAAATAATTCAAAAACAGTAAGAAGGGGTGATTAGAGATTAGATTGTCAGATAATTCACAGATTTAAAAATCAGAAAAAAATAAAAAATAAAAATAAAAAAATTATTTAAAAAAATACCTTTAGTCCCGGTTTGTAACACCAACCGGGACTAAAGGTCCCGCTCTAGAAAGCTGCCACGTGGAGAGCCTTTAATCCCGGTTCGTAACACAACCGGAAAGGATGGAGGCTTTAGTCCCGACCCTTTATCGTCGCCCCTTCCTTCACTAAACCCCGACAGGGTTTTATCCCCAACAACCTTCCCGTAGCCTACCCGCACCTGAACCCATCAACCTCCGATTCACCTCCACCGGCAACGCCGTTGCCGCGTTGTCGCGGCTCCAGGCCCCTCGTGGCTCGGCCTCGTTGGCGTCCCGTGCCTCGCAGCCCCCATCTTCACCTTGGGGTTGTGCAAATCGACTGCCTTTTTTCGATCAACTCAAATCGACTGACGGGAGTTGCAAATTCCGGTAACTTGCCCATAGCAAACACGCTAAACTAGTGATGCAATCAGTGGACGAATATTAGGAGGACATGGAACGACGAAAGTAGGTCCAACTGCTTCCGTTCTTGGATGCACGTTTTGGCAAAGAATCGAAACGACCCACTCCCACACGGACCGCATGTACGTGTTTTTTCTAGGCTGACGGCATGTACGTACGTGTGATTGCCACAAAATGATGCTCTGTACAGCTAAATAATGTGGATAAAATGACAAGTGCTCAATTTCACTAATCAAATGAATGAAAAATAGACAAATTAACTGTACCTCGGATGGTTTGGATCTTGTGGCGACTTAGGATTCACGCCCTGTACTTGATATGACACCAGTGGTCGTATATTTCTTAATTTACTATTTCAGACTTTCTGACAATGCTTATTCTACTCCTTCTATCTCAAAATAAATGATTTAAAAATGAATCAACTTTGTACTAATTTTAGTGCAAAATCGAGTCATTTTCAGGTCACTTATTTTGAAACGGAGGAAGTATGAAAGAAGATGTTATTGCCGACTCTAAGGCATCTGTAATGACTTTATTAATTCTAAGATGTTATATGTGGGTCTTGTGAGCATATTTTATTGTGTTATGTTAAAAAATCAACGAAAAATACCATAGGCAGAATCGAGAAAAGACCAAGTTGTTTCATGACGATTAATTACTGGGTGGTTGGACTACACGCATCAAGCCCCTATATGAATGAGGGTTTTTGCTCTCTGTGCCGAAATGTAGACATCAGGGTCCAAATAGATGTTGGACTCTATCGCTTCAGCCAATATGAGACCTACGCTGCAGCTGAGTATGGGCAGGAACATGAGAGGCATCTAGTCCAAATCGAAACCACAACAACACGCACGGGAGACATAGCGGAAAAAAGATATGGCGGCCACTAGGGAGACGTGATTACTCTCGTCGAGTTCAGTCATCCACGTTTCTAGAGAAATTTATACTGTAATAAGCAAAATCCAACAACAATATTCCCTCAATTTCCTAAATTTGCCGACTAGCTGCCTAGCTAGGGTTAGCATCTCTTACACGGAAAGTATATCTGTATACGTATAAAAGAGACTCGCGAGGATGCACACACGAATACACACAGCTTTCACTTTCACTTTCACTTTCGCAGCTGCGCCAAGGAAAAGAAAAGAAGATGTCTCGATTCCCATGTATACACTACTCGATCATATCCCAAACCAAAACGCTCTCTTGATTTCTTCCTGAAACCACCACACACACGTCCATCAGCGGCTCGCAGTCTCTGCTGGTACCATGCGGCGGCTCAGCGACGCAGGGGAGGCCACGCCGCTGGTCACCCCCGCGGCGGCCGCGGCGGCGGGCGGCACCTTGGCATCGCCGGCCGCTGCGGGGAGCAACGCCAACTTCGACGCCAACATGGTGATCATCCTCGCCGCGCTGCTCTGCGTTCTCATTTTCGCGCTCGGGCTTAACTCCGTCATCCGCTGCGTGCTCCACTGTGGCCGCCGGCTCACGCCGTCGTCGAGCCTCGCCGCCAGCGCCACCACGGCGAGGACGACGACATCCGTGCACGTGCAGGCGGGGCTGAAGAGGAAGGCGCTGAGGAAGATACCCGTGGAGGTGTACGGCGGGGCCAAGTCCTCCGGTGGCGCCCTCCCCGCCACGGCCACAGAGTGCGCCATCTGCCTCGGCGAGTTCGCCGACGGTGAGAAGGTGCGCGTGCTCCCGCGGTGCCACCATGGGTTCCACGTCCGCTGCATCGACATGTGGCTCGCCACGCACACCTCCTGCCCCAACTGCCGGGCCTCGCTCGCTGACGACGGCGCCGCCGCCGCTGCCACCGGCGTAGGGAGATAGCGCCGGACAATGTACGGGTTTGTAATTTCTTCTAGATAGGGAACTAAAGTGAAACGTTGCACCGCTGCTTTGCTTCCTGACTAGTGTGTCTTTGGTGTGATTTTGATTTTCATATGGGCGGTACATGTAAATTAGTATTCACATTTTGCTATGATAGAAGGGGCTTGATGCAAATATTCCTCGTGTCATTGTCATTTTGGGTTGGAGCATACGATATTTTTTTTGTCATGATTCTCCCATTTATAACTTTCTTTAAAGATGATTCCATGTTCCATTTTTTGTGTTCTAAGATGAGTAGTATTGCGCTGCTCTTTTGGTTGCCCAACAGCCAAGACTTTCCCGATGGACACGTCTTTTTCTCAAATAGTGTTGTCTAGTGACATTTTCCTATTTATTATCTACACGTTCCCGAACACATAGTAGTAGCTTTACTCTTATCTATAATACATTTTTCTCAAAAAATGAATTTTACACATAATAGTGCATTTATCAAAGAATAATAATTTATATTATCCTTATTAACTTGTATTCAAAGCATAATATTTCTAACAAAAGAAAGGAAATAAACAAAAACATTCTCTAGCAAATCACCACTGATAGAGAATATTAGTAGAAAAAGTATCCCTTCTCTGATAGATCACCATTGATGAGCCTTAGACCAACTCCAACAACTCATGCAAAAACCTTCCCATCAAAGTGGTTTTTTATGGATGACCGTATAATTTGCAATTAGTTGTCGCATGGCTATTTTTTTCTGTTTCGGAAAATTTTCTTCCCCTAAATCTTGTTTTTTTCTTTTTTTCTCACTAAACATCACTGGGGACTACAAGTTAGTGGCACAATGTTGGGAGGTGTGGTGACGGCGACCGGAGCAGCCAGACAGGTGAGGCAGAGGAGGCGCCTCGGTGGCCACCGTGGCGAGGCGGGGAAGCGGGGGTGGTTGTTCTACCAGTGGCAGGGCAACAGAGGCAGTCGGAACGGTACGATAGGGAACCAAAGGCACCCGTCCTAACAATGGCGTGGTGACACGACGAAGAGGGGCGACACGACATGACATGGTGGTAGCATGGTGGCTCAAGCATGCGTCCTAAACTTCCATGCGGCTTTCACCTATGAAATTATACATAAAGGGTTATCTTCTCATATAGTTGCGGCGAAGTGGGGGTGTTCTACGGAATCCCTTAAAAATTCGGGTTTGCGAGAGCTGTTGGAGAGCTTTTTTGCCTCAATTTCTTGTAAACAATAGTTATTTTAAGTTAATGGGAGTTGTGAGAGTTGCTCTTAGACCATCCATAGTGGGAGTAACATAGGTAGTAACATCGATGCCACCTAAGTGAAAAAATGATGTGACAGCTAATTAACAAGGAGAGATACAACTTCAATAACATAGCTAGTTAGTCATACTATGAGTAACATCACACATACCCAGACAAGATGGGTCTATAAGCTAATAAATAAAAACATGTATGTTACCACCTCTATGTAACTACCCACTATAAAGATGATAACTTAGACTAGTAACATATGCATGTTACTACACTATGTTACTTTCATTGTGGGTAGTCCTAGTGTATTTGTGATCGGTGCATCTGACTATTGATAAAGGTGATGCCAACAAATGATCTAGTTTCAGCGAAAACAAACATGACTCCCCAACAAGAGCTAAGTGTTCCCTCTAATTAGTACTATGATGAAGGTAAAAAAAATTCTACCCGCTAGTGGGAGAACTTTCGGGTAAACAAGCCCACTTTCTCCTCCCAAGTATAAAAACTCCTCTCCTATAATATAACATAAGCCCTCCCCCTTCTACCCCTCTTTTAGTGTCTCTCTACAACCCTCTCTCTCTCTCTCTCGATCCATCTCTACCTTCTCATCTTTGCTTCGACTCAACCTCCCCAATGCCCCACCCAATCTTGTCGTCTATCATTTTCCCTAATCAAGTCACCATTTAGGACCCCCTTGAAAGCAAATATGTTCCTTTGGTGGTTTTGATAATTCATGACAACATACATTGTCTCTTGGACTAATAGTTTAATCTAGTTTATTTCAGGTTTTGTCCATAGAGTGTGTTGGCAAAGGATTGTGAGGAGATTCCCCAACAAGAAGAAGAGTAAAGAATAGGATTGGCCAAGCTACAAGCATGAAGACTCTACATTTTACTTTGTGAGAAATCACTTTGAGTCCATAGGAAAGTCAATACTATTTAAAGGGGGTGACATAATTATGGTGAATGGAATGCTCAAAATGATCAAGTGTTAGCCACCAAAATCACTCACAAGCTCTCCCACAAATATTCTATATTAAACCATACCACTCAAAACCGATGCCACCAACAATATCCTTTCGGCCAAAGTTGCCCCATTTTGCACTAGTGGTGCAACCAAGTTTTCACTTCGGTTTCACCAAGTTGGGCAATAATGTTGTAACAGTTGGATTTTTGGAGATGCCTATATATACCCCTCCACCACATCCCACTCGAAAAAGAAGCACTCAGAACAGAACTACACTTCCCATATTCAATTTTTTTAGAGAACCACCTACCCTTCTGTTGAGGTCAAGATCATCCACTCCAACCATATGGATCTTGATTTCTAGCCTCGCCAAGTTGCTTTCCACCTAATCAATCTCTTCTACCCAAGACAAATCTTTGAGAGAGTAATTGAGTGTTGAGGAGACTATCATTTGAAACACAAGAGCAAGGAGTTCATCGTTACTACCACATCTATTACCTTTTGGAGGGTGGTGCCTCCTAGATTGGTTAGGCGTTGCTTGGGAGCCTCCTACTTCCTATTGTGGAGTTGAACCAAGAAGTTTGTAAGGGCAAGGATATTGCCTACTTCGTGAAGATCTACCTCGAGTAAGGCTAGTCCTCCGTGGACGTAGGCAATCATGGTATGGACAAGGTTGCTTCTTCGTGGAACCCTTCGTGGGTGGAGCCCTCCGTGGACTCTCGTGACAGTTACCTTTCGTGGCTTGAAGTCTCCATAAACGTGGATGTACGATAGCACCACCTATCAAAACCACGGGAAAATCTTCGTGTCTCCAAATTGTGTTTGATCTTCCTGCATGTACTCTCTTACATATGCTTGTCTTTACTTTCTCCTGTCATACTTGTTTACTACCATGTGTAGGGTGCATTGGACTTGTTATTATTGCTAAAATCTGCCAACCAATTAACTTGGGAAAATGTTAGGTTTTAATTAGTCAAGTAGTCTATTCATCCTCGTCCCTTTAGATGCCTATTCTATCGATCCCACGATTGGTATCAGAGCTTTGATCTCCATAGCTTCGGTTTCGTCACTGTTGGAGGAAGATGGATGTGTCTAGTTTGGGGAGTATTAGTTGTAGAGTGCCCATTCTCGATGGGGAGTAATATAGTCAATGGAAATATGATATGCTTGAGTTATTCAATGAGTTCCATCTGAGCAAGTATGTTAAGAGCCCCCATGTACCTCCCATTGACCCCTTACATCCCACACACGAAGAAGAAATTGATATGCTTCGTAATCTTAGAACTGTTAATCTTATCTTTAGAGGATTGCCAAGAATTGTGCTTGATCAAATGAAGAATTTTGAATGTGTCTATACTTTGTGGAATGATTTGGAGAAATGATACCCAAATTATTCATTGAGTAATCTTGATGAAATTCTCCATATAGCTATTGCCTTTCATAAGATGAAGCTTAGTGATCCCAACTTTGATAAATTCTTGTTTGAGCTTTGCGACCTCATGTGTGCTAAAGGAGATGTTACTACTATCAACAACTTTATCTTCTAAGCCATTCACATTCATAAACTTGAACATTGCCATTCTCACAATCCTAACAAATCTCGTGTCTCTTATGACGAAGATATCCCACTTCATGATGACGTTGTGGAACATGGCTACTATGATCAAGATGAGTTATTCGACATCAAGTGTGAGAAGACTATGAAGAGTCTAAGTCTCATGGCAAACTTCAAAGACTACATGTCTAGAGGAAAGGATTGGATACTCGATAGTGGATGCACCGATCACATTACCGGAGATAGAGAGATGTTTCAAGAAATCACACCAAACCATGGACCGCGAAGGTATGTAACTTTTGGAGACAACTCCAAGGGTAAGTTACTCGGTATTGGTAAGGTGGCTATATCTCATGATAGTTCTATTCAAAATGTCATGCATGTTGAATCCCTTGGCTACAATCTTCTTTCTGTATCTAGACTTGCCGACTCCGGTTTCAATGTGCTATTTACTAAAGTATTGTCAAGTGTTTTGTCAAGACAATTAAACATGGTCTTTACAGGTTTCCATAGAGGTGATCTATACATTGTTGATTTCACTAAGAGATCCAAACCTCGTACTTGTCTCATTGCAAAATCTTCTAAAGGCCGGCTTTGGCATAGAAGACTAGGACATGTTGGTATGCGTAATCTAGACACGCTCATCAAAGGTGATCATATACTTGGTGTTAAAGATGTTATCTTTGACGAAAATAGACTTTGAAGTGCTTGTCAAGCCGGAAAGCAAGTAGGTGGAAGTCATCCTATAAAGAATATCATGACTACTAGGAGACCACTCGAGTTGCTTCATATGGATCTTTTTGGTCCCAATGCTTACAAGAGCCTCGGTGGAAATTCTTTTTGTCTAGCTATAGTTGATGATTTTTCCAGATTTACGCAGGTATAATTTCTTGATGATAAGTCACAGGTGCAAAAGATCTTCAAGAACTTCGCTCGCAAATCTCAAAATCAGTTTGAGGTGAAGATCAAGAAAGTTCAGAGTGATAATGGATCGGAGTTCAAGAACAAAAATGTGGACACCTTTCTTGACGAAGAAGGGATTCTACATGAGTTCTTGGCTACGTACACACCTCAACAAAATGGAGTTGCTGAGAGGAATAACCGAACTCTTATTGGGATGTCAAGAACGATGCTCGACGAATACAAGACACCAAGACACTTCTAGGCGGAAGCCGTGGAAACAGCTTGTCATGCCATGCACGGACTCTATCTTCACAAGCTTCTCAGTAAAACGATATACGAGCTACTCACCGGTAACAATCCCCAAGTTGGATACTTTCAGGTATTTGCCTGAAAGTGTTACATTCTTGATAAGCATCGTCGTTCTGAATTTGCCCCTAAATCTCATGAAGGTTTCCTACTAGGTGACGGACCAAACTCTCACACTTACCGTGTCTACAACAACTTCACTCAAAAAGTTGAAGAGACGGTATATGTAAAGTTTGATGAATCTAATGGTTCGCAAGTCAAACAATTGCCAAATGATGTAGGAGATAAGGAACCTTTAGAAGCTATTCAAGACTTGTCCATCACCTAGATTCGTCCCATGAAGGTGAAGGAAAGTACTTCATCCACCCAAGTGGAAGCTCCTACTTCGCGTCAAGGCAAACCTCAACACGACATGGAAGCATCCACAAGCGATACATGACAATATGAAGGGGAGGAAGAAGTACATCAAGATGATCCACCACAACCACCTTCACCACCACCTCAAGGCAACGACACCTTCAACAACAACAATGAATAAGAAGAGGATGATGAGGAAGCTCCTCCATCCAACAAGCAAAAGCCACCTCGAGTTCGAGCAAGAGTGAACAAGAATCATCCCTTAGAGCAAATATTTGGTGACATTGAAACCGGGAGAATCACTCGCTCTAAAACTCGTTTAGCTAATTTTTGTGAGCATTACTCATTTATCTCTAGTATTGAGGCTTTGAAGGTGGAAGAAGCTCTTAAAGACCCGGATTGGGTAAATGCTATGCATGAAGAGCTACACAACTTCGAGAGTAATGAAGTGTGGACACTAGTGGATAAGCCCAAAGATGAGCAAAACATCATCGGAACCAAATGGGTGTTTCGAAACAAGCAAGATGAAGACGGTCAAGTCGTTCGCAACAAGGCACGTCTCGTGGCTCAAGGCTATACGCAAGTCGAAGGTATGGACTATGGGGAGACCTATGCCCCGTTGCTAGACTTGAAGCTATCTGTATGTTACTTGCTTATGCCAATCACCATGACATCATACTTTATCAAAGGGACATTAAAAGTGCATTTCTAAGTGGGGAGATTGAGGACGAAGTTTTTGTTAAGCACCCCCCCCCCCGGTTTTGTGAATCCTAAGAAAGGCAACAATGTTTACAAGCTTCGTAAAGCCCTTTATGGACTTAAGGAAGCCCCCATGTGCTTGGTATAAATGTCTAACGAAGTTTCTACTTGAAAAGGGTTTTGAGATGGGAAAACTTGATGCAACCTTATTCACTAAGAGAGTTAATGGTGAATTATTTGTGTGCCAAATTTATGTGGATGATATTATCTTTGGATCTACTAACCCACAATTTAGTGAGAAATTTGGAAGGTTTATGTTCGAGAAGTATGAGATGTCCATGATTTGTGAGCTGAAATTTTTCCTTGGTTTGCAAATCAAGAAGAACTTTCATCTCCCAAACCAAGTAAAGCAAGGACCTGATCAAGAAGTTCAACATGCAAGAGTGTAAATGTATGAAAACTCCTATGCCTACTAGTGGACATGTTGACCCCGCTAAGGAGGACAAACTAGTTGGTCAAAAGGTTTATCGATCAATGATCGGTTCATTGCTATATCTATGTGCCTCCCATCCCGATATCATGCTTAGTGTGTGCATGTTTGCTAGATATCAAGCTGCTCCTAAAGAGTGTCATCTTAAGGCCGTGAAAAGAATTGTGAGATACTTGATACATACGCCAAACTTTGGCATTTAGTATCCCAAAGGGATCTTGTTTTAACCTTATTGGCTATTCTGACTCAGACTATGTGGGAGACAAGGTTGATAGAAAATCCACCTCGGGCACATGTGAATTTATTGGTAGATATCTTGTGTCTTTTTCATCCAAGAAACAAAACTCAGTATCTCTATCTACCGCTATACATTGTCGCCGGATCATGTTGTGCTCAATTGCTATGGATGACTCAAACTCTTAAGGATTATGGCATACATGTGAAACATGTACCATTCTTATGTGACAATGAGAGTGCGATAAAGATTGCTCGTAATCCCATGCAACACTCTCAAACTAAGCATATTCAAGTTTGACATCATTTCATTCGTGATCATGTTTCCAAAGGAGATATCAATCTCAAGCATGTTTGTACTACCAAACAATTGGCCGATATCTTTGCTAAGCCACTTGATGAGAAAGTGATTTGTCACTTGAGGAGTGAGATGAACATCATTGATGCTTCAAACTTGAGCTAGACTCACTCGGTTGCATGCAAGGTCATGAGATTACATGACTATTCCATGATACACTTAATATGATATTCTCATATACCTTGCAAATATATGCTCCCTTGTATTGCAACTAACGTTTTGTAGGTACTTGGAAGAACTAAACTCCATAATATTGCCAACAACTCATATCACAAGCGATCTTATCATGACCAAGTATCCACAAGCCTTCTTTGAAGATGGAAGGAAGAAGACAAGAAAACATATCCTTGACATATATTTGATAAGATCACAATTGCTAATTCACAGCTGGTATCATGTCATTTGGATATATCATGTTCTTCCTTGCATGACTAACTCATGTAGGTGAAAAGAGAACCAAAACGGTCAAGGATTGCTCCCAACTCAAGATGATCTCCATCAACTTTGAGAATCCACAACAAGTTCTCCTACATGCTACGTTATCAACACCAGTCAAAGGTATGTGCTCATATCCTTGAAATAGCTTTACTCCAAGTCATGAGATAAAGCAACTCAAGTGATATGAAAACATTAAAATGCTTAATTGAAAGATGGTACCCTGATTTTGAGCTTAACGACGAGTATGACCTATGATCAAGTATCCTTGATTGCCTCCTAAGTCAATATACTCTAATCTAGATGAAACCTCTTGTTTGGTCCATCTTATATTTACATGCTTTCTTGGAACCACTCAATCCTCATCTCGTTGAAAAATTCCTTGCAAATCACTACTAGGGAAAACCTTATACAGAGAGGATTATCAGTAGCGTTGGTCAAAAGAGGGTGCTACTACTAGCTAACAGTAGCGCGGGGAGACAAACATCACTACTGCTATGTAAATACCAGTAGAGCGTCCTAGACAAAAAGCACTACTACTATAACTGCCACACCATTGCCAACAGGCTAGGTATAGTAGTAGCGCCCTATTTTGACAAGCCCTACTGCTAAGAAAATAGTAGCAGCGCATTTTCCTTAAAAGCGCTACCACTAAGTTTGACTTGCCCCTTCGCGGTTATCCGTCCTTCCCCTATTCCCCATTCTTCTCGTGTCCCTCTCCCCTCGCCGCCCCTTGCTCCCTCGCACCACCCCTGCTCCCTCGCCGCCACTGCCTCCATCGCCCTCACCGGGGCTGCCACCAGAGCCGCGCGCCGTCGCCGCCATCGGAGCCACGCGCCCTCGACGCCCCTGGGAGCCACCCTCGTCCCCTCCTTGCCGCCCTGCCTCCCTCCACGGCCTTGCCTCCCCCGCCGTCATGGGGCCGCCCTGCCTCCCTCCACGGCCCTGCCACCCTTGACGCCCTCCTCGCCACCGTCTCCCCGAGCACCCTCTCTGTAAGACCCCACCCCTCCTCTCTAGGTTAATTTACATAGGTGAATTTAATTATGAACCCTAGCTAGGTTTAAGAAGAGTAGTAGTGGTACAGTAGGTGAATACTTTGCAAGAGGGCAGTAGGTTAATTTACTTATGTGAATTTAGGTATGAACCCTAGGTTTAAGTATGAACCCTAGGTTTTGGTATGAACCCTAGGTAGCTAGGTTTTGGTATAAACCCTAGGTAGCTATTTTGATATATATAAATTTAGCTAGATATCAAATTAGGACAAAAAAATTATTCTAGGGTAGTATATTTGCACATGTGGTTGCTCATGTATATTTGGACATGTGTTGCGGTGTCGAAGATGGATATTTGAAAATTGTTTGCAGGGAATGATTCCGAGTGGCCTATGTTTTGCCGGAATGTTGATTCATTTCTGTTCCGGAAAATTTCAGGCGCTCTATTTGTCCAGTTTGTAGCAAAGGTCATGCCGAAATTTCCCATGAATTTCGGAATGACTTGTGCTACAAACTAGGACATATCGAGTGCCCGGGATTTGCTGCAATGGGAATGAATCAACATTCTTGCAAAACATTGGCCTTTTTTATGTCATTATTCATTTTGTTAGGTCTAGAATTAATTGACTAGATTTAATCATAGGAAACATGGCTAGCAACAATTAAGGATAGGGTTCTAGTGATTGCAATGTATATGTGGCGGCAGACGACTATTTGAACCTTCTCGATGAGCAACGGTTGTTGTAGGGCCCACCTGTCACATCCAAGACTGAGACCGACATCGAGACCGGTGCCGATACCGGCGCTAAGACTGACACCAGCGTCGAGACCGGCGCTGAGACTAACACCGACGCCGAGACCGGCACCGAGACTGGCGAAGTCGGTATAGAACCAAAACCAAAGAGGCAACGATGCCCAAACCAGCTCATCACTACTAGACTGGTGGTCACGGAGGTGGACGACGACAATTTTGAAACAAAAGAGCATGTGGAAGCGCACGCATGCTACGGCAATAAAATAGGTTGCATCCTACGGGCAACCGCCACCATCAATGATGCGAAACTACGGAAGATACCAGATATGAAGCAGTCCCTCCTAATGAAGTTGCACCAGGTGTTTTTGTTCCCGAGCCGGGATGAAAGCAAATATAAAAATCCAGATAAAGACCCGACAATGAAGAAGATAAACTGGTGCGCCATGGGCAAGTTTAGTGGCGCGTTGTCCGCATGGAAAGTAAGGGTGAAAGCAAGGATCATCGACAAAAAGGAACCCTACTCTGAGATTGTAAAGGATAATCCGACAATTACGGAAGAGCAGTTTGAAATATTCAAGGCAACTTGTGTTGCCAAAGCTGCCAAAGAAAAGTCGGAGTACATGAAGGGGCTTCAAGAGAGGAACATGGGGTTCCACCACCTCGGAAGCCGTGGTTACGCGGGGAAGAGGTCCATATTGTCAAGGAGGACGTGGAACGCGAAAGTCTAGGCATCCCAGACCCCTTGGTGGAGTTCAATGTACCGCAGGAGCGTGACGTCCTCAGGGCCCGGTACCATTGGGACCAGTCAAGAAGGTTTTAGAGATGGACGTGGTCACGATGGAGTTCATGAGACTGATGGTAATTTTTAATTTACCCGCTAATTTTAGCTTCTGATCAATTCGACTGCACGTTTAGTCATATTTGTAAACGATCCTTGTTCCTTTTGTAGAGAGAGCATCATAGGATCGCGGCCGAAAGCGACTCGCCGTTTGAGGCGTTGGCGAGGCCCAAGTGGGACACCCCATTCAACCGGGCCTTGAACATATTGAAAGGACTCCCTGTGGACACACGGCCGTCGTATGGATGCGTGCACGGCGTCGGAGATGGCCCCACGTGGAAGAAGTACTACCGTGAGACCACGAAGGAGAGAAAGGAAAGACGGAGGTTAAATGAAGAAAACATCAACAAGAAGGTTGCGATTGCGGTCGCAGCAGTGGTAGATGCTGCAAAATAGGAGATTGCAGCTTCGTATGGTGTCTTGGTTCCGAATATCGTCAGTTTGGGCAGCAAAATCCAAATAAAGAGGCAGCGGACTTTCCCCTTTCCAACTTCTTCGGGAGCAGCTCGACTAGCGTTGCACCAGCACCTGCTCCTGCACCAGATCCTACACCGGCTCCAACACCTGCTCCTGCACCAGCTCCTGCACTAGCTCCTGCACCGGCTCCCGCACCTGCTCCTACATCAGCTCCTGCACCGGCTCCCGCACGTGCTCATAGCAGCCCGTCCTCCGTCTCGGACGTGCTCGGCGGTGCTTCATCTTTGGCTGAGCTCGATGACCTCACGGTACCTGTCACACCGGCCCTCTTCAATAAATGTGTAATCTCCCATTTCCATTGCCTTTTGGATGTCTCATGTCGCAGACATGTCTTTGCAGGCCGACGTAACCCCGTGCACCATATTGTACACCATCAGCGACCAGAAGGTGGACGTGGGGAAGGCGACGATAGTGAAGCCGGCCGATCCCCCCTCACATCTTCAAGGTTTCCGTGGCCAGTGTCAAACTGGGCCACGAGAAATTGGCTCCTCTGGTACTATGGGGAGACGACGACGAGACTCCACGGCGGCTTGGCAGTTGCAAGAGGTGGGTCCTGTTGTGGCCAAAGAGTCTTCTTTGTCTTGAGGCGGACGGGAGCACACCCACAACCACGCAACCTTAGCAAGGTATGAACATCAACACCCCACCTACCCAATTAGCGTTGCCTGTCGTGCCGGGTGATAGCGAACGGGGTGAGGAAGAGGCTCCATTAGTCGCTGATGATGTCGTCGCCGCCAAAGAAGCAATGCATGATATCGATGCCATGGATGAGGATGACGATGACACTCTACAGTATCTCAATACTGGCGCCTATGACGACGGAGGATTGATGGCTCAGCGTCATGAGCCGGTGCCAGAATTGCCGCCTCCGGAGGCTGAACGTATTATAGACGACCTTCCAGTAGCAAAGAAGCATAGGAAGAGAGCGAGGAAAGGCAACAAAGCTGCTTCTATGATCCAGCCGCCTCCACAGCCTCGGGTTCAAGACCGTCCTGTCATGGGTGCAGCGAAATACCATATCCCTAGTGAACCAATCCTACCTAAGGCAGTGGTAGAGGCCATATACGGCGATCTCAGGAGACTTCATGACGATGTGCTGCGAAGAGAGAAAAGCTTGATCGCTTCGCAAAATCCAGGATACCCGATCTACGTGGTTAACGTGTCGCAGCAAAGGTTGTACATTGACACATTCCTCGCGGAAAAGTTCTTCCTTCGATTTGATTACATCTTCGACATGTTTCACTTGAAAAAGCTGGATTTTACGTTTGTCCACCTTTTTGCCTTGTACATGAACTACATCATCACGATTGAGTAGATACCTTATATCTGTGTCGCTGACCCATACTTCATGCACGAGAGCTTCTTGGCAGTCTGCCAAAAGCACCATGAATATGTGAGTAACTACATCGTTGATTTCATGGTTGGCAATAAGGACAAGGAGATGATTCTCATGCCTTATCATCCCATGTAAGTCATCCGCCCGGATATCCTTCCTTCGATTTCAATCATTTCATTTGCACGCGTGGAGGCTAATTTGAGGTGTACTTATTTTGCGCAGCAACGGGCGCGCCGTCCTCATCATCCTTTACCCCCGAGTCTCCCATGGTCTTTACTTGGAGTCGTCGAAGAACATGAAGAAAAATGATTACACCCACATCAAGTCTATTCTCGACAGTGCTATCTTTACATACGACGTACAGGGTGGAGAGATCATGCTCAGGAAGACAAGGAACCACGCGCCCTGCTTCGGCGATAAGACTGACTTCTACCGCATCTAGCAACCGAGTGGTACTATTAGTGATGGATTCTATGTCCTCCACCACATGCAGGAGTTCAGACGGGATCAGCAGAACCTTCGCATATCACCTAGATCCGGCGATGCCCATATTCTACAATGGACAAAGAACCTAGGAGATATCACGGATCATCAACTCCAAGCTGAGTTCTATAACATCCAGTGTGAACTTGCCCAAATCATCATGAAGGAGGTCCTCAAAAAAACAGGGATGTTCTACAAAGAAGGGCAAATGCCGCGGGAAGACGTCCGACCACGCGTAGCCGCTCAACGTCTCGACCTGAAGCCTTTCATAGTGCTCGGGGACTATCTCCCTGACTTGCATGGGTAGCACGACATGTTGGAGTGATTGACGATATATGACAATGTGTCCGTTTAGTCCATACTTTATCTATGACAAAACTTTGAGTTATGCACGACGAAACTTTATTTGTCATGTAATTAAACCGTCCTCCTCAACTAGCAAAGATCACTCTAGTTAGGGCATTTTGGGTACGATGAACTTTGTATGCTTATGATATGTTGCTTCTATTTTTGCCAAGTCTGTCTCTTTCTGTTGCTCGACTATATATGTTGCATATCATCAACTCATGTGACGATGCAGGTGCATAGGTCATCGATGGCAAAGAAGTACTATGCCAGGAGTATACGATGAGTTGCCGGAATGTCAGGCCCGGGTGTACCGGTTTCCAGTTTCCGAGCGACAACCGGTAGTTAGTTTAGGTTCACGCTAGTGGGAGAGAGGGATATGAACCGACACCTCAAGTACTACATTATGTATGATGAGACATGTCATGTAACTTGTATAGCTATATCGTGATTATGACGTGATGACATGATTTGTGTTGGATGATATTATGAGACTATTATGTGTATGATATGATGAGCATATTGCATGTTTATGATATGATTAGAATACTATATGAAACCTGTACAGAAACATCGCAAATACGTAGCAAAAAAATGATATGACAAAATATAGTAGTAGCGCTCTTTTAGTGCTGGATAGGAAAACGCTGCTGCTAAAGGACTTAGCAGTAGCGCTGGTACGGAAAGTGCTACTGCTAAGTAGGTATAGCAGTAGCGCATGTCAAAACACGCTACTGGTAAACGTTAGCTATAGAGCCGTATCAGTAGCGCGGGTACCCGTGCTACTGATACACCAAGAACCTGCGCTACTGCTAGGGTTTTACCTAGTAGTGAATCGTTTTGAGATGTTCTGAAAGATGCTATTGACAAATGTTACCAAGTTTCTGTTTAGCCCTCGAAGCCTCCGATTCAAATAACTAGGTGTCACTGATTCAACAGATAGGCTGCATAACCACTTATCGGTTCCACCGAATTATGTTGCCCCAGAGCCACCAATTTTGCTATCTTTGTCAAAATCTAGCAAAACTTCATTTCTTCAAGGATCCCTTTGTAAAAAAACTTGTAGGGGGAGAAACTTTATTCAAGGATCCATATGTCAAAGGAGGAGAAATTTTAAATAGCCTTTTTAGATGTTAAAAAGGGGGAGAAAAAGTCTTCAAGGATCCCTTTGTCTCAAATGTTTGCCATGATCCCTTCCCTCTCAATGATCCCTTTATCTGACCCTTTGTGTCACACTTTTTGGAAATTAATGCCAAAGGGGGAGAAATATCAAAGCTACAAAACTTATGCTCATAAAAAAGGGGGAGATATAATATTAAGGGGGAGACTATAAGTAGGGGGAGAATACCAAAGTCAATGCCTATCCATAAGGGGAGAAATATCATGATTACCCAAAGTGGAGAAACACTACTTAAGGGGGAGAGAGCATGCCTAATATATTCTTTCGTTTAAGGAGAGATTAAAATATGTTTTCAAATTCTATTTGACTACTCATGTTAAAATTGTCTCATCCTACCTACTCCCAATATCTACATGATCAGATTCATGGGGAGAGGAAGAATTACAATTTCATATTTAGGAGAGATAGCTCTAAATGATCTTGGAGACATATCAATCTTAAGAAACACTATCTTCTATATGTCCTCCACATCTTGGTACTATTGAGTTGTATTGCATTTGGGTTTATAGAATACTCTTGTGTTTCCTAACACAATTTTCTCAAGTGTGTTTCTACTATTAGAATGCTCAAGAACTCAAGTTAAGTATATGCATCATATCTTTGATCAAGATGATCTCTCACTTCTTGCACATATTGTTTGCAAGAGTGAAGTGTTGAACATGGAGACACCTCATTCATATATATTTGATGCATATGGCCAAGATACACATGACCTATCTTATCCTCTCTACTATGTGTGTCCATGCATTCCAAAGCAACTATCCTTTAAAGGATTTGCACACATTTAGGGGCAAAAATCTGAGTCATGTGTCTTTCAAAGTCTTCATTATATCCTTACATATCTTAATTTGAAGCTTTGATTGTCTGTGGTCATCAATTACCAAAAGGGGGGAGATTGAAAGCACATATGCTCCCTTGGTGGTTTTGATAATTCATGACAACATACATTGTCTCTTGGAATAATAGTTTTATCTAGTTTATTTCAGGTTTACTCCACAGAGTGTCTTGGCAAAGGATTGTGAGGAGATTCCCCAACAAGAAGAAGAAGAGGAAGGAATAGGATTGGCCAACCTGCAAGCGTGAAGACTCTACATTTTACTTTGTGAGAATTCACTTTGAGTCCATAGCAAATCCAATACTATTTAAAGGGGGTGAGGTAATTACGGTGAATGAAATGCTCAAAAGGATCAAGTGTTAGCCACCAAAATCTCTCACAAGCTCTCTAACAAATATTCTGTCTTAAACCCTACCACTCAAAATCAGCGCCACAAACAATATCCTTTCGGCTACACCGAGTCAAAACCCTAGCCAAAATACACTTCTTGGTACTACCAAGTTCGATATCAATGCAACTGAGTTTCAGTGACCAACTTCCTTGTGTCTCATTCACAAGAACCGAAATTTCTGATAAATGTGAACCGATCTCACCGAGTTGTGTAAACGCCCTCGACCACTCATATCGGTACCACCGAGAATTCTATATCGGTCTCACTGAAAACGCAAAAGTTGCCACATTTTGCATTAGTCAGTGCAACCAAGTTTTCACTTAGGCTTCACCAAGGTGGGCAATAATGTTGTAATGGTTGGATTTTGGAGATACCTGTATATACCCCTCCACCACATCCCACTCGAAAGAGAAGCACTCAGAATAGACCCACACTTCCCATATCCAATTTTCTGAGAGACAACCTCCTACCCTTGTGTTGAGGTCAAGATAATCCACTCTAACCATATGGATCTTGATTTCTAGCCTACCCAAGTTGCTTTCCACCCAATCAATCTCTTCTATCCAAGCCAAATCGGTAAGAGAGTGATTGAGTGTTGAGGAGACTATCATTTGAAACACAAGAGCAAGGAGTTCATCGTTACTACCGCACCTATTACCTTTTGGAGGGTGATGCCTCCTAGATTGGTTAGCTATTTCTTGGGAGCCTCCTACTTCATGTTGTGGAGTTGAACCAAGAAGTTTGTAAGGGCAAGGAGATCGCCTACTTCGTGAAGATCTACCCCGAGTAAGGCTAGTCCTCCATGGACACAGGCCATCATGGTATAGACAAGGTTGCTTCTTCATGGAACCCTTCATGGGTGGAGCCCTCCGTGGACTCTCGCGACCGTTACCCTCCGTGGGTTGAAGTCTCCATAAACATGGATGTATGATAGCACCACATATCCGAACCATGGGAAAAATCTTCGTGTCTCCAAATTGCGTTTGATCTTCCTACATCTACTCTCTTACATATGCTTGTCCTTACTTTCTGTTGCCACACTTGTTGACTAGCATGTGTAGGGTGCATTAGACTTGTTATTATTGCTAAAATTTCCAACCAATTAACTTGGGAAAAGGCTAGGTTTTAATTCTTCAAGTAGTCTATTCACCCCCCTCTAGACGTCTCTTGTATCGATCACACACCCTTATTCATTGCACTCTCCATCATTGCAGTTCTCTCATTCCCACCTATATTCCTTACCAAGTTCAAGCTCCTAGTCCACATGGCCATGTACATTGGTGAGAGATATTTTTGTGGTCATGCCACCATTGTTTAAACCGGATTTTCCAAAAGAAACACTCCAATTCGAGTACTAATGACAAATGAATGCAAGAAATATTAATCCTTTTATGTGTTTCCATAGGAAATGGGCTAAACCATGGAAGAATATCATCGCATATAATGAAATGCGAAGTTCGGTGAAGAAGGCAAGTCAATAGAGGGGACAACAACATATTTAGTGTGCAATACAATGGATGGTACGAGCGTGCCCACTTGTACCAATGCTCGTACCAAGCATCGCCGGCTTGAGGGCGTTCACCTAAACAACTTCAATAAAAGATCCACATCAGAATCTCAACAAGAGAGCCACTATTCAAAAAACAAAGAACCAGAAGCCATCTTCCAATCCTAGCCACTTCCATTTCTATCTCACCTCCATAGCTATCGCCACAATCACCACAATCATTCTCTCCAAGTTAGTCACTGTAATAGATGTATCGCTTCATACAACTATTGTAAGATATTTTATAAATCAATCATTGATCTTCATGTTGTCTTCAATGAGTTCATCTCGCGACCCAATCTTCATGCATGAATAATTCAGTAAGGTAATGAGTTGAGGCAAGGCCTTGCAACCCTATGTATTTATGCACGGGGTCCTTGGAATGACTTTGTGTATTTGACATTATTTGTATGTGTCTGGTTGCAACGGAGTTAGTCTTTTTTCTTCTTCTCGTTCTAGGCCCTGGCGGGTCCCCAGGATCCCATTGGTCGATCAGGGCGGAGGTAAGAAGTAAGGACATGTGGAATGCTATTGTGAACACTAGTGGGAGAAAGTGTTAGTACGGTAGCGGAAAGAAATTCCTTGTGGATAAATGAGCTATAGTCATCAAACACCCAATGCTTTTGCCTAAATTACTTATTCATAACAAAGGTAAAACTGCAACATTAGAAGGGCATCGGGTGAAAAACTGACTCTCGATGTAGGTCTTGAATTGGTCGTGATGTACTTTTGACACATCCCCCTCTTGATCGTGTAGACATCACATCATAATTGTTGTCTTCCCGTGCTATATATATTATCAAGATGAGATCCATGAAGAAGTATATGGTTGTGAGGGTAAGACCTCATACCCATGCCTATTTTCATATTAACATTTACGTCCAAAAAGATTGTTAAAGGTCCAGTTAAAAAACTAGAATTTAATTTGATAGCGATAAGTTTTTTGACTCTATGATGTAGTGCACATCTCTCATGGATTCGATTACCCAGGGTTACTCCTCGTGGAAAAGGTACGAAGACCTTATGCTATCCAAATTGGATCTCTAAGGGTATCAAACACCTTTTCTGTTGTTCCGGGGAGGCATCATGTTACTAGTCATTACATTAGAGTTATTGTTTAAGTTTTTATTTCAATTTTTAGGCATTAATTACTGTATTTATTTGTTTTTTCTAGTTGTGTTGTTTACCGAAAACCTCAGAAAATTATCATGGCACAAATATTTGGAGACTGTTCTACTCCAAATGAGAACTTTATGTGTGCACCAATCTCACTACCTGATGTTTTTGTCAAACAATTTGTATTTTAGCCCCACTTAGTCACTATAGTTAAACAAAAAATTGGAGGCTCCGCATCACATGATGACAACATGAATTTACCCACTTTCACTGAGCCGTGCGATATGACACATATCAAAGACTATGAACCAGACACTCTAAAGTTGAATATGTTTCCTTTCTATTTGAGAGGAAAAGAAAAATAGTGGCTTCTAGCTTTCCGTAGAGGAACTATAACTTCATGGACTATATGGTGCAATATGTTTCTATCTATGTTTTGCGCCCCCCCCCCCCCCACACACACACACAAATTATGCAACTTCGATCTCAGGACACAATATTTAAGCAAGAAGACCGCAAACCACTAGCACTTGCATGAGAGCGCAAGAAGGAAGCTAAAATGAGTTTCCCCAACCATGGGATGGAATAATGGTTAATTCTTCATATACTTTATAGAGCTCTTAACCCCATGTAAAAAATCATGCTTGATAGAACCGCAGGAGGAATCATTATGGGATGACCTATTCTGGAGGCCAAGAAATTAGTAGATGGTATGCAACAAAACCATGTCTAATGACATGTGGAGATGTCTACCACGAGAAAGGTTAATTCTATCCTTGAGGTGATCAACACTGTTAGAGGTAAAGAAGAGGTGAATGTGAACCATTGCCCACACTGGTGTTAATGATTTTAACTTTGTTGTTCACAACAATTATAGTCCTAATTGGAAAAATCAAGGTTATGCTCCTAATTATCATAAAGCACCATATTGTGCCAGACTTATCCGGTTTCAAGATGATGATAAGTGGTGAAGAGTCTTCAAAGGAGCTCGACAAGAGCCATTTACAAAACCTTCATATTCTATTGCACACTTCATGAAAATGTTGATTCTCAAGCATCCACTACCCGAGGTATCAAATGTTGAGGCGTAAAAATGCTTTGTCGAGCAAGTTGTGGATAAGGTATTAATAGGGTGCTGAAAGTAAAATAAGAAACTATACAGTAAGCTTACGAGAAACCAAGAGGATATATTTGATACAACTAATGAAACTAACATTGGGTTGAATAAGTTTAATGATTTATGTGATCCAGGTGCTAGTGATTCTACTATCACTAAGTCTATTTATGATAATCTCAATCTTGGTTCACTTTTTACTAGTGAAATTTAGTTGACATGGCCAACTCTATGATTACACAATCCGTAGGGATTAAGCATTCAGTGCACCAAATTAATGATTTTGATGTTATGATTGATCTTGTCATAGGTGAAATGACTAAAGATTTCATTGCACCAATTATAGTAGGTAGGTCGTTCTTTAGGACCATTAAAGTTACCATTAACATTTTTGAAGGAAATGTGATCTTTGACCTTTCGTCGAAGGATCCTTTTATTAAACACTCCCTAGAAAAAATAATATGAAGATGTATACATGACATAATATCACCATAAATGCTAGGAGCTATGGGCTAGGCATTCTTGCACCAAAAGAGAAGTAACCGTCACTAACCGACCAAAAACAAAGCACTTCATGGGAGGCAGCCCATGCAAATGAAGTAGAGAGTAAGTTTGTTTTAGTTTAGTTTTGTTTGTTTCAATAAAGATTGTTGAAGTTTAGTTTTAAAGATAATAAGAAGATGGGCGCTACTGACACCGTTTATGTTAAAGAGTCCCTATGTACTATGTTTATTTAAAAAGTCTGGAAATTTTGCCTTTTCGTCATGTTGAAAGTGACCTCCCATGTTTAGTACGAAAAGATCCAAAGCAAAGCTCAGTTCATGGCATCCAGGGCAAATGAAGGTTCAAGGTACGACCCACCAGGTCATACCTAGCCATACCAGAGGAGGAGAGTCAAGCCAATGCAGACCAGAGAAAAAGATGGCTCATGGTACGAGCGTGAGAAGTCATACGACCGTTCAATCAAATACTTGTAGAAGGTCCCATTTTTCATGATAGCTAATGGTACAAGCGTGAGTGCTCATACCACTGGTCGTAGCACCTACATAATTAGAGAAAGAAAAGGTCCAATTTCTAAGATGGTGCATGGTACGAGCGTGAGCGCTCGTACCCTCGGTCATACCAGGTATGCGACATCACAGTTTGATATCTGGGATGTTTGACGGCGCACGGTATGAGTGCGGGCACTCATACCCATACTTGTATTGTGTGAAATCTCGACTGTATCAGCTTAAGTAGGAAGTAAATCACATCAAATTTTCAATCTGCTATCTCTTCTTCTTCCAAACCTCTCCAAACCCTTGCTAAATCTCTCTCCCTACTCATTTTCAGATTGAATTCTTCCATGTGAAAGATCTACAATATGTTCCTCCTCCGAACCCCAACTTATTTTTTGTAAATCCGTGCTCTATAGACCTAGCATTGCCATGCTTAGGTTCTTGTATGTTTTTCATCCAAATTCTTAGATGAGCGCAAATTTGTTGAAGATTCTAGAGGAGATTAGCCATATGTTGATGTAGGAGCACTTGTGTACCGATCTTTTGGACCACATTTTTATTTTAAATAGATGTTTACGAGGAGGTCTGCTTGTATTGCACATGGTGAAGCCATTCATTCCACTGATGAAGTTATGCGTAGGCAACACGTTTATTTTTAGGGGATCACCTTCCTCGACCACAATTCAAAGAACAAATAAAGGATGCTCCACGAGAGGAGGATGAATCCAACTAACTGGGCGTGTCCATCCACAATTGCCACACTTGGCATTGGTAACAATTTCAATTTGTTATGCACTAATGTTGGTTTGCAATATTTTGTTTTTGAAAACACAATGACGTATCATTGGTTGATGCTAGAGTTTCTTAGCACTCTCTTGTACGACATTTGGTTTAATGCTGGAGGAGAAGAATAACATATCACTTTCCATCTGATGCATCAAAATTTCCACATTTCCCCCACTGATTGGTGCAATCACTTTAGCTTTCGCAACAACAACGAACACTATCGCTACACTTATGATATGCTTGAACCCCATCCATTCGAATTATTTGGCTAGATGACTTACCAAGGTTATAAGAATATGTCCAATTTCATTGAGTATCCTACTATACATTATCTCTGTTATGTTATCAATAACTTGTTGCATGAAGAAGGTGAAGTTTCAAATGTCAACGGAGAAAACAAGCTCATTCTTGGGAAGACTACAAACTCTTGACATCAACTGCTTGCCCAACTTAGACACGATTTTTTTGTTCCACTTTCCACACCACAAAAACTATGCACACGGAGATACTCCTTGTAGTGGAGTGATCACTATTTTGTCTAACTGTCTTGGCTTGAACTTCACTAACTTGCATCCGCTTGCAAGTAATTGGCTTGCTATTTTCTGTGTTCTTTTGAGTGTATGGATGGTAATATACTGCCATGGTCGTGATTTCATTCAAATTCCTGAAGTGGGGCACTTGTTTCCACTCCCATGTCTAACCGCTTCTAGAGAGAGGAGGGAATCTTGCACTATGTTGTGTAGGAAGAAGATGAAGCGTTCAAAAAAGAGGCACCCAAACTAGAGGAAGTGAACGATGAAGAACTCACTACAAATTACAAGGAGGAGGAAAGACAAGATGATGAACAAGATGATGTTCCCTACACCACGTATGTCGACATCAATAACATGTAAGGCTCCATCAACAACACAATCGACCTCGCCTACTCCCTTAGAGACGACACCACATACATGGTGAACCACTTCTTCGCATGGAGCTAAGCTTCGGCTCCAGGCTACTATCTGCCGCCATAATGATCTTGCTACTTTGAGCTTGCAAAAGCTTAATCTTAGGAAGGTCACTTCCATGTCTACATCAAGTTGTGACAATACTTATTTTTCATAAGTTGTAATGAGGTTGTACTTCAACTCGTTGAGAGCTTCAAACACTCATGTTGGATTGTTCCAACACTTTGCTTTTATTTTTTTTATTTTTTTGGTCGTTTGCACCTTCGGAAGTTAGATTTCAAAGACCCAAAATAAAAATTAGAATAAGGTTTTCCTTCGCTTTGATATTTTCATTTGCCTCGGATTTCTATGTGCACTCTCTTGCTAATACTTTCCCGCATCGAAGTTGATCTACACCGAACAACGAGGAAGGCACCTTAAGGAAGAAAAGCATGAACGTTCGTTAATGTGAAGGATTGTCATATGATTCCCATTTTTTAAACTTGAAATGCTTAGAATAGTTAGTGGTAGCATGTGTGAAGTATTTAAGTGGAAGTAAGTCTTGATAGTTAAGACAAATATTTTGTTCTTATATATGAAATAATTCAGTATGATTAGTTCTATTTAATGTAGATAATCGAGACTTGTTGTGAGACTGCCTAAAATAAGTCATGATAACAAAGAATAATAATGCATAAGAAAAAGTGTCTTGAAAGGCTTCGGTGTTAAGAAAAATTGTAGAAGGTGATATTAAAGGTACTCAATCCACTTTGATAGACTGAATAGCATCACCTAGTTTAAAGGTGATCGAGATTATGCCAAAATCATTTTTGTAATACATGGTTCTTAAAATTCTTGCTCGATGCATGGCCTTGTCATTATATGTTCGTTTTGTTGGGGAACGTTGCATGAGAAATAAAAAAAATCCTATGCTTCACCAAGATCAGTCTAGGAGATGAGCATCTATGAGAGGAAACACCGGATCCACATACCCTTGTACATCGCTAAGTAGAAGTACTAAGAAACACGATTGATGTAGTCGAACGTCTTCGCGATCCAAATCGCAAGTCGTCCCGCAATCCAATCACGATCTAGCGCCGAACGGACGACACCTCCACATTCAACACACGTACAACTTGATGATGCCTTCACCTCCTTGATCCAACGAGAGATGGTGGAGTAGTATATGAGTTCTGGCAGCACGACGATGTGATGATGGTGGTGGTGAAGAACAATCTCCACAGGGCTTTGCCAAGCACAACGGGAACTATGACGGAGGATAAACTAGAGGGGACGGGGTTGCCGGTACATGGCTTGGGGAATTCTTAATGTGTTTCGGGTGCTAACCCTGCCCCTCTGTTTATATGTGGAGCCCTGGGGTCGAAACTTGGATAAAGAGCCTCCTCAAAGTCGGTTTGGCCCGCAAGGCAAGAGTCCTCCTCGGACTCTAGGACCAAACGCCAGGGTCCTCGGCGTCTGGCCCCAGATGCCAGGGTTCCTGGCGTCTGGCCCCTGGCCTCCGCAAAACTCCTTTTGCACCTTCCTAAATCCTGGTGGGCTTTACCCCTTGGCCCAAATAATTTTTTCTCGTACCCGAACATTTCGGGTAACACCCGAAACCCCTTTCTATGAATTCTGGAACCCTTCCGGAGACCAAACACTATTATCCCATATATCAATCTTTACCTCCGGACTATTCTGGGGCTCCTCGTCATGTCCGGGATATCATCCGGGACTCCGAACAACCTTTGGTCACCAACATAACAACTCAAATATACTTATATCGTCACCAAATTTGAAGTGTGTAGACCCTGCGGGTTCGAGAACTATGTAGACATGACCGAGACACCTCTACGGTCAATAACCAATAGGGGGACCTAGATGCCCATATTGGCTCCTACATATTATACGAAGATCTTTATCGGTTGAACCTCTATGTAAAGGATTCAGTTAATCCCGTACGTTGTTCCCTTTGTTTATTGGTATGTTAATTGACCGAGATTCGATCGTTGGTATCTCCATACCTAGTTCAATCTCGTTACCGACAAGTCTCTTTACTCATTCCATAATACAAGATCCCATGGCTAACACTTTAGTCACTTTGCTTGCAAGGCCCATTATGACGTTCTATTACCGATTGGGCCCTGAGATACCTCTCCGTCACACGGAGTAACAAATCCCAGTCTTGATCCATGCCAACCCAAAAGACACCCTCGGAGATACCTATAGAGCATCGTTATAGTCAACCATTTATGTTGCGATATTTGATACACACAAGATACTCCTCTGGTGTGAGTGAGTTGCATGAACTCATGGTCATAGGAAGAGATACTTGACATGTAGAAAACTATAGCAATAAACTGACACGATCAGATGCTATGTTTATAGTTTGGGTCATGTCCATCACATCATTCTCCTAATGATGTGATCCCGTTATCAAATGACATCTCATGTCTACGGCTAGGTGGGTTCTATGTATCCACACATGTATCTGATTTTCCGATCCATACAATTCTAGCATGGATAATAAATGATTATCATGAACAAGGAAATATTATAA
Organism: Hordeum marinum; assembly: GCA_022496015.1. Lineage (NCBI taxonomy): Eukaryota > Viridiplantae > Streptophyta > Magnoliopsida > Poales > Poaceae > Hordeum > Hordeum marinum. Next base: position 94,503,180 of record CM039675.1, read on the forward strand.
TAACTAATTTTTTATTACCTCCAGGGCATATTTCCAACACCTTTATGCTGCATAACTGTGAATTCGTCACCTCTCCTGAGTCTACGCCGAGGACTCCGTTGGCTAATGAATGATCCACTAGAGTTTCAACTCAGATTTTGATATGAGTTTGTTAGGGCGTGTTTGGCAGCAGTTCCGGTGCAACCTGGCTCAACGAAGTCTGGCTCACCGGAGTCCGGTGAGGAAATGCATACTAAAAACAAACATCTGCATATTGTTTGGTCGCCTGCATCTAGGCCTCGCAATAGGGGAGCAATTTTGGCATAGCGTTTGGTTTCCTGCATTGGCTCGGCTCATGCAACTACAGGGTGTTGGTTGTATACACGAGATATGATTAAGAGCTAACACTTTCACTTAACACACATAGTTACACTGTGCCTTGTGACTATAGTGTACGGTGACTGTGCCGCCGCGTTCGACACGACGATCACAGAGTCTCGGGTGTGTGTTCCTGCCGGTGCTACGGCGAACCAGTTGCTAGCGTCGCTGCCGCAGAGAAAGTCCATGCAGAGGAGTGTTGAGGCAGAGGAGGAGGGAGGAGAAATACAGTGTGTGTCGGAACATGACGAGTGCGGTGGACGGTCACCGCGGCGCCGCGTCTGACATGATGACCATGGAGTCTTGGACGAGCGTTCTTGTCTATGTTGTGGCAAACTAGTTGCTAGTGTCGCCGCCGTAGAGAAAGTTCATGTGGAGGAGCACTGAGGCAGAGGACGATGGAGGAGAAATGCAGTGTGTGTCGAACCATGGCGACTGTGGTGGACGGTAGTCATGGCGTCGTGTCCGACATGACCTGCACGAGCGACCCCGTCGATGGTTCGGTGAACTAGTTGCTAGCCTTGTCATCGCGAAGAAAGTCTGCATAGAGACAGTGAAAAGAGGAGGAAAAATGTAGTGCTCGTGCCATGATAGCGTTAGCGCAGTACGATGAGAGAGAGGAGGGCAAGATGACCGACACCGAAAATGACTCCAGTGTAATAGGATGCAGCCAAGGAGGTCAAGAGGAACAACGCCGACGTCGAAAGGGACAAATAGGAAGGCTCTGGGATAGGGGACAAAAGAGAAGAAATACAATGTGCACGTAATTGCGGCGTCAGTGCAGTAGGATCGTCAAAACAGAAAACTTGCAACACAAATGTCATGTGGAACTGCGTGATGAAGCTGTCGACGAAACTACAAACTGATCACAAAAATGGAATCGTAACATTGATGTGCATCTTTTTGTGTAGAGCTTATCTCGAATTGAAGGATCATTGTGTAGATTAGAGGGGAGAAGGAAGAAAGAGGATTAGGGAGTAGATTAGTAGAGCTAGAAGAAGAGGAACATACACAACTCTCATCCCTCTAACCTCCTCAAATGCAATGGGGCCTACCACCATGCGCTCGTTGTGGCTCAGCTCAGCCTCGGTCGCAGGAAACTACCGATCTGAGCGTGCTCAACGAGCCAGGCCAAGAGGTGCTTTAAGTCCCGTACGATGCATGCCCAACAGTGAACAAATGAAACCAAACAACTCAGTTTCTTCTCGCGCGGGCCTGGTTGGGCCTAATGCAGACAACCAAACATGTCCTTAACGTTCGTAGTGGTAACACTACAACGAATATTATTCGTTTTTTTCTTGTGTGTGCGTGTGTGGGGTAATAACAAATACTGGTTGCAATGCTCAAAAGAGACAATCCCTAGTTCATAGTATCCAAACTTAAGCCATAACAAAATTCCCCTATGTTGCATGTATCATTTCTTTGGCATAATCCTATCACCGAACAATGAAAGTTTCAACAGGCAATGATTGAATGAAGTGTTTGTGAGCCTTGATGAGGAGATTACTTGTGGGTGTTCCTGGATGAGTAGCGGACACTGTACTAGTCCATGTATAACGCCCGCGACATCCGTCACGAGTGATGGCGGCTACGTATCTTGTGGCCGGAGATTAACGCCATATTTCCGAGATCAACACGAAAACTGATGGATGTGAGACCTGTCTTAATATAAATGATAGACTATTCATATAAACAAGGAATTTCTTCTTTTTCACGAGCCTATTCGCAAAAACATTAAGTGTGTTTCGCTTGAACCGATCTGAGGATGGTTGACTCGCTGAGAAGTTGGTCTCAGATGCACACGAATGAAAACGAAGTGTGCCGAGAAAACTAGTGTCACTCTATAAGGCCGGTCTAAATCCCGCTAGGAGTAAAGGCCAGGAAGCGGTGGATGTGGCCGGGGCGTTACATTGGACCTTTTGTTTAGTGAGATATGTCAAAAATATCATAAATTTGGTCTGATTTAAATGAAAAATCATCCGATTTGCATGAATTTATCCAATTTATTCAAATTTCTTTTGAATTACGTTCGGATGTTTGTTGGATATGGTTATTGATCGGCTCCCATATACATATCCGCGAAAACATCCGAATGTGTCCATAGACCGATTATGACTCCGATTTGAGGGGCCACTTGGAAATGCCCTTGAGCAAGTAAAACAAAATGCAGCAACTGATATATATTCATATACTATGTTGTAAGCCGCTCTGCCCAAGATGTTATAAGCCGGTCTACCAAGGAAACAACGTTAAATTCACAATATTTTCTCTCTCCGTATCATCATGTTGTCTTCGAAGAAATTCCGTTGTCGTTTTCCTCACTACAGTTGCAGGCTCCGATGCAGAGACAAGTTGGAGCCACTAGCAAGTAGCAACCACTAGTAACCTCTGAGCAGTGGATACAAGGACAGATTCCTCCTTCCACTCTTATCTTTTTGAGTTTTCAAATGTTGTATGCTCTCTGCATGATCCCCTTTTGTGCTAGCAAGGTAGTGCCACTAGAGACTGGAGTATCTTGTCATTGTAGCACTTAAAGTTTGGTAAGCACAGATACAGATCTTTGCCGTCCAGAAACGTTCTCTCTTTTCCTGCCGTCTGGATACTTCTGAAAAGGAAACAGCAGTATATCTGTACATTTTCTAGCATGTATTCTACCGCTGATGATATTTTAAGGGTGCATGCCAGACTAGACTTGCTAGATCTTCAGCCATAGTATAGAACAAGAGTCTAGAAAAACCTTCCCGAGAAACAAGCACAAAATTTTCCAAAAGGCTTTATTGTTCTCTGTACACAAAAATGTATGCATTAATGTTTTCGATATGTTTTAAGTTAAATAAATAGTTTTTGCTGGGAACCAGAAAAAGTACTATTGATTAGTAGGGCATCTTCAACGCCGACCACCAAATCGGACACCACATTTGTCAGTGGACAGGGGACCACTCTGCAAACACGGATGTGTGAGCCGTGCATTCAAAGCTGTCTGTGTATATCCAATTACATTTTGGAAGAGTTCCAGCGAAGATGAACATATTTGATGCATATTTGAATGAACCGGACAATATTCATTCATACTTAGATAATTTTATATAAAATCGGATGCTTTTTATCTAAACCGGAGCAAATTCATTACAACATATTTCACCTAGACCGGACTCTAAACCTAGCCTAAAATGACCGCCGGTGCCTGTTACCCATCTCTGGCCGGCCATGAGCCCCAAAAAATGAAGCCATGCCTCCTCTGCAGCCATGATCGTCGCGAAGTGAAGCTATCCACCTCCACATGCCGGCAAGCGGCTAGTGACCGACGATGTTGAGCCCACCAAGCTTGGCTTCAACAAGAGGGGATGGGCGGTGGCTTTCATGAGATACAAGCGTTGTCGACCTCTCATGCGCTACTCTCTTCACTGCCGACCGTGCTACGGATGTGCCAGCTTCCTGGTCATGGCAGCAAGGCGTGGCCGTCGTGACCTCGTCTTTATCCTCACTCTTGCCAAACACCTTATCCGTCGCCTCGTCAATCTCCTAGTTGATGACTTCTAACTCTGCTTGATGTTGGGGTTCCCTCCAGTGGTCACGGCAGATGTCGCGGGCGGAGCGATAGGACTTGAGCAACGACACTCTTGCTCGGGCACATCCACGTCCAACGCGATGGCCGTGCTAGCGAAGAGTGTTAGAAATATACCCTAGAAGCAATAATATTGTCTTATTATATTTCCATATTCAAAATTAAGAGTTTATATTCTATGTTATAATTACCATGATCCTGTAATATGCAATTCAGTGAAAAACTAATATGCAAGTGTGGAATGATAAAAGGTAAAATTAGGTTCCTAGCTAGTCTTGCCCCTCATACTGGCGCAAGTGTTGTCGGTGATTATGTTTTCCGAATCTTAAGATATTGTTAAGTGTGACAATAGTCCTAAAACAACATTGAGAGTATGACGTTAGAAGAATGATCATATTGAATCGACCCAAACTTGTCTGTTATATTTTAAGATAATATCGTCTGAAGTCAATTGTTATAACACAGTGTGTTATCATGTGATTTACTTCCTTAGACCACGAGAGTGTTGTAGTCACTTCTCCGTATGATGGACTTTGGGGTTGCTCAAACATCATTGGTAATTAGGTGATCATAACGATGACTTATAGGTTCAGCGGAAAGTTTGACAAGATACTAGATAGCTCAAGAGTGGGATTTGCTCATATGATGATGGAGGGATATTCTTAGAGCCCTCTCGGTGTGACAACATCCATCGTCATCTGGCCAGACACAGGTGACTATGTCATGGGGATGTCGGAACACGGTATAGTGAGCATGTGCATGACTCAAGAGGAAACCGATGCATCTCAGGTTTTGTAAAGTATCGCGAATCAAAGCAAATATAACCAAAGATTCACTCGAATACCATTCGTGTACTCTTAGGGATTTATATGGACGTCCATGGTTTCGCTATCGATCATTAACGGAGGAGTTTCTGAGATGCATGGTTGGAACCACATAGACAATGTCATGCGTAGGATTTTAGAACCAAACAAGGGAGTGTCCACCAGCTTGCTCAACTACTTGCCGACGTGATCGATACCCGGGATAGGTTTCTTAAATGATGTTGAAGTTGTCTTAGTTGTTTGGACTTGTTTTGTTGGTGTGTTTATTTGTACTCATGACAAATTTTAATGTTGTGGATGTAATCTACTACAATATACTACTGCAAACTGCATGTTTATTCTTAATTATTGTATGTTGCTTCCAACCATCTGTTTATGGGCTGAAAGAACAACAGTTAACATGCCGAAAGAACCACGAACCGCTAACATGACAAAATAACCGCGGGCTGCTAACAAACCAAAATAACCATAAGCCGCATACAAGTCAAAAATAACCACGGGCCGCAAATGGACATAAATAATAATGAGTCTCGAATGAACCAAAAGTACCACACGCCTCAAGTAAGCTAAAATAACGCCAAAAGACCCGTGGGCCGGTACTTGACCAAATATACACGGGTCATAGATGGACGTATGGACCCGGGCTGGCAATGGGTTGCATGCATGCATGTTGTTAGCGGGCCTCCCATGGTCCAGAACCATTAAGATTTGACTAAGGCCCATGGGCCTTAACCATGGCATAGTGGGCTAGCTGTTTTAAACTCAATGAGCCTCTAATGGGACTGATGACAACTGTCGTCATGAGAAAGGTGCATCTAGGGAAATGGGCACGTGACACTTGTTTCGATGAGTAGACTGAAATGACATCCACCCCCCCCCCCACCCCCCCGAAGGTGTTAGGATTGCTAGCATATTGCCCTAACTTGAGCTTTCCAAAAACCCACTTAATAATCTCCTCCTATGACAGTGGGGAGATGGGCACTGGTGCCATAAAAGACATAGCCAAGTAAGAGTCCGAGCGTCATCCCCTAACGAGACCTTGATAGAATGTGATGTTGCCACTCGGTAAACATGAACCAGATATGGCTGACCAATGTGGTGGCATCAATCCATAGCCTCCAAATCCATTTTAAGATTCTGCAGCACAAACAAAAGATACATAACGACGTGGTGGCTTGGGATGGTGGTGGCGATGTTGCATGGCAAAGATGGGGCAACTGTGCGGCCACGAGGGTGTCCAGAGTGAAAGTTCATGTGGTTATCCGCACACAAAACTTATGGAAAAGTTATCTTTCTGTATTGTAAGGGACAAGGTAGGTGACTATACTGAATCCTGTAGTTTTTTAGGTTTACAGAAGCTGTTGGAGGGTTATCTTTGCCTCAACCGATAAACGGTATTTTATTTAAGAATAATGGAATGATTGGAGTTGCTCTAAGTTGGGACACAAAATATATAGAGATTTTTTTTATTTGAATGTTGGTAGGAGAGCTGCCAAATTCATTGATCATTGATCAAAAGAAGGCGTTACAAGAACACTCCCAAAGGAGGAATGCACCGCACAGCGAGTGCAAAAAAAGAAGAAAGAAAAAAATGTCTGCTTAGTTTATTGTGGAAACCCAGGCAAAACCATAGCAGTGCCTAGCTAGACTAGACCTAAAGCATCACAAAACATACAAGATGCGAGAAAGCGAAAACCCCACAACACATCCGATCAGGCACTCGAGCGCCTTCACCGCTACCAGAGTGCACACCGACAACCTCTGTATTATATAGGTCTGCCATGAGCATATCCGCAAACCTCGAGGACACCGAGGAGGAAGGATAGGTCTGAAAGAGCGAAAACCTATGTTGCGCCGACCCCACGAGCCTAGTCATTATAGCTCACCCGATGCTACTTGCATCTGAAGGATGCTCCTCCTGGTCTCCTTGTCGACCAAACAACCTGCTCCAAATGGAAGCACCACCAAAGACTCCACGCTCACTATCGGGGATATAACCCGCCCTATTGGGCCGGGTCAACATGCTGGCGGATTGACGATCATACTCAAAGTGGGTTGTGTTGTTGAGGAGAAGGTTGGAAAGGCATCTTATCAAGTAAGCTGGATGGTGGCCCGATGCATGAAGACGGCGACTCAAGGCCCAAGAGGTAGAAGTTTCCAGGAGTTTCCTTGCTTGAGAGGCAAGGCGAGTTAGAAACATATCAAGTCACAAACCGTAGCATGACTCGGACTCCTATAAGCCTAGGGTCTCGACCTATATATAAAGGCGATCCCCTAAGGCCAATAGACTTAGGTTACAAACCCTCGAGAGCTAGGTTAACGATTCCACACCCTTGTAGTCGAGATCATCATCAATATACACGCAAAGAAGGACGTAGGTTTTTACCTCCATCGGAGGGGGCGAACCTGGGTAAACTCGTCTCTCGTTCCCGATCAAGCCCTTCGAGTCGCCACACAACAGTGATGGACTCACCCCTAAGTTCTCCTATGAGGACATCTGTCGTGACAAAACCACGACAGCTGGTGCCCACCGTGGGGCTGTCGCATGGTGGAGTTGAGTTCTCGGAGGGATCTCTTCCAGGGTTTGGGAGCTGTGCGGTTGGTAATATGACCAAGAGCCGTTGTGGCAAGCTCTACATCGACAATTCAGGCTGGGGCCCCAAGGCCGACTCAATAGAGTACGGGTACCGGGTCCCCTTCGGCAAGATCCACATCTTCATTGGCAAGATCGGCGCATCAGTACCTGAGCCGAACATCTGCACCAACATTGTTGAGCTGGCTCAGCACGCGCAACCCGACCGGTATCAAGCCAACCGACGTCACGTCTTCTCAGTTTCACCAAAGTAGTCTGTCTTCCGGATGAGCCGGCAGGTAGCGGGGACAGCCCCATCAACTCCGACGGCGAGTCATCCATGGGAGACACCAAATCAATTTGTCCTCTCTATGATGGGAGACTTGGGGGCTTTTCAAAAGCGGAATCCTCTTAGGAATCATGTGAGCCACCTCGTGAGGTGACCATCTACATGGCAGGAACCATGGCGGTTCAAGATCCATCGGCGACAGGTGCCATAAAGGGTGCTGGCGGGTCAGGCAAGACGCGGCTCAAGCCATGAGCGACTTGATGGTTGATATGTCCAAACTCTTGGAGAATCCTATCACTGTGGAGAACTAGGAAGCGCATAATGCAGAATTGGTGAAACTTCGCATGGAGATGACCAAGCTTCAGGAAGAGATTGATGTCGAAAACACCCGAATGACAAAATTGTAGGCTCGTATCCATAATGAGTCGGAGCGCTTGAAGGCTGAGGCCTGGCAGTTAGTCCTCCAACGGGACGCCTCTAACGCGTTGCACCAGAGAAGACACCAAAGCCGGCTGCCATTAAACCTCGAGCCGACTCAGTTGTTCGACAACCCACGAACACTAGGGGCTGGCAGGATCCGCCTCGCCATGAACGGCGGCAGATAGAGCCGACTCAGCCTCTGCCGGTTTAGTCACTGACTCAGCGCTTTCAGACATAGCAGGGCCACTTCTCCAACCCCGTCGATAATATGCTAGCAGCAACACGTAGTTTAGAGGCACTCCCTATTCACAAAAACACCCCAGTTGAGAACGAGGCTAGGAACACCATCAAGATGTTGAAAACAGCCATGGTGTAGCAAGCGCAATATTCTTACAGCTTGATCGAATGCACTCCACCCCATATGCCAGTCGCAGTAAGAGCCGCCATGTGGAGTATCTAGCCATTTCCAGTAGTAGACGTAGGCAACAGCCTCAGGTTTCCCCAACCCAGCATGTTTTGTCCAACGCGCAAGCGGTCGTTGACGCAGCGAGAGCAACCCGGCAGACGGAGGCAGAAGCAGCGACTGTACGGGCAGCTCAACAGCCCACGAGGGAACCCCAATCAGCAACGCTGGGGGCTAGAATCAACAACAGGACGATTGGCATCCCTTGTTTTTCTCCGGCTCTCCACAATGTGCCTATGCCTAAGGACTTCAAAGGGACTCGCAAGGTGCCAAACTATACAGCAGATCTCGAGCTGGCAGCATGGATCGAAAGCTACGAGTTAGCCATGGATATGCTCGATGTCAGCAATGCAGTGTGCGCGAAGTATTTGACGATGATGCTGGAAGGGCCGACTCGAACATGGCTGAAAACCTTCCACCTAACTCCATCAATGCTTGGGCAGAGCTGAAGGAGTGGTTCATCATGGCTGCAAACGGCCAATGACAATTGTGGATCTTCAGTATTGTATCCAACACACAGATGAGTCGGCTCATCATTGGACTCGCCGGGTTGCCGAAATTATCCACTCATCAGACAACAACACAGCTGCTCAAGCCGTCCTAATCTTGGAGAAAAATTGTCACTTCTAGCCGCTGGTCCAAAAGCTTGGCCGCCTAAAACGGAAGGTGCAAGACATGGGCGACTTGATGGATGTTCTGATTAGGTATCCCGAGTCAGACAACACGAAGCATCCCGGCTCAAACGAGGATAAAACTAGCAACAACAAGAAGGGCGATGGTGGCAAGGGTCATCAGCAAAACCATGGGCACAGTGGGAACCCTAGAGGTCAGGGCAATACCGGATAGTGGAAGCATCCCAAAGGCGGGTGAGAATTTGTTGCTAACACCAACACTGGTTTCAAAACCAACGTCGAAACAATCGTCCTGGAGGAGCTTACAAGGGGAATAAATCATGCAACTATGAGGAAGCACTTAAGGCGCCTTGTCCTAAGTATGGTACCCAGGATAAGACAACCACTCATTCATGGAAAAACTATTATATCATGCAGGAGTTTCGCAACCAAGCTTTTGAGAACCATCAAGGAGGCAATGGTGGGGGACATCCGGGTCAGCCTAGCGCTGGCGGGTCACATGGTTGCTCGCCTGGCGGATTTTCAAGATCTAGTTTCCATGGCTAGGGCGGCTCAGGGGCCGGGTTCCAGCATCAAGGAAACAACAGCAATGGACAGTGTTCTGGCTAGAACAATCAACAACATAGTGGCCAAGCTGGGTTTTAGAGTAATCCCAAGCAACTGAGTAGTGGTCAATATCACGTTTTCACCACCAGTACATGCAAACGAGACAAAAAAACTCAAACAAAGAGCCATCAACATGATTGAGCCGACATTTGTTAGGTATCTCAATTGGTTTGAACAACCAATCACTTAGAGCAGGGAAGATCACTCCCCCCGGGGTTGACAACCCAGGTGGTCTAGCTTTGGTGGTGGCGCCTCAGGTTGGTGGATATACCCTCACAAAGGTTCTCATGGATGGGGGAAGCAACATCAATAGCATATACTATGACACCTTCTGGAGGATGAACCTCCCTGAGAGTAGTTTACAAACTTCGACCACAGTTTTTCATGGTATCGTCCCCGAGAAGACACCATAGCCAATTGGGAGGATTAAGTTGGATGTTGCTTTCGGTGACGAACTTAACTTCAGATGTGAGTCTTTGATGTTTGAGGTGGTTAAATTAAAAGTCCTTATCATGCCCTCATTGGACGGATGGCTTATGCCCATTTTATGGCTCGACCCTGCTACGTCTACCTCAAGCTCAAGATGTCGGGTCCCAATGGTACAATAACTGGGGAGGCAGCAGGAAGATAGCTCAGGAGTGTGAGGAACTGGATGCCACTTATGCTGAGTCGGCCAATGCACCTGAAGAGTTGAAGTTCTATACAACCAACATTGACCCCGCTGATAAGAGCCCCCTTAAGAAACCAACTACTGAGTCTAAATCGTTGCTCAAGTTCAAGCCGGCTGCAGATACCAAGCAGATTGACTTCACCCCAGGCGACTCTTCCCAACAGTTCACTATTGGGACCAGCTTGGATCCCAAATAGGAAAGCGCACTCATCGAGTTCATCCATGAGAATTGGGACATCTTTGCATGGAAGCCTTCTGACATGCATGGAGTACCAAGAGAACTCATTGAGCACCACCTTAATGTGGATCCAAAGATGAAACCAGTACGACAATACCTCTATCGTTTTAACGAGGAGAGACGCAAATCCATTGGAGAAGAAGTTTCCCGGCTCCTAGTTGCCGGGTTTATGGTTGAAGTCTTTCATCCCGAGTGGCTGGCTAACTCGGTGCTTGTTCTGAAAAAGAACGGCACCTGGCGTATGTGTGTTAACTACATAGATCTCAACAAAGCTTGTCCAAAGATCCTTTTGCTCTCCATCGTATCGATCAGATCATTGATTCTACGGCGGGTTGCGAGTGTTTGTGCTTCCTAGATGCATACTCCATTTATCATCAGATTAAGATGGCCATTAAGGATCAAGAGAAGATGGCTTTCATAACCCCTTCTAGTGCTTTCTGCTATGTCTCTATGCCTTTTGGGATTAAGAGCGCGGGCGCGACTTCTCAACGATGTGTTTAGAATTTCCTTCACTCACAGATTGGGCGCAACTTTCATGCTTATGTTAATGACATCGTGGTGAAATCTCAGAAGAAGGAGACGCTCTTGGATGACCTCAAGGAGACGTTAGATAATCTTCGAGTGTACCAAATGAAACTTCACCCAGCGAAGTGTGTCTTTGCTGTTCCTGCAGGCAAACTACCAGGATTCCGGGTTTCCGAGCGAGGCATTGAAGCTAACCCGGAAAAGATCAAGGCGGTAACTTTGCTTGCTAAGCTGGCTAATATAAACCAGGTTCAGCGCATGGCTGGCTGTATTGCCGCGTTAAGCCGGTTTATAAGCCACCTTGGACAGAAGGTGATTCCTCTTTATCAATTGTTGAAGAAGACGGACAACTTTGTTTGGACTGATGCAGCTAACGAAGCCTTTGAATCCCTCAAGAAGCAGCTGGTTGACCCACCCATTTTAGCCACCCTGGCCGATAAAGAGCCCATGCTCTTGTACATTGCAGCCAATTCAAAGGCGGTAAGTGTTCCAGTTGTCATTGAACGAAAGGAGGCAGGGAAGGAGACCTGGTTCAACAACCAGTTTATTTTGTCAGCGAAGTCTTGACTTTATCCAAGCAGTGATATCCACATTGGCAAAATCTGGTCTTTGGAGTTTTTATGGAAAGCCGGAAGTTGAAACATTACTTTTAGGAGCATCCGATTACTGTGTTCAGTTTAGCACCCCTTGGAGATATCATACAAAATCGAGAGGCCACTAGTCGAATCGCCAAGTGGGCGATTGAGCTTGGCCCTCGCCATGTGAAATACATGCCCCGTACATCCATCAAGTCCAGAGCATTGGTAGATTTCATCAATGATTGGACGGAGCTGCAAATTCCATAGGATAGGCTAGATAACACATATTGGACTATATATTTTGATGGATCCAGGCAATTGGAGGACTCAGGGATTGGAGTTATTTTATCTTCTCCACGAGGTGACCACTACAGGAATCAGGAATATTGCCACCAGGCTGCTACAGACGACAAAGGCGGGATTACAGACGGCAAAGATTTTTTCTGTCAGCTCCTGACGGCAAAGTATGTCGGCATACACTAAGTTTGGAAAGGGGGATTTTGCCGTCAGCGTCGGATAGACAGAAAAGAATTTGCCGTCAGTTAACCAATTTTGCAGTCGACGCGTGGCTGCTGAACAGCGTTAGTGCCTTTGCCGTCAGCTGGTTGAAATACCAGATGGCATATATGGTGGCTTTGCCATCTGTCAGACTACAATACAGATGACAAAGATTCTAATTTTTAATAAAATAAATAAAGAGACAACCCTTGAAGTGTAGAGGGCAGAGATGGTCGAAGTGGTAGGCAGACCCACCACTTGCGTTTATGCGTTTTAGTACTTTGACAACGATTCAATACACTGACAACCATTCATCTATAGAGAAAATAATACTACAGATTACAGGGCTGCCAAATTCAGATTACACACGGCCACAAGTAAAGTACTTCACGGCTAGCAGTGGCTGGTGTAGCGACGCATCAACACAGAGGAGGTCTGCGGCGTGCGAATGCTTGTGGTGGCCTTCTAAGCACCACCGGGGATAGCCCGGCCATGCCGGGGTCGACGGAGGAAGGGGTTGGCTGCGCTAGGGTCCACGTAGGAAGGGGTCGGTCGCACCGGGGTGGATGGAGGAAGGGGAAAGGCCGCGTGGGGGTCGACGGAGGATGGGCCAGCAGCGCGGGGGTCGACGAAGGACGGGCTAGTCGCACCGGGGTCAACAGAGGAAGGTGCGGACCGTGCCGGGGTCGACGGAGGAAGGTCCCGATTGCGCCGGGGTCAACAGAGGAAGGGCCCAACCGTGCGGCGATGGACAGAGGAAGAGGCCGGTGTCGGTGTCAAAACCGGTGGATCTCTGGTAGGGGATCCCGAACTCTGAGACTAGAAACGGCAGTAACAGGAGACGGAGGGGACAAAGATTTACCCAGGTTCAGGCCCTCCGATGGAGGTAATACCCTACATCCTGCTTGGTTGTATTGATTATATGGGGGTTACAGAGTTGATCTACCTCGAGATCGAATAGCTAACCCTAGATGAGTTGTTCTCTGCGTATACCCTACCTCCGCCTTATATAGGTGCCGAGGATGCCTAGGGTTTACACATGGTCGGTTACATGCCGAAGAGATAAACATGCCTATTTACTACATCAAACGTGAAGCACAAGCCGTGCTTCCCGAAGCTTCCATCCTGGAGACTGGGCCTTCAAATCTTTCGGTGTTGGGTAAGTATCCCTCATAGTCCGGCCCATAACAATAGGTCGGCTATCCGAGGACCCCCTAATACAGGACTCCCTCAGTAGCCCCCAAACTTGCCTCCAACACCAAGGGTCTTCAGCTCCAATTGCTTCACGAATAGAGTCTTCGGCTTGCGAGGTGAGTTCCTTCCTGCTGAACCATAGTTCGGCCTCCGATGACAAGTAGATCCCCGCATAGTGGCACGTCCAAATACAGCAAATTAATTGGCTTTCAAGGACAAACGTCAGGGGGGAACAATGCTCCTCTGACGACCTCTCTGACGAAAGGCTACGACCCACCACGGTCGCTAGGCTAGTTACATAGACCTGATTCGTGGTTCGAGGTCATTTTAATCATCACGACCTATCAATATACCTACCGTGTCCCATTTTACATGGGATATACTTAATCACACGGACACAACGTTCACACGTCTCAAGAAGTGGAGGGATTCAAGGCACAGCAAGGGGAGTCCAAATCGATAGGCCTCATAAAAAGAGGAGGAAAACCCCAAAGGCTTTTCACGCTCTCCATTCCACTTCTCCGCCTCCCATTCCCTTGCGCCTCCAAAGCACAGATCTAGGTCTCTTCACCCCCACCTCTGAGCTCATCAATGGTGGGCCCCAATGGTTAATGGGAAGCTTCCATGGTCACCAACCGGGACATTCTTGACCTCAAGAAGGCCGGCTACCTCCCCACCAACATCCCTCACCGCGCAGTGGAGGAGAGCCAAGTGATCCCCACCCCCAAGCCAGGCGAAAGGGTGGTGTTCATCCCCCACTTCATTCGGGGGATGAGCTTTCCTCTCCACCCCTTTGTTAGGGGGCTGATGTTCTTCTACGACCTCGACTTCCATGACCTCCCGCCGAACTCCATCATGCACATCTCGGCGTTCATCCTCGTCTGCGAGGCCTTCCTGCGCATCGAGCCACACTTCGGGCTTTGGTTGCAGGTGTTCAACATCAAGCCCAAGTGCGTAGGTGGCAAGCACGCAGATTGCGGCGGGGACGTCATCGGCAAGCTCACCCGCATCGGGTGGCCATCGGGCACCCTCATCGACACCATCAAGGGATGGCAAAAGGAGTGGTTCTACGTCACCGAACCACAAGAAGAGGGTAAGCACGCCGTCGCCGCATTCAGATCTGGTCCCCCCACTAGACTGGCTTCATGGCTCGAAAAGGGCCTTGTCTGGGGACCGAGCAAGGAGGTGACCGACCTGTAGAAGCGCATCTGCTCCATGGTCGAGGAGGGCACCAAGTTAACCGATGTGGTCCAGGTGATGCTCCGAAGACGCATCCTCCCCTGCCAGCACCGGGACATCCCCCTGTGGTCTCGAGAACTCGAAGCCAAGCCCATAGTCCGGAATCTCTTCCGCACTACACGAGAGAAGTTGTGGAAGGCCATCCGAGGAGGAGGACAAGGGTTTGCACGCCGCCAAGCCTGATTTCGAGGTACGATAGATGCTAGCTTGGTCGGCTTTATTACATAGAAGATTCATAACCCCTTACCCGGTCTGTCTTTGCAGAGATGGCTAAAGAAAGCTGTCAACATTAACAGTCCGGCGCCTCAGCCCGAAGATGAGAGGACCGGGCTGTTAGCCAAAATGCTCGTGGTAAATCCTTACGAGGCTCGCACGAAGAAAGAGAAGAAGAAGAAACCAGGTCAGGCCGGTGTTTGCATCAGGGGCCAGCCTGATGCTGTATCCGAGGATACCCCCGCCTCCTCAAATCAGGAGGAGGATGAGGAGGAGGATGAGGAGGAGGAAGAGGAAGAAATGAAGGAGGAGGAGGTTGAGGTCGAGGGTGAGGGGGGAGACCATTCCCCCCGTGCCAGGAAGGGAACGACATCGTCGGACGCCCCGGAGCAGGTCCCTTCTCCTGCCCACAAGAGGGCGCGACAGATGCGAGTGGTTCTGTCCGACGATAGTTCGGATTTGGGCACCACATCCGCAGACCTCGAGGAGGTTCCATGAAGGAGCCTACAGGTCAACCCCCCCATCAAGGTTAGGATCTGAAGACCCTCCTATTCATTACGAATAGATTTAGAGTTTGCTAACACGCAGGTTATTGGCCTTGCAGCCCCCCGCGAGTTATCCCCACTGAGGTGATATCGAACAGGAGACCCCACCCGCCGAACTGGCGGAGAGCGGGGATGCCTCGCATCCCACCACTCCAAGCGCCGCGAAGGATGTCATGGAGGTGTCGTCCCAGCCCACTCCTATGGAGACGGACACCGGTGGCGAGGGAGATGGCACCATGGTCGAGGCTAACACCTTGGCCACTAAATACCGGGGGGTAACACCCTGCCCGGATACCGAGGAGGCCAGACGAGCGGGCGCTTAGTCCCATTCGAGAACATCTCCGGAGCGTACTATGCCTCCTGAGGCATTGGTCCAATCCCCGGTGGGTGATTGGGGAATTCGATCATCACCGGCACCACTGTCCAATAGGTGGTCGGTCATGGAGGAGGCTCTATTGAGCGCCTCCATCCCCGAGGATCACCACACCCTTATGGGTGCGGTACTACAGAGCGTCCAGCCCTTGCGGGTTTTCAAGTAAGTCACCTGATGTGTTTATTTTGCAAAGATTTTATTTAATCGCATTATATACATGGCAGCCCCCGAGCCCTAGACGAAGTGAAAAAGCTCGTCTAGGGGTCATATCTGAATCCAATATTGAACTAGATACTTTAAGTGTCCGGCATGTTAGAGTAACTCGACATATGATCGGATTGGCTATAATTCGGGAATTGAGAGCCCATGTAATGTATTAACTGTGTGTGTAATGCAGG
This sequence comes from Hordeum marinum, assembly GCA_022496015.1. Lineage (NCBI taxonomy): Eukaryota > Viridiplantae > Streptophyta > Magnoliopsida > Poales > Poaceae > Hordeum > Hordeum marinum. Next base: position 94,519,379 of record CM039675.1, read on the forward strand.
ATTCGTCATCGGTGGCGGCCATAAATGGCGCCAAGCTGGAAGAGCTAAATCGGAAGCTGAAGCGCTCTAAAGACGAAGCTGAGGCCCTGAATCAAAGGATCAACGAGGCTCAAGGTATGTCAAAACAAAATTCGAATGCCTTTGCCTGAGCTCTATAGTCCAAATACTGTCAATGCAACTTCTTCACATTGTATAATGCATGTGCAGCCTCGGCGAAGGAGGTGGAGAGGCTCAAGGCCGAGCTCCAGCGCGCGAAGGACGAGTCGGCCGCCGAGAGGGCGGCTGCTAAGGAAACGGTTGTCGCCCTTTCCACCATGCGAGCCACTAGTGGCAAGCATGAAGCTCGCGTGGCAGAGGTCTAGCAGGAGCTCAAGGATGCCAGCAAAAGATGCGAGGCCTTGGAGCAGAAGAATAAGGCGAGCTCGACCAAACTGTCCACTATGAAAACCGAACTCCAGAAGGAGCGGATGGACAGACGGTTCTACGAGGAGCAAGTGCGCCAGGCCAAGGAAATAGCAGATGGTAAGCCGTACTCACTAAACTGTGTATTTGGGGATAGCAGATTCGCATTGCTTACCCGGGTGTGGCAATCCTCAAGCGCATCCTCAGATCTCTAGACGAGCATAGCGGATGCTAATCAGCCGTTTGCCTCGTGGGGAGAAGGAGATGAAGCTCGATTGTTCTGGACACAGTTCGGAGCCCCCGAGCACCCTCCTCTTCTGGTGGAGCAGCTGAAACAGCTGATGGAGTTGCACCAGATGGCGGAGCCAACCATCAAGGACCTTTGCATCCGCTTATGGCCCGGCGAGCTGCTACGAGGCAACTACTTTGGCTTGGTGCAGAGATTGATTGCTGCTACACCCCGCATCGACACCGTCAAGCGCTCCTCCTGCATCGAAGGAGTCCGGATGGCCCTTGCCAAGGCCAAAGTGTACTCGTCGGGGCTAAATCCGATGAAGGTAGCCACCAACCCGCCGCCACCCAGAAAGTAGCATTGATGCCCCGAGCTGTACTTCGATGGAGTGATGGAGAGTGCTCGGGTGATAGCGTTACAGTGTCCGGGTGATAAAATGTTTGAATGAGCTTGTAACGTGTCTGAAGACTTGTGTTAACTTTTAATGATATTAGTATTTGCTCTCATGTGGTTTTGCATTCCTTTATAACTCCTGTGTGGCTGTTTAGTACTAAAAGATGCGAGTCGTCGGCTTCAGCCCCCACATAGATACTACATGGGGTGTCTATGCCAATGCACTATGTCCCTTAGCCGTATTATCGGAACCAAAAGGCGGTATAGTGCGGCAGACTAGGCAACAGACTATAATGCCTTATTTCTTTCACTTAGCCGTAGGGGCGTGAAAAGGACTGCAGGAAGCGTACGATTAGCCACCAAGGTGTTGTGATGTTCAGGCGAACCGTGGCCAAGGCCGGTATCACAATGTCTGCACAAAAGGCAAGTTTCTCATATAACACGAAATAACCGCTTACAAGGATTGAAGTATAATACTATGATAGTCCATTTTCAGCTTTCTCCCCTGAGGTGCTTGACCACACTATCCGGAAACACAATCGCAGTGGTGCTCCCTTTGCCCTTTTATCTGACCGAGCGGAACATAAAGGGGCAAGCACAGGAGCCGGGCAACCCAACTTATTGACCAAAGACATAGTTCGGAACCAATGCATATAAAGCGAATGCCAAGACGCCGAACACATGATAGATAAGGCTATTTGTGTTTGAACTCGAGCCCCAGGTCTATTAGCCGGTTACCTCGCGTCATACCGAACAGGTTCACGAGAAGAGGGAGAAAAGAGAAAAAATATGCATCGAAAAAAAAACAAATGAGGCAAACTTGTGGCCCGCAATTTTGTATTTTGTCAACAGCTCTTATAACTCGGATTCCTGAAGCAATTGGTTATAGGTATGTTAAAGAAAAAATCAAAGTATACAGGAGTTGTTGTACCAGGGTCTTCGATTGGTAACCATCCGTCCTCGATATGCCCCATTGCTAGTTGACTCCTGCTCTTAGGTGCACCTTGATGGGTGTTGGTGTGCGGCGGGCGGATTTTAGCAAAAAAATCTTGAGAGGCTGCCAAATTGTAGGTGAGCTTTACGTCGTAGGCAGGCTCTTTTAGGAGCGCCTGTATTTTGTCCGAAGACGCGTTGATGGTAGAAGTTCGGGATAGCAGAAACCCATCTTTATTTCCCCACCGCTACCCATGGAATCTTAAGTGTGAAGTTGTGCATCCTTGGCACCTACTTTAACGGTGTTGAGGTTCTGAGGTGGGGGCGAGTCCCTATAGAGGGGAGGAGGAAGGATCTGAGTTTTCGGTCTGAAGCTGAACTCGCTTCCTAGCCTTGTGTGCTTTTATGGTGGATGTCAGAACTTGCCGATCTTCTTTGTAGCTAAATTCATCCACTAGGGACAATGCATGTTTCTCAGTTATAAGGGAGTGCTCTATATTGCCATTGACAGTAATGACCCCCTTGGGGTCCGACATTTTGATCTTGAGGTATGCGTAGTGTGGAACCGCGTTGAAACGAGCAAACATTGTCCGACCAAGCAGTGCGTGATAGTGATACATCTCCAACATATCTATAATTTATGAAGTATTCATGCCATGTTTAAAATAATTCTATATGATTTTGGTACGATTTTATTAGAACTAACCTGGACTGACGATGTTTTCAGTAGAACTACCGTGGTGGTGTTTTTGTGCAGAAATAAAAGTTCTCAGAATGAGCTGAAAATTTACGGCAAATATTTTTGGAAAATATAAAAAATACTGGAGGGAAGAGTCATCAAAGAGGAAGGCTGAGGAAGCCACAAGCTACAGGGGCGCGCCCACCCCCATAGGGCGCGCCCCCTGGCTTGTGACTTCCTCGTGGACCCCCGGAGTTGTTTCCGCCGCCAGAAACTCATATAAATACAGAAACCCCCGAAAAGAAACCTAGATTGGGAGTTCCGTCGCTGCAAGCCTCCAAAGCCACGAAAAATCAATCGGGAGCCCGTTCCGGCACCCTGTCGGAGGGGGAAACCATCATCGGAGGCCATCTTCATCATCACGGCGCTCTCCGTGACGAGGAGGGAGTAGTTCACCCTTGGTGCGAGGGTATGTACCAATTGCTATGTGTTTGATCTCTCTCTCTCTCTCTCTCTTCTGTACTTGAGATGAAACGATCTTGATGTACCGTGAGCTTTATTGATATAGATGAATCATATGGAGTTTTCCTCGCTCTATCTTGTTGTGATGAATTGAGTTTTCCCTTTGAAGTTTTTTTATCGGATTGAGTCTTTAAGGATTTGAGAACACTTGATGTATGTCTTGCGATGGGATATCCGTGGTGACAATTGGATGTTCTATTGATCCACTTGATGTATGTTTGGTGATCAATTTGCGGGTTCTGTGACCTTGGGAATCTGTGCATAGGGGTTGGCACACGTTTTTGTCTTTAATTTCCGATAGAAACTTTGGGGCACTCTTTGAAGTTCTTTGTGTTGGATTGAACATGATGAATCTGAAATTATGTGATGCATATCTATAATCAAGGACATGGGTACTTGTGGTGACATTGGAGTATCTAGGTGACATTACGGTTTTGGTTGATGTGTATCTTAAGGTGTTATTTTAGTATGAATTCTAGGGTTGTTTGTGACACTTATAGGGATAGCTCATAAGATTGAACGGAAAAGATAACTTTGAGGTGGTTTCGTACCCTACAATAATTTCTTCGTTAGTTCTCCACTATTTGTGACTTTGCAGTGAACTCTTTGTCGCACGAGAGGTATTCACATATGATTCAACTATGTTAGTATTGTTGAGAGAAATTGCACCAGTGAAAGTATGGATCCTAGGCCTTGTTTCCAAGTATTTATACAATGTTTTGCTCGCCGTTTACTATTTGTTACCTTGCTGTTTTTATATTTTCATATTACAAAAAACTATATCTACTATCCATATTGCACTTGTATCACCGTCTCTTCGCCGAACTAGTGCACCTATACAATTCACCATTGTATCGGGTGTGTTGGGGACACAAGAGACTCTTTGCTATTTGATTGCAGGGTTGTTTGAGAGAGACCATCTTCATCCTACACCTCCCACGGATTGATAAACCTTAGGTCATCCACTTGAGGGAAAATTATTGTTGTCCTACAAAACTCTACGCTTGGAGGCCCAACACGAGTCTACAAGAAGAAGGTTGTGTAGTAGACATCAGATAGCCGTTGCGGAAGGGCACAATGTCGAAGATCAAATCTTCACTGCGAAAGTTGTCGGGTGATCCGAACACAAATTCCAGAGTTATGGAGCCCGTACATCGGGCCTCAACACTTGGGATCACTCCTTTGAAGGTAGTGCTGCTGGGTTTGATCCTTAACGGATCTATGCCCATCTTTTTCACTGTATCTAAGTAAATAAGGTTGAGGCTACTTCCTCCGTCCATGAGGACTTTTGTGAGGTGATACCCATCTATAATGGGGTCTAGTCCGAGGGCCGCCGAACCCCCATGGCCGATACTGGTCGGATGATCACGCCGATCAAAGGTGATCGGGTATGCCGACCATGGGTTGTTCTTCGGGGCTCCGGGTTCCACAGCATAAACCTCTCGAAGGGCGCACTTCCTCTCCTTCTTTTGTATATGGGTGGCGTATATCATGTTCACCGTTTTGACTTCGGGAGGGAATTTCTTCTGTCCACCACCAATTGGACCCCGAGGTTCATCCTCGTCCTCGTTGTGAGAGCTTTTGCCTTGGTCCTCGGGTGGTATCTTGCCGGCCTGTTTAAACACCTAGCAGTTGCGGTGTGTGTGGTTGGCGGGCTTTTATGAAGTCCCATGGATTTGGCAATGCCTTTCCATGATCTTCTCGATCTGAGTTGGTCCGTCGCGATTGCCTTTAGAAGGCTTCTTCCGCTGCCCAAGTCGGGAGTTGCGGAATCCAGCGTTTATAGCCGTACCATCGGCATCGCTATTATTGTTCTGGCGCTTATTCTTATTGCGCTTTGGTTTAAGTTGCCATCCCGGGCTTCAGGTGCTATGGGATCTTCGGAATTGTGGTTGCGTCTTGCCAGCCAATTGTCTTCTCCCACACAAAAGGGGGTCATGAGGGAGGTAAGGGCGGACATGGTCCGAGGCTTGTCCTGGCCTAGCTGGCGGGCCAGCCATTCGTCCCGAATATTGTGCTGAAAGGAGTCTATGGCCTCAGCATCCGGACAGTCGACGATTTGGTTCTTCTTAGTCAAGAACCAATTCTAGAATTGACGAGCAGACTCGTTGGGCTTCTGGACGACGTTGCTGAGATCGGAGGAGTCCAGCGGGCGGACATAGGTTCATTGGAAGTTAGAGAGGAACGCATCTTCCAGGTCTTCCCAGCATCCAATGGAGTTTTCGGGGAGGCTGTTTAACCTATGCCGAGCTGGCCCCTTAAGCTTAAGAGGGAGGTATTTGATGGCATGGAGATCATCTCCTCGCGCCATGTGGATATGGAGGAGGAAGTCCTCGATCCATACGGTTGGGTCAGTGGTCCCATCATATTGTTCTATATTCACGGATTTAAACCCTTCGGGGAACTGATGTGGCATTACCTCATTTGTGAAGCACAGTGGGTGAGCGGCGCCTCTGACCCGTGCTATGTTGCGCCTGTATTTGGCGTATGTATGGAGCCGGTTGCGTTCCTGGACTCTGTTGTTTTGGTCGAACCATGGTCTGTATCCGCCCCATCTATCAGGCGAGTACTCTCTGGATCTATAGATGGATCTTGTGCAGCATGCCCTGTGATCCAGGTCATCTCACAAGTCGAACCTGTCATCGGGCTCTAATGGCTCTTTACCCCGTCTTCGAGGCACTGCCGGTATATAACCGGTGTCGTCAGCAGTCCTGTCCCGACCGCAAGGGGGCGGTCCAGCTTGTCGTATGGGGTACGGTTTGGAGACGGAGTATCCATGAGTTCATCATCAAACTGCGGCAGCAGCCTTCTCTGAGGGTAGCTTTTGGGCTGGTTTGACAAACTGATGCCGTATGCTTCCTCGGTTGAGAGGACTTTCGTCCATCGATCATTGAGGTCATCCTGTTCGACTTTGATCTATCGTTCTTTAGCTTTGAGGCTGCGAGTCATTGCTATGAGCCGTTGCTTGATTTCTTCCTGATCTTCAAGGTTATCAGGGATGTACAAGTCACGGGCTTCCTGTTGGGGAACGTTGCATGGGAAACAAAAAATTTCCTACGCACACGCACATCTATCCATGGTGATGAGCATCTACGAGAGGGAGAGTGGATCTATGTAGCCTTGTAGATCGCTAGGCGGGAAGCGCTAAGAAACGCGGTTGGTGTAGTCGAACGTCTTCGCGATCCAAATCGCCAAGCGTCATGCGATCCAATCACGATCCGTCCCGCAATCCAATCATGATCCGTCCTGCAAAATTGATCACGATCCATCCCGCGAACTTGATCACGGTCCTTCCGATCTAGCACCGAACGGACGGCACCTCCGCGTTCAGCACACGTACAGCTCGATGACGATCTCCGCCTTCTTGATCCGGCAAGAGGGAGCAGAGAGGTAGAAGAATTCTCTGGCAGCGTGATGGCGCTCCGGCGATGGTGGTGGAGATATTCCGGCAGGGCTTCGCCTAAGCACTGCAGAAATCCGATCTAGAGGAGAAACTATGCACTGGAGGAACGGGCAGCACGTGGCTAAAATTCTGAGCCAAAACCCTAAAACCTCTAGTATATATAAGAGGAAGAGAGGATGCTTGGCACTAGGAGGCTTCGGCCGAAGCTAGGGAGGAGAGTCCTCCTCCACCTCCAATCGTAGTAGGATTAGCACTCTTCCTTTTTTGCCTTTTTGCCTTTTTCCATCTTTTCTCTTTGGGCTTTTCTTCCCTAACCGCATGGGCCATGTGTGGGACTTCCAACAGCCCACAAGAGGCTAGTATTTATTCTCCCACAGCCCATGAAGCCTCTAGGGTCGAAATACCCCTCCCGATGGTCTCCCGGTACACTACCGGCACTCCCGGTACATTACCGATGAGCCCGAAACTTTTCCGGCGACCAAAATAGGACTTCCTATATATCAATCTTTACCTCCGGACCATTTCGGAGCTCCTCATGACGTCCGGGATCTCATCCGGGACTCCAAACAACCTTCGGTCACCACCATACATAAGTCTATACTACTGAAACGTCACCGAACCTTAAGTGTGCAGACCCTGCGGGTTCGAGAACTATGTAGACATGACCGAGACACCTCTAGGGCCAATAACCAATAGCGGGACCTGGATGCCCATATTGGTTCCTACATATTCTAAGAAGATCTTTATCGGTCGAACCTCTATGTCAAGGATTCAGTTAATCCCGTATGATGTTCCCTTTATTCTTCGGTATGTTACTTGCCCGAGACTCGATCGTCGGTATCTCCATACCTAGTTCAACCTCGTTACCGGCAAGTCTCTTTACTCGTTCCATAATACAAGATCCCGTTACTAACACTTAGTCACATTGCTTGCAAGGCTTATTGTGATGTTGTATTACTGAGTGGGCCCTAAGATACCTCTCCGTCACACGGAGTAACAAATCCCAGTCTTGATCCATGCCAACTCACACGGAGATACCTGTAGAGCACCTTTATTGTCACCCAGTTACGTTGCGACGTTTGATAGACACAAGGCACTCCTCCGGTATCCTTGAGTTTCATGATCTCATGGTCATAGGAACATATACTTGGCATGCAGAAAACAGTAGCAATAAACTGACACGGTCATATGCCACGTTTGTAGTTTGGGTCTTGTCCATCACATCATTCTCCTAATGATGTGATCCCGTTATCAAATGACAGCACATGTCAATGGCCAGGAAACCTTGACCATCTTTGATCAACGAGCTAGTTCACTAGAGGCATACTAGGGACATAGTGTTGTCTATTTACCCACACATGTAATGTGTTTCCAAACAATACAATTATAGCGTGGATAATAAATGATTATCATGAACAAGGAAATATAATAATAAACACTTTACTTATTGCCTCTAGGGCATATTTCCAACAGTCTCCCACTTGCACTAGAGTCAATAATCTAGTTCACATCGCTATGTGATTTACATTGTAATGAATAAAACACCCATGCAGTTCTAGTGTTGATCATGTTTAGCCCTTGGAAGAGGTTTAGTCAACGGGTCTGCAACATTCAGATCTGTGTGCACTTTGCAAATATTTATGTCCTTCTCGTCAATGTAATCGCAGATGGAGGTGAAGTGTCGCTTTATGTGTTTGGTCCTCTTGTGAAACCTTGGTTCCTTGGCCAGAGCAATGGCACCAGTGTTGTCACATAACAGGTTCATTGGATTCGGTGCACTGGGCACTATTCCAAGATCTGTCATGAACTGCTTCATCCAGACACCTTCCTTCGCCGCCTCTGAGGCTGCGATGTACTCCACTTCACAAGTAGAATCGGCTACCAAGCTTTGCTTGGAACTGCACCAGCTTACCGCTCCCTCATTGAGAATAAATACGTATCCTGTTTGCGACTTAGAGTCATCCAGATCAGTGTCAAAGCTTGCATCGACATAACCCTTTACGACGAGCTCTTCATCACCTCCATGAACGAGAAACATTTCCTTAGTCCTTTTCAGGTACTTAAGGATATTCTTGACCGCTCTCCAGTGTTCCATTCTAGGATAACTTTGAAACCTTCCGGCCATCCTTATGGCAAGGCTGGCATCCGGTCTTGTGCACAACACTGCATACATGATAGAGCCTATGGCTGAAGCATAGGGGATGACACTCATCTTTTCTCTATCTTCTGTAGTCATTGGGCATTGAGTCTTACTCAACTTCACACCTTGCAACACAGGCAAGAACCCCTTCTTGGACTGATCCATTTTGAACTTTTTCAAAACTTTATCAAGGTATGTGCTCTGTGAAAGTGCTATTAAGCGTCTCGATCTATCTCTATAGATCTTAACGCCTAATATGAAAGCAGCTTCTCCTAGGTCCTTCATTAAAAAACTCTTGTTCAATTATTCCTTCATGCTTTCCAGCATTTCTATATTGTTTCCAATCAGCAATATGTCATCCACATATAATATTAGAAACGCTATAGAGCTCCCACTCACTTTCTTGTAAATACAAGCTTCTCCATAAACTTGTATAAACTCAAACGCTTTGATCACCTCATCAAAGCGCTTATTACAACTCCGAGATGCTTGCACCAGCCCATAAATGGATCGCTGGAGTTTGCAAACTTTGTCAGCATTCTCTGGATCGACAAAACCTTCTGGTTGCATCATATACAACTCTTCCTCAAGGAAACCATTGAGGAACACCGTTTTGACATCCATCTGCCAAATTTCATAATCAAAATAAGCAGCTATTGCCAACATGATTCTGACAAACTTAAGCATCGCTACGGGTGAGAATGTCTCATTGTAGTCAACTCCTTGAACTTGTGAAAAATCCTTTGCCACAAGTCAAGCTTTAGAGACGGTGACATTACCGTCCGCATCTGTCTTCTTCTTAAAGATCCATTTGTTCTGAATGGCCTTTTGCCCTTCAGGTAATACTTCCAAAGTCCATACTTTGTTTTCATACATGGATCCCATCTCGGATTTCATGGCCTCTAACCATTTCTCGAAATCCGGGCCCATCACTGCTCCTCCATAGCTCGTAGGTTCATTGTTGTCCAACAACATGACCTCCAAGACAGGGTTGCCGTACCACTCAGGAGTAGTACGCGCCCTTGTCGACCTACGAGGTTCAATAGTAGCTTGATCCGAAGCTTCATGATCATCATCATTAACATCTTCTTCTACCGTCGTAGGTTCCACAGAAACATCTTTCTGTGATGCGCTACTTTCTAGTTGAAGTAAAGGTTCAACAACCTCATCAAGCTCTATTTTCCTCCCACTCAATTCTTTTGAGAGAAACTCTTTCTCAAGAATTTTCCGTTCTTAGCGACAAACAGTTTGCCTTCGGATCTGAGATAGAAGGTATACCCGACTGTCTCTTTCGGGTATCCTATGAAGACGCATTTCTCCGCTTTGGGTTCCAGCTTTTCAGGCCGAAGCTTTTTGACATAAGCATCACATCCCCAAACTTCAAGAAACGACAATTTTGGCCTCTTGCCAAACCATAGCTCATATGGCGTCATCTCAACGGATTTTGATGGTGCCCTATTTAAAGTGAATGCAACTGTCTCTAATGCATAACCCCAAAACGATAGTGGCAAATCAACAAGAGACATCATAGAACGCACCATATCTAATAAGGTTCGATTACGATGTTCGGACACACCATTACGATGTGGTGTTCCAGGCGGTGTCAACTGTGATACTATTCCATACTGTCTTAAGTGACTGCCAAACTCATAACTCAGATATTCACCTCCTCGATCAGATCGCAGGAATTTAATCTTCTTGTTACGATGATTCTCAACTTCACTCTGAAATTGCTTGAACTTTTCAAACGTTTCAGACTTGTGTTTCATTAAGTAAATATACCCATATCTACTTAAGTCATCAGTGAAGCTGAGAAAATAACGATATCCACCATGCGTTGTAACATTCATTGGACCGCACACATCAGTATGTATGATTTCCAATAAGTCACTCGCCTGTTCCATTGTTCCAGAGAACGGCGTTTTAGTCATCTTGCCCATGAGGCATGGTTCACATGTGTCAAGTGATTCAAAATCAAGTGACTCCAAAAGTCCATCAGCATGGAGCTTCCTCATGCGTTTTACACCAATATGACCTAAATGGCAGTGCCACAAGAAAGTGGTACTATCATTATCAACTCTACATCTTTTGGCATCAATGTTATGAACATGTGTGTCATCACTATCAAGATTCAATATGAATAAACCCATCACATTGGGTGCATGACCATAAAATATATTACTCATATAAATAGAACCTTTATTCTCTGATTTAAATGAGTAACCGTCTCGCAATAAACAAGATCCAGATATAATGTTCATGCTTAACGCATGCACTAAATAACAATTATTCAGGTTCATCACTAATCCTGATGGTAATCGAAGAGAGAGCGTGCCGACGGCGATCACATCAACCTTGGAACCATTTCCCACGTGCATCGTCACTTCATCCTTTGCCAGCCTTCGTCTATTTCGTAGTTCTTGTTTTGAGTTGCAAATGTGAGCAACCGAACCGGTATCCAATACCCAGGCACTACTACGAGAGCTAGTAAGGTACACATATAACATGTATATCATATATACCTTGTTTGTCGTTGGCCGCCTTCTTGTCAGCCAGGTACTTGGGGCAGTTCAGCTTCCAGTGACCAGTTCCCTTGCAATGAAAGCACTCAGTTTCTGGCTTGGGTCCATGCTTGGGCTTCTTTACAGCAGTAGCAACTGCTTTACCATCCTTCTTGGTTTTACCCTTGTTGCCCTTGCCCTTGACCTTGCCATTTTTCTTGAAACTAGTGGTTTTATTAACCATCAACACTTGATGTTCTTTCTGGATTTCAGTCTCAGTGACTTTTAGCATCGCAAACAGCTCGGCGACTGACTTGTTCATCCCGTGCATGTTATAGTTCATCACAAAGCTCTTGTAACTAGGTGGCAGTGATTGAAGAACTCTGTCAGTGATCGCCTCTGGCGGAAGGGCAATTCCCAACTCCGCTAGACTAGTTGAATACCCAGACATTCTGAGTATATGTTCACAGATAGACCCGTTCTCCTCCATCTTGCAAGCATAGAACTTATCGGAGGTTTCATACCTATCGATCCGGGCATTCTTCTGAAAGATAAACTTCAACTCCTGGAACATCTCATATGCTCCATGACGTTCAAAACGTCTTTGAAGTCCCGGTTCTAAGCCATACAATATTGCACATTGAACTATTGAGTAATCTCTAGTACGTGCCTGCCAAGCGTTCTCAACATCTTCGGAGGTCATGTCTTCTGGTTGGTCACCAAGCGGTGCATCAAGGACATATGATTTCTAGGAAGCCGTGAGGATAATCCTCAGATTACGGGCCCAGTCAACAAAGTTACTTCCATCATCTTTCAACTTAGCTTTCTCTAGGAATGCATTAAAATTCAAGGGTGCTACTGCGCGAGCCATTGATCTACAACATAAATATGCAAAGTTTACTTAGACTATTGTTCAAGATAATGAGTTTAGTTAATCAAATTACTAAAGCTACCACTCAAATTGACATCCCTCAGGTCATCTGAGTGTCACATGATCCAAATTCACCAACTCAAGTTTGATCATCACGTGAGTTGAGGTGGCTTCAATGGTGAACATCATTATGTTGATCATATCGACTATATGACTCATGTTCGACCTTTTGGTCTCTTGTGTTCCGAGGCCATGTCTGTACATGCTAGGCTCATCAAGTTTAACCCGAGTATTCTGCATGTGCAACACTGGCTTGCACCCGTTGTATGTGAATGTAGAGTCTATCACACCCGATCATCACGTGGTGTCTCGACACGACGAACTTTCGCAATGGTGCACACTCGGGGAGAACACAATTCATCTTGAAATTTAAGTGAGGGATCACCTTATTTTGCTACCGTCGTCCTAAGCAAAACAAGGTGCATAAAAGGATTAACATCACATGCAATTCATAAGTGACATGATATGGCCATGAACTTGTGCTTTTGATCTCCATCTAGAAAGCACCGGCATGATCTCCATCGTCACCGGCAAGATACCATGATCTTCATCATCTTGATCTGCATCAACGTGTCGCCATCGGGGTTGTCGCGCCCAACATGCTTCTACTACTATGGCTACCGTTTAGCTATAAAGTAAAGCATTACATAGCGCTTAATGATTGACACGCAGGTCATACAATAATTAAAGACATCCCTATGGCTCCTGTCGGTTGCCGTACTCAACGACATGCAAGTTGTGATAATCTATACATCACATGATCATCTCATACATCACATATATCACATCATGTAATTGTCCATATCACATCACAACATACCCTGCAAAAACAAGTTAGACGTCCTCTAATTGTTGTTGCATGTTTTACGTGGCTGCTACGGGTATCTAGCAAGAACAATTCTCATCTACGCAAAAACCACAACGGTGATACACTAGTTGCTTTTCAACCTTCTCAAGGACCGCCTTTGTCGAATCCGATCCAACTAAAGTGAGAGAAACTGGCACCCACAAGCCATCTATGCAACAAGTTGCAGTTGAGGGAACCAATCTCTCGTAAGCGTACGAGTAATGTTGGTCCGGGCCGCTTCATCTCACAATACCGTTGAACCAAAACACGACCACAAACTCTTTGTGTTCTACTCAAGATCTCATCTACACATAGACCTAGTTCTGATACCACTGTTGGGGAACGTTGCATGGGAAACAAAAAAATTTCTATGCACACGCAGATCTATCCATGGTGATGAGCATCTACGAGAGGGAGAGTGGATCTATGTACCCTTGTAGATCGCTAAGCGGGAACGTTAAGAAACGCGGTTGGTGTAGTCGAACATCTTCGCGATCCAAATCGTTGTGTCCCGCGATCCAATCACGATCCATCCTGCGATCCAATCATGATCTGTCCCGCGAACTTGATCATGATCCGTCCCGCGAACTTGATCACGGTCCTTCCGATCTAGCGCCGAACGGACGGCACCTCCGCGTTCAGCACACATACAGCTCGATGACGATCTCCACCTTCTTGATCCAGCAAGAGGGATTGGAGAGGTAGAAGAGTTATCCGGCAGCGTGACGGCGCTCCAGAGATGGTGGTGGAGCTATTCCGGCTGGCCTTCGCCTAAGCACTGCAAAAATCCGATCTAGAGGAGAAACTATGCACTGGAGGAACGGGCAACACGTGGCTAAAATTCTGTGCCAAAACCCTAAAACCTCTAGTATATATAAGAGGAAGAGAGGAGGCTTGGCGCAAGGGCAAATCCTACTAGGAGGCTTTGGCCGAAGCTAGGGAGGAGAGTCCTCCTCCTCCTCCAATCCTAGTAGGATTAGGACTCTTGCTTTTTTGCCTTCTTGCCTTTTTGCCACCTTTTCTCTTTGGGATTTTCTTCCCTAACCGCATGGGCCTTGTGTGGGACTTCCACCAGCCCACAAAAGGCTGGTATTTATTCTCCCACAGCCCATGAAGCCTCTTGGGTCGAAATACCCCTCCTGATGGTCTCCTAGTACACTATCGGCACTCCCGGTACATTACCGATGAGCCCGAAACTTTTCCGGTGACCAAAATAGGACTTCCTATATATCAATCTTTACCTCCGGACCATTCCAGAGCTCCTTGTGACGTCCGGAATCTCATCCAGGACTTCGAACAAACTTCGGTCACCACCATACATAACTCTATACTACCAAAACGTCACCGAACCTTAAGTGTGCAGACCCTGCGGGTTCGAGAACTATGTAGACGTGACCGAGACACCTCTACAGCCAATAACCAATAGCGGGACCTGGATGCCCATATTGGTTCCTACATATTCTACGAAGATCTTTATCGGTCGAACCTCTATGTCAAGGATTCAGTTAATCCCGTATGATGTTCCCTTTGTTCTTCGGTATGTTACTTACCCAAGATTCGATCGTCGGTATCTCCATACCTAGTTCAACCTCGTTACCGGCAAGTCTCTTTACTCGTTCCGTAATACAAGATCCTGTGACTAACACTTAGTCACATTGCTTGCAAGGCTTATTGTGATGTTGTATTACCGAGTGGGCCCTAAGATACCTCTCCGTCACACGGAGTAACAAATCCCAGTCTTGATCCATGCCAACTCAACAGACACCCTCGGAGATACCTGTAGAGCACCTTTATTGTCACCCAGTTACGTTGCGACGTTTGATACACACAAGGCACTCCTCCGATATCCGTGAGTTGCATGATCTCGTTGTCATAGGAACATATACTTGACATGCATAAAACAGTAGCAATAAACTAACACGATCATATGTTATGTTTGTAGTTTGGGTCTTGTCCATCACATCATTCTCCTAATGATGTGATCCCATTATCAAATGACATCACATGTCAATGGCCAGGAAACCTTGACCATCTTTGATCAACGAGCTAGTTCACTAGAGGCATACTAGGGACATAGTGTTATCTATTTACCCACACATGTAATGTGTTTCCAAACAATACAATTATAGCGTGGATAATAAACGATTATCATGAACAAGGAAATATAATAATAAACACTTTATTTATTGCCTCTAGGGCATATTTCCAACACTTCCGGTATATTTTCCTCCTCGACGGGGGGAAGGTAATCATCGCCTTCAGAGTCATTGATGTTATCAGGGTTGTTCTTGTCCTCAGGCCCTTCCAGACCCTCTAACGGTTGCTCTGGGATATCGGGATTGCCATGATCGGTGAGGGTATTACCGTCCCCGTCGCTGATAATAGCTTTGCTTCCCTTTTTTGCTTTTGGACCGCTTATGCGATTTCCGGCGCCTTGATGGCGCATCGCCCGATTTGTCGCCGTCATTGTGAGGCGTGTTGTCGCCATTAGTGGCAGTAGTATCTACCATGTAGGCATCGTATGTAGAAGTGGCGGTCCAACTCCCGGTGTTAACGGGGGTGGGAGCACAGTCCTCTTCATCCATGTATTCTGCTTCCTCGCAGGCATAGTCCAGCATGTCGGTTAAATCCTCGATAGTGGCTATCAAGTGGGTGGTGGGTGGATCAAAAAATTCATCTTGGCCCGCACCGTAACTGAACAGATCATAGATCGCGGCTGGATCGTTGGTGATCTTCATCGACGAGAATCGATCCAAGGCCTCGTCGACTACTGAGGGCCTGATCGGATCCAGCTGTTCCGAACTCGTGGAGTTAACCTTCACGATGTCCAGACATGAGAAGTGTTCGGTAAGAACACATGTTTGTTCATATGGCTTAATGGCCGGACCAGGATAAGAGATCAGCTCACCGCCATGGGTGACCCCATCGGCATGTCCTAAGAAGGGGCTCGAGGTTAAAGCCTCAGAGTCCCCAGGGCTACAGGCGAAGTTGTGAGCCCGATTAATTACAAGTCACCCCGAGAGTTGATGGCGAACTCTAAGATTCCAAATCTGACCTCTCGATCAGGGGCAAAGTTCTCAACGCGGCCTAGATGGCTAGCTGAATCAGCGTGCAACACAACGCTGCCGAAGGTGAAGATCGGTCCGGGAAGAAAAATGTCCATGTTGCGGACCTCTTCGTTGATGATAAGGCGAGGCATCGATTCCATCTTGCTCATAGAGGAACTCTCAATGAAAGCACCAATGTCGGTGTCAAAACCGGCGGATCTCGGGTAGGGGGTCCCAAACTGTGAGACTAGAATTGACGGTAACAGGAGACGAAGGGGACAAGGATTTACCCAGGTTCGGGCCCTCCGATGGAGGTAATACCCTACGTCCTGCTTGGTTGTATTGATGATATGGGGGTTCCAGAGTTGATCTACCTCGAGATCGAATATCTAACCCTAGATGAGTTGTTCTCTGCCAATACCCTAAAACCCTCCGGCTTATATAGCTGCCGAGGATGCCTAGGGTTTACACATGGTCGGTTACATGTCGAAGAGATAAACATGCCTATTTACTACATCAAACGTGAAGCACAAGCCGTGCTTCCCAAAGCTTCCATCCTAGAGACTGGGCCTTCAACTCTTCCAGTGTTCGGTAAGTAGCCCTCATAGTCCGGCCCATAACACTAGGTTGGTTATCCGAGGACCCCCTAATACGGGACTCCCTCAGCAGGCGAGCAAGGTGGTGCCCAGAACGGGTGCCGGGAGACGAGGCCGCCACCAGCGGCCGGCGGGGGTAATGGGGAGGAGGGCAAGGCCGGCAGCCGACGGGGGCGATGGGTGGGAGGGGTAGGGGCCGGAGCCAGCAGCACCGGCGGCGAAGAGGTAAGGGCAGGCTACGCCGGGGACAAAGAGGAGAGGGGCCTACGATGGCGGGCGAGGCCGTGGCCGGTAGACAAGGTGGTGGGACGAGGCAGAGGCCAGCGGGGGAGGTGGTGGCTGGCAAGGCGGATCGATAGGCGGAAGAGTCGTGGTTGACGATGCGGCAAAGAGATAAGGGAAAGAGAGAGAACGTGGGATCATGGGGGCATGGATAAGGGAGAGAGAGAAGTGTGTTCGGTCAAACAACGTGTAGGGCGTGGCCGCGTGGGGTTGTCAAACGGCGTCCTGAGGTGGGCCAATGTGATGTGGGATGTGTGGACTAGATTTTGCCACGTCATCAATCCACGTGATCGATCCGTGTGATGTGCTTCTTCTTTGTCGTCATTAGTATTTTTACAAATGGAAAAATATGTCTTTGTCGTCGTCTATTTTTTTCTACAGATGGCAAAATATCTTTGTCGTCAACAGTTTTTATTACAAACGGCAAAATATGCCTACGGCGTCAGTCATTCTTTGTCGTCGGCAGCTGACGGCAAAAGTGGTCTTTGCCGTCATCCACGACGAAAAGCTGATGGCAAAGATCTTCACTGATGGCAAAATTCCTGATTCCTGTAGTGGACAAGTTATGTTATGTTTTACGACTCATGTTCTCCTGTACTAACAATGCATATGGGTATGAGGCCCTCCTACATGGGCGTGGTATGGCTAAGGAGATGAATCTTAGCCGGGTCAGGTGTTTGGGCGACTCAGATTTGGTGGCTCAACAAGTCTGAAGAACCTAGGATTCAAAGGACTCCTTAATGGCGGCTTATCGACGAGCAGTCACCGACGTGGAGGGTTACTTCTAAGGTTATCACGTGGATCACATTGATCACCGGCTTAATGAAGCCGTAGACGCATTGTCACGACTTGGCTCTTAGCATAAGCCAGTCCCTCCCAATATATTTTTGGATGTCCTCCACAACCCCTCAGTTAGACTGTCGTCTGAGGATATATCTATTCCTGGCCTGTAATCACTCTTGGTGGCTGCTCTCCATGCTATTCCTGACTGGACATTATCGTTCTTAGCTTATCTGAATCAAGGCAAGCTCCCAGTTGAGGAAATCATCACCTGGCAGATAATTTGGCAATCCATGTCCATGACTATTGTCAGGGGCGAGTTATCAGACGGAGTAGCACCGGCGTTTTTCAACATTGTGTTTCCCGTGAGGAAGGACAAGGAATTCTCAATGAAACCCACATTGGCGATTGTGGACACCACGCCAGCTCAAGATCTTTGGTGAGAAAGACTTTCCCTCATGGTTTTATTGGCTGACAGCACATGTAGACGCGCAGGACATCATGGGCAAGTGTGATGGGTGTCAAAAGTTTGCTCGACAAGCCCATGTGACGGCTCAAGAGTTGCGTATGATCCCAATTACTTGGCCGTTTGCAGTCTGGGGGCTTGGTATGGTCGACTTGTTCAAGATGTCTTCTGATAAGAAGACTCACCTATTGGTGGCAGCTGATAAATTCACCAAGTGGGTTGAGGCATAACCTGTTAGCAAATGTGATGCGAAGACAACAGTCAAATTTTTGAAAAAGTTAACCTTTGGTTTTGGCTATCCTCATAGAATTATTACTGACAATGGTACCAACTTATCCAAAGGATCTATGGAACAATTTTGTCAGTGTGAACATATCCGGCTTCACTTGGCAGCAGTGGCATATCCATAGTCCAATGGACAAGCTGAACAAGCTAATCAAGTGATTTTGAGAGGGATCAAACCCCGGATCATGGTTTCACTATAGTGTACCCCAGGCTGTTGGGTTGAGGAACTCCCCGTGGTGCTTTGGAGTATGAGGACAACTCCAAACAGATCCACTCGATACACACCTTTCTTTCTGGTTTATGGAGCTGAGGTTGTGTTACCGGGTGATATTTGTCATGACTCTCCTTGAGTCGTCGCTTATGTTGAAACCGACAATGAACAAGCACGACAAGATTCCTTGGATGCTTTGGAAGAACAACGCGACTTAGTAGCATCCAGATCGGCTATATATCAACAAGACCTACGTCGCTATCATAGCCGTAGACTTAAAAGCCGCACTTTTCAAGAAGGCGACTTAGTGCTCCATCTAATTCAAGATCAAACAGGGATGCACAAACTTCCACACCCTTGGGAAGGTCCTTTCATCATCACCAAGAATCTCAATAATGGTTCATACTACCTGATAGACATGTGACCAGAATCATCTACATCCACAAAGGAGACACTTGGAACATTGCTCAGCTTTGGCCTTACTATACTTTGAGCCACTGGCTCCTCACCTTTGTACCTCCCCCAAATTCTGTGCATACTTCTTTATGTTCAAATATAATAAAGCCAGAACCCCCTAAACTCGGGGTCTCTATCGTTTCAGCCTACAAATTGAGCATGAGTCTTTATTTTTTGAACCATAGGTCACTTGGGGGCTTCCAACTCATCGAGTTCATCTTTCTCACCCTCTTGACCCGGCAAAAACGCTACAATATATGGTTAAACCTGCCTGTTTGCTTGATGCGACTCCGATCAGGTGGCCCCGTGTGCTCTTGATAAGTCAATCCATTTTGGACACTGAACTTATCAAGGTTAACACACCAACTTGAGTCACGTGAGAGCTAGCATACAGAGAGCTAGGATAAACCATGGGTTATCATACCCGCTTCAGTGAAGCAAGACTTGAGCCTCGAAAGCCAGTCTCCTTGCAGAGTCTCACCGTGCCGACTTATTAACAGGTTTTTATCATTATTATCACCATATGTTATTACTTCATAAATTTTCAGGTACAATATTATTCTTATTACCAGCTCATAAAAGAGTGTCCGAGTTACGAAACTGTGATCCTATCATGGCCAGTTCAATTACATATTCTACAAAGAATTGTTGTGGAAAGATTTCAAAGGTCGGCTTACATTGACATGCCTGTACTGATTCAAACAAGAGCTCATTGAGCAAAGTCTGCAAAAGTATTCAGGCCAAAGAGAATAACACATTCATATTTCAGTGATTGCCTGGGAGGTCAAAAGCTTAAAAGACAACGTAGCTACTGGGAATAAGTGCAAACGTGCACGAAGGTACTACAGAACATCTCAAAGTTTTTGCTACTCCTGTTTACAGACTCGCATCAGGAGTCATAAAATACTTAAAGTTTTTTTTGGCCCAATACTTAGGGGCTAGTTTCTTCTTGGTGACTCGTCTATCTTCGAGGAAGAGACCCGCTTTCACTCTTCACCACCGGTCGCCTCAGAATCTGACTACTCTGGCTCATCATCGTCATCATCAACCTGTTGGCCATTTTGAAGCCACCAGACTGATTTCAGTGACTCAAAATTTGAAGTCCCTTCAATGATAGCTGATGCGGCAACATCAGGGGCAAAGTTTCTCATACGTCGAGGCGGTACTAGCTTAGAGGGCTCATCTTTGGGCATCGGGACGCGCTCATTGTCAATGGTATATGCAGCATGATAATGAGTTAGGTCAATTTCCTCCGCCAGAAGAGTCTCCAATGGCCAGGTCTCCTTCATTAAGCTGGAAAAATCTTCTTGAACGAATTCGAAGACGTCCAATTTATACTTTGGAAAGCCATCTCTTAGAGCTGCCAGATCAAGCTCAGGCAAGTATGACTTCGCACGCGCAAGAGCCAAATTCGCTCTAGCACGAGTTGATGACTTCCAGGTTTAAGGACCCATTGTGCATAGTGGATAGTTGCTTTATCATGTCCTTGATGTTCCTGTGGGGTTACATCAAATTTTTTATAGCCATGATGGAATAAACAGAGTCGGTGAATATCTGCTCCATATAAGTGAATATTTCTTTCAACTTCATAATGGGCAGTCTTACCGGGTTCTGATCCTTTCGGCCTGCACACAAAGACAAATATAACAATGGGATGCCATTTCATATTAACCCGAAAACCAAAAAAATGTTGCGGGTTCTCACCAAAGATGGCAGCCAACATCTCATTGATTTGCTTCAGCAACGTGGCATAATTTTCCTTCACAGGACCGAGTTTTCCTTCTTCCTTTTCGGCGCGCTTTAGCAGGGCGGCTTCCTCCTCTTCAAACATTTTGTTGGTTTGCTCAAGAAGATCACTGGCCTACCATGCTGAGTGTTCAAACCGAGACGCCGCAAGTTCGGCTTCAGATTTTAGTTTTGCCTCTTGCTTTAGGCGTTTTTGCAGTTTTGCAGCAGCAGTTTCAACATAACCTAAATGTCCTTGACAAAAATACACATATTACCAACACTTGTTTCTAAAAAGTCTCAAGCTGCCTTACAGAAGGCAACTCAATCCTTGGGGGCATAACACCTTAAACATTCTACAAGGAAGTCACGTGCAGTTGTAAACAATCCAAACAACACTTGGGGGCTAATGTGCCGAATTTCCCACTTATGCAAGCAACAAGACCCTGCTATTGCACAGAAATAAGATGGCCCTTGTGGGCTATGGGATTTCTAACTTGCAAGACATATATCTACTTATGAAAGAAGACCCGGCTCATTTCAAGAAGATGAGTTGGCCCTTGGGGTCTACAGGTCGAATCTTTAAAAGTTTTATACTTACAAAGACTCGGATCATCTCATAAAGATGAGCTGGCCCTTGGGGGCTATAGATTGATTCTTCAAGCAATATTAAGAAGACCTAGATCATCTCGTGAAGATGAGCAGGCCCTTGGGGGCTACAGGTTGATTCATCAAAAGTTCTAGAGACCCGACTCATCTCATGGAGATGAACCAACCCTTGGGGGCTACAAGAATGACTTATCAAAGGTTCCAAAATTACAAGATCCGACACATCTCATGGAGATAAACCGACCCTTGGGGCTAATGATAGAATATTCAAGATAAGGACAGTTAAGGAAGAATTTTACCTCATATTTCTCCTTGAGAGCATTTATCAAATACATTTCAATTTCCCGGTTATCATTGAGCCGGGCCAGATACTGCTGATAAATATCCTCAACCTCAAGCGCAGAAGATTCTGGAGTTCCAATTTGACATTACCTTTGTCCAAAACCACTAGCTCATCTTTGGTTACGACCTTGGCCAGAGCGGAGGAGACAACATGAGCCTGGAAGCTCTCCTTGACAATATAAACTTCCGGAACATTCTCCCCAGCCCGTGGATTAATGTCATCTAGACGAGTCATCGGGCTGGATGGACGAGATGGACTTCGTGGGCGCGAAGACGGCTTGGTTGACACGCCATGTCTCTCCATTGGCGTGTCTACAAAAATCAGCTCATCGGGCCTTGACATATCAACATATGTCGTTAGCTCAACCCTAGCCTTCGGGTTATCTTCCATAGATGGATCAACTTTGGTGGCTTCCGTCTCTGGTGGAGGATTTGGAATATCTTGGACCGATGCACCTGAAGCTGATCCGGCAACACGTTTCAACGTAATAGCTTTGGCCCTATGATCGCCAGAAATCAAGAATTACATTAAGGAAAGGTACAGTTGAAAGTTAAGTACACAAAGTCGACACAATATTATGACTTACCCGCGATTCACATTGAAAGTGGGAAGCTAAGTCACCGTCGAGTCATCAGACGACGGAAGAGATGCCTGATAAAGTGAGTTTGAAGGACTAATTAGATGTTTAAAAAGACCGGCTCTAGGACGAGAAGATGTGGGACTATGCAGCACCTCAATAAGTGGTCTACGACGCGGTGGAGCATGTGACATGCCAGGATCTAAGTGGCCCGAATTGCTTTGGGTCTTGCGTTGTGATTGACCGTCATGCTGATTTTTCTTCAAAACAGAATTGGGATCTAAGTAAGCATCTGGATGTGAAACTTAACCTTCCGGACGGCTTGCCTTGGTTTTCTTGGGATAAATGGTTTTGAGGAACCGGAGGAAATTGGAATTACCTCAACATTGTCGGCGTCACTAGATTCGGAGTTATCCTGAGAAGACGACGCATCAGCAAGTTCAATAAATAAATGACCAAGTGAATCAAGTTCTACCTCAGACTCCGCTCTTGAAGATGAATCTTAAGCCACCTCTGGAGCGTTTTCTTGAGTTGTTTCATCCATCCGGCTTGATGAAGGAGCAGGAGCTTTTGTAGTAGCCTTCTAGAAATCGGAGTTGACCTGTAGAGAAATGAGCCGGTCATTTAACATGGAATATCATAGGAAGAAATTAAAAGGTCAATTTTGTACAAGTACGTACTAGAGGAACCAGGTTCTTCAGGTTGAACGGGGCCGGCCCGGTCAGTTTACACTTTTCCTTAGAGTGGGAAAAGAACTTCTTTGTCTATTTGTTTATAGTGGCCTCCCTCAAGTTTTTGAGAGAAATCCTTATTTAACACTATGCTTAAATTTTATGGCTTATTTGACATCAACAAATTATTTCTTCCCTACACTAGTAGAAAACTGGCCTTTAGTCCTGGTTCCAGAGGGCCTTTAGTCCCGGTTCTGGAACCAGGACTAAAGGGTTGGGACTAAAGTCACCACCCTTTAGTCCCGGTTCTGTTACGAACCGGGACTAAAGGCCCTCCACATGGCAGCTTTCTGGAGCGGGACCTTTAGTCCCGGTTGGTGTTACAAACCGGGACTAAAGGTATTTTTTTAAATAATTTTTTTTGTTTTTCCATTTTTTTCTGATTTTCAAATCTGTGAATTATTTGACAATTTAATCTCTAATCACCCCTTCTCACTGCTTTTGAATTATTTGACAATTTAATCTCTAATCACCACCCATTCCAAATCATCTAACTTCCCAGCCGGTCACCCAACCTCTCACTGCTCTAACCGAGCACGCTTAACTTTCAAGTTCTATCACCCTTTGTTTTCAAGACTGCACTTGTTGTTTTCTTGATAATAGTAAGCTATCAATCCTATTAACCCTTAGGTCTTGATGTCACATTATTTAATTTTTTGAATTCCAAACAATTATTAAAATATAAAAAATAAGTAATAATAATATTGAATTTCTATGAAAATAAAATAATTAATATTATTATTTTATTCATTTTTTTGCCATATATGCAATTCATATGGCATAATTAATATATTTAAATCTGTAAATCGAAATTCAACAAATAATAGATCCATTATTATCAGAAAAATGTGAGGAATCCAAATATGACATCATTTATTTATTTTTAAATAAAATTATTTTTTTAATTATTATTTTTTGATTTTGTAGGAAAAATCTTCTTTTTGAAATAACTTTTTTTACTTTTGGAATTTCGAGAATCTGAGAAAACTTTACCGGGTAAACCCTGGTGAAATCGAGTCCCAATTTTTCTCTAGTTTTTTTTATATATTAAGCTTTTTTCCGACGTCGTATGCAAAAGTTATGACCGTTTTACATTTTTTTCTAAAAAGGTCAAAATTCATATTTCAAAATTTCTATACCAACTAGACACTAAAACCTAACTACATCTCAAAGGATTTTATTTTTTGAAGATGTTATCATTTTTGTTTATTTTCTGGAAGACTCAAAAAGGCGGTCCACACGGGGGGGTAGAGTTTGAAAATTTCAGAACCCCTTTAGTCCGGGTTGGTGTCCATCCAATCATACCGTCAACTACATATTCTAGCATCGTCCCAGCCAGAGTCACAACTAAGGTTAACCAAGCCAGAGTTAACCCATTTCTAACTTCATTTGCTATTTTTCATGCATTTAATGACTTTTTTGAGCTAAATGACCCTGAAATTGAAAAGCACTACAAATGAACTCTGAAAGGTTGAAACTTGGCATGGTATCATCATTTCACCCACAAAGTTTGTGCTAAAAAGTTAAGAGGGTTACGGCAAAAACTGGATGCACTTCGTGTACAAACTGGACCATCTCCTTCGGAGTATCAAGGTTTCACACGAAAACCCATCTGTTACAAAGACATTTCATATTTATTTATTTATTTCAACTCTAGACTTTTTATGCATTCAATATGCACCATACTACAATATGTTAAAATCTAAAGAAAGAACTAACTAAAAAAACGAAAAAAACAATTAAATGACTAAAACAACTATATAAGCAAAATAGTAATGTTTTAATTAAAATCATAATTTAAATTATTCTAAAAATAACCAAATAAATCTTACTGTGACAAAAATCTAACACGTGACTAGGATAAAAAAGAATTAAATTAAAACCTTTTTGTAAACCCAAGTTATTCACAATCTAGTGTTTGAAGCAAATTTGAACAAATTCAAATTTAAATCATTCAAATTTGAAAAGTAATGGCACAAACATAAATTAGTCAAAATTTTGAATCTAATGCAAAAAGAATCACTCAAAAACATCCAATATCCTAAAAGATATAAGCAATTTAAAACAGAAACTAAAAACTGAAAACAAATATAAAAACTGAAAAAAAAAACTTTCAAGGACCCCTTTAGTCCCGGTTCGTGTCTCCAACCGGGACTAAAGGTTCCGGTTGAAGACACCAACCGGGACTAAAGCCTCAACCCCCTTTAGTCCCGGTTGGTGTCTCCAACCGGGACTAAAGGTCCCATTTGAACCGGGACTGATGCCCTAGCCGCTCGAACCGGGACTAATGCTCACATTAGTCCCGGTTCGTAATGCAATTGGAACTAATGTGTACATCGAGTTGTGACGAAAGCCCTGTTTTCTACTAGTGCTATATAACGACAAGTTTAAATTTTATGAGCCTTCATAATACTTTTGTTCATTTTGAGCCTAAAAAATGCCTTAAAAACTCTTTTACATCTCATGTGGTATGCTTGTGTGTGCTGCTGCATGTGTGCGTCTACATACATATATGCTAGTGATGTTGCATGTGGGCGCGCGTGTGCTGCTGCGTGCTTGTGTGCACGCGCGTATGCTGCTGCATGCGCTGTGTGCGCGCTGCTCGATGTGCTGCTAGTGTGTATGTGTGAGCGTGTGCCGGCTTGCCGCAAGCCTGTGCCACCGTCCAGGGGATTCAAGGTATACATGTGTACTACTAATCTACTCCTATACGGTAATACTTAAAGTGATAATGATTAGTGTGTTAGTTAGAAACAGTAGTAACATGTGTCTAATTAGATGATAAACAAGCGAAAATGCCTTTTGGAGCTCGGCCTCTCCATAGAGGCTGTTTTTTTAAAACCTCAGAATTCATGAAAATTCATATTTTTCACATCTCAAAAAAATCTGAAAAAAATATGGATATATATGGAGGCATAACACATGTGTGTGTAAATTTTTAGAACAAAATACGTTGAAACGAGATCTGTGTAAAAAAGACAAATTTATGGCTTTTTAACACATGATACTATTCATCCCAAAAATACACGAATTTGTTCTTTTTGCACAGATCGTATCTTAAGGTATTTCATTTTGATTTTCTACACACATATAAAATTCATCCTTGTGTAGTTGCATATTTTTTTCAGATTTTTTTAAAACCGATAAGTTTAGATTTTTTTTAAATAAAGGGCTTCATGAAAGCTGAGCTCCAAAACACCTTACTCATAAACAAGGATCTGATTTATTTTGATCCCGACATTTGCTTGAAGCTCGTACCCTCGTGGAGTTGTAAACTGAAAATTCCGATTCAGTTTGTTAATCACTAGTCGTCAACCCGTACTACCGCACGGGCTAGGATTTTTTGGAGAATTATAATATTGTACATAAAGAGTTTTTGTAAGTCTTATTTTTTCTTAAATTTAATAGAAATTAGTAATATTAAAAATCTATATTAACATTTTACTACCTATTTTCAGCTTTGTCAAACATATGTCATTTGTGTGTGTGCGCGCGACTGCGTGCTGCTGCTATGTGTGTGTATTGCATTCATGTGTGTGTTGATGTGTGTGTGTGGTTACGTGTGCGTGTGTTGTGTTGTGTGTTGTTGCGCGTGTGCGTACTGCTGTGTATGTGCTACTGCCCCGCATTAATATTACGTGTGCTACTACCTTTCACATACACATACCACATGAGGGGTAAAAATATCTTTTTAGATGTCATTTAGGCTTAAAACGAACAAAAATGTTATAAAAGGCATAAAATTTAGACTTGTTGCTATATAGGGAAGAAAAATTATTCAATGTCAAATAAGGAAACGAAATTTAAGATAGTGTTAAATAAGGAATTTTTTCCAAGTTTTTTGCGCTAAAGCGTTGCACATCCTTTGACTCGCCCGAGTAATTGCACATCAAATCGCCTCTTACACTGACGGGTTGAATCCGCGAGGATATCCAGCATCAGATCAAGTCAATCCCAGTCAGACCGTTGGCATTGAGGGCCTTTAATCTAAGTAGCACATGAGCCAATAGCTTCCTCTCCTTGTTAGTTGGCCAACCCAAAAAATCAATAATGCCAAGCATGTTTAATCTGAAACCCGACAATGAGGCTTGGCCTTCGGGGGCAGTATTTTTGCAATAAAACCAAGTTTTATTCCATCCCTTCGGATGACTCGCCAACTTGGTCTTAGGGAAAAGAATGTTCCTTTTTTCTGAATAGAGATACCACCGAGTTCTACGCTTGGACCATCCTTGGTCTCTGTTTGGTGGTTCAAGTAGAAGAGCTCTTTGAAGAGAGTCAAAGACGGATCAATCTGGAGGTACACCTCACATAACACTAGGAATTGACAAAGGCTGGTCATTGAGTTGGGGCCAAGGTCTTGAGGTCGGAGCTTGAAAAAGTCAAGGAAATCTCTATAGAATTTTGACCCAGGCAGCCGGAAACATACTACCTCTCCCACACCGGGTTGCGGGGTAGGTTCTTCCTCAGGCGCTCTCCAACTTATTCCATTTTCAGCCGGTAACAGGCCCTGAGTTACCAAGTTCTCTAGGGTAAGTACCGACTCGTGGGATCTGGCCCAGCCACAAGCTTTGCTTTTCTTAGGAGGCATTGTAATATTTTCCAGTCTGGACTACAGACAGAGAAGAGAAAATCATATAAGATGGAATTTAAGACGACATATCATGCAAAAAGATTGACATCAAGCAAAGGGTGACTCAAGCAACCCGACATTATTGTATTTATTAAAGGAATATAAAGGTGCTTGGAAGGACTTAGCTGAAAATTTTCATGGACAAACAATTTTCTACAAAAGATGGAAATCATTCGGATCTAATATATACGTGAAAAAGATGCTAAATACGTTCTAAGTCTTCAGGGTAACTGGAACTGAAGCTCTACAAAAGACCCTATACGCGACATGTTTCTAGATCTATTTCTGGAAAATGAAGCGCGGTAATAAGGTTAAAACAGCAGCCACTAAAGGGACTTGGAAATCTCGGATCTACGGTGGTCACTTGAGGAAAAATGGATGATGAACATGCACGAACACTCAAACCCTAATGGGGAAAAGATGAAATACCAGATCTCGTTGACGGAAGAGATGGAGATGACCGTGTCTCCTTCGATGATGGCGGGAAGGATTTGATGGCGTGGGGCAACACGTTTCGAAGGCTCCGGCGTCGTCCTTGAGCTTCGGCAAGTTTGGCTGAGAAGAGGAGTACGAGGAAGAAGAAGACCGAAAAAGGAGACAGGAGAGCCCGGTTGGCCTATTTATAAGGCAGGGTGAAATATGAAGCGACGACGCGTGAAGCGGAATGGGCATGTCAAGTTTGTGGCTAAAATTGTGCCTTGATTTTTGTGCCAGTCCGGATTTGGTGTTGTTTTCGAAAGTATTTGGCATGATGAAATTTTGATGACAATGGTCAACAAGGTGACTTCATCGATCGATAAAATAAGAAAATTACAAAGGTCTGGAGGCGTTATAAGCCGGTATTTTGTGATTCAAAGAAGACAAAGATATGAGCAGAAGATGAGCCGCCAAGTTAAGGTAATGAAGATTGACATGAATGAATTCAAATCAATCTAGGGCCTAATGTCGGGGATATAACCTCATGATATAACCCGCCCTATTGGGCTGGGTCAGCATGTTGGCAGCACAATCATACACAAAGTGGGTTGTGCCGTTGAGGACAAGGCTGGCAAGGTGGCTTACCAAGTCTGGATGGCGGCCCAGTGCATGAAGACGGTGACTAAAGGCCCAAGAGGTAGAAGTCGCTCGGAGTTTCCTTGCTTGAAAGGGAAGGTAAGTTAGAGACACACCGGGTCACGAACCGTAGCATGACTCGGACTCTTGTAAGCCGAGGGTCTCGACCTATATATAAAGGCGAGCCCCTGAGGCCAATAGACTTGGGTTACAAACCCTCAAGGGCTTGGCGATTCCGCACCCTTGTAATCGAGATCATCATCAATATACACACAAAGCATGAAGTAGGATTTTACCTCCATCGGAGGGGGCGAACCTAGGTAAACTCGTTTCTCGTTCCCGATCAACCCCTTCGAGTCACCAGACAGCGGCGATGGCCTCACACCGAAGTTCTCCTATGAGGACATTTGCCGTGACAAAACCACGACACTCACCAAAACTTTGCCACTCTAAAATCACAGCACCACCACCAACCAAGTGCTCCATCACCAGATTTGGCTCTAAAGCAATTCTTCCAACGAGGTAATGACACCACAGGTGCCATCATTGCATACAGTTTTCATAGGAAGACAATAACATGGAGAAAGGAGAGGCGTTAGATCCCCTCGATGCGCCTCCAACAAGGAAAAACACACCTGAGAGCGTCATTCGCCATCCGCCCAGACAGAAGTCGAGCATGACTTTCATCAAGGAATCGAATACCAATGCCTGAGACGACGTCTCCAACAAACCACCACCAGACTAGAGCACCAGACACCACTTGCTGCACCACACTAAACTGGTTGGAGCACCACCCGTGGCTCAGTCCCGTAGCAACCCGAAGGGCCCGCCAAGACTATGCTATCGGTGTCAAAACTGACAGATCTCGAGTAGGGGGTCCCAAACTGTGAGACTAGAATCCATGGTAACAGGAGGCGAAGGGGACACAAATTTACCTAGGTTCGGGCCCTCCTATGGAGGTAATACCCTTTAGCTTATATAGACGCCGAGGGTACCTAGGGTTTACACATGGTCGGTTACACGCCGAAGAGATAAACATGCCTATTTGCAACATCAAACGTGGAGCGCAAGCCGTACTTCCCGAAGCTTCCATCTTGGAGATAAGGTCTTCAATGAACCTTGTGTTCGGTAAGCGGCCCATACAGTCTGGCCCATGGCGATAGGTCGGCATCTGATGTCTACTACACAACCTTCTTCTTGTAGACTCGTGTTGGGCCTCCAAGCGTAGAGTTTTGTAGGACAATGGCAATTTTCCCTCAAGTGGATGACCTAAGGTTTATCAATCCACGGGAGGTGTAGGATGAAGATGGTCTCTCTCAAACAATCCTGCAATCAAATAACAAAGAGTCTCTTGTGTCCCCAACACACCCAATACAATGGAAAATTGTATAGGTGCACTAGTTCGGTGAAGAGATGGTGATACAAGTGCAATATGAATGGTAGATATAGGTTTTTGTAATCTAAAAATATAAAAACGGCAAGGTAACAAATAGTAAACAGGAAGCAAAACGTTGTATAAATGCTTGGAAACAAGGCCTAGGGTCCATACTTTCACTAGGGCAATTTCTCTCAACAATATTGACATAGTTGAATCACATGTAAGTACCTCTCGTGCGACAAAGAGTCCACTCCAAAGTCACAAATAGCGGAGAACAAATGTAGAAATTATTGTAGGGTACGAAACCACCTCAAAGTTATCTTTTCTGATCAATCTTATGAGCTATCCCTATAAGTGTCACGAACAGCCCTAGAGTTCGTACTAAGATAACACCTTAAGATACACATCAACCAAAACCCTAATGTCACCTAGATACTCCAATGTCACCACAAGTATCCGTGGGCTTGATTACACGATATGCATCACATAATTTCAGATTCATCATGTTCAATCCAACACAAAGAACTTCAAAGAGTGCCCAAACGTTTCTACCGGAAAGTCAAGACAAAAACGTGTGCCAACCCCTATGCATAGTTTCCCAAGGTCACGGAACCTGCAAGTTGATCACCAAAACATACATCAAGTCGATCAATAGAACATCCCATTGTCACCATGGATATCCCATCACAAGACATACATCAAGTGTTCTCAAATCCTTAAAGACTCAATCCGATAAGAAAAATTCAAAGGGAGAACTCAATTCATCACAACAAGATAGGGAGGGGAAAACTCCATATGATTCATCTATATCAATAAAGCTCGTGGTACATCAAGATCGTGTCATCTCAAGAACACGAGAGAGAGAGAGAGATCAAACACATAGCTACTGGTACATACTCTCAACCCCGAGGGTGAACTATTCCCTCCTCGTCATGGAGACCGTCGGGATGATGAAGATGGCCTCCGGTGATGGTTTCCCCCTCTGGAAGGGTACCGGAACAGGATCCCGATTGTTTTTTCGTGGCTCTGGAGGTTTGCGGCGGCGGAACTCTCGATCTAGGTTCTACGTTGGGTTTTTTGGTATTTATTGGAATTTATGATGGTGGAAACAAGTCAGGATGGGCCACGAGGGAGTCACAAGCCTGGTATGCTTGCCTACGGGGTGGCCGCGCCCCTGAGGCTTGTGACTGCCTCGTGGGTCTTCTAGCCCAACTCCGATGCTCCGTGGGTCTCTTCTGGTCCATAAAAAATCACCATAAATTTTTATTCCGGTTGGACTCTGTTTGATATTCCTTTTCTATAAAACTCAGAAACAAGGAAAAAACAGAAAACTGGCACTGGGCTCTGGTTAATAGGTTAGTCCCAAAAATAATAAAAACTTGTAGTAAAATGACTGTAAAACATCCAAGAATGGTAATATAGAAGCATGAAACAAGCAAAAATTATAGATACGTTGGAGACGTATCAGCATCCCCAAGCTTAATTCCTGCTCGTCCTCGAGTAGGTAAATGATAAAAACAAATAATTTTTGATGTGGAATGCTGCCTAACATGTTCATTATATTCTTTTATTCTATGTATAGCATGGACATTTGTACTTGTAAATGATTCAAAGCAATAGTCTAGTTTTAACATAATGACTTAAATACTCAAGCATGTCAACAAGCAACCATGACTTTCAAAATATCAACACTAAAGAAAGTTATCCCTAGCCCATCATGCTCAATCATTGATCCATTCATGAAACACACTCAAATATTAGCTATGCCCAATGCTGAAGTACGATCATAGTGTCCCCTGGTTGGTGCTTATAAGAGAAGATGGAGACTCAAAGCAAAAATAAAAATTGCATAAAGTAAATAGATAGGCCCTTCGTAGAGGGAAGTAGGGATTTGTAGAGGTGGCAGAGCTCAAGGTTTATATTGAGAGAGAAAAATATTTTGAGTGGCATGCTTTTCCTGTCAACGAAAACGACGAAGTAGCTCACAATACTTTCCATGTTAGATACATTATAGGCGGTTCCCAAATATAATAGTAAAGTCTTTACTCCCCCTCCACCAATCAATCACACTCCACGGTGAGCCGAATCCACGGGTACCGTCCATACCAACAACATTCCTAGGGGGAGTTTTGTTTCATTATATTTTGATTTGATTTTTGAGCATGGGACTGGGCATCCCGAATACCAGCCACTTTCTCGTGAATGATAGTGAATCAACACATATTGTGAGAATAACACACCTAGCATGGAAAAATATTGGATACTCCCCACCGTTTCATGAGTGGTACGGGCACACAAAAGAGAAAAATTATTTTGAAGATTTAGAGATGGCACATACAAATTTGCTTGGAACGGCATGGAAATACTGCATATAGGTAGGTATGGTGGACTCATAAGGCAAAACTTGGTTTAAGGATTTTGGATGCACAAGTAGTATTTCAACTTAGCACATATGAAGGCTAGCAAATAGATTGGGAAGCAACCAAACCGAGGAACGAAAAATCACATAAGTGAGCATTGAGTCATAACTAACACCGAATAATGCACCACAAGTAGGATGTAACTTCATTGCATAACTATTGACTTTCGTGCATGCATAGGGAATCACAAACCTTAACACCAATATTCTTACTAAGCATAATTACTCACTAACATGACTCACATATTACTATCATCATGTTTCAAAACTATTATAAAGAATCAAGTTTAATTTGTCCAATGATCTTCATGAAAGTTTTTATTATATCTTCCTTGGATATCTATCACTTTGGGACTAGTTTCATAGATTGCCATTGCTTTTTGGCAAGCTCAAACAAATTTAAATGAAGCACATGAGCAAATGACAAGCTACTCTCAAAAGATATAAGTAGTCAAACAATTAAGGAGCTATGTGAGGACTCTCTATCCCTCAATAAATATTTTCAGATCTTAAGTACTTTATTCCAATATCAAGCAAAAGAAAAATAGCACTCCAAGAATAGCACGCATCATGTGAACGAATAAAAATTTAGGCTCAACATAGGCTAACCGATAATTGTTCATGAAGAGAGGTGGGATGTGTAGCATCACCAAGCTCAGATGCTTGAGAGTTCTTGAAATATTTGCTTGGGGTGATTTGGGCATCCCCAAGCTTGAGATTTGTATCCCGTTCAATCTTCTCATACCACGGTTTCACCTATTCTCAAAAACTTCATTCACACAAAATTCAAAAAGAACTCGTGAGATAGGTTAGTACGCATAATAATAAATCAACTCTTTATGTACTGCCAAGACAAGTTGCATAATAATTTTCAAACATCAGGTACTGTATACTATCATTTCCACAATCTATATCTACCAATATAGGCTATGGAAACTATAGGATAAGTAGATAACAAAGCTATAACAGCAATCTGCCCAAACAGAACAGTCTGTAGAAATTTATGAAAACAGTGTACTTCTGTAACTCAAAAAATTCTGAATATTTAGGACATGCTATAAAATTTATATGAAAATACTGTGTAAAAATATCAGAAACTTTCCATGTTCCAGTAAAATATGAAAATTCAAACACTACAGCAGAAGTTTCTGTTTTTACCCAGCACATATCAAAAGATGCAATGCAAGCATCCTAAGGAAATTCTTGGAACTTTTTATTGAAAAACTAGATTATAAACAACACCTAACAGAAAATAACAAAATATAATGATGCTCCAAGAAATACACATATTGTGTGACGAATAAAAATATAGCTCCAAGTAAGATATATCGATAGTGTTGAAGACGAAAGAGGGGATGCCTTCCGGGGTATCCCCAAGCTTAGATGCTTGAGTCCTACTTTAATATTACCTTCGGGGTGCCTTGGGCATCCCCAACCTTATGTTATTGTCACTCCTTATTCTTCCCATATCGGTGTCTCACCCAAAACTTGAAAACTTCAATCACACAAAACTTAACGGAACTTCATGAGATGGGTTAGTGTAGTAAATGTAGATCATTCACTTAGGTACTGTCAAGACAAGATTCATAATTTTTCCCACATTATACCGACTGTATTAAATCATTCCCACAATTTATATTACTCAATATAAGCTATAGGAACACTTAAAACAAGCAGACTGTGCATGCAAAATAGAATGTGTCAAAAACAGAACAGTCTGTAAAGATCTGAATGATCACCATACTTCCCTGACTATAAAAATTCTAAAAAATTATTACAACTCAAGAAATTTGCATATAAAGTTTTTGTGAAAATTTCAGAATTTTTTGATGCTCTAGTATAATCAGATAATTCATATACTGGACGCAAAACTTTGTGTTTTTGCACAGAATCAAACAAGCAAGTATCCACACTACCCCAAAGGCTTTACTTGGCACTTTATTGAAATAAAAGACACAAAACATGATTAATACATTATATTAATCATGTGAACACACATAAACAGAAACTAAAAGTGTCAGGTTGTCTCCCAACAAGCGATTTTCATTAATGTCTTTTAGCTAGGCATGATGATTTCAATGATGCTCACATAGGAATAGTAATTGAAACATACAAAAGAGCATCATGAATCTCATGACAAGCACATTTAAGTATAACCCACTTCCTATGCATAGGGATTTTGTGACCACAAAATTTATGGGAGCAAGAATCATCTAGCATAGGAAGGTAAAACAAGCATAACTTCAAAACTTTGAACACATAGAGAGGAAACTTGATATTATTGTAATTCCTACAAGCATATGTTCCTCCCTCATAATAATTTTCAGTAGCATCATGAAGAAATTACACAATATAAACAGCACATAAATCATTATTTTCATGATGCACAAGCATATAAATTTTATCACTCTCCACATAAGCAAACTTCTTCTCATTCATAGTAGTGGGAGCAAACTCAACAAAATAACTATCATGTGACACTTGATTGACATAACCACATTGAATATTAAAATCATGATAATAGGTTTCATGGTTTTCATTACTCTTTATAGCATACATGTCATCACAATAATCATCATATATAGGAGGCATGCTATCATCATAATAGTTTTTCTCATCAAAACTTGGGGGACAAAAAATATCATCTTCATCAAACATAGCATCCCCAAGCTTGTGGCTTTGCCTATCATTATCATCATGAATATTCAGAGAATTCATACTAACAATATCACTATCATGATCATCATTCAAATATTTAGTGCCAAACATTTTAATAACTTCCTCTTCTAACACTTGAGCATAATTTTCCTTTCCATCATTTTCACGAAAGACATTAAAAATATGAAGCATATGAGGCAATCTGAATTCCATTTTTTTGTAGTTTTATTTTATAAAACCAAACTAGTGAAAAAAAGAGATTTGATTGCAAGATCTAAAGATATACCTTCAAGAACTAACTTCCCTGGTAACGGCGCCAGAAAAGAGCTTGATGTCTACTACACAACCTTGTTCTTGTAGACTCGTGTTGGGCCTCCAAGCGCAGCGTTTTGTAGGACAATGGTAATTTTCCCTCAAGTGGATGACCTAAGGTTTATCAATCCGCAGGAGGTGTAGGATGAATATGGTCTCTCTCAAACAACCCTGGAATCAAATAACAAAGAGTCTCTTGTGTCCCCAACACACCCAATACAATGGCAAATTGTATAGATGCACTAGTTCGGCGAAGAGATGGTGAAACAAGTGCAATATGGATGGTAGATATAGGTTTTTGTAATCTGGAAATATAAAAACAACAAGGTAACAAATAGTAAACTGTGGGAAATATGCCCTAGAGGCAATAATAAAATGGTTATTATTATATTTCCTTGTTCATGATAATTGTCTATTGTTCATGCTATAACTGTATTAACCGGAAACCATAATACATGTGTGAATACATAGACCACAACATGTCCCTAGTGAGCCTCTAGTTGGCTAGCTCGTTGATCAATAGATGGTCATGGTTTCATGACCATGGACATTGGATGTCGTTGATAACGGGATCACATCATTATTAGAATGATGTGATGGACAAGACCCAATCCTAAGCATAGCACAAGATCGTGTAGTTCGTCTGTTAAAGCTTTTCTAATGTCAAGTATCGTTTCCTTAGACATGAGATTGTGCAACTCCCAGATACCGTAGGAATACTTTGGGTGTGCCAAACGTCACAATGTAACTGGGTGGCTATAAAGGTACACTACAGGTATCCCCGAAAGTATCTGTTGGGTTGGCAGGAATCGAGACTGGGATTTGTCACTCCATGTGACGGAGAGATATCTCTGGGCCCACTCGATAAGGCATCATCATAATGAGCTCAATGTGACTGAGGAGTTAGCCACGGGATGATGTGTTACGGAACGAGCAAAGAGACTTGACAGAAACGAGATTGAACAAGGTATAGGGATACCAACGATCGAATCTCGGGCAAGTGTCATACCGGTAGACAAAGGGAATTATATACGGGATTGATTGAATCCCCGACATCATGGTTCATCCGATGAGATCATCATGGAGCATGTGGGAGCCAACATGGGTATACAGATCCCGCTGTTGGATATTGACCGGAGAGGTGTCTCGGTCATATCTACATGCCTCCTGAACCCGTAGGGTCTACACACTTAAGGTTTGATGATGCTAGGGTTATATGGGAATAGTGTACGTGGTTACGGAAGGTTGTTTGGAGTCCCGGATGAGATCCCGGACATCACGAGGAGTTCCGGAATGGTCTGGACGTAAATATTCATATATAGGAAGTGAGGTTTTGGTCACCGGAAGTGTTTCGGGCATCACCGGTAACGTACCGGGACCACCTGAAGGGTTCCGGGGGTCCACCGTGTGGGGCTACCGGCACCAGAGGGCTGCATGGGCCGAAGGTGGGAGGGAACCATCCCCTAGGTGGGCTAGTGCGCCTCCCACAAGGGCCCAAGGTGCAGCAAGGTGGGAGGAGGGCAAACCCTAGCGTCAGATGGGCCCTTGGCACACCTAGGGCGCCGCCCCTCCTCTCCCCTCTCCTGGTCGCCGCCCCAAGGGCCATCTAGGGCTGGCCGCAGCCCTAGGGTGGGAACCCTAGGGGGTGCACCCTCCCTCCTCCTCCTCCTATAAATAGTGGAGGGTTTTGGGCTGCCCATAACACGCATCTCTCTCTCTCAGCGCAGCCCTACCCCTCCTCCTCCGTAGTGCTTGGCGAAGCCCTGCCGAAGTACCACGCAGCTCCACCGTCACCATGCCGTCGTGCTGCCGGAGCTCTCCCTCAACCTCTCCTTCCTCCTTGCTGGATCAAGGCATAGGAGACTTCATTGGGATGCACGTGTGTTGAACGCGGAGGCGTCGTTGTTCGGCGCTTAGATCGGAATCCACCGCGATCTGAATCGCTGCGAGTACGACTCCACCAACCGTGTTCTAGTGATGCTTCCGCGTTGCGATCTTCAAAGGTATGAAGATGCACTCCGCCCACTCATTGCTGGTTTCTCCATAGATTGATCTTGGTGACACGTAGGATTTTTTTTTGATTTACTACTACGTCTCCCAACAGTGGCATCATGAGCTAGGTCTTTGCGTAGAATCTATGCACAAGTAGAACACAAGTTGTTGTGGGCATCGATTTTGTCAATTTGCTTGCCGTTACTAGTCTTATCTTGATTCGGTGGTATTGTGGGATGAAGCGGCCCGGACTGACTTTACACGTACGCTTACATGAGACTGGTTCCACCGCCTGACATGCACTTGTTGCATAAGGTGGCTAGCGGGTGTCTGTCTCTCCCACTCTAGTCGGATCGGATTCGATGAAAAGGGTCCTTATGAAGGGTAAATAGAAATTGGCATATCACGTTGTGGTTTTTGCGTAGGTAAGAAATGTTCTTGCTAGAAACCTATAGCAGCCACGTAAAAACTTGCAACAACGAATTAGAGGACGTCTAACTTGTTTTTGCAGCATATGCCATGTGATGTGATATGGCCAAAGGATGTGATATGATATATGTGATGTATGAGATTGATCATGTTCTTGTAATAGGATTCACGACTTGCATGTCGATGAGTATGACAACCAGCAGGAGCCATAGGAGTTGTCTTAATTTATTGTATGACCTGCGTGTCAATCAAAAACGCCATGTAATTACTTTACTTTATTGCTAACCATTAGCCATAGTAGTAGAAGTAATAGTTGGCGAGACAACTTCATGAAGACATGATGATGGAGATCATGGTGTCATGACGGTGACAATGATGATCATGGTGCCCCGAAGATGGAGATCAAAGGAACAAGATGATATTGGCCATATCATGTCACTATATGATTGCATGTGATGTCTATCATGTTTTACATCTTATTTGCTTAGAACGACGGTAGCTTAAATAAGATGATCTCTCACTAAAATTTCAAGAAATGTGTTCACCCTAACTGTGCACCATTGCTAAGGTTCGTTGTTCCAAAGCACCACGTGATGATCGGGTGTGATAGGTTCTAACGTTCGCATACAACGGATGTAAGACAGATTTACACACGCAATACACTTAGGTTGACTTGACGAGCCTAGCATGTACAGACATGGCCTTAGAACACAAGAGATCGAAAGGTTGAACATGAGTCGTATAGTAGATACGATTAACATGGATATGTTCACCATTGATGACTAGTCCGTCTCACGTGATGATCGGACACGGGCTAGTTGACGTGGATCATGTGTCACTTGGATGACTAGAGAGATGTCTATCTAAGTGGGAGTTCATTAAATAATTTGATTATGTGAACTTAATTATCATGAACTTAGTCTAAAATTGTATTTACAATCTATAGTGTAGATCCAATGGCCCACGCTAATGTTGCCCTCAACTTCAACGCGTTCCTAGAGAAAACCAAGTTGAAAGATGATGGAAGCAACTATATGGACTGGGTCCGTAGCTTGAGGACCATCCTCATAGCTTACAAGAAATTATATGTCCTTGATGCACCGCTAGGTGATGCACCCATTTTCCCAGCAACTCAAGACGTTATGAATGCCTGGAAACCGTGTTGTGATGATTACTCCCTAGTTCAGTGCGGCATGCTTTACAACTTAGAACCGGGGCTCCAAAAGCGTTTTGAGAAACACGAAGCATATGAGATGTTCCAAGAGTTGAGAATGGTTTTCAAGCTCATGCCCGGGTCAAGAGATATGATGTGTCCGACAAGTTCGTCAGTTGTAAGATGGAGGAGAATAGTTCTGTCAGTGAGCACTTACTCAAAATGTCTGGGTTGCACAACCGCTTGTCTCAGCTCGGAGTTAATATTCCGGATGACTCAGTTATTGACAGAATCCTCAAGTCGCTCCCACCTAGCTACAAGAGCTTTGTGATGAACTACAATATGCAGGGGATGAAGAAATCCATTCCTGAGTTGTACTCGATGTTGAAATCAGCGGAGGTCGAGATTAAAAAGGAGCATCAAGTGTTGATGGTCAATAAGACCACTAGTTTCAAGAAAGGCAAGGGTAAGAAAAACTTCAAGAAGGACGGCAAAGCAGTTGCCGCGCCCAGTAAGCAAGTTGCTGGGAACAAGAACAAGAATGGACCCAAGCCTGAGACTGAATGCTTTTATTGCAAGGGCACCGGTCACTGGAAGCGAAACCGCCCCAAGTGCTTAGCGGATAAGAAGGCCGGCAACGTTAAAGGTATATGTGATATACTTGTTATTGATGTGTACCTTACCAGCGCCCGTAGTATCTCCCGGGTATTTGATACCGGTGCAGTTGCTCACATTTGTAACTCCAAGCAGGAGCTGCGGAATAAGTGGAGACTAACAAAGGACGAGGTGACGATGCGCGTCAGGAATGGTTCCAAGGTCAATTGTATCGCTGTCGGCACGCTACCTCTACATCTACCTTCGGGATTAGTTTTAAACCTTAATAATTGTTATTTAGTACCAACTTTGAGCATGAACATTGTATCTGGATCTCGCTTGATGCGAGATGGCTACTCATTTAAATCTGAGAATAATGGTTGTTCTATTTATATGAGAGAAATGTTTTATTTTCATGCCCCACTAGTCAATGGTTTATTTTTGATGAATCTCGAACGTGATGTTACACATGTTCATAGTGTGAGTACCAAAAGATGTAAGGTTGATAACGATAGTCCCACTTACATGTGGCACTGCCGCCTTGGTCATATTGGTGTCAAACGCATGAAGAAACTCCATGCTGATGGACTTTTGGATTCTCTTGATTTTGAATCATTTGACACGTGCGAACCATGCCTCATGGGCAAGATGACCAAGACTCCGTTCTCCAGAACAATGGAGCGAGCAACTGACTTGTTGGAGATAATAGATACCGATGTATGCGGTCCAATGAACATTGAGGCTCGTGGTGGCTACCGTTATGTTCTCACCCTCACTGATGACTTAAGCAGATATGTCTACTTAATGAAACACAAGTCTGAAACCTTTGAAAAGTTCAAGGAATATCAGAGTGAGGTAGAGAATCAACATGACAGGAAAATAAAGTGCCTACGATCTGATCGTGGCGGAGAATATTTGAGTCACGAGTTTGGCATGCACCTAAGGAAATGTGGAATTGTTTCACAACTCATGCCGCCTAGCACACCTCAGCGAAACGGTGTCTCTAAACGTCGTAATCGCACTGTATTGGATATGGTGCGATCTATGATGTCTCTTACCGACTTACCGCCATCATTTTGGGGATATGCATTAGAGACTTCCGCATTCACTTTAAATAGGGCACCATCTAAATCCGTTGAGACGGCACCGTATGAATTATGGTTTGGAAAGAAACCTAAGCAGTCGTTTCTGAAAGTTTGGGGATGCGATGCTTATGTGAAGAAACTTCAACCTGAGAAGCTCGAACCTAAAGCGGAAAAGTGTGTCTTCATAGGATACCCCGAAGAAACTGTTGGGTATACCTTCTACCTCAGATCCGAAGGCAAAGTCTTTGTTGCCAAGAATGGATCCTTTCTAGAGAAAGAGTTTCTCTCGAAAGAAGTAAGTGGGAGGAAAATAGAACTTGATGAGGTAATTGTACCTCCACTCAAACCGGAAAGTAGCACAGCACGGGAAGTTGTTTCTGTGGAGAGGAAGTTAA
Source organism: Hordeum marinum (assembly GCA_022496015.1). Classification (NCBI taxonomy): domain Eukaryota; kingdom Viridiplantae; phylum Streptophyta; class Magnoliopsida; order Poales; family Poaceae; genus Hordeum; species Hordeum marinum. Next base: position 94,560,568 of record CM039675.1, read on the forward strand.
TGATGATGATCATGAAACTTCAGATCAAGTTGCTATTGAACCTCGAAGGTCCACAAGGACACGTTCCGCACCAGCATGGTATGGCAACCCTTGTTGGAAATATGTCCTAGAGGCAATAAATAAAGTGTTTATTATTATATTTCCTTGTTCATGATAATCATTTATTATCCATGCTATAATTTTATTAATTGGAAACACATTACATGTGTGGGTAAATAGACAACACTTTGTCCCTAGTATGCCTCTAGTGAACTAGCTCGTTCATCAAAGATGGTCAAGGTTTCCTAGACATTGACATGTGATGTCATTTGATAACGGGATCACATCATAAGGAGAATGATGTGATGGACAAGACCCAAACTACAAACGTAGCATATGATCGTGTCAGTGTATTGCTACTGTTTTTTGCATGTAAAGTATGTGTTCCTATGACCATGAGATCATGCAACTCACGAACATCAGAGGAGTGCCTTGTGTGTATCAAACGTCGCAACATAACTGGGTGACTACAAAGGTGCTCTACAGGTATCTCCAAGGGTGTCTGTTGAGTTGGCATGGATCAAGACTGGGATTTGTTACTCTGTGTGACGCAGAGGTATCTCAGGGCCCACTCGGTAATACAACATCACAATGAGCCTTGCAAGCAATGTGTCTAAGTGTTAGTCACGGGATCTTGTATTACGGAATGAGTAAAGAGACTTGCCAGTAACGAGATTGAACTAGGTATGAAGATATCGACGATCGAATCTCGGGCAAGTAACATACCTAAGAACAAAGGGAACATCATATGGGATTAACTGAATCCTTGACATAGAGGTTCAACCGATAAAGATCTTCATAGAATATGTAGGAACCAATATGGGCATCCAGGTCTCGCTATTGGTTATTGACCGTAGAGGTGTCTCGGTCATGTCTACATAGTTCTCGAACCCACAGGGTCCGCACACTTAAGGTTTGGTGACGTTTTGGTAGTACAGAGTTATGTATGGTGGTGACCGAAGGTTGTTTGGATTTCCGTATGAGATCCCGGACGTCACAAGGAGCTCCGAAATGGTTCGGAGGTAAAGATTCATATATAGGAAGTCCTGTTTTGGTCGTCGAAAAAGTTTCGGGCTCATCGGTAGTGTACCGGGAGTGCCGGTAGTGTACCAGGAGACCATCGGGAGGGGTATTTCGACCCAAGAGGCTCCATGGGCTGTGGTAGAGGGTTTACCAGACCTTAGTGGGCTGGTGGAAGTCCCGCACAAGGCCCATGCGGTTTGGGAAAAAAGGCCCAAGGAGAAAAAGTGGAAAAAGGCAAAAATAGGGTGAATCCTAGTCCTACTAGGATTGGAGGTGGAGTCCACCTCCTCCACCTGGTTCGGCTAACTCCTTGGAGGCTTGGCCCTTGTGCCAAGCCTCTTCCTCTCTTCCTATTATATATATTGGAGGTTTTAGGGGTTTTTCACAGATTTTTCAGCCACGTGCTGCCCGTTCCTCCAGTGCATAGTTTCTCCTCTAGATCGGTTTTCTGCAGCGCTTAGGCGAAGCCCTGCCGGAATAGCTCCACCACCATCGCCGGAGAGCCATCACGCTACCGATGAACTCTTCTTCCTCTCTACTCCTTCTTGCTGGATCAAGACGGCGAACATCGTCATCAAGCTGTACATGTGCTGAACGCGGAGGTGCCGTCCGTTCGGCGCTAGATCGGAAGGATCGTGATCAAGTTCGTGGGACGGATCGTGATTGGATCGCGGGACGGATCGGGATTGGATCGCAGGACGGATCGTGATTGGATCGCGGGACGCACGGCGATTTGGATCGCGAAGACGTTCGACTATACCAACCGCGTTTCTTAACGCTTCCCGCTTAGCGATCTACAAGGGTACGTAGATCCACTCTCCCTCTCGTAGATGCTCATCACCATGGATAGATATGCATGTGCGTAGGAAATTTTTTGTTTCCCATGCAACATTCCCCAACAGTGGCATCATGAGATAGGTCTATGTGTAGATGAGATCTCAAGTAGAACACAAAAGGTTTGTGGGCATTGATGCTTAGATTGCTTCCTCCCTTGGTCGGATTTTGGTTCAACGGTATTGTGCGATGAAGCGGCCCGGACCAACATTACTCGTACGCTTACAAGAGACTGGTTCCCTCGACCAAAACTTGTTGCATAGATGGCTTGCGGGTGCCAGTTTCTCTCACTTTAGTTGCATCGGATTCGACAAAGGCAGTCCTTGAGAATCTTTAAAAGCAACTAGTGTATCACCATTGTGGTTTTTGCATAGATGAGAATTGTTCTTGCTAGATACTCATAGCAGCCACGTAAAACATGCAACAACAATTAGAGGACGTCTAACTTGTTTTTGCAGGGTATGTTGTGATGTGATATGGCCAATTACATGATGTGATATATGTGATGTATGAGATGATCATGTGATGTATAGATTATCACGACTTGCATGTCGATGAGTACGGCAACCGGCAGGAGCCATAGGGTTGTCTTTAATTATTGTATGACCTGCGTGTCTATCATTAAGCGCTATGTAATGCTTTACTTTATCGCTAAACGGTAGCAATAGTAGTAGAAGCATGTTGGGCGCGAAAACCTCGATGGCGACACGTTGATGGAGATCAAGATGATGGAGATCATGGTGTCTTGCCGGTGATGATGGACATCATGCCGGTGCTTTCAAGATGGAGATCAAAAGCACAAGTTCATGGCCATATCATGTCACTTATGATTTGCATGTGATGTTAATCATTTTATGCACCTTGTTTTTCTTAGGACGACGATAGCATTATAAGGTGATCCCTCACTTAATTTCAAGATAAATTGTGTTCTCCCCGAGTGTGCTGTTGTGAAAGTTCGTCGTGTTGAGACACCACGTGATGATCGGGTGTGATAGACCCTATGTTCACATACAACGGGTGCAATCCAGTGTTGCACATGCAGAACACTCGGGTTAAACTTGACGAGCCTAGCATGTACAGACATGGCCTCGGAACACAAGAGACCGAAAGGTCAAACATGACTCATATAGTAGATATGATCAACATAATGATGTTCACCATTGAAGCCACCTCAACTCACGTGATGATCGGACTTGAGTTGGTGGATTTGGATCATGTGACACTCAGATGACTTGAGGGATGTCGATTTGAGTGGGAGCTTTAGTAATTTGATTAACTAAACTCATTATCTTGAACAATAGTCTAAGTAAACTTTGCATATTTATGTTGTAGATCAATGGCTCGCGCAGTAGCACCCCTGAATTTTAATGCGTTCCTAGAGAAAGCTAAGTTGAAAGATGATGGAAGTAACTTTGTTGACCGGGCCCGTAATGTGAGGATTATCCTCACGACTTCCCAGAAATCATATGTCCTTGATGCACCGCTTGGTGACCAACCAGAAGACAAGACCTCCGAAGACGTTAAGAACGCTTGGGAGGCACGTACTGGAGATTACTCAATAGTTCAGTGTGCAATATTGTATGGCTTAGAACCGGGACTTCAAAGACGTTTTGAATGTCATGGACCATATGAGATGTTCCAAGAGTTGAAGTTTATCTTTCAGAAGAATGCCCGGATCGAGAGGTATGAAACCTCCGATAAGTTCTATGCTTGCAAGATGGAGGAGAACGGGTCTATCAGTGAACATATACTCAGAATGTCTGGGTAGTCAACTCATCTAGCAGAGTTGGGAATTGCCCTTTCGCCAGAGACAATCACTAACAGAGTTCTTCAATCACTGCCACCTAGTTACAAGAGCTTTGTGATGAACTATAACATGCACGGGATGAACAAGTCAGTCGCCGAGCTGTTTGCGATGCTAAAAGTCGCTGAGTCTGAAATCCTGAAACAACATCAAGTGTTGATGGTCAATAAAACCACTAGTTTCAAGAAAAATGGCAAGGTCAAGGGCAAGGGAAAGAAGGGTAAAACCAAGAAGGATGGCAAAGTAGTTGCTACTCCTATAAAGAAGCCCAAGCATGGAACCAAGCCAGAAACTGAGTGCTTTCATTGCAAGGGAACTGATCACTGGAAGCGGAACTACCCAAGTGCCTGGCTGACAAGAAGGCGGACAATGACAAACAAGGTATATATGATATACATGTTATTGATGTATACCTTACTAGCTCTCGTAGTAGTACGTGGGTATTTGATATCGGTTCGGTTGCTCACATTTGCAACTCAAAGCAGGAACTACGGAATAAACGAAGGCTAGCAAAGGACGAAGTGACGATGCACGTGGGAAATGGTTCCAAGGTTGATGTGATCGCCGTCGGCACGCTCTCTCTTCGATTACCATCGGGATTAGTGATGAACCTGAATAATTGTTATTTAGTGCCTGCGTTAAGCATGAACATTATATCTGGATCTTGTTTATTGCGAGACGGTTACTCATTTAAATCAGAGAATAAAGGTTCTATTTATATGAGTAATATCTTTATGGTCATGCACCCAATGTTAGGGTTTTATTCATATTGAATCTTGATAGTGATGACACACATGTTCATAGCATTGATGCCAAAAGATGTAGAGTTGATAATGATAGTACCACTTTCTTGTGGCACTGCCGTTTCGGTCATATTGGTGTAAAACGCATGAGGAAGCTCCATGCTGATGGACTTTTGGACTCACTTGATTTTGAATCACTTGACACATGTGAACCATGCCTCATGGGCAAGATGACTAAAACGCCGTTCTCTGGAACAATGGAACGGGCGAGTGACTTATTGGAAATCATACATACTGATGTGTGCGGTCCAATGAATGTTACAGCGCGTGGTGGATATCGTTATTCTCTCACCTTCACTGATGACTTAAGTAGATATGGGTATATTTACTTAATGAAACACAAGTCTGAAACGTTTGAAAAGTTCAAGCAATTTCAGAGTGAAGTTGAGAATCATCGTAACAAGAAGATTAAATTCCTGCGATCTGATCGAGGAGGTGAATATCTGAGTTATGAGTTTGGCAGTCACTTAAGACAGTGTGGAATAGTTTCACAGTTAACACCGCCTGGAACACCACAGCGTAATGGTGTGTCCGAACATCGTAATCGAACCTTACTAGATATGGTGCGTTCTATGATGTCTCTTGCTGATTTGCCACTATCATTTTGGGGTTATGCATTAGAGATAGTTGCATTCACTTTAAATAGGGCACCATCAAAATCCGTTGAGACGACGCCATATGAGCTATGGTTTGGCAAGAGGCCAAAATTGTCGTTTCTTAAAGTTTGGGGATGTGATGCTTATGTCAAAAAGCTTCAGCCTGAAAAGCTGGAACCCAAAGCGGAGAAATGTGTCTTCATAGGATACCCAAAAGAGACAGTCGGGTATACCTTCTATCTCAGATCCGAAGGCAAAGTGTTTGTCGCTAAGAATGGAACATTTCTTGAGAAAGAGTTTCTCTCGAAAGAATTGAGTGGGAGGAAAATAGAGCTTGATGAGGTTGTTGAACCTTTACTTCAACCAGAAAGTAGCGCAGCGCAGAAAGATGTTTCTATGGAACCTACGATGGTAGAAGAGGAAGTTAATGATGATGATCATGTAGCTTCGGATCAAGCTACTATTGAACCTCGTAGGTCGACAAGGGCGCGTACTACTCCTGAGTAGTACGACAACCCTGTCTTGGAGGTCATGTTGTTGGACAACAATGAACCTACGAGCTATGGAGGAGCAGTGATGGGCCCGGATTCCGAGAAATGGTTAGAGGCCATGAAATCCGAGATGGGATCCATGTATGAAAACAAAGTATGGACTTTGGAAGTATTACCTGAAGGGCAAAAGGCCATTCAGAACAAATGGATCTTTAAGAAGAAGACAGATGCGGACGGTAATGTCACCGTCTCTAAAGCTTGACTTGTGGCAAAGGATTTTTCACAAGTTCAAGGAGTTGACTACAATGAGACATTCTCACCCGTAGCGATGCTTAAGTCTGTCAGAATCATGTTGGCAATAGCTGCTTATTTCGATTATGAAATTTGGCAGATGGATGTCAAAACGGCGTTCCTCAACGGTTTCCTGGAGGAAGAGTTGTATATGATGCAACCAGAAGGTTTTGTTGATCCAGAGAATGCTGACAAAGTTTGCAAACTCCAGCGATCCATTTATGGGCTGGTGCAAGCATCTCGGAGTTGGAATAAGCGCTTTGATGAGGTGATCAAAGCGTTTGAGTTTATACAAGTTTATGGAGAAGCTTGTATTTACAAGAAAGTGAGTGGGATCTCTATAGCGTTTCTAATATTATATGTGGATGACATATTGTTGATTGGAAACAATATAGAAATGCTGGAAAGCATGAAGGAATATTTGAACAAGAGTTTTTCAATGAAGGACCTAGGAGAATCTGCTTTCATATTAGGCGTTAAGATCTATAGAGATAGATCGAGACGCTTAATAGCACTTTCACAGAGCACATACCTTGATAAAGTTTTGAAAAAGTTCAAAATGGATCAGTCCAAGAAGGGGTTCTTGCCTGTGTTGCAAGGTGTGAAGTTGAGTAAGACTCAATGCCCAATGACTGCAGAAGATAGAGAAAAGATGAGTGTCATCCCCTATGCTTCAGCCATAGGCTCTATCATGTATGCAGTGCTGTGCACAAGACCGGATGCCAGCCTTGCCATAAGTATGGCCGGAAGGTTTCAAAGTTATCCTAGAATGGAACATTGGACAGCGGTCAAGAATATCCTTAAGTACTTGAAAAGGACTAAGGAAATGTTTCTCGTTTATGGAGATGATGAAGAGCTCGTTGTAAAGGGTTATGTCGATGCAAGCTTTGACACTGATGCGGATGACTCTAAGTCACAAAGCGGATACGTATTTATTCTTAACGGGGGAGCAGTAAGCTGGTGAAGTTCCAAGCAAAGCGTGGTAGCCGATTCTACATGTGAAGCGGAGTACATCGCAGCCTCGGAGACGGCGAAGGAAGGTGTCTGGATGAAGCAGTTCATGACAGATCTTGGAGTAGTGCCAAGTGCACTGAATCCAATGAACCTGTTCTGTGACAACACTGGTGCCATTGCTCTGGCCAAGGAACCAAGCTTTCACAAGAGGACCAGACACATAAAGTGATGCTTCAACTCCATCCACGATTACATCGACGAGAATGACATAAATATTTGCAAAGTGCACACGGATCTGAATGTTACAGACCCGTTGACTAAACCTCTTCCAAGGGCTAAACATGATCAACACCAGAACTGCATGGGTGTTCGATTCATTACAATGTAAATCACATAGTGATGTGAGCTAGATTATTGACTCTAGTGCAAGTGGGAGACTGTTGAAAATATGCCCTAGAGGCAATAAATAAAGTGTTTATTATTATATTTCCTTGTTCATGATAATCGTTTATTATCCATGCTATAATTGTATTAATTGGAAACACATTACATGTGTGGGTAAATAGACAACACTTTGTCCCTAGTATGCCTCTAGTGAACTAGCTCATTCATAAAAGATGGTCAAGGTTTCCTAGCCATTGACATGTGATGTCATTTGATAACGGGGACACATCATTAGGAGAATGATGTGATGGACAAGATCCAAACTACAAACTTAGCATATGATCGTGTCAGTTTATTGCTACTGTTTTCTAAATGTCAAGTATGTGTTCCTATAACCATGAGATCATGCAACTCACGAACATCGAAGGAGTGACTTGTGTGTATCAAACGTCGCAACGTAACTGGGTGACTATAAAGGTGCTCTACAGGTATCTCCGAGGGTGTCTGTTGAGTTGGCATGGATCAAGACTGGGATTTGTTGCTCCGTGTGACGGAGAGGTATCTCAGGGCCCACTCGGTAATACAACATCACAATGAGCCTTGCAAGCAATGTGTCTAAGTGTTAGTCATGGGATCTTGTATTCCGGAATGAGTAAAGAGACTTGCTACTAACGAGATTGAACTAGGTATGAAGATACCGACGATCGAATCTCGGGCAAGTAACATACCGAAGAACAAAGGGAACATCATACGGGATTAACTGAATCCTTGACATAGAGGTTCGACCGATAAAGATCTTCATATAATATGTAGGAACCAATATGGGCATCCAGGTCCCGCTATTGGTTATTGACCGTAGAGGTGTCTCGGTCATGTCTACATAGTTCTCGAACCCGCAGGGTCTGCACACTTAAGGTTTGGTGACGTTTTGGTAGTATAGAGTTATGTATGGTGGTGACCGAAGGTTGTTCGGAGTCCCGGATGAGATCCCTGGACGTCACGAGGAGCTCCGGAATGGTCCAGAGGTAAAGATTCATATATAGGAAGTCTTGTTTTGGTCGTCGGAAAAGTTTTGGGTTCATCGGTAGTGTACCGGGAGTGCCGGTAGTGTACTGGGAGACCATCGGGAGGGGTATTTCGACCCAAGAGGCTCCATGGGCTGTGGGAGAGTGTTTACCAGCCCTTAGTGGGCTGGTGGAATTCCCACACAAGGCCCATGCTGTTTGGGAAAAAAGGCCCGAGGAGAAAAAGTGGGAAAGGGAAAAATAGGGTGAATCCTAGTCCTACTAGGATTGGAGGTGGAGTCCACCTCCTCCACCTGGTTCGGCCGACTCCTTGGAGGCTTGTCCCTTGTGCCAAGCCTCCTCCTCTCTTCCTCTTATATATACTGGAGGTTTTAGGGTTTTTGCATAGATTTTTCAGCCACGTGCTACCCATTCCTACAGTGCATAGTTTCTCCTCTATTTCGGTTTTCTGCAGCGCTTAGGCGAAGCCCTGCCGGAATAGCTCCACCACCATCGCCGGAGTGCCGTCACGCTGCCGAAGAACTCTTCTTCCTCTCCGCTCCTTCTTGCTGGATCAAGACGGTGGAGATTGTCATCAAGCTGTACGTGTGCTGAACGCGGAGGTGTCGTCCGTTCGGCGCTAGATCAAAAGGATCATGATCAAGTTCGTGGGACGGATCGTGATTGGATCGTGGGACGGATCGTGATTGGATCACGGGATGGATCGTGATTGGATCGTGGGATGCACGGCGATTTGGATCGCGAAGACATTCGACTACACCAACCGCGTTTCTTAACGCTTCCCGCTTAGCGATCTACAAGGGTACATAGATCCACTCTCCCTCTCATACATGCTCATCACCATGGATAGATCTGCGTGTGCGTAGGAAATTTTTTGTTTCCCATGCAACGTTCCCCAACAACCCTGTCCTGGAGATCATGTTGTTGGACAACGGTGAACCTTTGAACTATGAAGAAGCGATGGCGGGCCCAGATTCCGACAAATGGCTTGAAGCCATGAAATTCGAGATAGGATCCATGTATGAGAACAAAGTATGGACTTTGGTGGACTTGCCCGATGATAAGAGAGCCATAGAAAATAAATGGATCTTTAAGAAGAAGACTGATGCGGACGGTAATGTGACCGTCTATAAGGCTCGGCTTGTCACTAAGGGTTATCGACAAGTTCAAGGAGTTGACTATGATGAGACTTTATCACCCGTAGCGATGTTGAAGTCCGTCCGAATCATGTTAGCAATTGCCGCATTTTATGATTATGAGATCTGGCAAATGGACCTCAAAATGACATTCCTTAATGGTTTCCTTAAGGAAGAACTGTATATGATGCACCCAGAAGGTTTTGTTGATCCTAAAGATGCTAACAAAGTATGCAAGCTTCAGCGCTCCATCTATGGGCTGGTGCAAGCATCTCGGAGTTGGAACATTCGTTTTAATGAGGTGATTAAAGCGTTTGGGTTTATACAGGTTTATGGAGAACCCTGTATTTACAAGAAAGTGAGTGGGAGCTTTGTAGCATTTCTCATATTATATGTGGATGACATATTGTTGATGGGAAATAATATAGAACTCTTGGAAAGCATAAAGGCCTACTTGAATAAGTATTTTTCAATGAAGGACCTTGGAGAATCTGTCTCATATTATATGTGGATGACATATTGTTGATGGGAAATAATACAGAACTCTTGGAAAGCATAAAGGCCTACTTGAATAAGTATTTTTCAATGAAGGACCTTGGAGAAGCTGCTTACATATTAGGCATCAAGATCTATAGAGATAGATCAAAACGCCTCATAGGTCTTTCACAAAGCACATACCTTGACAAGATATTGAAGAAGTTCAATATGGATCAGTCCAAGAAGGGATTCTTGCCTGTGTTACAGGGTGTGACATTGAGTACGACTCAATGCCCGACCACGGTAGAGGATAGAGAAAAGATGAGTGTCATCCCCTATGCTTCTGCCATAGGCTCTATTATGTATGCCATGTTGTGTACTAGACCTGATGTGAACCTTGCCATAAGTTTGGTAGGGAGGTACCAAAGTGATCCCGGAGCGGAACACTGGACAGCGGTCAAGAATATCCTGAAGTACCTGAAAAGGACCAAGGACATGTTTATCGTATATGGAGGTGCCGAAGAGCTCATCGTAAAGGGTTACGTCGATGCTAGCTTCGACACAGATCCGGATGACTCCAAGTCACAAACTGGATACGTGTATATTTTGAATGGAGGGGCAGTCAGCTGGTGCAGCACCAAGCAAAGCATCGCGGCGGCATCTACATGTGAAGCGGAATACATAGCTGCTTCGGAAGCAGCAAAGGAAGGAGTCTGGATGAAGGAGTTCATCACCGACCTAGGAGTGATTCCTAGCGCGACGGGCCCGATGACTCTATTCTGTGACAACACTGGAGCTATTGCCCTTGCCAAGGAGCCCAGGTTTCACACGAAGACAAGACACATCAAGCGCCACTTCAACTCCATTCATGATTACATTCAGGAAGGAGATATAGATATTTGTAAAGTACATACGGATTTGAATGTCATGGATCCATTGATTAAACCTCTCTCACGAGCAAAACATGATCAACACCAGAACTTTATGGGTGTTCGATACATCACAATGTAAAGAGATTATTGACTCTAGTGCAAGTGGGAGACTATTGGAAATATGCCCTAGAGGCAATCATAAAATGATTATTATTATATTTCCTTGTTCATGATAATTGTCTATTGTTCATGCTATAATTGTATTAACCGGAAACCGTAATACATGTGTGAATACATAGACCACAACATGTCCCTAGTGAGCCTCTAGTTGGCTAGCTCGTTGATCAATAGATGGTCATGGTTTCATGACCATGGACATTGGATGTCGTTGATAACGGGATCACATCAATAGGAGAATGATGTGATGAACAAGACCCAATCCTAAGCATAGCACAAGATCGTGTAGTTCGTCCGCTAAAGCTTTTCTAATGTCAAGTATCGTTTATTTAGACCATGAGATTGTGCAACTCCCGGATACCGTAGGAATATTTTGGGTGTGCCAAATGTCACAACGTAACTGGGTGGCTATAAAGTTACACTACAGGTATCCCCGAAAGTATTTATTGGGTTGGCACGAATCGAGACTGGGATTTGTCACTCCGTGTGACGGATAGGTATCTCTGGGCCCACTCGGTAAGACATCATCATAATGAGCTCAATGTGAATAAGGAGTTAGCCATGGGATTATGTGTTACTGAATGAGTAAAGAGACTTGTCGGAAATGAGATTGGACAAGGTATAGGGATACCGACGATCGAATCTCGGGCAAGTGTCATACCGGTAGACAAAGGGAATTGTATACGGGATTGATTGAATCCCCGACACCGTGGTTCATCCGATGAGATCATCATGGAGCATGTGGGAGCCAACATGGGTATCCAGATCCTGCTGTTGGTTATTGACCGGAGAGGTGTCTCGGTCATGTCTACATGCCTCCCGAACCCGTAGGGTCTACACAATTAAGGTTTGATGACGCTAGGGTTATATGGGAATAGTGTACATGGTTACCGAAGGTTGTTCGGAGTCCCGGATGAGATCCCGAACGTCACGACGAGTTCTGGAATGGTCTGGAGGTAAAGATTCTTATATAGGAAGTGAGGTTTTGGTCACCGGAAGTGTTTCGGGCATCACCGGTAACGTACCGGGACCACCGGAAGGGTTTCGGGGGTCCACTGTGTGGGGCCACCGGTACCAGAGGGCTGCGTGGGCCGAAGGTGGGAGGGAACCAGTCCCTAGGTGGGCTGGTGCGCCTCCCACAAGGGCCCAAGGCACAAAAAGGTGGGAGGAGGGCAAACCCTAGGGTCAGATGGGCCCTAGGGCCACCTAGGGCGGCGCCCCTCCTCTCCCCTCTCCTGGCCGCCGCCCCAAGGGCCATCTAGGGCCCGCCGCAGCCCTAGGGTGGGAACCCTAGGGGTTGCACTCTCCCTCCTCCTCCTCCTATAAATAGTGGAGGGTTTGCGGCTGCCCATAACACGCATCTCTCTCTCTCTTGGCGCAGCCCTACCCCTCCTCCTCCTCCGTAGTGCTTGGCGAAGCCCTGCCGAAGTACCATGCAGCTCCACCGTCACCACGCCGTCGTGCTGCCGGAGCTCTCCCTCAACCTCTCCTTCCTCCTTGCTGGATCAAGGCGTAGGAGACTTCATTGGGATGCACGTGTGTTGAACGCGGAGGCGCCGTTGTTTGGCGCTTAGATCGGAATCCACCGCGATCTGAATCGCTGCGAGTATGACTCTACCAACCGCATTCTAGTAACGCTTCCTCTTTGCAATCTTCAAAGGTATGAAGATGCACTCCCCCCACGCGTTACTGGTTTCTCCATAGATTGATCTTGCTGACATGTAGGGAAATATTTTGATTTACTACTACGTCTCCCAACATAAACAACAAGCAAAACGTTGTATAAATGCTTGGAAACAAGGCCTAGGGTCCATACTTTCACTAGGGAAATTTCTCTCAATATTGACATAGTTGAATCATATGTAAGTACCTCTCGTGCAACAAAGAGTCCACTCCAAAGTCACAAATAGCGGAGAACGAACATAGAAATTATTGTAGGGTACGAAACCACCTCAAAGTTATCTTTTCTGATCAATCTTATGAGCCATCCCTATAAGTGTCACGAACAGCCCTAGAGTTCATACTAAGATAACACCTTAAGATACACATCAACCAAAACCCTAATGTCACCTAGATACTCCAATGTCACCACAAGTACCCATGGACTTGATTATACGATATGCATCACATAATTTCAGATTCATCATGTTCAATCCAACACAAAGAACTTCAAAGAGTGCACCAAAGTTTCTATCAGAAAGTCAAGACAAAAACGTGTGCCAACCCCTATGCATAGATTCCCTAGGACATGGAACCCGCAAGTTGATCACCAAAACATACATCAAGTGGATCAATAGAACATCCCATTGTCACCATGGATATCACATCATAAGACATACATCAAGTGTTCTCAAATCCTTAAAGATGCAATCCGATAAGAAAACTTCAAAGGGAAAACTCAATTCATCATAGCAAGATAGAGAGGGGAAAACTCCATATGATTCATCTATATCAATAAAGCTCGCGGTACATCAAGATCGTGTCATCTCAAGAACACATAGCTACTGGTACATACCCTCAGCCCCGAGGGTGAACTACTCCCTCCTCGTCATGGAGACCGCCAGGATGATGAAGATGGCCTCCAATGATGGTTTCCCCCTCTGGCAGGGTGCCAGAATGGGATGCTGATTGGTTTTTTGTGGCTCTGGAGGTTTGTGGCGGCAGAACTCCCGATCTAGGTTCTGCGTTGGGGTTTTTGGTATTTATAGGAATTTATGGCGATGGAAACAAGTCAGGATGGGCCACGAGGGAGTCACAAGCCTGGTCTATGTGCCTAGAGGGTGGCCACATCCCTGAGGCTTGTAACTGTCGCGTGTGTCTTCTGGCCCAACTCCGATGCTCTATGGATCTCTTCTGGTCCATAAAAAAGCACCGTAATTTTTATTCCATTTGGAATCCGTTTGATTTCCTTTTCTGTAAAACTCAAAAACAAGGGAAAACAGAAACTGGCACTAGGCTCTGGGTTAATAGGTTAGTCCCAAAAATAATAAAAGGTTGTGGTAAAATGACTGTAAAACATCCAAGAATGATAATATAGTAGCATGAAACAAGCAAAAATTATATATACGTTGGAGACGTATCAGCCTCCCGAGGACCCCTTAATCCAGGACTCCCTGAGTAGCCCCCGAACTTGCCTCCAACTCCAAGGGCCCTTGCTTTGATTGCTTCACATGATCAGAGTCTCTGGCTTGCGAGGTGAGTTCTTCCCGCCGAACCTAGTTCAGCCTCTAATGTTAAGTAGCTTTCCGCATAGTGGTGCGACCGAACACTGCAAACAGGCCAGCCTCGAAGGCCAAGTGTCAAATGGGTAAGTAATATTCCTGTGACGACCTCTCTGACGAAAGGTCACGGCGCACCATGACCGCTAGACCAGTTACACAAACTCAATTCGCGGTTTGAGGCCATTTTAATCATCACGATCTATCAATATACCGACTGTGTCCTGTTTTATATGGGATATGTTTAATCATGCATGTACAACGGCTCACACGTCTCGGGAAGCGGAGGGATTCACGACCCAGCAAGGGGGGACCAAATTGATAAGCCTCATAAAAGGGGAAGAACCTTGAAGCCTATTCACGCTTCCCATTTGCTTTCTCCGTCTTCCATTCCTCTGCGCCTCCAGAGCATGGATCTAGGTCTTCCCCCCACCTCCGAGCTCATCAATGGCAGGATCCAACGGCCAATGGGAGGCCTCCACGGTCACCGAGCGGGAAATTCTTGACCTGAAGAAGGCCGGCTACCTCTCCGTTGACATCCCTCATCGCACACCAGAGGAGGGCCAAGTGACACCCACCCCCCGACCGAGCGAAAGGGTGGTCTTCCTCCCCCACTTCATTAGGGGGTTGAGCTTCCCGCTCCACCCCTTCGTCAGGGGGTTGATGTTTTTATATGGCCTCGATTTCGACGACCTCCAGCCGGACTCTTTCATGCACATCTCGGTGTTCATCCTCGTTTGCGAGACTTTCCTACAGGCCGAGCCGCACTTTGGGATATGGCTCAAAGTGTTCAACGTCAAGACGAAGTGCGTCGGCAAGAAGCACACAGACTGCGGCAGGGCTATCAACGGCAAGCTCACTGGCGTCGTGTGGCCATCGGGCACCTTCATCGACACCATCAAGGCATGACAGAAGGAGTGGTTCTATATCACGGAACCACGAGAAGAAGGTCAGATTCCTCCTACCGAATTCAGATTCGGTCCCCCCATCAGACTAGCTTTGTGGCTCAAAAAGGGCCTTAACTAGAGACCGAGCAAGGAGGTGAGCGACCTGCAAAAGTGCATCGGCTCCATGGTCGAGGAGGACATCAAGCTGACCAATGTGGTCCAGGCGATGCTCCGACGATGCATCCTACCCTGCCAGCGCTGGGACACTCCCTTGTGGGCTCGTCAGCTTGACGATGTGCCCACAAGCCGGCACCTCTTCCGCACTACGCGGGAGAAGCTATGGAAGGCACTCTTCAAGTCATAGGAGATCTGGCCATCCGAGGAGGAAGACAGAGGCCTGCAGGCCTCCAAGCCCACCACCGAGGTACGGGTCACTTCTGCTTGATCGGCTTTTAGCCCTCCCAAAGAGGATCCATAATGTTTTCTTCCAATCATTCTTTCGCAGAAATGGCTAAAGAAAGTCGTTAACATTAGTAGTCCGGCACCTCAGCCCGAGGACGTTAGGTCCGGGCTGTTGGGGGAAATGCTCACGGATAATCCTTACGAGGCCCCCACGGATAAGGAGAAGAAGAAGAAGTCAGGATGAAGCAGCCTTCGTATCCGGGACTTGTCAGAGACTGTGTCCGGGGAAACTCATGCCTCCTCGAATCAAGTGGAGTATGAGGAGGAAGAGGAAGAGGAGGAGGACGAAGCCGAGGGGGAAGGCAATTCCCCCTCGCAAGAAAGAGGGTGGCATCATCGGACGCCCCAGAGGAGGTTCCCCCTCCTGCCCCGAAGAGGACACATCGGGCACAGGTGATCCTATCCGATGACAGCTCGGACTCAGATACTGAGTCCAATGACCTCGAGGTGGTTCCACAAAGGAATCTTAGGGTCAAGCCCCCGTCTCAAAGGTTAGGATCCGAAGACCCCTTGTTTGTCCTTTTAACAAGTTTAGAGTTTACTAACACGCAAGTGCTTATGGATTTTGCAGCCCCGCATGTCCTCCCCATCGATCAAATATTGGACAGGGAGACCCCGCCTGCTAAACTAGCGGAGAGCAGGAATGCCTCGCATCCCGCCACTCCGGGCGCCACGAAGGACACCGCGAAGGTGTCATCCCAACATGCTCCTATGGAGCCGGGCACCGGCGGCGGGGGAGATGAAACAATGGACGAGCACTGAGGAGGCCGGACGAGCGGCTGCTCAGTCCCCTCCAAGGGCATCTCCGGAGCGCACCACGCCTCCATAGGTACTGGTTCAAACCCCGGTTGGTGATCGTGTTATCCGATCACCTCCGGCGCCACCAACCAATGGGTGGCTAGTCATGGAGGAGGCTATATCAAGCGCCTCCGTCTCCAAGGAGCACCGCACCATTATGGGTGCGGTATTACAAAGCATTCAGTCCGTCGACAACGGACTGAAGGAGGCCTTCAAAGGTCTCCTAACGGGTTTTCAAGTAAGTCACATGAAACTCTTATTTGCCAAGTTTTTACTTTTTTTATTATAATGTACATGACAGCCCCCGAGCCCTATGTGACTTTGAAAAAACTTGCCTAGGGGTCAATCCAGTATCTGATTCCTGACTAAATACCAATTATTGTTGGAAATATGCCCTAGAGGCAATAAATAAAGTGTTTATTATTGTATTTCCTTGTTCATGATAATCTTTTATTATCCATGCTATAATTGTATTAATTGGAAACACATTACATGTGTGGGTAAATAGACAACACTTTGTCCCTAGTATACCTCTAGTGAACTAGCTCATTGATCAAAGATGGTCAAGGTTTCCTAGACATTGACATGTGATGTCATTTGATAATGGGCTCACATCATTAGGAGAATGATGTGATGGACAAGACCCAAACTACAAACGTAGCATATGACCGTGTCAGTTTATTGCTACTGTTTTCTGCATGTCAAGTATATGTTCCTATGACCATGAGATCATGTAACTCACGGACACTGGAGGAGTGCCTTGTGTGTATCAAACGTTGCAACATAACTGGGTGACTATAAAGGTGCTCTACAGGTATCTCCGAGGGTGTGTGTTGAGTTGGCATGGATCAAGACTGGGATTTGTTACTCCGTGTGACGAAGAGGTATCTCAAGGCCCACTCGGTAATACAACATCACAATAAGCCTTGCAAGCAATATGACTAAGTGTTAGTCACGGGATCTTGTCTTACGGAATGAGTAAAGAGACTTGCCGGTAACGAGGTTGAACTAGGTATGAAGATACCGACGATCGAATCTCGAGCAAGTAACATACCGAAGAAGAAAGGGAACAACATACGGGATTAACTGAATACTTGACATAGAGGTTCGACCGATAAAGATCTTCATATAATATGTAGGAACCAATATGGGCATCCAGGTCCCGCTACTGGTTATTGACCATAGAGGTGTCTCGGTCATGTCTACCTAGTTCTCGAATCCGCAGGGTCTGCACACTTAAGGTTTGGTAACGTTTCGGTAGTATAGAGTTATCTATGGTGGTGACCGAAGGTTGTTTGGAGTCTCGGATGAGATTTCGGATGTCACGAGGAGCTCCGGAATGGTCCGGAGGTAAGATTCATATATAGGAAGTCCTGTTTTGGTCGCGGAAAAGTTTTGGGCTCATCGGTAGTGTACCGGGAGTGTCGGTAGTGTATCGGGAGACCACCGGGAGGGGTATTTCGACCCAAGAGGCTTCATGGGCTGTGGGACAGTGAATATCAGCCCTTAGTGGGCTGGTGGAAGTCCCACACAAGGCCCATGCGGCTAGGGAAGAAAAGCCCAAAGGGAAAAAGGTGGAAAAAGGCAAAAAAGGAGGAATCCTACTAGGATTGGAGGAGGAGTCCTCCTCTCCTCCCCACTTCGGACAAACCAAGGAGGCTTGGACCTTACGCCAAGGCCTCTCCTCCCTCCCTCTTATATATACTGGAGGTTTAAGGGTTTTTGCACTAGAATTTCAGCCACGTGCGACCCGTTCCTCCATTGCATAGTTTCTCCTCTAGATCGGATTTCTGCCGCTTAGGCGAAGCCCTGCCGGAATAGCTCCACCACCATCGCCGGAGCGCTGTAACGCTGCCGGAGAACTCTTCTTCCTCTCCGCTCCCTCTTGCGAGATCAAGAAGGCAGAGATCGTCATCAAGCTGTACGTGTGCTGAACGCGGAGGTGCCGTCCGTTCGGTGCTTGATCAGGACGGATCGTGATTGGATCGCGGGACGCTCGGTGATTTGGATCGCAAAGATGTTTGACTACACCAACTGCGTTTCTTAACGCTTCCCGCTTAGCGATCTACAAGGGTACATAGATCCACTCTCCCTCTCGTAGATGCTCATCACCATGGATAGGTCTTGCGTGAACGTAGGAATTTTTTTGTTTCCCATGCAACGTTCCCCAACAGTGGCATCATGAGCTAGGTCTATGTGTAGATGAGATCTCGAGTAGAACACAAAGAGTTTGTGGGCGTTGATGCTTAGATTGCTTCCTCCCTTTGTCGGATTTTGGTTCAGCATAATGATGTTCACCATTGAAACCACCTCAACTCGCATGATGATCGGACTTGAGTTGGTGAATTTGGATCATGTGACACTCAGATGACCTGAGGGATGTCAATTTGAGTGGTAGCTTTAGTAATTTCATTAACTAAACTCATTATCTTGAACAATAGTCAAAGTAACCTTTGCATATTTATGCTGTAGATCAATGGCTCGCGTAGTAGCACCCTTGAATTTTAATGCGTTCCTAGAGAAAGCTAAGTTGAAAGATGATGGAAGTAACTTTGTTGACTGGGCCCATAATCTGAGGATTATCCTCACGGCTTCCCAGAAATCATATGTCCTTGATGCACCGCTTGGTGACCAACCAGAAGACATGACCTCTGAAGACGTTAAGAACACTTGGGAGGCACGTTCTGGAGATTACTCAATAGTTCAGTGTGCAATATTGTATGGCTTAGAACCGGTACTTCAAAGACGTTTTGAACGTCATGGAGCATATGAGATGTTCGAGGAGTTGAAGTTTATCTTGCATAAGAATGCCCGAATCGAGAGGTATGAGACCTCCGATAAGTTCTATGCTTGCAAGATGGAGGAGAACGGGTCTATCAGTGAACATATACTCAGAATGTCTAGGTATTCGACTCGTCTAGCTGAGTTGGGAATTGCCCTTCCGCCAGAGGCGATCACTGACAGAGTTCTTCAATCACTGCCACCTAGTTACAAGAGCTTTGTGATGAACTATAACATGCACGTGATGAACAAGTTAGTCACCGAGCTGTTTGCGATGCTAAAAGTCATTGAGTCTGAAATCCAGAAAGAACATCAAGTGTTGATGGTCAATAAAACCACCAGTTTCAAGAAGAATGGCAAGGGCAAGGGAAAGAAGGGTAAAACCAAGAAGGATGGCAAAGCAATTGCTACTCCTGTAAAGAAGCCCAAGCATGGACCTAAGCCAGAAACTAAGTGCTTTCATTGCAAGGGAACTGGTCACTGGAAGCAGAACTGCCCCGAGTACCTGGCTGACAAGAAGGCGGCCAACGACAAACAAGGTATATATGATATACATGTTATTGATGTGTACCTTACTAGCTCTCATTGTAGTGCCTGGGTATTTGATACCGGTTCGGTTGCTCACATTTGCAACTCAAAACAGGAACTACGGAATAGACGAAGGCTGGCAAAGGATGAAGTGACGATGCTCATGGGAAATGGTTCCAAGGTTGATGTGATCGCCGTCGGCACGCTCTCTCTTCGATTACCATCGGGATTAGTGATGAACCTGAATAATTGTTATTTAGTGCCTGCGTTAAGCATGAACATTATATCTGGATCTTGTTTATTGCAAGACGGTTACTCATTTAAATCAAACAATAAAGGTTGTTCTATTTATATGAGTAATATCTTTTACGATCATGCACCCAATGTGAGGGGTCTATTCATATTGAATCTTGATAGTGATGACACACATGTTCATAACATTGATGCCAAAAGATGTAGAGTTGATAATGATAGTACCACTTTCTTGTGGCACTGCCGTTTAGGTCATATTGGTGTAAAACACATGAGGAAGCTCCATGCTGATGGACTTTTGGACTCACTTGATTCTGAATCACTTGACACATGTGAACCATGCCTCATGGGCAAGATGACTAAAATGCCGTTCTCTGGAACAATGGAACGGGCGAGTGACTTATTGGAAATCATACATACTAATGTGTGCGGTCCAATGAATTTTACAGCGTGTGGTGGATATCGTTATTTCCTCACCTTCACTGACGACTTAAGTAGATATGGGTATATTTACTTAATGAAACACAAGTCTGAAATGTTTGAAAAGTTCAAGCAATTTTAGAGTGAAGCTGAGAATCATCGTAACAAGAAGATTAAATTCCTGCGATATGATCGAGGAGGTGAATATCTGAGTTATGAGTTTGGCAGTCACTTAAGACAGTGTGGAATTATTTCACAGTTGACACCGCCTAGAACACCACATCGTAATGGTGTGTCCGAACGTCGTAATCGAACCTTATTAGATATGGTGCGTTCTATGATATCTCTTGCTGATTTGCCACTATCATTTTGGGGTTATGCATTAGAGACAGCTGTATTCACTTTAAATAGGGCACCATCGAAATCCATTGAGACGACTCCATATGAACTATGGTTTGGTAAGAGGCCAAAATTGTCGTTTCTTAAAGTTTGGGGATGTGAAGCTTATGTCAAAAAGCTTCAGCCTGAAAAGCTGGAACCCAAAGCAGAGAAAGGCGTCTTCATAGGATACCCGAAGGAGATAGAGTATACCTTCTATCTCAGATCTGAAGGCAATGTGTTTGTCGCTAAGAATGGAACGTTTCTTGAGAAAGAGTTTCTCTTGAAAGAATTGAGTGGGAGGAAAATAGAGCTTGATGAGGTTATTGAACCTTTACTTCAACCAGAAAGTAGCGCAGCGTAGAAAGATGTTTCTATGGAACCTACGATAGTAGAAAAGAAAGTTAATGATGATGATCATGAAGCTTTGGATCAAGCTACTATTGAACCTCGTAGGTCAATAAGGGCGCGTACACCTCCTGAGTGGTACGGCAACCCTGTCTTGGAGGTCATGTTGTTGGACAACAATGAACCTACGAGCTATGGAGGAGCAGTGATGGGCCTGAATTCCGAGAAATGGTTAGAGGCCATGAAATCTGAGATGGGATCCATGTATGAAAACAAAGTATGGACTTTGGAAGTATTATCTGAAGGGCGAAAGGCCATTCAGAACAAATGGATCTTTAAGGAGAAGACAGATGCAGACGGTAATGTCACCGTCTATAAAGCTCGACTTGTGGCAAAGGATTTTTCACAAGTTCAAGGAGTTGACTACGATGAGACATTCTCACCCGTAGCGATGCTTAAGTTTGTCAGAATCATGTTGGCAATAGCTGCTTATTTCGATTATGAAATTTGGTAGATGGATGTCAAAACGGCATTCCTCAACAGTTTCCTTGAGGAAGAGTTGTATATGATGCAACCAGAAGGTTTTGTCAATCCAGAGAATGCTGACAGAGTTTGCAAACTCCAGCGATCCATTTATGGGCTGGTGCAAGCATCTCGGAGTTGGAATAAGCGCTTTGATGAGGTGATCAAAGCGTTTGAGTTTATACAAGTTTATGGAGAAGCTTGTATTTACAAGACAGTGAGTGGAGCTCTATAGCGTTTCTAATATTATATGTGGATGACATATTGCTGATTGGAAACAATATAGAAATGCTGGAAAGGGTGAAGGAATATCTGAACAAGAGTTTTTCAATGAAGGACCTAGGAGAAGCTGCTTTCATATTAGGCATTAAGATCTATAGAGATAGATCGAGACGCTTAATAGCACTTTCACAGAGCACATACCTTGATAAAGTTTTGAAGAAGTTCAAAATGGATCAGTCCAAGAAGGGGTTCTTGCCTGTGTTACAAGGTGTGAAGTTGAGTAAGACTCAATGTCGAGTGACTACAGAAGATAGAGAAAAGATGAGTGTCATCCCCTATGCTTCAGCCATAGGCTCTATCATGTATGCAATGTTGTGCACCAGACCCGATGTGAGCCTTGCCATAAGTATGGACGGAAGGTTTCAAAGTAATCCTGGAATGGAACACTGGGCAGCGGTCAAGAATATCCTTAAGTACCTGAAAAGGACTAAGGAAATGTTTCTTGTTTATGGAGGTGATGAAGAGCTCGTCATAAAGGGTTACGTCAATGCAAGCTTTGACACTGATCCGGATGACTCTAAGTCACAAACTGGATACGTATTTATTCTCAACGGGGGAGCGGTAAGCTGGTGCAGTTCCATGCAAAGCGTGGTAGCTGATTCTAATTGCGAAGCAAAGTACATCGCAGCCTCGGAGGCGGCGAAGGAAGGTGTCTGGATGAAGCAGTTCATGATAGATCTTGGAGTAGTGCCAAGTGCACCAAATCCAATGAACCTATTCTTTGACAACACTGGTGCCATTGCTCAGGCCAAGGAACCAAGGTTTCACAAGAGGACTAGACACATAAAGCGACGCTTCAACTCCATCCGCGATTACATCGAGGAGAAGGACATAAATATTTGCAAAGTGCACAAGGATCTGAATGTTGCAGACCCGTTGACTAAACCTCTTCCAAGGGCTAAACATGATCAACACCAGAACTGCATGGGTGTTAGATTCATTACAATGTAAATCACATAGTGATGTGAACTAGCTTACTGACTCTAGTGCAAGTGGGAGACTGTTGGAAATATGCCCTAGAGGCAATAAATAAAGTGTTTATTATTGTATTTCCTTGTTCATGATAATTGTTTATTATCCATGCTATATTTGTATTAATTGGAAACACATTACATGTGTGGGTAAATAGACAACACTTTGTCCCTAGTATACCTCTAGTGAACTAGCTCGTTGATCAAAGATGGTCAAGGTTTTCTAGCCATTGACATGTGATGTCATTTGATAACAGGATCACATCATTAGGAGAATGATGTGATGGACAGGACCCAAACTAAAACGTAGCATATGATCATGTTAGTTTATTGCTACTGTTTTCTACATGTCAAGTATATGTTCCTATGATCATGAGATCATGTAACTCACGGATATCGAAGGAGTGCCTTGTGTGTATCAAACGTCACAACGTAACTGGGTGACTATAAAGGTGCTCTACAGGTATCTCCGAGGGTGTCTGTTGAGTTGTCATGGATCAAGACTGGGATTTGTTACTCCGTGTGACGGAGAGGTATCTCAGGGCCCACTCGGGACGGATCGTGATTGGATCGCGGGACGCTCGGTGATTTGGATCACAAATACGTTCGACTACACCATCCGCATTTCTTAACGCTTCCCGCTTAGCGATCTACAAGGGTATGTAGATCCATTCTCCCTCTCGTAGATGCTCATCACCATGGATAGGTCTTGCGTGAACGTAGGAATTTTTTTGTTTCCCATGCAACATTCCCCAACAATTATGTGTCCGGAGCGTTAGAGTAGACCTTAATAAGGTCGGACATGTGATCGGATTGAATATAATTCGGGAATATATAGCCCTTTTAGCCGAACGAGCGGAACGTGAAGGGGCAATCACAGGATCCGGGCAACCCAACTATTGACCCAAGACAAAGTTCGGAACCGGTGCATATAAAGTGAACTCCAAGACGCCGAACACATAATAAAACATATGTACGGTGATTTGTTTGTACGCTCGAGCCCCTCGTATATAATCTGACTGTCTCGCTGCATATAGAACTGTGTCGCGAGAAGAGGGAGAAAAAAGAAAATATGTGCCAAAAAGGACAAAGAGACAAACATATAAAATGATGTTGTATATTTTTGTTTTCTCCATAACTCTTACTACTCGGAGTGCCGAAGCAACTACTTACAGGTATGTGAACAGAGATTACAGGAGTGGTTGTACCAGGGGTCTTTGATTGGCGGCCTTACGTCCTCGATATGTCCTGTTGCTAGGTGACTCCTGATACTTGGTTGTTCGGCGAACGGATCTTGCAAACAAGGTCTTGAAAAGTCGTCGAGTTATGAATAAGCTTTACGCCCTTGGCGAGGCCCTCAATGGTCCCTATATTGTGTCCCAAGACGTATTGAATGGTAGTAGTCCGGTCCAGGCAGGCTCCAACATTTGTTTCCCCTCCGTTGCCCATGGAATTTTAAGTGCGAAGTTGCGCCTTCTTGGCACGTACTTTGCTGATAATGGGGGCGTGCGATGGGGAGTGAGTCCCTATTTGAGGGGAGAGGAAGGATCTGGGAGTTCGGCCTGCAACCGATTTTGCTTCCCAACCTTGCGTGCCTTTACGGCAGATGCCGACACTTGCCGATCATCTTTGTAACTAAATTCGGCCTCCAGGGGCAATGCATGTTCCTCAACTCGTAAGGATCGCTCCGTATTGCCGTTAACAGCGATGACCCCTTTGGGGCCAGGCATCTTGAGCTTGAGGTATGCGTAATGTGGGACAGCGTTGAAACGAGCGAATGATGTCTGGCTGAGCAGGGCGTGATAGCCGTTGCGGAAGGGCACAATGTCGAAGATCAAGTCTTCACTGCAAAAGTTATCGGGCGATCCAAACACAAATTCCAGTGTAACGGAGCCCGTGCATCAGGCTTCGACACCTGGAATCACCCCTTTAAAGGTGGTGTTACTGGATTTAAATCGTGACGGGTCTATGCCCATCTTTTTCACCGTGTATGAATAAATCAGGTTAAGGCTACTTCCTCCTTCCATTAGGACTTTTGTGAGGTGATACCCATCGATAATGGGGTCGAGGACGAGTGCGGCTGAACCCCCGTGATGGATACTGTTCGGGTGATCGCGCCGATCAAAGGTGATCGCATATGCCGACCATGGGTTGTACTTCGGAGCCACGAGCTCTACAGCGTAGACCTCTCGAAGGGCGTGCTTCCTCTCCTTCTTCGGTATATGGGTGGCGTATATCATGTTTACCGTCTTGACTTCCAGAGGAAATTTCTTTTGGTTGCCACCAATCGGACCCCGAGGCTCATCCTCATCCTCGCTATGAGGGCTCTTGCTTTAATCCTTGGGTGGGAGCTTGCGGACCTATTTAAACACCCAACAATTGCGGTGTGTGTGGTTAGCGGGCTTCCCTTGTGTCCTGTCGATTTGGCAAGACCTGTCCATGATTTTCTCTAGAGGGGTGGGTCTGTCGCGATTGCCTTTAGGAGGCTTCTTCCGCTGCCCTGGGCGGGAGTTGCGGAATCCGATGTTGACGGCCGTATCATCGGCATCACTGTTATTGTGTCGACGCTTGTTCTTGTTTCGCTTAGGCTTCCCGTTGCCATCCCGAACCTCTGAGGTTCCGGGCACTTCGGAGTTGTGGCTGCATCTTGCCAGCCAATTGTCTTCATCTGCGCAGAAGCGGGTCATCAGGGGAGTTAGGGCGAACATGGTCCGAGGTTTATCCTTGCTGAGCTGGCGAGCCAGCCATTCGTCCCGAATATTACGCCTAAAAGAGGCTATTGCCTCGGCATCCGGACAATTGACAATTTGGTTTTTCTTGGTCAAGAACCGATTCTAGAATTGTCGTGCAGACTCTCCGGGTTTTTGTACGACGTTACTTATGTCGGAGGAGTCCGGCGGCCGAACATAGGTTCCCTGGAAGTTAGAGCGGAATGCATCCTCCAGGTCTTCCCAGCATCCAATGGAGTTTTTGGGGAGGCTGTTTAGCCAGTGCCGAGATGGCCCCTTAAGTTTAAGGGGGAGGTATTTGATGGCATGGAGAGCATCTCCCCGAGCCATGTGTATGTGGAGGAGGAAGTCCTCGATCCATATGGTTGGGTCAGTTGTCCCATCGTATTGTCCGATGTTCACGGGTTTAAACCCTTCCGGGAACTGATGCCGCATCACCTCATCCGTGAAACATAACAGGTGAGAGGCACCTCGGATCCGAGCTATGTTGCGCTTGTGATCGGCGTCTGTTCTGGCTCAGTTACGTTCCCGATCTTTATTATTACCTCGTTCGAGCCATGGTCTGTACCCATCCCGTCTATCGGGTGAGTAGTCTCTGGATCCGTAGATGGATCTTGTATGGGTTGCTCTGTAATTTAGGTCGTCACATAGGTCGAACCTGTCATTGGGCTCTAGTGGCTCCTTTCCCCATCTCCGGGTTATTGCCGGCCTATAGCCGGCGTCGTCAGCCGTCCGATCACGCCCACGAGGAGGGCGGTCTGGCTTGTCATATGGAGTATGTTTTGGAGACGGAGTATCGGTTAGCTCATCATCGAATTATGGCAGCAGCCTTCTTCGCGGATAGCTTTTGGGATGGTCCGATAGACCAGCTACATGTCCTTCCTCAACTGATAGGACTCTTGTCCACCGATCATTGAGGTCATCCTGTTCGGCCTTAAGCCGTCATTCCTTAGCTTTCAGATTGTGCGCCGTTGCTATGAGCCGCTATCTGAACAGTTCCTGATCTTCATGGGCTATCAGGGATGTCCAAGTCATCGGCTGCCGGGATATCCTCCTCTTCGACATGGGGAGGTAGTTATCGTCCTCGGAGTCATTGACGTCTCCGGGGTTGCTCTGACCTTTAGGCTTTTCTTGACCCTCTAACAGGTTTTCGGGCATATCAGGGTCACCACGGTCTTCGGGGGTAACTCCGTCCCCGGTGCCGATGATAGCTTTCCTTCCCTTCTTGCCTCTGGACCGCTTATGAAGTTTCTGGTGCCTTGACGGTGTGTTGCCCGACTTATCGCCGTCATTGTTAGGCGTTTTGTCGCCATTGGGAGTGTCCACCATGTAGACATCATGTGTTGAAGCGGCGGCCCATCTTCCGGTATTAACAATGGGGGGAGGGGGCGCAATCCTCTTCATCCATGTATTCTGCCTCATCGGAGGCATAGTCCAACATGTCGGTTAAATCTTTGACTGTGACTATTAGGTGGGTGGTGGGTGGGACGAAAAATTCGTTCCGACCCGTACTGTGGCCGACCTGAACAGAGATCGGGGCCGGATCATTGTAATTTCCATCGACGAGATCCGACCTAGAGTTTCATCAAACGACGAGGGCTCGATCAGATTATACTGTTCGGAACCTTCGGAGTTAATCCCCGATGCGTCCGAACAAGATGGGTGTTCGGAAAGAACAAGTGTCCAGACTTCCGGCGGCCAGTCCGGATCCGTACCAGGAGTGGGTACACCACCGTGGTTGACCCAGCTGGTGTGATCGGAGAAGGAACTCGGGGTTAAAGCCTCGGAGTCTTTGGGCATGGCAAGCGAAGTCGCAAGCCCGGTTAGTGACAAGTCGCTCCTAGAGTATATGAAGAACTCCAGGTTCCCGAATCTGACCTCTCGATTGGGGGCGAAGCTATCGACTCGGCCTAGATGGCCGGTCGGGTCGGCGTGCAACACCACGCCGCCGAAGGCGAAGATTTGTCCGGGGAAGGAAGTGTCCATATTTCGGACCTCTTCATTGATGACAAGGCGATACATCGATACCTTGAGTGCTCACAGAGGAACTCTGAGTGAAAGCACCAATGTCGGTGTCAAAACCGACGGATCTCGGGTAGGGGGTCCCGAACTGTGAGACTAGAATCGATGGTAACATGAGGCGAAGGGGACACAAATTTACCCAGGTTCGGGCCCTCCTATGGAGGTAATACCCTACGTCCTGCTTGGTTGTATTGATGGTATGAGGGTTACAGAGTTGATCTACCTCGAGATCGAATAGCTAACCCTAGATGAGTTGTTCTGTCCCTATAACCTAAAACCCTCCGGCTTATATAGACGTCGAGGGTACCTCGGGTTTACACATGGTCGGTTACACGCCGAAGAGATAAACATGCCTATTTGCAACATCAGACGTGGAGTGCAAGCCGTACTTCCCGAAGCTTCCATCTTGGAGATAAGGTCTTCAATGAACCCTGTGTTTGGTAAGCGGCCCATATAGTCCGACCCATGGCGATAGGTCGGCCTCCCGAGGACCCCTTAATCCAGGACTCCCTCACATGCCACCACAGACCACAATCCCGACGTGGAGCCACCTCGCAACCGCTGGAAGCCAGTCGCTGTCCGAGCCACCTCCGGACCCCCAACCGCTAGGGCGCCAAATCCAGCAGTCAAGGGCCTGCCAGATCCGGTCGCTCCAAGCCAGGGACCGACCCATCGAGGGGAGCCCGCGTCCTCCCGCAGCCACCCACAAGGGAGACGCATGCGGGCCCGCCTGCCGCACGGGCCATGCCCAGCAGCTCCATTGCATAGCGCTTGCCGCGCCATCTCGCCGCGGCAGAAGCGCCCGCCGGCGCTGGCTAGCCGTACTCGCCGTGCACCACTGCGTCAGCTCGCCATGCTCGTCACGCCCGTCGACACCGGATCGCCGCACCCCCACGCCTTTCCTCGCCCGAGTAGCCCCGCGCTGCTCAGACCTCGCCAGAGGGAAAACGTAAGGCCCCACCGCCGCCGCTGCCGCACGAGCTTTGCCTGGAGGCGGCGAGGGGAGGGGGAGATCTAGGGGGATGGTTTCCTAGTGGCTAGAGTTTTGCCCGGGTCGTTCGCGGAGGGAGGGGGGAGGACGACACGGGCGCATGATTTCGTGCATCCCAAATGGAGTGTTTCCCCTGCTCCAATGACAACTGGGTCCCACAATGTCAGGAAGAGGGAGGTGTGACCTGTGGCAGGACACAGGCAAAGGGAGGGGGGATGACACGGGCGCATGATTTCGTGCATCCCAAATGGAGTGTTTCCCCTGCTCCAATGACAATTGGGTCCCACAATGTCAGGAAGAGGGAGGTGTGACCTGCGGCGGGACACAGGCAAAGAGAGTCAGGATCCCAGCGGCGTCATCCTCTTCCTTATCACCATCACTCAGGCTGAATTAGCGGCGCGCCCAAGGAAGAAACGGAGAACCAAAACAATGGCAGCTCTCCGCCACCTCGCCGGCGCCACCCACAACCACCGCATCGCGGCCAACTCCTCCTCTCTCTTCGACCTCCAGCGGCCGCCTTCCTGCCTCTCCGCGGCGCGACCCCTCAGCCTCGCGCCCCTCCGCTCCCGCTTCACCCGTGAGTGACCCTCTCTCCTCTCCCCTCGACCTAAACTTTCTTTCTAGGCAGTATCACATTGTGTTCCGCTTCAGGACTTTACGCGCTGTCCAGCAACGACATCAAGGTGGGGTTCAACCTGGAAGTGGACGGCGCCCCGTGGAAGATTCTTGGTAACATCCAAAATCACATTCCTCTACATATGGTTGGTTCTGGGTGGATATGCTAGTGAACATAGTGTCTCTTCTTTCACCTGAAGGCCCCATTACATAATCTGAGAAATTCAGTGAATGTACCTCCTCTTTGCTCAACCCAACGGTTAGTTATTTGTTTTGTACTTTTGTCGGTTCCAAACTATGTAAGCAGGGTAAATTTGGCACCTCGACATATCCCTGTGTTATCACTCTGTAGCATTTTCCCAGAATATCTGTGGAAGTTCTTATTTTCCCTTCTGGAGTATGTGTCACCTATTCACCTCAGTGCTAGCTATGTTTCTTCAAATCTCTAGTGAAATGGTACAAGACACTGAACCCTTGTGAACTAAGCTTTAAAGTTTTAGTTAAGTGTTTAATTCAAGCAAAAATTATAGCGGCAAGGGGCCAGCTAAAGATAATTTTCTACACGTGGAAAGCAAAGGTTGAATGGTCGTCCATTTAGCAAACATAAGTATATTATACCATTGTTCTATATTTCGTACCAGGGGTGCGTGGAAGCTAGCTATCCATATGCCAGAAACATGAGTTGGTTGCGAGATCTTATGTCTTTCAGCTCTAGCCTACCCCAACTTGTTTGGGACCAAAGGCTTTGTTGTTGTTGTTGTTGTTCTATATTTCATACAATCAATGTGAGAAGCTTCTATATGAACTTTTCCCCCTCCATGCAACAACAGAGTTTCTCCATGTCAAACCTGGAAAAGGTGCCGCTTTTGTGAGGACAAAAATGCGCAATTATATCACTGGCAACACAGTTGAGAAAACCTTTCGAGCTGGAAGTACGGTAATCTGAGCAGAAACTCGCTTTTCAGAATCTGATGCTGCATTTAGCAATTCCGTTTTTTACATCTTTAATTCTGTATTTGTACTCGTTAGTTAATCGAACTAGTTGACACCCTGCAGGTTGCTCTGGGGATTGGTTGTAATATTTTTGATGAAATTTAAAATAGAAATAATATATTGTATTTAATTATTATATAGTTGTAGATAATATAGAGAATAGAAGTAGCATTTCTCATGATAGATATAATTAGTATGGTTGATGAGGTGGCATGTGTGCATGTTGAGAGAGAATATAAAATACCATTTACCATGCATGATCAGAGAAATAATTAGTGGGGTGATAAGGTGGCGTGTGTGGTAAGGTGGCATGTGTGCATGTTGAGAGAATTGAGATAGTGGGGATCAACTATTTGGGCATATAGGATACTGACTTATCTCATCACTTCATCAGTTGTGGAATTATTATACTCGTCGTTTATATTACAGCGCATTGTAGTATACACTTACCACTTTCTTACACTTTCAGATCCAGGAAGCTTCTATTTCAAAGGAAACCAAACAATTCACCTACAAGGATGGCTCCCAGTTTGTGTTCATGGATTTGGTACGTACATCTATTTGACTCAAATATGTCATGACCAAGTTTTTTTTCTCGATTCTGTTTGTTTTGACGCTAGGGGCTGGAATAACCGGTTACCTGGAAATCTCGGTTATTTTTCACCCAAAATCAATCAAAAAAAACTTTGACCAAAATTTGTTGAATTCCTATAAATTTTATCCAGTACTGTCCTGTACTCTTTTTCTACCCGGGTGGCTGAAAGAACCGGTAACCGGTCTGTTACCAGAAATTCCGACCTGAATTGAGAACCTAGGTCACGACACAATCACCTGCCACCTGCTTATGTGTTTCATACGTCTACCCCATCGGACATGCTGTAAGTGATGAGCTAATTTTGGACAGTTAGGCAGCTAGAGTAAGCCAGTAACTACAGGAGTTTATGTTAC
Source organism: Hordeum marinum (assembly GCA_022496015.1). Taxonomy (NCBI): domain Eukaryota; kingdom Viridiplantae; phylum Streptophyta; class Magnoliopsida; order Poales; family Poaceae; genus Hordeum; species Hordeum marinum. The sequence continues at coordinate 94,591,619 of CM039675.1, forward strand.
GTGGATAACTATGTACTGAGTTATGCACAGATTTCTGAAGAAAGAAATATAGACATGCGGCACTATTATTAGATGATGATGAAGTTGCATGATAAGGAATTAGTTGAATTAAGGTGAACTCTCCAAATTTATCATATTTTGATGAAATTATGAGCCGGAATTTGCCCAGATGTTTCAATCCAATATAATGCAGTTGTGGTTTATGGATGGCAGTTTTAAGCATGGATTTGGACGTCTGGTATCTGAGACGCATGGGAAGGGTTTGCTATGGATGCAATATTTTGCCCATGGGTAACCCAATAAATTAGATATATAACTTAAGTAAAAAATATATTTCATCTTATATGTGGGTCATCAGAGATATATCAGATATATAATTATAAACGCTATCTCTGTCATCATAATATGTTGTGGTTATTGTATACATAATTGTTGAGCTTATTTGCTATGTTTGATCTGTTATTTGTACATGCTGTGAAGAACCCGTGGGTAGCCAATGGCATGTATATCCATTTGGTATGGACATGATTTCTAACAAAGGCGATCGTTATCTTCATGTGTGGGCGATCCATTGCCATCATTCTCCTTTAAGAAACTGATCCAATTTCATTGAAGCGGAGCCTGAAATCCCGCTCGTCGCACACTAGCTAAAATCAAACTTAACAAGTAGAAACCAGTTCTAAATGAGGTGTCATTTCGGTGCAGACAACCTTCAAATACATAATAGACGATCTGTTATTTTCAACCAATCGCTTATTAGCGATCAGTATTGTTCATTCTTCAAGTGTACAACTGTTCTCATCATAATTTACCTTTCCAGACGTCCTTTGAAGAAAGCCGCTTAAACGAGTCAGATGTTGGCGACAGGCAGAAGTGGTTGAAAGAAGGAATGGACTGTACTTTGTTATACTGGAATGGACGGGTATTTCCTATTATGTGTCATTACCTTCTCATTCTTTTCTGATACATTGCTAGTTATTTTTACTGTATATCCGTGCACACCACAGGGTAACTGTTGGACGCTGACGGTATTAAATTTTGCAGATCATCGATTTTGATCTTCCCATCACTGTTAGGCTGACGGTAACCGAGACTGATCCAGGGCAGGGTGACAGTGCACAAGGTACAGAGAGTGCTCTATCCCGCAGATCTAACCTGCTGCACCTGTCCTAAGAATTTATTTAGCAGTATTGTAGAACTACAGGTGGTCTCGTATGTCTGAGGCTTCTATTGGACTCAGGCGAGCATATCATTTGGTAAAAGAGGCCGCTTGTCTAAATATTGGTTATTAGCCGCCAAGATCTTCGACAATGTCTGTCCTGGCTTGGGTTCCTGTTTTTTCAACTTGAGAAGAGACCTATTGCATCTTATAGAATGAAGATAGGATGAGCTTGCATCGTATCCCAGATTCTGGCTTGATCCCTAGAGCTGGTTAACGTCATCTGAGTTATCTGCTTACCTTCTTTCGCAGGAGGAACAAAGCCCGCAACTCTGGAAACAGGAGCTGTTGTCAATGTGCCGTCTTTCGTCGATGTAGGAGATGACGTCCTAATTGATTCTAGAACCGGGCAGTATATGAGCCGGGCATAGAGTGGAAGTGGATACCAGATGAGATGCCAACAGTGAAGAGCTAGTTTTCTTGTCCCTCCATTTTTGCTTTAATTATCCGTTGAAAAGTTCACAACATTGTCTTTTTTTCTCTCTCGTTTATCATACTGGTACCCACTACACCGGGCGTGAAATTCCATCGGATTTTTTCTTCAACTGGGTCCCTTTCTCCTTCATCCGACAATGTGCAGTCTTAACATGGAATGTACAGTGCAGGAATACCTTAGCAGCTAACAAACGGTGAACGTGGAAACAAAGTAGGCGTTGCAAAATATACATGTGGCCTGTGCAGCTGTGCTGAGGTTGGTTGGCGGAGGGGTCATCCGGTCTAGAACCTGTCGCCGTATCTGAAGAAGACGGACCCCGTGCCGGCGTTGTGGTCGACGGCGTACTCCGCCCTGAGCGGGCCAAGCCGAACGCCCACGCCGTACGACGATCCCTGGCCGGCGCGCCGGAAGAACTCTGTAGGGTTCCCCTTGACGTCCTTGGAGCTCCCGAGGTCGGTGCCATGTTCGGCGAAGGCGTACACGTGCGTGTTCTTCATCACGGGGACAGGGACGCGCACCTCCGTCGCGACCTACATTACATACACGGTTAACAGCGTCGGAAATGATCTGGTCCAAGTCGAAAACGAACGGAAACAGATTGACCAGCTGGTAGTGTGATATATGCTGACCTCGAGAAGGTTCCTGCAAGCGCCGAGTTCGCCCATGGCGTAGCCCCTGACCGAGTGAGGCCCTCCGAGCGCGAACGCGTCGTAGGTCGGCAGGTCCCCCACGCATCCTGCGTAGCGGCCATGGGCGACCAGAACGGCCGGCGCCGGCATCCCGGCTCCCTTCTCTTGCTTGTTTAGGTTCACGAACTTTGTGACCGTCAGCTGATGGCGGTTGAAGAACGGGTTCCTGCTGCCGATGCCCAGGCCCTGGTCCACCTGCGACACAAGAGGATTTACTTGCTTCAACATGGACAACTTATTTACAGAACCTGGATTTTGCCAATACAAAACTTTGGGAGTAGCTTCACAAAAGCACGTTTTTAATGCCATTTCGAAAATGCCACGCTTTATAGAATAAGAGAGTTCTGGCTCACCAATCCATAACACAATTTCTATAGAATAATGCACTTTTCTAGGACAATAAGAAACAATGGTTTCTTTAGGGGTGGTTTTATGAAACACAATGGATTCTAGACCATTTGTGGAAACAGAAAGTCCTAAGAATTTATTCATCAAACTCTTAAACCATACCTGGAAGATGCATCTGTCGCCGATGGTCTCGCCGTTGACGAACTCCGTGTTATCCCGGGTCACATTGGCCTGAAGAAACGCCATCCGGTCCACGCCGGTGCCGCTGAACGTCGTGGGAGGACCGTCCATGCCAAGGGCACCGGTGACCGTCGTTCGGAGCCCGTGCGTGCACACATCATTGCTCTCATCACGCGTTTTGATCTCCTCCAGCACGAGGCCATACGTGAACTTGCTCTGCTTTGTGAGGTTCTGCAGATCCAGGATCGGTTTTATTTTAATTTGGTTAACTCACAGGCATCGGATATGATTCATGGACAGGATTAGTTTGAGTGTTCAGTAAGATACAAAAGATGCGAAAGGAGGAACTCGCTCCGCTCCGCTTCGAATAGGGTGCACATGTTTTTAAGATGTATATCTGACTAATGATTTAGTTCAATAACATGTACATTTTGTTGCTAGCGAACTAAATAGAAACAGTTGTTTTTCAAATTGGAATGTTTTACATTTCAAAACCGAGGGGGTACTGATTTTGTGCAAACCTCGGTTATGTTAGCTTTGATACCAACTCTGTCGACCCAGATGGGTGGAGCATCGTCCATGTTGGGGCCGGCGACAAAGACAGGGCTGAGTTTCCTGGTGTTGAAGCAACTGGCTTTGAAGATGCGGTTCCTGCTCCTGTCCTCCACACCGTCTAAGTAAGGATGCGTGTACTCAAGCTTGAATGAAACATCATCCTAGAAACCAAACAAAAACATGGATATATAAGCTTAAATGCATGTCCAGATCAATGGATATATGTCTCTCTCCTAAGCATAATTCCTCTTACACCAACCAGGTGGTTGTTTCTAAAAATAACCAAGAGCAGCACACAGCAAAACTGAAAACACACTCATTGATCTTACAGAATCATCCATTACCAACTCACCTGAGGGTTGAGCAGGTTGCTCGACGAGAAAGAACCAGCGAGAGATCGGTTCAGGCCGCAGATGTTGCGGTGCTCAAACGTCACACCTCCTCCAGGTTGAATGGATGCCTGAAACAAAACCCTCCATCAGATACAAAAAATGCATAAGGTTCAGCAACAGGGCTTGGACTACAATGATGGACATACATCTTAAGTATGAACTTCCTCAGCAATTCTAAGACAGATTTTTAATTTTAACAAGATCAAAAAGATTACAAGTATGTAGAGACATTACAAGCGTTGGTCGTCCCTGATCCCCTGGTACAAAGTTCCACACGGTCTCCACGTCGGCTGATTTTGGATCTTGTTCTTTGAGCTTGATTTCAACCAATACGACCCCTTCGTTTGTCTCATCGGGTCGTGGATTCACCTCTATGTTGGAGAATAATCCGAGCGCATTTATGTTCTTCAAAGCTTGTTTTCCTGCCCCAATGTTAAAGATATGGCCTGGTCAAAGCTGTAACGGCAGATCAACAGAGACAGGTCAAGTCCTCAAATCCATGGGGCAAAAAAAGGTTTGTAGTACTGCTTTGCATTGTCTCGGCGTTTTTTTGACCCAGAATGACACGCTTTGAAATGTGTATGCAATGAAGATAAACAAAATTCTATGTGAAAATTATTGATAATATCAAGTGACATTGCGATCGAAACAAGAACACATAGTAATTTTGTCAAGCAAAGAAACACCATCTGCTCCTTCTGTTCTTTTTAGAGCAGTCTTGTATTCAAAATAAAATAAAATAACGTGTTGCTAAATTGGTCTGGGACTTGACATGAATTGTGGAAAGTTGATGGCTATGGTGATTAATAACAGGATTATCCTAGCTATCATGCTGTTTGTTTGTTCCATGTAGTACGTATACCTGTTGGGGCAGCTCCCTGTCAATTACAGGGAGCTGGGTGTTCCCCTCGACGACATTGCCGAGGTTGTCTTGGAACTGGTACTCCACCCCGGTTACCTCCCCCTCGACGACCTCGCACAAAACCTCGCCGGCGTCAAGATTGCCGAAGTTGATCACCTGAGCGCACACGAACCCCTCGTCGTGGTACCACCTCTGCACGCAGTCCCTGATCCTCTGCAGCAGCCTGGCGCTCACCCGTCCCTGCTTCTTCACCATCTCCACCACCTCTCCACGCACGGGCTCCGGCAGGATGCACGCCTTGGCCCGGCCGAGGCGCTGCTGATATGCCCTCTCATGCCTCCGACGGAGCGCGATCTTCTCCCTCTCCGTCATGTCATCGTCGTCGACCTCGTCGGCCTGCGCCGGTAAGAGGCCGCCCACGTTGACGCAGCTGAAACGCTTCGCCGGGGGCCAGAGCGTCTCGGCGTAAGAGACGGTTAGGCTGAGGGTGCCGTCGGGTTGGGGCCTGGCCGCCTCCACGTTGACGCCGTCGAACATGCCGCACGAGGACAGCGCCTCGAGCTCGCCGAGCAGCTGCGACCGGGTGTACACCTCGCCGGGCCGAAGCGCCGCCCCCTCGAACAGGGGATCATCGGGCCCCGTGACGCGCGCGGCGGTCGATGAACCTGACGTCCGAGACCTTGTATCTCTTCGCCCCTTGTAGCCTCGCGAACGGCACCGTCGTCCTGGCCCCGAACTCGTGCGCGTCCCAGTTTCTCGACGACGGCTTCTCCTCCGCGGCGTGCGCCGCGCCGGCGTTGAGGAGCCACGATAGAAGCCTCCGAAGCCGCGGCCATCATCTTCGGCGCCTCCGTTGCCGAGGTGAGGAAGACCGGTGCTGCCCGAAGCGGCGGAGATGGCGGACGCGAGGGCCGTGTTGCGGGGAGTCTTGGAGCGGGACTTTGGGTTGGAGGACGATATGGCTATGGCGGTGAACCCCGTTGCGCTACCGCCGCGGATGGATGTGCTAAGGCGATGATCGAGGGTTTTCGTGGAAAAGGGGGTTTACGGAGAAGGGCAGCTCATGGTCTCATGGATAGGGTCGGGAGACACCGTGATACACGTCTTATTGGCTATATATATAAAAACATTTAGATCACTACTTTAATAATCTTTAATCGTTTTTATATTAATTTACGAAAGGAGTATTAAATAAGTATTTTTAGCAAAACGGTATGTGCGTTGCAACGAAAGAAGAAAAATCATAATTTTCAATGGTCATGTTCATATTTTACCGTATCACCAAGATACACTATCACCCAAAAAAATTATAAAATCGTGAACAATTTTTAAAAATTATGAAAAACAATAACTCATGAACATATTTAAAATCATGATTTTATTTTCAAATTCTTGAACATTTTTACACATTTTCGAGACTCTTCTAAAATTATGAACATTTTATACTATTTGTAAACATTGTTTTTAAAATTATGAACATTTCTTAAACCATTTTCTTGAATTGCCGAACAATTTTTGAAATTCATGAACATTTTTTGGAATGCATGATTATTTTCTGAAACAGTGAAGATTTTATGAATTAATAAACTATTTTGTAAGTCACAAACAGTTTTTGAATTTTTAGGATTTCTTTCAATTCATGAACAATTTTTGAATTGGCAAAATTTTGTTCAATTTCATTAACATTTTTAAATACCAAACTTTTACAAAATCATGAACGTTTTTGACTTCCTGAATATTTGTTTTAAAAATTGTGAACATTTTTTGAATATGCAAATAATTTTTAAAATTAGTAAACATTTTCTGAACCCACAAACATTTACGAGTTGTTGAACATTTTATTTTAAAATTATCATTTATTTATTTCTTTTGCATAATTTTTTGAATCCTCAAATTATTTACAGTAGAAAAAAATGAATATGGAAAAGGAAAACGAAAAACAAAGGCCACTTGGACATAGGCCGACCTTAACAGGAGCGTTGTGAGTCCTAGCGTGCATAGCACAATATAGGACATCTACTGCATGGGTCGGCCGCGGGGATCCTCCGGTGTGAACCTTGTTTCTCACTTACCGATGGCATGGTGGGTAATTATTGACAATTTTAAGGGTAATTTAAATGACGGACGACAAGAAGCAGTATGTGCTTTATTACTAGGTAGAGATTAAGGCGAGTGCTAGGCGCGCGTCGGTCAAAAGTTTGGGATGGTGTCACCATGTCCGTAGGATTAGTGTATTAATAGCCGCACAATGTCATTTCTTTCCTCAACTGCTTCGTTAGATAAAGAAGGGTGACGATATTCTTCACATGTGTGGCATAACGGAGACTGACCATATATTATGTGTGGCATACCAAGTAGTCAGCCCACACGGTCCTGTGTGCGTGAACATTAAAATTGCCCAAGGCGCAGCTACTTCGTGTCACATGCCCAACAACAACTACCCATCCCCCACAACAACAATTATTTCGTTCCACACACCCACACGTGTGGTCATGTGTTGCAACATTTTTTGATGGCAATTTTAGTTATCTGGGGATGGCAACTTTTGTTATAAAGCATGGAAACTTCTCTGTTTTGGTTAACTATAGTTGACATGTCTAATTAACGTAGTTGCCACGTGTGGTCTATCCATAGTTGTCATGTATGGTCAACCATAGTTAACTAGTTGCCATGTGCGGTCCAACCATAGTTGCCATGTGTGATTAACTAGTTGCCGCATATGCACAACACTAGTTGCCATCTATCACCGTACGCGTGTTGAGTGGGCGAAGACTAGTTCATCCACACGACGTGGACTGGATGGTGTTCATGTGGGCGAGGACTGGTTCACCAACACGACGCAGCTGGCAACCGCGCATTGCGGGTCATGTGGGCGAGCGCTCTACCCCCCCCCCCACAGCACACTATGCCTACGTGTCACTCCAATTTCGTCAGAAATCGTCAATACTCGTGCAAACAAGAAGAGGCGAAGATTAAGGCGTGTGAGCGACGTGTAGAGATGCCACACGTGTGGGCATTATCATTTGGGATAAAGAAAGGCCATCACGCAATTTTGCAGATTGTAATCCTCCCAATGACGAAGCCATCTCGTCAGCCATCCTTGTCCCAGTTGCCTCGGCACCGACGGTTGCCATCCTCATCACCTGTGGTCACCCTTGCATCACTTGTCCTTGTCGGCTCCCGCAGGGCAGTGCCACACTCATAGAAAAAACGGCCACCTTGCAGCACACCTGATGCCTTTGTGATGGCAGCACCTAGCCGCCACCGCCATAGCACTCGCAACACTAGTGTGTCACCGACTGTAGCTCTCAACATCGTTGCTCGCACCATCGGTTGCATTGGTTGAAGCTTTTTGTCACACCAGTTGAAGCTTTTTACACGTCGATTGAAGCTTTTTTCCCAATGTTGGTGGAAGCTTTTTCTGCTGTCGCTTGAAGCTTTTGCACCACCGGTTGAAGCTTTCTTCCATGGGTTGAAACTTTTCCATCATGCCGGTTGAAGCTTTTTCCACCGCCGATTGAAGATTTTCCTACGCTGGTTGAAGCTTTCCTCACTTACAGTTCAAATCATCGACGATCATCACTGTTGGTTGCAACACTGCTGCACACCGGTTGTAGCATGGACGTATGCCGCTTCCAGCACTACATGTTGTCAGTTGTAGCACTCTAGAATTTTTGCTTGCAGTGCTTGTGACCGCCTCTCTCAAAGCAACGTCCTGGTCGCTGCAACTCCAGCCAGGTGATCACCACCTTGCCACGGCTTTCATAACAACAACAACAACAAAAACAGTTGTCATAGCCTGCTCATGGCCTGCTCAAAATTAGCTATCACCCCGAGAGCCATCCTATTACCGTAGCTCATGGCCTTCTCAAAATCAGCTGTCATAGCAACAACAACAAAAACAGGTGCAGTTTTTGGTTGCTGGTGTGACCCGACGACAGCCTGGAACCATGCTGGCCGAAGTCGCAGCAGCTAGCAGTAGCAAAAAGAATAAGTGAGAAGCTGGTGGTGGGCAGGAGAGATCTTGAAGGAAGAAGAGGAAGGATATGTGTGAATTGGTGGTTGGGGGTGTTTGCGTGTGAATATAAGGCTACAGGGGTAAGTGGTGTGTGGGGCTAGCGGAACAAAGCGACCCCGTGGCTCACGGCGGATGATTTCAAGTTCAATCATGTGCCTCGTGACGTGCCGGCCGAAGCTTCAGCCAGCGTGCCATTTGTAAATGTTTCCCATTTATTAATCTCTTTCAGCACTATCCCTTAAGTTACTCTTATACTGCGACCTTAGCTGACTGCTTTGCGAGGCCAAATAATGATGAGATTTCTTTCAAACACTGTCTAAGGAAAGCCAATCGAGTTGCGCATGATTTGGTGAAGTAATCAGATGACCAAGGAGAACGCTTATCTCCTCCCTCGCCATCCCCGCATGCAACGGGGAGGGCACCCTAGCCACTACCGTCGGTACTCCCCCATTGCGTCTCCTCATCCCTTGCTGACGTCATAGGGCGTGGCCAGGCAAAGCCCGTGGTCGCTAGAGGCCCGGGCCCCTCTTTGTCTCCATGTCGGGGGTGTCGGCATGGGATATCGATCTCGAATTGGTTGGAGCGCTATCACAGGGAACCATGATGCATCATCGAGCGTGGTGCAAGTGACAGCACGCAGGAGTGGGAGATGTGTGACATGTTGCGTTAGTTGTGCTCACCCTAAGAGGTTACGACATTCGGCCTCTCACAACAAGGTCAGATCTGGCCCTGGGCGGAGCGGGCCGTGGGTGGAGCGGGATGCGGGCGACCATCCTCTATTGTTGCTCGGCTGGTGGCACATCAGAGCCCACTCCCTCCTCTGCTCGGGCGGGTGGTAGGGGGGAAGGGGGCACGACTGGTGAGTGCCTATTATGATCGGTTAGACCTGGTCGCTGACGGGTGGCTTGGGGGCTGTCCACGGTATCATCGGTGTGTGGTGAGTGCTGGTGGCGACAGTGGCCGGATGGGTCGCCACATGGGGTGACCTATGAAGGCGTGGTGGCGGCTCACGGTGGTGTGTGGGGTGTGTTGCAACGGTGACTAGGCTTCTACGGTGTCCGCTCATCTGTGTGTGATATTTGTGGATGCCCTAGCTCTCTCTATGGTTGCAAGGTTTGGATGCTCCATCTTCTGGCACCGTTGAGCGGGTGCTCGTTTGTGTGAGGTGTACATCTATTTTTGGTCATTGACAGTGCGAGAAGCTGGAGCGGACAAAACTTGCAACCATAGAGAGTGCTGGTGACGACGGGTGGCTTGGGGGTTGTCCGCGGCATCATCGGCATGTGGTGAGTGCTGGTGGCGACGGTGACCATATGGGTCACCACATGGGGTGACCTATGTCGGCGTGGTGGCATCTCACAGTGGTGTGTAGGGTCTGCTGCACCGGTGGCTAGGCTTCTTCGGTGCTGGCTCATCCGTGTGCGATCCTTGTGGATGCCCCTAGATCTCTCTATGTTGCAAGTTTTGGCCGCTCCATCTTCTCGCACTGTTGAGCGGGTGGTTGTTTGTGTGAGGTGTACATCTAGTTTTGGTCGTTGACGGTGCGAGAAGTTGGAGCGGCCAAAACTTGCAACCATAGAGAGTGTTGGTGATGACGGGTGGCTTGGGGGCTGTCCGCGGCATCATCGGCGTGTGGTGAGTGTTGGGGGCTGATACGCCTCCATCGTATCTACTTTCCCAAACCCTTTTGCCCTTGTTTTGGACTCTAATTTGCATGATTTGAATGGAACTAACCGGGACTAATGTTGTTTTCAGCAGAGTTGCCTTGGTGTTACTTTTGTGCAGAAATAAAAGTTCTCGGATTGACCTGAAAATTTACGGAGAATATTATTGGAATTAATAAAAACTACTGGCGAAAGAATCAACCGTAGGGGGCCACCCATAGGTGACAAGCCCACCAGGCGCGCCACCCCCTGGCCACGCCTAGCAGGCTTGTGGGCCCCTGTGGCTCCGCCGACCTCAATTCCACTCCTATATATTCATATTCACAGAGAAAAAAAATAGAGGAGAAGAGTTCATCGCGTTTCACGATACAGAGCCGCCGCCACCTCCTGTCTTCCTCAGGAGGCCAGGTCTGGAGTCCGTTTTGGGCTCCGGAGAGGGGAAATCGACGCCATCGTCATCACCATCCATCTTTCATCACCAATTCCATAACGCTCTCCGCCGTTCATGAGTAATCCCATCATAGGCTTGCCGGACAGTGATGGGTTGGATGAGATTTATCATGTAATCAAGTTAGTTTTGTTAGGGTTTGATCCCTAGTATCCACTATGTTTTGAGATTGATGTTGCTATGACTTTGCTATGCTTAATGCTTGTCACTAAGGCTCGAGTGCCATGATTTCAGATCTGAACCTATTATGTTTTCATGAATATATATGTGTTCTTCATCCTATCTTGAAAGTTGTAGACACCTATTACGAGTTATGATCCGCATCCCCAGGGTGATAATAACTGGGATTCTTTCCGGTGATTACCGTAGTTTGAGGAGTTCATGTATTCACTAAGTGCTAATGCTTTGGTCCGGTTCTCTATTCAAAGGAGGCCTTAATATCCCTTAGTTTCAATTAGGACCCCGCTGCCACGGGAAGGTAGGACAAAAGATGTCATGCAAGTTCTTTTCCATAAGCATGTATGACTATATATGAAATACATGTCTACATAACATTGATGAATTGGAGCTAGTTCTGTGTCACCCTATCTTATAACTGTTGCATGATGAATGCCGTCCGACATAATTATCCATCACTGATCCATTGCCTACGAGCTTTCCACATATTGATCCTCGCTAAGTTACTTCTCCTTTGCTACTATTACAATCACTACAAAACTGCTACTGTTACTTTTGCCATCGTTACCGTTACTTTCATACTACTTTGCTACTAAATACTTTCCTGTAGATATTAAGTCTTTCAGGTGTGATTGAATTGACAACTCAGCTGCGAGTACTCGAGAATATTCTTTGTCTCCTCTTGTGTCGAATCAATAAATTTGGGTTGAATACTCTACCCTCGAAAACTGTTGTGATCCCCTATACTTGTGGGTTATCAAGACCTTTTTCTGGCACCGTTGCCGGGGAGCATAGCTCTATTCTCTGAGTCGCTTGGGATTTATATCTGTTGATCACTATGAAGAATCTAAAAGATCCAAAAACCAAGATCTATCCCTCTACTGTGAGGGGAGGTAAGGAACTTTCATCTAGCTCTGCACTTGATTCACCTTCTGTTATGAGTAAGTTTGCGACACCACCACCTGCTGGTAATTCTGATATGTTTCAAGTGATTGATGATGCCACTTCTGTTATGCAGGATGCTTATGATGATACTTTTCTTGATAATATTGTGCCACTGGGTGAATTTCTTGATGAACAAATTGCTAGAGTCGATGCTGAAAATGATGATATTTCTGAAACTGATGAAATTATTGAAACTGAACACTATGAGACACCTACTAGACCTAGCTCTCCTAGATATGAATTGTCTGATATACCCGAGGGTTATGTTATGAAAGGAGAGGTAGCTAGGGACTTTCTTGCTTGTAAGGATAGAGATGATCTTAAGAAATTGCTATGCAAGTGGAAAGAAAAATCTTTGAATGCTAGAATGAAATATGATCCTAACTTTGCTACTTCACCTATCTTTGTTACTGATAAGAATTATGAATTCTCTGTCGATCCTGAGTTAATCACTTTGGTTGAATCTGATCCATTCCATGGCTATGAATCTAAAACTGTTGTGGCACATCTTACTAAATTGAATGATATAGCAACCCTATTTACTCATGAGGAAAAAAATTCATTATTATTATATTCTTAAGTTGTTTCCTTTCTCATTAAAGGGTGATGCTAAGATATGGTTCAGTTCTCTTGCTCCTAGTTGTGTGCGTAGTCCTTAGGATATGATATATTACTTCTCTGAAAAATATTTTCCTACCCATAAGAAACAAGCTGCCTTGCAGGAAATATTTAATTTTGTGCAAATTGAAGAGAGTCTCCCACAAGCTTGGGGGAGGATTCTCTAATTACTTAATGCTTTGCCTGATCACCCTCTCAAGAAAAATGAAATACTTGATATCTTTTATAATGGACTAACTGATGCTTCTAGGGACCACCTAGATAGTTGTGTTGGTTGTGTTTTCAGAGAACAAACTGTTGAACAAGCTGAACTACTATTGAATAATATATTGACCAATGATAATGATTGGACTATTCCCGAACCACCTCCAAAGCCAACTCCAAGGAAAAGAGGTATTCTATTTCTCAGTCCTGAAGATATGCAAGAGGCAAAGAAATCTATGAAAGAAAAAGGCATTAAAGCTGAATATGTTAAGAATCTACCACCTATTGAAGAAATACATGGCCTTGATAACCCGACACAGGTAGTAGAGGTAAATTCTCTTCGTAGATTTGATGAAGGCGATATTCCTTATAATAAGTCTGCTAGCCAATGCTTGGATGAGTTTGATAACTTTGTTATTAAGCAAGAAAAAATTAATGCTTATGTTAGTAGACAATTGAAACATTTGCTTTCATGCTTGATCAGTTAGGTGATTATATGAGTAGAAATATCAATGGTCTTAAGCTTATTATTAAACATGATTCCATGGTAACTACTCAAGTAGAACAAGTACTTAAGACACATAATGATTTGCTTAATGAGATGAATAGTAAAAACAATGATCATTCTATTAGAGTTGTGACTAAAGGTGGTAGAATGACTCAGGAACCTTTGTATCCCGAGGGCCATCCTAAGAGAATTGAGCAAGATTCTCAAAGGAGTAGTAATGATGCACCTAGTCGTTCCGGTAATAAGAGGAATACGGATGATGATAGCACTTTGCATGCTACTAGTGAACCTGTTATAGATACACCTGAAAACCCAAATGATATTTCTGTTTCTGATGTCGAGACACAATCGGGTGATGAACATGAGCCTAGTGATAATATTAATGATGATGTTTGTGTTGATGCTCAACCTAGTAATGAAATGATGTGGAGATTGAACCTGCTGTTGATCTTGATAACCCACAACCTAAGAATAAAAGATATGACAAAAGAGACTTTGTTGCTAGGAAGCATGGTAAAGAAAGAGAACAATGGGTTCAGAAAACCATGCCCTTTCCTCCTAAGCCATCGAAGAAAAAAGATGATGAGGATTTTGAGCGCTTTGTTGAAATGCTTAGACCTGTCTTTTTGCGTATGCGCTTGACTGATATTCTTAAAATGTCTCCTTATGCTAAGTATATGAAAGATATTGTGACTATTAAAAGAGAGATACCGGAAGCTGAGATTTCCACCATGCTTGCTAATTATACTTTTAAGGGTGGAGTACCAAAGAAATTAGGAGATCCATGAAAACCAACTATACCATGCTCTATTAAAGGGAATTATGTTAAAACTGCTTTATGTGATTTGGGAGCTGGTGTTAGTGTTATGCCTTTATCTTCATATCATAGACTTGATTTGAATAAGTTGACACCTACTGAAATCTCTTTGCAAATGGCTGATAAATCAACTGCTTTACGTATCGATATTTGTGAGGATGTACCTATCGTAGTTGCAAATGCTACTATCTTAACGGACTTTGTTATTCTTGATATTCCCGAGGACGAAAGTATGTCGATCATCCTTGGTAGACCCTTTTTGAATAATGCAGGGGCTGTTATTGATTGCAACAAGGGCAATGCCACTTTTCATATTAATGGTAATTAGCATATGGTACACTTTCCGAAGAAACAACCTCAAGTTCATAGTATCAACTCCATTGAAAAAATTCAACGATTATTATTGGAGACTTTGAATTCCCTCTTCCTACTGTCAAGAAGAAATATGATATACTTATTGTTGGGGACATGCATATCCCCATTGAGGTAACTTAGTTTTATTCGAAAATTCTTCGGTTTCATGTTATTCAAAAGAAGTTTGTTAATAAGACTTGATCAACCTTATTGATGGATTCCTTTTTATAAGCATGAGATGGATGAATTTAGAAAGCACAACTTTCAGTACCCAACTTTTACATTATGTTAGTTAGAGTAAATAAAGTAAAAATGCTATTATTCTTCTATTTCGTGAGTTTTCTGTGCAATAGAAAAATGACCTGAAAATAAAAGTTCTTCAATTGCCCTGAAAATGTAGTATGTTTTTTTCTGGAATATTTAAAAATATCTGGCACTGAGCACACAACAGAGGGTCGCACCAGTGGGTCACAAGCCCATAGGCGCGACCACCCCCTGGACGTGCCTAGGTGGCTTGTGGGTCCCACGTGGGCCCCCTTCACTTATTGCAGCACCCATCCACTCCGTCTTCCTCCAGAAAAAATCCCACCATTGCTCAAACCCGTGTTGTAGCTCATTTTGCTACCTTTTTCGATCTCCTTGTGAAAGACTCCATTCACAAAACTGTTTTAGGAGCTTGTTCTTTGGTATGTGACTCCTCCAATGGTCCAATTAGTTTTTGTTCTAGTGCTTTATTCATTGCAAATTTTTGCTGCTGTCGTGCCCTTGTTCTTGAGCTTGCATGTCAAATTTGTATGGTGCCGAGTAGTTTTGATGCATGATATAGCCTCTAGGAACTTGTGGGAGTAGTTGCTATGAGTTTTGTTGAGTTTTATCCCCCTTTATCTTGAGTCACTAAAAATTTCAGAATTTTTCAGAGAAAGAGAAATGTGAGGAGATTGTTAAGGGGCTAGTCAAGCTGGGGCTCTAAAGAATATGAAAATGAGATGAAGGAGAAGTCCAGGTACAATCTTCCTCGCGTTGCAGGAGTTCGACCATGTGAATGGCCAAATGATGCATTCTTGAGGGTAGACGGAATTTATGAAGATTTCTATTATTAGGCCGAGAACATAGGCATCACCGACTTCCTCAATGATAAGTATGACCAGTACCTCTTGCTCACTAATACCTTTGTGCAAACTTTTTTGCTTTCATTATAGGGACGACCCTCCCACGGTATAATTTCACTTATATGATGTGCCTAAGAGAATGAAACTTTATTATTTTTGCAATGTTTGCAAAATACCCTATCAGGGCAGCATCAGGGAACCACGTCCTAGAGACATGGAAGATTTTATTGCCGCAATCACTGTAGGGGAAGAGAGAGGGGTGTCAAAGGCAAGAGCAGCTAGTTTACATTTTTCTGTTCTACGCTATTATTCATTATTTGCGGGGAGATGTTTAGTTAGTCGTGGGGAGAGTGAAGGTCTTAGTGCTCCCGACCTCGCCATTCTGTGTCATGCTTTACTTGTTGATAGAACCTTTAGTCTGGTCGGTATGGTAGCCCAACGGTTGAACTTAAACCATTCGAGGGGCCCCATATTCGGAGGTATCTATGCATCTTGTCTAGCCAAACACTTTGAGATACCCGTCAGGCTTGACGAGGAAGAGGAGATGTTGTTACCCTCGAAATTGTTAGACTATGACCGTATGGTAACACATGATGTTATTACGAAGAATGATGATAGGAGGCTACTTTACAACTTAGTTTTTAGTCAGGGTACTTGTGAGATTATTAATCTACCTGCTTCCTCTTTGTTCGATATTCATTTAGGAAGGTACACCATTATGCCTGAAGACATTTACAGATATTGGGGTCTGTCTCAACCCCTAGCTCCTAAACCGGCACCAACCCTTGATCCGTATCCTGAGCCAGTTTTTCAGTGGGAGCCATAGGAGCTCGCCAACCAATGGAACTCTAGGGATGCTCCGGAGTACCAAGAGAGGGGTACTTCCAGCCATGGCCCTAGTCCAACTTAGGCCAAAGCCTAAGCTTAGGGGAGTACGTATTTCTCACCCACATTCCATTCATGTCTACACATTCATCTTAGTAGTCGGTGTTCATACTTTTTCATTGTACAATCCATGGTAGTTTATTTCTTCTTTCCGCTTTCTTATTGTGTGTTTAATTAACTTTGAGAAAATTCAATTTTTTTTATTAATTCTAGCTTTATCTTCCAGTTTGTTTAGTTGTAGTATTAAAAGAAAATCCAAAAAGATTTCTCATTCTTCTTGTGTTTGTTGGGAGCTTTCCCGTGTAAATAGTTTTTCTTGTTTTTGTTTTGAATTTTCTTTCTTTGGGTCATATGGAGAAGACCACAATGAAAATGTTGAGTGGCTCTCGTATGCATTATTGTTTACCTATTAGAGAGCTCATATTACCTTGTCTTCTCCTTTGAGTTATTGTTTGCAAATTCCAGCTTAGTCCAATGCACGCGCACTCTTATTATTATTCACACCGTTCGGTCGTGCAAGTGAAAGGCAATAATGAAGATATATGATTAAAATATTGAGATGGAGAAAAGCTGGTATGAACTCGACCTATTTTGCTTTTGTAAATATGATTAGCTCATCGTTCCAAATTCAGTTCATTATGGGTGAAACATATTTGCAATGACAATTAGAGATTATAGTTAATCATGCAATGCTTAATTAGCTAAGAGTAAATAATGGTTTGTCTTGAGTGCCAACATGCATATTAAAATGGTTGTGATGTAGTATGATAGGATGGTATCCTCCTCTGAATGATTCAAGTGTCTTGACTTGGCACATGTTCATGCATGTAGTTGAAACAAAATCAACATAGCATCTACGATATTTATGCTCATGGTGATTTATATCCTACTCATGCTTGCATTCAATGTTGGTTAATCTCAAAGCATGTTGATGACTGTTGTTGCTCTGTAGTTGGTCGCTCCCCAGTCTTTTGTTAGCCTTCACTTGTACTAAGCAGGAATTCCGCTTGTACATCCATTTCCTTAAACCCAAAGTTGTTCCATATGAGTTCACCATACCTACCTATATGTGGTATTCACCTGCCGTTCCAAGTAAATTTGCATGTGCCAAATTCTAAACCTTCAAATAAACATTCTGTTTTGTATGCCCGAATCACTGATGCAGCGGCTGGGGGTTGTCAGTATCTTCCGTGCTAGGTGGGTTATTCTCACGATATGTGTTGATTCACTATCATTCATGAGAAAGTGGCTGGTATTTGGAATGCCCAGTTCCATGCTCAAAATAAAATCAAAATATAATGAAACAAAACTCCCCCAGGATTGTGTTTGTATGGAAGGTACCCGTGGATTCGACTCGTCGTGGAGTGTGACTGATTGGTGGAGGGGTGTGAAATTTTTATCATTTTGTTTGGGAACCGCCTATAATGTATTCAGCATGGAAGATGGTGAAAACTCTTGGTCGTTATGTTGGCAATGTAAGCATACCGCTCAAAATTATTATTCATCTCTATTTTAAAAGCTCGAGCTTTGGCATCCCTACAAATCAATGCTTCCCTCTGCGAAGGGCTTATCTATTTACTTTATTGTTGAGTCATCCTCCTCTTATAATAAAGCACCAGTTACAGAGCACCACCGTCATTTGTATGCTTTGCTGTTAATTGATATTGAGTGTGAGTATGACTGGATCTCTTTTACCATGAATTACAATGTTTAGTCAGTCATTGTTCTTTAGAGGTGCTCTACATTTATGTTTTGCAGTCTTAGAAAGGGCTAGCGAGATACCATTTTGTCATATTGTATCATTATTGTTTTGAAAAAAGTGTTGTCATCCGAGAGTTATTATTATTGCTCGCTAGTTGATTAAGCCATTGATATGAGTAAATGTGAGACCTAAAGGTTATTGTGAACGTGGTTAGTCCATAATCTTTGTTGAAAATCTGAACATCAGTTAGACTTCTTTACAACAGCAGGATCAAACAGAGTTTGCAAAAGCTTTTCTTTATCACTTTCAGATTATAAACTGAATTGCTTGAGGACAAGCAATGGGTTAAGCTTGGGGGAGTTGATACGCCTCCATCGTATCTACTTTTCCAAATGCTTTTTCCCTTGTTTTGGACTCTAATTTGCATGATTTCAGTGGAACTAACACGGACTGACGTTGTTTTCAGCAGAATTGCCTTGGTGTTATTTTTGTGCAGAAATAAAAGTTCTCGGATTGACCTGAAAAATTACTGAGAATACTTTTGGAATTAATAAAAATACCGGTGAAAGAATCTACTAGAGCGGGCCACCCACAGGTGACAAGCCCACCATGCAAGGCCACCCCATGGCCACGCCTAGCAGGCTTGTGGGCCCCCTATGGCTCCACCAAACTCAATTCCACTCCTATATATTCATATTCGCGAAGAAAAAATAGAGGAGAAGAGTTCATCGCGTTTCACGATACGGAGCCGCCGCCACCTCCTATTCTTCCTCGGGAGGCCAAATCTGGAGTCTGTTTTGGGCTTCGGAGAGGTGAAATCGACACCATTGTCATCACCAACCATCCTTCATCACCAATTCCATGATGCTCTCTGCAGTTCGGGAGTAATCCCATCGTAGGCTTGCTGGACGGTGATGGGTTGGATGAGATTTATCATGTAATCAAGTTAGTTTTGTTAGGGTTTGATCCCTAGTATCCAATATGTTCGGAGATTGATGTTGCTATGACTTTGCTATGCTTAATGCTTGTCACTAGGGCCCGAGTGGCATGATTTCAGATCTGAACCTATTATGTTTTCATGAATATATATGTGTTCTTGATCATATATTGCAAGTGTTAGACACCTATTACGAGTTATGATCCGCGTTCCCTAGGGTGACAATAACTGGGATTCTTTTCGGTGATTACCGTAGTTTGAGGAGTTCATGTATTCACTAAGTGCTAATGCTTTGGTCCGATTCTCTATTAAAAGGAGGCCTTAATATCCCTTAGTTTCCATTAATACCCCGTTGCCACGGGAGGGTAGGACAAAAGATGTCATGCAAGTTCTTTTCCATAAGCATGTATGACTATATATGGAATACATGCCTACATTACATTGATGAATTGCAGCTAGTTCTGTGTCACCCTATGTTATAACTATTGCATGATGAATGCCATCTGACATAATTATCCATCACTGATCCATTGCCTATGTGCTTTCCACATATTGATCCTTGCTAAGTTACTTCTCCGTTGCTACTGTTACAATCACTACAAAATTGCTACTGTTACTTTTGCCATCGTTACCGTTACTTCCATACTACTTTGCTACTGAATACTTTGTTGTAGATATTAAGTCTTTTAGGTGTGGTTGAATTGACAATTCAGCTGCGAATACTCGAGAATATTGTTTGGTTCCCCTTTTGTCGAATCAATAAATTTGGGTTGAATACTCTACCCTCAAAAACTGTTGCGATCCCCTATACTTGTGGGTTATCAGTGGCGACGGTGGCCAGAAGGGTCACCACATGGGGTGACCTATGACGGCATGGTGGAGGCTCACGATGGTGTGTGGGGTGTGCTGCGACAGTGGCTGGGATTCTTCGGTGTCGGCTCATCTATGTGTGATCCTTGTGGATGCCCCTAGCTCTCTCTATGGTTGCAAGTTTTGGTCGCTCCAGCTTCTTGCACCGTTGAGCGGGTGGTTGTTTGTATGAGGTGTACATCTAGGTAAGGAGCACTGGTTGGGCATCACAGGTGACGCTAGGAGAGGTGGTGGGAGAGATGGGTGGCGCCGCTGATGTGGTCGGGCCACCTGTCACGAGAAAGGGTGTCGGGCGTTGACGTAGTCCGCTCCCGCCCTGCCAATTCTTTGACCTGGTTGCTCCACAATTAACTTGGTTGTTCTGGCCGCTAGCTTCTCTCTTGTTGGTCAAAGCTTGCTGGTCCGTTCATCGCCCACAACCATAGAAGGCATTTGGAGCATCTTGGTTCATTGGTGGCGACTCAGGTGGTGGGAGTCGCGGTGCGTGTTGATACGTCCATTTCGCATCATGTTTTTCTGTTGATATTTATTATGTTTTGAGAATTATTTAACTTCATGATGCAATCCAAATGCATATTATCTCTTATTTTGCAAGTTCCATACAAAAAGAGGCAGATTGCCGACACCTGGAATTCACGACCAAAAAGGACCACCGAAGAACTGGATATTATCCAGAACTCCAAATGAGCTGAAAATTGGCGGATAATTAGTTTGGAAATAAAAAATTATTGGCAAAAGAATTAATAGAAGGGGACCCATCAGGTGGCCAGGAGTCTAGGTGGTGCACCATACCCCATAATTTCAGATTGGTACATGTGGGTTGCTAGTAGCGTTGATTACATCTTGTAGTTGATGATAGTTTGTTTAATTGGTGTAAGATTACATGTTTAGATCCTTAAGCATATTCATTACACCTCTGATCTTGAATAGGATGATACTTTGTGAGTAGTTACTTTCATTCTTGAGGAGATGGGAGAATTCTTTTCATAAATAATCATGTGATGTTGGTATCCATTCGATATTTTGATGATGATGTGTATGTTGCTCTTCATTTAGTGGTGTAATGTGAACGTCGAATACATGAAACTTTGCCATATTTGGGCCCAATGCAAAGCATTTGGGAGTAATAAGTAAATGATCGGTTGCAAGAGTGACAGAAGCTTAAACCCTAGTTTATGAGTTATTTCGTACCGGTTGATTTTGATCCACATGTTTCATGACATGGTTAGATTTATCTTAATTCCTTTTTCGTACTTGCGGATGGTTGCTAGAGGGGGTAATCATAAGTGGGTTGTTTGTTCAAGTAAGAACAACACCCTATCACCGGTCCACTAACATATCAAATTATCAAAGTAATGAACGTGAATCAACTAAACATAATGAACTGTGACTAGATGAAATTTCCATGTGTCCTCGAGAGCGCTTTGCTTCATATAAGAGTACGTTTCGGCTCGTCCTTTGCTATAAAAAGTGGGCCACCTTGCTGCTCCATTTTTACAATTGTTACTTGTTGCTTGTTACGAATTGCCTTGCTATAAAACTATCTGTTACTACTACTTTCAATGCTTGCAAAAACTTCCGTACTAAAAATTACCTGTCATTTCCTTCTGCTCCTCATTGAGTTCGACACTCTTACTTATAGAAAGGACTAAGATTGACCCACTATACTTGTGGGTCATCAAGACTCTTTTCTAGCGCCATTGTTAGGGAGTGAAGCACCTCTGGTAAGTGGAATTTGGTAAGCAAACACTTTTGTTACGTGCTGAAATTTATTGTCACTTGTTACTATGGAGGATAATCCTTTGAAGGGATTGTTCGGGGTATCTTCACCTCGTACAGAAGTGGCAACAACTTCTCTTCAACCTACTGAACCTACTAAAAATATATACACTGAAATTCCTTTGGGTATGTTAGAGAAACTGATAGCCAATTCGCATGCAGGAGATGGAACAATACATTCATGTATGTGGATTATTGAAGCTTGCAGGTTTATCCGAAGATGGTGTTAAGAAGAATGTTTTCCCTTTATATTTGGAGAGAAAGGCATTGATTTGGTATAGGCAATTGGATGATGCGGGTACATGGGATTGGAATCGATTAAAGCTGGAATTCCACCAGAAAGTTTATCCTATGCATTTGGTTCATCGTGATTGGATATATATATATATAGTCCTCGTGAAGCATAAAGTATTGATCAAACTTGGAAGAGGCTTAAATCTATGATGCATACATGCCCCAATCATGATCTTCCAAGGGAAAAAATATTATAAAACTTTTATGCTCGGCTTTCTCATGATAATCAATCATTGCTCGATACTTCTTCTACTGGTTCCTTTATGATAAGAACTATTGAATTCAAATGGGATATTCTGGAAAGAATTAAATGCAGCCCTGAAGATTGGCAAATTGATAAAGGTAAAGAGTTTGCTATAAATATTGAGTTTGATTGTGTTAAATCTTTTATGGAAACTGAAATTTTTCATAAGTTTAGTGCAAAGTATGGACTTGACTCTGAGATAGTATCTACTTTATGTGAATCATTTTCTACTCATGTTGATCTCCCTTAGGAGAAGTGGTTTATATTTCATCCACCTATTGAAGAAACTCGCAAGGAACCTATTATAGCTAAAGAAGAAACAATCATTTATAATTGTGATCCAGTTGTGTCTACTACTTATATTGAGAAACCACCTTTTCCTATTAGGATTGGGGAACATGCTAAAGTTCTAGCCGTGGTTAATAAAAGTAATAACAAACCACATAGACCTCTGAACACATAAATGTAGAACCTAAAGTTGAAATGATTAAAGATATATTGGTTGATAATGTTGATGGTCATGTTATATATTTCTATGATGAAGCATCTCGCAGCGCTAAACAAGATTCTAAAAATATACACAAACCTATTGTTGGCATTCCTATTGTTTCTGTTAAGATTGGAAATCATTGTTATCATGGTTTATGTGATATGAGTGCTAGTGTTAGTGTCATTCCATTTAGTATTTATCAAGAAATTATGCATGATATTGCACTTGTTGAGTTAGAAGATATTGATGCTACTATTAAGCTTGCAAACAGAGAAACTATTTCACCACTCAGGATTGTTAAATTTTAAAGCCTTGTGTGGTAAGATCAAATACCCTACCTATTACTTAGTTCTTGGATCACTACAAGATAAAAAAACTCCCATTATATTTGGTAGACCTTTCCTGAATACCGTTAGTGCTAAAAATGATTTCACTAAGGAAATGACCATTGTGAACTTTGGTGATGTGTCTCATGAATTTAATTTCTCCAAGTTTAGTAGACAAGTGCATGAGGAAGAATTGTCTAGTAAATATGAAATAATTGGTCTTGCCTCTATTGTTGTGCCTCCTACAGATCCATTAGAATAATATTTGCTAGACCATGAGAATGATATGCATATGAAAGAAAGGAAATAAATAGATGATATATTGTTTAATCAAACACCTATCCTTAAACATAATCTGCATGTGGAAACTTTGGGAGACCCTCTACCTCCTAAGAGTGACCCTGTGTTTGAATAAAAGAAATTACCAGGTACACTGAAATATGCTTATCTTTATGAAAAGAAGATATATCCTCTTATTATTAGTGCTAACCTTTCAGAACATGAAGAAAAGAGATAACTTAAGTTTCAAAATAAGCACCATGTTGCAATTGGATATACTCTGGATGATCTTAAGGGCATCGACACCACGTTATGTCAACACAAGATTAATATGCAACCAGATGTTAAACCAGTCATTGATCACCAACTTTGTTTCAATCCTAAAATAAAAGATGTGGTAATAACTGAAATATTAAATCATCTAGAGGCAGGTATAATTTATCATATAGCTGATAGTAGATGGTCAAGTCTTGTTTCTTGTGTTCATAAGAAAGGAGGCATTACCGTTGTTCCTAATGATAAAAATGAATGTATCCCACAAAGAATTGTAACTGTCTATAAGATTGTAACTCATTTTAGGAAATTAAATAAAGCTACTAGAGAAGATCATTACCACTTGCCTTTTGTTGATCGAATGTTAGAAATATTGTGTAAGCATACACACTTTTGTTTCTTAGATGGATATTCTGTTTTTTCTCAAATTCTTGTAGAAAAGGAAGACCAAGAGAAAACCACCTTTACTTGTCCTTTTAGAACCTATGCTTATAAACGCATGCCTTTTGGTTTATGCAGTGCACCTACTACCTTTGAAAGATGTATCACTGATATATTCTCTGACTTTTGTGAACAGATTGTTGGTGTATTCATGGATGATTTTGCATTTATGGAACCTCTTTTGATGATTGCTTAAACAACCTTGATCAAGTTATGCTGAGATGTGAAGAAACTAATATCATCTTGAATTGGGACAAGTGCAATTTTATTGTGAATGAAAGTATAGTCCTTGGGCATAAGATCTTCATAAGAGGTATTGAGGTACATACAGCTAAATTTGATGCAATTGAGAAAATTCCATGTCCTAAAGATATCAAAGGTATTCAAAGTTTCCTTGTTCATGTTGGTTTCTATCGAAGGTTCATTAAATATTATCTAGAATTTATAGGCCTCTTACCAATCTTTTGCAAAAAAGATGTTCCATTTGCTTTTATGATGATTGCATAGAATCCTTTGAAATACTTAATCAAGCCTTAACCACTTCACCTATTGTTCAACCACCTGACTGGAACTTAGCTTTGAAATAATGTGTGATGCTAGTGACTATGTTGTTGGTGTTTTTATAGGACAAAGAGTTAGTAAGAAATTGAATATTATTCATTATTCTTGATGACCCACTGCCTATTGATGATAGTTTTCTTGATGAGCAATTAGTTGTTATAAACCCTTCTATTTCTCGCAATTGTCCACGGTATGCATATTATGCTAATTACATTGTTGCTAAATATCTACCACCTAATTTCACATACCAACAAAACAAAAAGTACTTATTTGACTTGAGACATAACTTTTGGGATGACCCACATTTATATAAAGTAGTAGATGGTATTATTACACGTTGTATACCTGAGCATGAACATGAACAAATCCTACGAAAGTGGCATCCTGAAGCTTACGAAGGACACCATGTTGGAGATAGAAATGAACATAAGGTATTCTAGTCTAGTTCTTTTTTGGCCTACCTGAGCATGAACATGAACAAATCCTACGAAAGTGGCATTCTGAAGCTTATGAAGGACAACATGTTGGAGATAGAAATGAACATAAGGTATTGCATTCTAGTTATTTTTTGGCCTACTCTCTTCAAGGATGCACGGAAGTTTGTCCTTCTTGTGATGAATGTCAAAGAATTGGTAATATTGGTAGATGTCAGGAAATGCCAATGAATTATTCACTCGTTATTCAACCATTTGTTGTTTGGGGATTTGATTATATGGGACCTTTCCCTTTCTCTAATGGATACACTCATATTTTAGTTGCTCTTGGTTATGTTACTAAGTGGGTAGAAGAAATTCCAACTAGTAGTGTTGATCACAACACCTCTACTAAAATGCTTAAATAAGTTATATTTCCGAGGTTTGGAGTCCCTAGGTATTTGATGACTGATGGTGTTTCATATTTTATTCATGGTGCATTTCGTAAACTCTTAGCTAAATATGATGTCAACCATAGAATTGCATCTTCATATAATCCCCCGGTCTAATGGTCAAGTTGAATTGAGCAATAGAGAAATAAAGTTAATTTTGTAGAAGACCGTCAATAGATCTAGGAAGAATTGGTCTAAGAAACTTGATGATGCATTGTGGGCATATGGAACTGGCTATAAAAATCCTATGGGTATGTCCCCATACCAAATGGTATAAGGAAAATCGTGTCATTTACCTATAGAGTTCGAACATGAGGCATATTGAGCAATTAAAGTACTTAACTATGATTTTAAACTTGTCGGTGAAAGGAGATTATTTGACATGAGCTCTCTAGCTAGATGAATGGAGGACAAAAGTTTATGAAAATGCCAAGTTGTTTAAACAAAAGTTAAAATATGGCATGACAAGAGAACACAAAAACGAGAATTGAACATCAGTGATCATGTTCTATTATACAATTCTCGTTTCAGCTTCTTTGCAGGAAAAGTTCTCTCTAAATGGGAAGGACCATATATTATCAAGGAGGTTTATCGCTCTAGAGCCATCAAGATCAACAACACCAAAATCACAAACCTAAGGTGGTTAATGGGCAAATAATTAAGCATTATATTTCAAGTACTCCCATTAATAAGGGAAACCGACATTATCCAAACGATGACACCAGAGGAGCAAATAAAAGAGAAATTCCAGAACATTGTAGAGCCCTGAAAAGGGGTAGGTATGTGTTAGAGTAAGCAAATCGACTCCAAAAGATCCATAAAACCAATTTTTGTTTGTTTCATAATAAATAAATATTACAAAAATAATAGCCATCTAGGGAAGTGCATGAGAAGGCCATGAGTCTAGGGGCGTGCCCTACCCCCAAGGATGCGCCCTGGCGGCTCGTGGGTCCCACATGTACTTTCCCGACTCCATTCTCCTTTCATAGACTTGTCTTGCATGGAGAGAAAATCATTATATATACTCCTTGATGTTTTGACCATTGTATCACAAGTTTTCCCTCTGTTCTTGTTTCGAGGTATTTTCTATCAGGGTATCAAGTTCTCGGATGCCATGTAGTCGTCCTCTTCTAACAACATTGGGGATGATGCTTGGTTGCTGCAGATGGATCTTGAAAGAGAGGGAACCGAGGAAGTAATTATAGGAGAAGGATCTGGAGACTCCATGGAAGTGTACCCCCACGCTCCGGAGCGGGGCATGCTGCTGGCATCTCCACCTCTCCGAACGCTTGCCCACTTGTGGGAAGAAGAAGCCAATCATTATAGGGGGTACAAGATGAGTCCAACCCAAGGAGGGTCCTTGACAGGTTACACGGGAATAACTTTCACAATTAGTTCATAACTATGGGTTTGATAATACTCCTCGTATGCATATACCGTCCAAGTTAAAGTGATGCAGCAAATAGTTCTTTGTGGCCGGAGAATAAACATATGATGGTGGAACTGTAAAGGAACACCGGAATGATTCAACGGTTGCTTCGACAGATGCACAACGTGAAGGATGCCCTGCTTTCTATCATTAAAGACAAGCCCACCACTTCATCACCACCATCATCGAAGAAAGAAACCTGAGTACACGCGTATGGACACCACCCTTGTCTTGTTCCAATCTTGGGGGAGATGCCCTGGTATCGTATGACAATCACTATTACCATCATTATCTATCTTAGTTCAATCCTTAGTTATTATATGATTTAACTACATAAAACTTTTAGTATGATCTAGTTTTGAGTGTTTGCTTTATGAGTTATCTATCTATGTAATCGAGTGTAGTTGGGTTGTTTGACGTACCTTCTTGCATTAATCCTAGCAATGAAAAGAATAAAAAGATCCTCTGCTAATTCCATGGGGAGTGATGACTTCTAAAATTATACCAGTGTCGGGTGAATGTTGATGCCCGACATTGGTAATGTGTGCCGTTAATGTTGTTAGTGTCATTGGTGTGGATTACTAGTGGCGGTCACTAGGTAAAGCCCGCCACTACTAAATCTTTACTAGTGGCACGCGCGCGTCCGCCATTGATGCCATGTTAGTAGTGTCGAGAGGTTAGTGGCTGGCACCCTGAGAGCATTGCCCGCCACTCATGGGCTTTTCCCACCCGCCAAGATGAGTGGTAGTGTAGATTACATATTGTAGTTGATGCTAGTTGGTTTAATTGGTGGAAGATTACATGTTCAGATCCTTTAGCATATTCATTACATCTCTGATCTTGAACATGCTGCTGCTTTGTGAGTAGTTACTTTATTTCTTGAGGACATGGGATAAGTCTTGTCACAAATGATCATGTGATGTTGGTATTCGTTCGATATTTTGATGATGTGTATGTTGTTTTTCCTTTAGTGGTGTTGTGTGAGCGTCGACTACATAACACTTCACCATATTTGTGCCTAAGGGAAAGCATTTGGGAGTAATAAGTAGATGATGGGTTGTGAGAGTGACAGAAGTTTGATGACCCACAAGTATAGGGGATCCATCTAGTCCTTCCGATGAGTAAGAATGTTGAACCCAATGAGGAGCAGAAGGATATGATAAGCGGTTTTCAGCAAGGTAATTTCTGCAAGCATAGAATTGTAAGTAGCAAGTAGTTTGATAGAAGGCAATCTGTAACGAGCAAGTAACGGTAATAATAGGTAAGGTTCAGCAAGGTAGCCCAATCCTTTTGTGGCAAAGGACAGGCCAGAACAATCACTAGTATTAGGAAAAGTTTTCTTGAGGGTACACGAGAATTTTGTCTAGTCACTTTTATCATGTTGGTTTGATTCGTGTTCGCTAGTTTGATAATCTGATATGTGGGTGGACAGGTGCTAAGGTTCTGTTCTTACTTGAACTAACAACCGACTTATGATTAACCCCCTTGCAACCATCCGCAACTATGAGAAAAGTATTAAGAAAAAGTCTAACCATAGCATTAAACATGTGGATCCAAATCAGCCCCTTACAGGGTAGCGCATAAACAGGGTTTAAGCTTCTGTCACTCTAGCAACCCATCATCTAATAACTACTCCACAAATCATTCCCTTAGGCCCATGAATGGTGAAGTGTCATGTATTCGACGTTCACATGACACCACTAAGGGAATCACAACATACATATCGTAAAATATCGAACACATACAAAATTCACATGATTACTCGCAACATGACTTATCCTGTGACCTCAAGAACAAAGGTAACTACTCACAAATAAAATTCATGCTCAAGATCGTAGAAGTATTGAATAACATAATGGATCTGAACATATAATCTTCCACCAAATAAACCATATAGTAATCAACTACGCATGGTAATGAACACTACTAGTCACCCGTAAGTACCAATCTGAGGTTCCGGTACAAAGATTGAAAACAAGAGATGAACTAGGGTTTGAGAGGAGATGGTGATGTTGAAGATGTTGATGAAGATTGGACTCCCAAAGATGAGAGGGGTGTTGGTGATTATGATACCTTCGATTTCCCCCTCCGGGAGGGAAGTTCCCCCGCCGGAATGCTCCGCTAGAGGACAAAAGTGCTCCTGCCCATGTTCTACCTCGAGGCGGCGGTGCTTCATCCCGAAAGTCCTCCTCTTATTTTTCCTTGTTTTTTGGGAAGGTATACCAGCAGATGGGCTCCGAAGGTGGGCCTGGGTGAGCACCACCCACCAGGTCGCGCCAGGGGGTGCCTGGCGTGCCCTAGTGGGTGCTCCTCACCAGGTGGCCCCCCACCGGTATAATTTTTTGCTCCAATATTTTTTATTAGTTCCAAAAATAATCTCCGTAAAGTTTCAACTTCATTGGAGTTGTGCAGAATATGTATCTCTGACATGCTTTTCTTGGGTCCAGAATTCCAGCTGTCGGTATTCTCCCTCTTTGTGTAAACCTTGCATATTATGAGATAAAAGGCATTAGAATGACTCCCCAAAGCATTATTACCAACGAAACAAAGTAAATAACAGTATGAAATCATGATGCAAAATGGACATATCAACTCCCCCAAGCTTGGACCTCGCTTGTCCTCGCGAAAGCTGATATTGAAAAGCATGTCCACATGGTTTGAGAGAGAGATGTGTCGATAAACAGAAAATACAGACATAGAAGCATCATGCTTATTAACATAACAACAACAAACTCTAACATAAGAACTTATTTCAATAGATTTTTATCATAAAGCTTCTCATGAACAAGTAACAATTCATCACTACATAGAAGTATGAAGCATAAACCTTATTGGGAACCAACAAACTATGTTCTGAGTCAACTTTGCAACTATAAATCATCATATTTTCAGGAAAGGTCTCATGTCATAGCCTTTTGGCAAGTCCACATGCTCAACCATCATTTAGTCTTCTATGATTGCTAACGCTCATGGCATACCCATGAACTAAAAGTTTCAAACGGACACATAGGAATATAGGGGCTTATAGTTTTGCCTCCCAACATATTCACCTCAAGGGTGATGTCAACAATAATAACTCATGCCCACCCATATCCAACTGGATATATGTGCCTAGATCTTTCCTCACCACATGATGCTTGCAAAATAAAAAGTAAAAAGGAATAGGGAAGAATACTTTGACTCTTGCATAAAAGTAAGTGCATAAAAGTAAAAGATAGGCCCTTTGCAGAGGGAAGCATAGGTTGTCATGCGCTTATTGGTTTGTATGACCAATCCCTTAATGTAAAAGAATGTCACTATATATTGCCCCCTATGATAGCAACCTTTATTATGCAGTCTATCACTTTTATTACTTTGCCATCATAAGTTCGTATAACACTCAATTTTCTCCTACACTAATTGATCAAAGCACTTTCAGAAGCAATTTTTATTGCCTTATTGCACCGATGACAACTTACTTGAAGTATCTTTCTTGATCCATAGGTAGGTATAGTGGACACTCGAAGAAAGTGTTTGGTTTGGGTTTTTGGATGCACAAGTAGTATCTCTACTTGGTGCGGAATTTTTGGCTAGCAAAGATATTGGTCAAGCACCACAAGTTAAAGGATCTATGACAATATAACTTCTATGTGGATATGAACAAACATAAATCATTACATTGCCTTCCTTGTCCAATGTCAAGAATTTTGACATATAATATTTGATGGGGGCTCACGATCATAAAAGATGTCCAAGATAGTGTATTTGCATGTGAATCTTCTCTTCCCTTATTAATTCTTTTAGGAATTGCATCATTGACCAATGCTATGTTTGTCAATCTCCAATAAATTTTACTACTTATACTTTACCTTATGTGATGTCATTACTCACCATAAGATTAGCATATGATTCTTTTCATTTATTTGTCCTTCTTTTATTTGATTGCAACAAGAAAGTAGAGAAGCAAAAACTCAAACTGAACTTTATTCCATAACTTTCACATGATTACATAAATAGATAGGCGACGGAACTAACACAATAAAATAGATTATGCTAAAAATTTATTCAACTAAGGCAAAGGGAAACTAAAGATAAAACTAGAATAGGTAAAGGTGAATAAAAGTGGTGGTGATACGATACCAGGGCACCTCCCCCAAGCTTGGCTTAAGCCAAGGGGAGTGCCCATACCCATGTGCTTAAGTCTCCTTTGGTGGTGGTGATGAAGAAGGCGGAGGAGTTGATGTAGGTGGTGGTGATGATGCAGCAAGCTTGTCCTCCAGTTTCCAGGGCAAGGGTTCACCATAATAGGTTGACGCGAGAGTCCCTTGAGTCCTACAACTAATAGCTAAACTCGTACCTTTAAATCTTGCTTCCTATTAAAAGATGTGGTTTTGATGATCATAAACTTGGTTCCGCAGAAAATTAATTTGCTCCTTGAGGGTGAAGATGGTGTCCTTCATGGACTGTCTATGCACTTTCTGATCACCGGTGAATTCCGTGATCATGGAGTGATTGGCACTAAGTCCGCACTCCACCATCTTTTGGCACTTGAAGATTTCCTGTTCCACTACCTCAAGCCTAGCCTCCACACTTCTGGTCTTCTTGGGTCCGTGAACATCGCGGATGTGGAGCACCCCCTCACGCATCTCAATGGCTTGAGGGTGCTTCATCACCTCCGGCAAGTACAGGTTGATAACCTTCTCGGAGAACTTGTCCCTAGAGGAGCTTGGTGGAGCCATGGAGATCTAGATCTACGAGAAAACATCAAGAAACAAGAATAGAGGATTTTTCTGTGATGCGGCCGTTAAAACATTCGGGAGTATATATAGAGAATTTCTATTCTTGGGAAACAAGTATTTGGAAGGAAAACAGAGTCGGGAAGGCATCCGAGGTGGGAAGCACCCACCATGGAGCGCCCTGGTGTATCGTGCTCACCTCGATCACCTTCCGGTTTATTTCTTTATTCCTAAAATTCTAAAATATGCCAAAACTGACCGAAAATATTTGTGTGGATTTTTTAGAGTCTGTTTACTTACCGTATCATGTACCTCCTATTTTTAAGAATTCTGGAGTGTTTCGGAAGGTTTCTTTTATGTGCTCCTCCGGTGTCATGGTTTAGATAACATTGCTTTCAATGTTAATAGGCGTACCTGAGATATAATGCTTAATTCTTTGGCCATTGACCACCTTCGGGTTAGTACCTTCGGCGTTATTAATCTTGATAGCTCCAGAATGATAGACCTCTTTGATAATATATGGTCCTTCCCATTTGGAGAGAAGCTTTCCTACAAAAAATCTTAAACGAGAGTTGAACAAAAGAACATGGTCTCCTATTTTTAATTACCGCTTTTGAATTCTTTTGTCATGCCATCTTTTTACTTTTTCTTTGAATAGCTTGGCATTTTCATACGCTTGGGTTCTCCATTCATTTAATGAGCTAATATCAAATAGCATCTTCTCACCAGCAAGTTTGAAATCATAATTGAGTTCTTTAATTGCCCAAAATGCTTTGTGTTCTAATTCTAGAGGCAAATGACAAGCTTTCCCATATACCATTTTATACGGAGACATACCCATAGGATTTTTATAAGCTGTTTTGTACGCCCAAAGAGCATCATCTAATTTCATAGACTAATTCTTACGAGACCTATTGACAGTTTTTTGTAATATTAATTTATTTCTCTATTGCTAAGTTCTACCTGACCACTAGATTGAGGATGATAGGGTGATGCAATTCTATGGTTAACATCATATTTAGCAAGCATCTTATGGAAGGCACCATGAATAAAGTGTGAACCACCATCGGTCATTAAATATCTAGGGACCTCTTTGAGCATTTTAATGGAGGTGTGGTGATCATCACTACTAGTTGGAATAGATTCTACCCACTTAGTGACATAATCAACCACAATTAAAATATGAGTGTATCCGTTAGAGGAAGGAAAAGGTCGCATATAATCAAAACCCCATACATCAAATGGTTCAACAACAAGTGAATAATTCATAGGCATTTCTTGACGCTTACCGATATTACCAATTCTTTGACATTCATCACAAGACAAGACAAACTTACGGGCATCCTTGAAGAGAGTAGGCCAATAAAAACCAGATTGCAATACCTTGTGAGCAGTTCTATCTCTCGCATGATGTCCTCCATAAGATTCAGAATGACATTTTCCGTAGGATTTCTTCCTGTTCATGCTCAGGTACACAACATCTAATAATACCATCCACTCCTTCTTTATAAAGATGTGGGTCATCCCAAAAGTAATGTCTCAAGTCATCGAAGTATTTTTTTTCTTTTTTTGGTATGTCAAACTAGGTGGTATATATTTAGGGACAATGTAATTAGCATAATCAGCATACCAAGGTGTGTTGTGTGAGACACTTATTGCAGCTAGTTGTTCGTCAAGGAAACTATCATCAATAGGTACTGGGTCATCAAGAATATTTTCTAACCTAGACAAGTTATCAACTACGGGGTTCTCAGCTCCTTTCCTATCAACGATATGCAAGTCAAATTCTTGAAGCAAAAGAACCCACCTAATAACTCTAGGTTTAGCATCTTTCTTTTCCATAAGATATTTTATAGTAGCATGATCGGTGTGAACAATAACTTTGGATTCAACAATATAGGATCTAAATTTATCACAAGCAAACACAACTGCTAAAAATTCTTTTTCAGTAGTCGCATAGTTTCGTTGGGCACTATCTAGAGTTTTACTAGCATAATGGATAACATTCCATTTCTTATCAACTCTTTGTCCTAGGACAGCAGTAACAACATAATCACTAGCATGACACATAATTTCAAAAGGCAAGTTCCGATCAGGTGGTTGAACGATATGTGTAGTGGTTAAGGCTTTCTTTAGGGTCTGTTTGGTTTAGATCCCTATGGTGCCCTACCAAAATATTGGTCGTTGACTAGGCTGGGATGGGTGTTTGTATGGGATCCAAATAATTGGTTGGCCAGGCCGTCTCATCTTTCCTCTCCTTCTTTTATGCCAATTCATTGGTAGAAACGTGGGCGAGGGAATCCTTCGCCAAAATTTTGGCCGGCCAACAACGCCAACGATTTGGCTGGGCTGCCATGGGCAGAAACCAAACAACCCCTTAGTGTTTCAAAGGCTTCTATGCAATCGTCATAAAAAACAAAAGGAATATCCTGTTGTAAAATATTAGTGAGAGGCCAAGAATTTTTTGAGAAGTCTTTAATAAACCTCCTATAGAAACCAACGTGACTAAGGAAACTTCGAATACCTTTGATATCTTTAGGACACGGTATTTTCTCAACTACATTAACTTTAGCTTGATCCACCTCAATACCTTGTTCAGATATTTTATACCCCATGACAATACCTTCATTAACCATAAAGTGACACTTCTCCCAATTCTAGACGAGATTAGTTTGTTCACATCTCTGCAAAACTCGATCAAGGTTGCTTAAGCAATCATCAAAAGAAGTTCCATAAATGGAGAAATCATCCATGAAAACCTCCACAATCTTTTCACAAAAATCAGAGAATATAGCAGTCATACATATTTGAAAGGTAATAGGTGCATTGCATAGACTAAAAGGCATACATCTATAAGCATAGGATCCAAAGGGCAAGTAAAGGTGGTTTTCTCTTGATCGAATTGTGACACAGGTATTTGAGAGAAACCAGAATATCCATCTAGGAAACAAAAGTGTGTGTGCTTAGATAATCTCTCTAGCATTTGATCAAGGAAAGGCAAATGGTAATGATCTTTCCTAGTAGCTTCATTTAATTTTCTAAAATCAATTACCATTCTATAATCAGTGACAATTTTTTGTGGAATAAGTTCAC
The DNA here is from genome assembly GCA_022496015.1 of Hordeum marinum. Lineage (NCBI taxonomy): Eukaryota > Viridiplantae > Streptophyta > Magnoliopsida > Poales > Poaceae > Hordeum > Hordeum marinum. The sequence goes on from CM039675.1 coordinate 94,626,345, forward strand.
TCTTATCATTAGGAGCAAGGGTAATACCTCCTTTCTTAGGGACACAATGAATGGGACTTACCCATCTACTATCCTCTATGGGATAAATTATATCTGCTTCCAGAAGCTTCAATATTTCAGATCTTACCACTTCCTTCATCTTAGGATTCAATCGTCGTTGGTGAGCAACAACAGGTTTAGCGTCTGGTTCCATATTGATCTTGTGCTGACATAGAGTGGGACTAATGCCCTTAAGATCATCAAGAGTATATCCAATAGCAGCCCGGTGCTTCCTCAGAATTCCCAATAATCTTTTTTCTTCATGTTCTGAAAGGTTAGAACTAATAATAACAGGATATATAATTTTCTCATCAAGATAAGCATACTTCAAAGTGTCAGGCAATTGTTTCAATTCAAACACAGGATCACCTTTAGGTGGAGGAGGACCTCCAAGGGTTTCAATAGGCAAATTGTGTATCAAGAGAGGTTGTTGTTCGAAGAAAATTTGATCTATTTCATTTCTTTCATGCAAGTGCATATCATTTTCATGGTCTAGCAAGTAAGGTCTACCAAAGATAATGGGACAAAAGTCATCTTGTGGGGAACCAAGAACCAGAAAATACGTAGGATATTTTATTTTCCCACACAAGACTTCAGCATCTCTAACAATCCCACGTGGTGTGATGGTGTCTCTATTAGCAAGTCTAATAGTAACATAAATATCTTCTATTTTAGCAGGTGCTATTTCATTCATAATTTCTTGGTATAAGGTAAAAGGAATAGCACTCACACTATCACCTAAATCACATAATCCATGATGGAAATGATCTCCTATTTTGACTGAGACAATAGTCAAGCCAACTATGGGTCGATGTTTGTCTTTTTCATCGGGTTTAGCAATTCTAGCAGCTTCATCACAGAAGTAAATGACATGCACATCAACATTTTCTACCAAGAGATCTTTAAACATAGAAACACTAGGTTCCACCTTAATTTGTTCAGAGGGCTTAGGTGCTCTTATATTACTCTTGCGAACCATAGTTTATACCTTAGCATGTTCCTTTATCCTAACAGGGAAAGGTGGTTTCTCAATATAAGCAGTAGGCACAGCTGGATCAACATTGTAAACAATAGTTTCTTCTTTAGCTATGACTGGTTCTTTAATTTCTTATTTAATAGGGGGTGATATTTAAACCCCTTCTCCTTAGGGAGATCAACATGAGTAGAAAATGCTTCACAGAAAGAGTCTACTATCTCAGAGTCAAGCCCATATTTAGTGCTAAACTTATGAAAAGTATTGGTATTCATAAAAGATTTAAGACAATCAAATTCAAGATTTATACCTGACTTATTACCTTTGTCGAGTTCCTAATCTTCAAAGTTGTGCTTAATTATTTCTAAGAGATCCCACTTGAAATCAATAGTCTTCTTCATATAAGAACCAACACAAAAAGTATCGATCATGGTTCGATCATTATGAGAAAGCCGAGAATTAAAATTATGAATGATAAATTCCCTCGAAATGTCATGATTGGGACATGAATATAACATTGACATAAGCCTCCCCCAAGCTAGAGTGATACTTTCTCCTTCACGAGGCCAAAAATTATATATATAATTCCAATCACGATGAACTAGATGCATAGGATAAAACTTTTGATGGAATTCCAATTGCAAACAATTCTAGTTACATGATCCAAGATCATCACATAGCCTATACCACGTCAGTTCTTTTCCCTCCAAAGATAAAGGGAAAACCTTCTTCTTAACTTCTTTGGATAAACCTGCAAGCTTAAATAATCCACATATATCGTTCACATATAAAAGATGCATATCAGGATGTTGAGTTCCATCTCGTGCATAAGGTTTAGCAAGCAAGTGTTCTAGCATACCCAAAGGAATTTTATAAGTAACATTTTTAGTAGGTGTCGTAGGTTGAGGGGTAACTAATTGTGGTTCGGATCGAGATGAAGATACCCCGAACAAACCCCTCAAGGTTTGCTCCTTCCCAACTTCCACCTCGAGGCAATGGTGCTTCGTCCCGAATGTACTCCTCTTATTTTTTCTAGGTTTTTTGGGAATTTATACCAGAAGATGGGCTCCGGAGGTGTGCCTGGGTGAGCACCACCCACCAGGTCACGCCAGGGGGTGCCTGGCGTGCCCTGGTGGGTGCTCCTCACCAGCCCCCCCCTCTGGTATATTTTTGCTTGAGTATTTTTTAGTAATTCCAAAAATAATCTCCATAAAGTTTCAGCTTTATTGGAGTTGTACATAATAGGTATCTCTGACGTGCTTTTCTTAGGTCCAGAATTCCAGCTGTTGGTATTCTCCCTCTTTGTGTAAACCTTGCATATTATGAGAGAAAATGCATTAGAATCACTCCCCAAAGCATTATCATTCAACAATAAAAGTAAATAATAGTAGGAAATCATGATGCAAAATGGACGTATCAAAGTTCAAACCCTCGTTTATGAGTTATTTCGTAAGGGGCTGGTTTGGATCCACATGTTGCATGCTATGGTTAGATTTATCTTAATTCTTATTTCTTACTTGTAGATGCTTGCGAGAGGGGGTAATCATAAGTGGGTTGTTTTTTCAAGTAAGAACAACACCCTAGCACCGGTCCACCCACATATCAAATTATCAAAGTAACGAACGTGAATCAACTAAATATGATGAACCGTGCTAGTCAAAATTCCCATGTGTCCTTGGGAGCATTTATTTCATATAAGAGTATGTTCCGGCTTGTACTTTGCTATAAAAAGGACCGGGCCACCTTGCTGCACCATTATTACAATTGTTACTTGTTACAAATTGCCTTGCTACAAAACTATGTGTTGCCGCTACTTTCAGTGCTTGCAAAAACTTCCATATTGAAAAACACTTGTTGTTTCCTTCTGCTTCTTGTTGGTTTTGACAGTCTTACTTATCTAAAGGAGTAAGATTGATCGCCTATACTTGTGGGTCATCACGTGTCATCTGAGCCTATGACTTGGGTGTAGGTGGCTATCGGACATGGTCACGTGAGTAGTGTGGTGGCTGGCGTATCGAGATTTTGTGTCAGTGTTCGGTTATGTTCCATGTACCTGGCCATACCAAGCCGAAGGTGGAGTTGGCTTGATGGGGTGAAAACCGTGTCTGATTTTGACAAGACCGATGGTGGCAACAGGGCGTCGTTGGCTTCTTGGAGTCTCCGTTGTGGTTGCTCCCTCCCTTCATCGTGGTCTGAATGAAAATTTGATATTTGGACCGGGTGATGGCAGTGATGAGGTGTCATGTCCTTTCTGAGGGAATCATCTTGAAGCGCATGGTCTCGTCGAGTCTCAACTTCACATCTTTTTCGCTCTATAGTGATGGTTACCGTCTTCTCTTGTAGTCTACATGGAGTCTTTCGATGTGTCGTTGTTGTAGCCCTTTGGCACCTATGTATCCAACCATGTGTGAGTGTGGAGTTTCAAGTGGTATGGTGTGATTTTTATTGGCTTCATCTGTTGATGGTTGTTGCTTTATATATAAAGCGGGGTGAAAGCCTTTTTTGGGATGATACTCCACTTTTGATTGGGAACAAAGATCCATCCAATTTCATTCTTTCTTATGTAATAACTAATTAACTCTTTTCGCTGAGAAATAAAATACAAAGAGGTTTCCATTAGAAAAAACTTAATATGCTCAGAATTGGTGGTCTGTGATGGTTCATGGCTTTATAGAGCGTTGGAAATCCCTATTGATAGTTGGAAGTGTATGCATCTTGATCAAATAGTGGTATCCACCTATTTGCATGTCCACGAATGGGCCAAAATGACCGTAAAAACAGATCAACCGCATCCATGAATCAGCTAGACAAAACCAAACAAGTTAGCCAATCATCATAGCATGCTATCAGAAAAGATAATAATGCACAAGTGAAAAATGATATGGTTGTGGTCGGCACATGTCTATGCATGCACTAGCATCCACATGTGCCATGTGTATGTATCACTGGCCCACACATGCCTGTATAACCGTGAGATAGGATCTGATACCAATTGTAACACAACTATCAAACACACCAGCTCGCACATCATTTCCTATCCATTGTGCCTAGGATCTAGACTGGTCCCATAGACCAACACTAGTCTTTCATGCTCACTTTGTGCTCACTCGTCCACATCTGGGATCAACTTCTGAGTCGGTCACTTATTTCTCAAATTGCTCCAAGCCAAGCACGCTTAGCTTTGAGATTTACTTTGGATGGGCCCCTTGTAGGATCGAAAGTAGGTCTAGAGGGGGGTGATTAAACTACTTGACCAAATAAAAATCTACTTTTTCCCAATTTTAACTGTTGGCAGATTTCAGCATTCATAGCAAGTGAAGCACACCCTACACATGCATATCTACGAGTATAGCAGCAGAAATAAAGACAAGCATGAGAAGTATAGGAAGGGTAGGAGGATCAAACACAATTTGGAGACACGATGGTTTTTCTCGTGGTTCTGATAGGTGGTGCTATCAGACGTCCATGTTTATGGAGTCTTCCCACGGAGGGTATTGGTCGCGAGAGTCCATGGAGGGCTCTACCCATGGATAGTTCCACAAAGAAGAAACCTTGACTATACCATGATGGCCTACGTCCACGAAGAACTAGCCGAATTTGGGGTAGATCTTCATGAAGTAGGCGATCTCCTTGCCCTTATAAACTTCTTGGTTCACTCCACAACACGAAGTAGGAGGCTCCCAAGCGACACCTAACCAATCTAGGAGGCACCACCCTCCAAAAGGTAATAGGCTCGATAATGTCGATGAACTCCTTGCTCGTGTGCTTCAAGATGATAGACTCCTCAACACTCAATCACTCTCTCACAGATTTGGCTTTGGTGGAAGAGATTGATTGGGTGGAAAGCAACTTGGGGAGGCTAGAGATCAAGATGTTGGAAATATGCCCTAGAGGCAATAATAAATTGGTTATTATCATATTTCCTTGTTCATGATAATCAATTTTTATCCATGTTATAATTGTATTACTCGGAAACTCAGATACATGTGTGGATACATAGACAACACCATGTCCCTAGTATGCCTCTAATAGACTAGCTCCTTGATCAAAGATGACTATGGTTTCCTAGTCATGGACACGATATGTCATTTGATAACGGGATCACATCATTAGGAGAATGATGTGATGGACAAGACCCAAACTACAAACATAGCATATGATCGTGTCAGTTTATTGCTACTGTTTTCTGCATGTCAAGTATTTGTTCCTATGACCAAGAGATCATGCAACTCACTGACACTGGAGGAGTACCTTGTGTGTATCAAACGTCGCAACGTAACTAGGTGACTATAAAGGTGCTCTACAGGTATCTCCGAGGGTGTTTGTTGGGTTGGCATGGATCTAGACTAGGATTTGTTCTTCCGTGCGACGGAGAGGTATCTCAAGGCCCACTCAATAATACAACATCACAATAAGCCTTGCAAGCAATGTGACTAAGTGTTAGCCACAGGATCTTGTATTACAGAACGAGTAAAGAGACTTGTTGGTAACGAGGTTGAACTAGGTATGGAGATGCCAACGATCGAATCTCGGGCAAGTAACATACCGGAGAACAAAGGGAACAACATATGGGATTAATTGAATCCTTGACATAGAGGTTCGACCGATAAAGATCTTTGTAGAATATGTAGGAACCAATATGGGCATCCTGGTCCCGCTATTGGTTATTGACCGTAGAGGTGTCTCGGTCATGTCTACATAGTTCTCGAATCCGCAGGGTCTACACACTTAAGGTTTGGTGACGTTTCGATAGAATAGAGTTATGTATGGCGGTGACCGAAGGTTGTTTGGAGTCCCGAATGAGATCTCGGACGTCACGAGGAGCTCCGGAATGGTCCGGAGGTAAAGATTGATATATAGGAAGTCCTGTTTTGGTCACTGGAAAAGTTTCGGGCTCATCGGTAGTGTATCGGGAGTGCCGGGAGGGTATCGAGAGACCATCGATAGGGGTGTCTCGACCCAAGAGGCTACATGTGCTGTGGGAGAAGGTAAACTAGCCCCTGGTGGGCTGGCCGAAGCCTCCTGTAAGGGCACATGTGGCTGGAGTGGTTTGAGAAGGAAAAAAAATCCAAAGATGGAGAGGTGGAAACAGTTTCCAAGTGGAAAGGAGGAATCCTACTCCTAATAGGATTGGAGTAGGACTCCTCCACTTCCAATTTCGACCAAACCTTGAGGGTTTGAGGCTTCCTTCTACCCTCCCTCCCTCCTATATATACTAGAGGATTTAGAGGGAAAAGCTAACCCTAATAGCCACGTGCTACCTCTCCTCTAGATTGCAGTTTCTCCTCTAGATCGGTTTTCAGCGGTGCTTAGGCGAAGCCCTGCTGGAATAGCTCCACCACCATCGCCGCAACGCCGTCGCGCTGCCGGTGAACTCATCTACCTCTCTACTCCCTCTTGCTGGATCAAGAAGGCGGAGATCGTCATCGAGCTGTACGTGTGCTGAACGCGGAGGTGATGTCCGTTCGGTGCTAGATCGGAAGGACCGTGATCAAGATCATGAGACGATTCGTGATTGGATCACGGGACGAATCATGATGATATCATGGGATGGATCATGACTGGATCGCGAGATGGATCGTCATGGGATCACAGGATGCTCGGTGATTTGGATCGCGAAGACGTTCGACTACATCAACCGCGTTTCTTAACTCTTCCCGCTTAGCGATCTACAAGGGTATGTAGATCCACTATGCCTCTCGTAGATACTCATCACCATGGATAGATCTTGCGTGTGCGTAGGAAAAAAATTGTTTCCCATGCAACATTCCCCAACAGTGGCATCATGAGCTAGGTCTATGTGTAGATGAGCTCTCGAGTAGAACACAAAGAGTTTGTGGGCGTTGATGCTTAGATTGGTTCCTCCCTTGGTCGTGTTTTGGTTCAACTTTATTGTGGGATGAAGTGGCCCGGACCAACCTTACTCGTACACTTACGAGAGACCGGTTCCATCGACTGACGTGTAACTTCTTTGCACAAAGATGGCTGGCGGGTGTCTGTTTCTCCTACTTTAGTTGGATCGGATTCGACAAAGGTGGTCCTTGAGAAGGTTGAAAAGCAACTTATGTATCACCGTTGTGGTTTATGCGTAGGTAAGAATTGTTCTTGCTAGATACCTGTAGCAGCCACGTAAAATATGCAACAACAATTATAGGACGTCTAACTTGTTTTTGCAGGGTATGTTGTGATGTGATATGGCCAATTACATGATGAGATATATGTGATGTATGAGATGATCATGTGTTGTATAGAATATCACGACTTGCATGTCGATGAGTACGGCAACCGGCAGGAGCCATAGGGTTGTCTTTAATTATTGTATGACCTGCGTGTCAATCATTAAGCGCTATGTAATGTTTACTTTATCGCTAAACGGTAGCAATAGTAGAAGCATGGTGGGCGCGACAACCACGATGGCGACACGTTGATGGAGATCAAGATGATGGAGATAATGGTGTCATGCCGGTGATGATGGAGATCATGTCGGTGCTTTCAAGATGGAGATCAAAAGCACAAGTTCATGGCCATATAATGTCACTTATGATTTGCATGTGATGTTAATCCTTTTATGCACCTTGTTTTGCTTAGGATGACGATAGCATTATAAGGTGATCCCTCACTTAATTTCAAGATAAATTGTGTTCTCCCCGAGTGTGCACCGTTGCGAAAGTTCGTCGTGTCGAGACACCACGTGGTGATCGAGTGTGATAGACTCTACATTCACATACAATGGGTACAAGCCAGTGTTGCACATGCAGAACAGTCGGGTTAAACTTGATGAGCCTAGCATGTACAAACATGGCCTCAGAACACAAGAGACCGAAAGGTCAAACATGAGTCATATAGTAGATATGATCAACATGATGATGTTCACCATTGAAACCACCTCAACTCACGTGATGATCGGACTTGAGTTGGTGAATTTGGATCATGAATCACTCGAATGACCGGAGGGATGTCAATTTGAGTGTGAGTTCTTCAGTAATATGATTAATTGAACTCATTATCATGAACATAGTCAGTAGTGTCTTTGCAAATTATGTTGTAGATTACTTGCTAGCGTTGTAGCTCCCTTTAATTTTTTATATGTTCCTAGAGAAATAGACTTGAAAGATGATGGTAGCAATATTGTGGACTGGGAACATGATCTGAGGATTGTCCTCATCGCTACACAGAAGGCTTATGTCCTTAATGCACCGCTCGGTGCGCCAACACCTCTAGCGTCGTATGTAGATGTTGTGAACATCTGACAGGCAAGTTCTGATGACTACTTGATAGTTTAGTGCATCATGCATTACGGCTTAGAATAGAGGCTCCAAAACGTTTTGAACGTCACAGAACATATGAGATGTTCTGAGAGCTGAAATTGGGATCTCAGGCTCGTGCCCGTGTTGTGAGATATGAGATCTCAAACAAGATTCTTTTCCTTCAAGATAAAGGAGAATAGCTCAATCGTTGCATGTGCTCAGATTGTTTGGGTGCTACAATCGCTTGAATTGAGTGGGAGTTGATCTTACAGATAAGAAAGTGATTGATATAGTTTTCCAAGTCACTGTCACTAAGCTACTAGAGCTTCATGATGAACTATAAAATGCCAGGGATGGAAATGATGATCCCTGAGCTGTTCGCGATGTTTGACACCGCGAAGGTAGAAATAAAGAAGGAGCATCAAGTGTTGATGATTTGTAAAACCACTAGTTTCAAGAAGGGCAAGGGCAAGGAGGGAAACTTCATGGATGGCAAGTCAGTTGCTGCTCCAGTGAAGCAACCCAAAGTTGAACCCAAACCCGAGACTAAGTGCTTCTATTATGAGGAGAGTGGTCGCTAAAGCAGAACAACCCTAGATACTTGGTTGATAAGAACGCTGGCAACATCGACAAAAGTATATTTGATATACGTGTTATTGATGTGTACCTTACTAGTATTCCTAGTAGCACCTGAGTATTGGATACCGGTTTGCTTGCTAAATGTTAGTAACTCGAAATAAAAGCTATGGAATAAACGGAGACTAGCTAAGGGTGAGGTGACGATGTGTGCTGGAAATGTTTCCAAGGTTGATGTGATCAACATCGCACACTCTCTCTACCTTCGGGATTAGTGATGAACCTAAATAAATGTTATTTGGTGTTTGCGTTAAGCATGAACATGATTAGATCGTGTTTATTGCAACACGGTTATTCATTTAAGTTAGAGAATAATGGTTATTCTGTTTACATGAATAATACCTTCAATGGTCATGCACCCAATGAATGGTTTGTTGAATCTTGATCGTAGTAGTACACGTGTTCATAACATTAATGCCAAAAGATACAAAGTTAGTAATGATAGTACCACATACTTGTGGCGCTGCCGCTAAATGTCATATTGGTACAAATTGCATGAAGAAACTCCATGTTGATGGATCTTTGGACTCATTCGATTTTGAATCGATTGAGACATGCAGACCATGCCTTTTGGGCAACATGACTAAAACCCTGTTTTCCAGCTTGATGGAACGGGCAAGTGACTTATTGGAAATGATACATGTCGATGTATGCGGTCCAATGAGTGTTGTAGCATGTGGTGGATATCGTTATTTTCTTACCTTCACTAATGATTTGAGTAGTTAGTGTATATTTACTTAATGAAACACAAGTCTGAATCGTTTGAAAAGTTCAAGCAGAATCGGAGTGAATTTTGAGATCATCGTGGCGAGAAGATAAAATGTCTACGATAAGATCGTAGAGGTGAATATCTAAGTTACGAGTTTCTTATACAACTTAAGACAATGTGAAAAGTTGTTTCACAACTCACGCCACCTGGAACACCATAGTGTGATGGTGTGTCCGAACGTCGTAGTCATGCTCTATTGGATATGGTGCGAATTATGATGTCTCTTATCGTTTTTCCACTATCGTTTTGGGGTTATGCATTAGAGAAAACTACATTCACTTTAAATTGGGCACCATCTAAATCCGTTGAGATGACACCATATGGTTTGGCAGAAACCTAAGCTATCATTTCTTAATGTTTGGGGTTGCGACGCTTATGTGAAAAGAGTTTTCACCTAATGTGCTCGAACCCAAAGCAGACAAATGCATCTTCATGGAATACCCTAAGAACAGTTGGCTATACCTTCTATCTCAGATCCGAGTACAAAGTGTTTGTTGCTAAAATGGGTCCTTTCTCGAGAAAAAGTTTATCTCGAAAGAATTGAGCGGGAGGAAGATAGAACTTGATGAGGTTGTTTAACCTTTGTTTCAACCAGAGAGTAGCGCAACGCAGAAAGTTATTTTGTGGAACCTACGTCAGTTGAAGAGGAAGTAAATGATGATGATCATGAAGCTTCGAATCAAGTAACTATCGAACCTCGTAGGTCGACAAGGACGTGTACTACTCCTGAGTGGTATGACAACCCTGTCTTGGAGGTCATGTTGTTGGACAACGATGAACCTACGAGCTATGGAGAAGCGATGATGGGCCCGGATTCTGACAAATGGTTGGAGGCCATGAAATCCAAAAAAGGATCCATGTATGAAAACCAAGTATAGACTTTGGTAGACTTGCTCGTTGGACGGAAGGTCGTCGAGTACAAATGGACCTTTAAGATGAAGACATACGCTGATGGTAAATGTCACCATTTATAAAGCTCGACTTGTCGCAAAGAAGTTTCCGACAAGTTCTAGGAGTTGATTGCGATGAGACTCTGTCACTCATAGCGATGCTAAAGTCTATTGGAATTATGTTAGCAGTTGCTGCATTTTTGAATTACGAAATCTGGCAGATGGATGTCAAAACATCGTTTCCTTAACGGTTTACTTGAGGAAAGGTTATATGTGATACAACCGGAAGGTTTTGTTAGTCCTAAGGATGCTAAAAGGTGTGCAAGCTCCAGTGATCCTTCTATGGATTGGAGCAAGCATCTCGGAGTTGGAATATACGCTTTGATGAGGTGATCAAAGTTTTTGAGTCTATACAAAGTTTATGAGAAACTTGTATTTGCAATAAAGTGAGTGGGAGCACTGTAGAATTTCTGATAAGCACATGTGGTTGACATATTATTGATCAAAAATGATGTAGAATTTCTGGAAAGCACAAACGGTTGTTTGAAAAGAGTTTTTCAAAGGAAGACCTAGATAAAGCTACCTAATTATTGAGCATCAATATCTATAGAGATAGATCAAGATGCTTGATGAGTCTTTCAATAAGTACATACCTTGACAAGATTTTGAAAGAGTTCAAAATGGATCAGTTAAAGAAAGAGTTCTTGCCTGATTTGTAAGGTGTGAAATTGAGTGAGACTCAAAGCTCGACCACGGCAGAAGAAAGAGAAAGGACAAACGTCGTTCCTTATGTCTTAGCCATAGGCTCTATATAATATGACATGTCGTGTACTGCACCTGTGTGTGTGCCTTGCCATGAGTCTATCAAGGGGTACAAGAGTGATCCAGGAGTGGATCACTGGACAACGGTCAAGATTATCCTTAGTAACTAAAGGACTAAGGAAATGTTTCTCGATTATGGAGGTGATAAAGAGTTTGTCGTAAAGGGTTATGTCGATGCAAACTTTAACACCAATCCGGATGACTCTGAGTAGTAATCCGAATACGTATAGTGGAGCAACTATTTGGAATAGCTCCAAGTAGAGTGTGGTAGCAGTGTCTACAGTATGACATAGATATTTTCAAAGTACACATGGATCTGAATGTCGCGGACCCGTTGACTAAAAGACCTCTCTCACATGCAAAGCATGATCGAGCCCCAGAACTCATTGGGTGTTAGATTCATAACAATGCGAATCACATGGTGATGTGAACTAGATTATTGACTCTAGTGCAAGTGGGAGACTGTTGGAAATATGCCCTAGAGGCAATAATAAATTGGTTATTATCATATTTTCTTGTTCATGATAATCGCTTATTATCCATGCTATAATTGTATTAATCGGAAACTCAGATACATGTGTGGATACATAGACAACACCATGTCCCTAGTATGCCTCTAATAGACTAGCTTGTTGATCAAAGATGGCTATGGTTTCCTCGTCATGGACATGAGATGTCATTTGATAATGGGATCACATCATTAGGAGAATGATGTGATGGACAAGATCCAAACTACAAACGTAGCATATGATCGTGTCAGTTTATTGCTACTGTTTTCTACATGTCAAGTATTTGTTCCTATGACCATGAGATCATGCAACTCACTGACACCGGAGGAATACCTTGTGTGTATCAAACATCGCAACATAACTGGGTGACTATAAAGGTGCTCTACAGGTATCTTAGAGGGTGTCTGTCGGGTTGGCATGGATCAAGACTGGGATTTGTTACGCCGTGTGACGGAGGGGTATCTCAGGGCCCACTCGGTAATACAACATCACAATAAGCCTTGCAAGCAATGTGACTAAGTGTTATCCACGGGATCTTGTATTATGGAACGAGTAAAGAGACTTGCTAGTAACGAGGTTGAACTAGGTATGGAGATGCCGACGATTGAATCTCGGGCAACTAACATACCGAAGAACAAAGGGAACAACATACGGGATTAATTGAATCCTTGACATAGAGGTTCAACCGATAAAGATCTTAATAGAATATGTAGGAACCAATATGGACATCCAGGTCTCGCTATTGGTTATTGACCGTAGAGGTGTCTCGGTCATGTCTACATAGTTCTCGAACCCGCGGGGTCTGCACACTTAAGGTTCGGTGACGTTTCGGTAGTATAGAGTTATGTATGGTGGTGACCGAAGGCTGTTCGGAGTCCCGGATGAGATCCTGGACGTCACGAGGAGCTCCGGAATGATCCGGAGGTAAAGATTGATATAGAGGAAGTCCTGTTTTGGTCACCGAAAAAGTTTCGGGCTCATCGGTAGTGTACCGAGAGTGGCGGGAGGGTACCAGGGGACCATCGGGAGGGATGTCTCGACCCAAGAGGCTACATAGGCTATGGGAGGAGGTAAACCAGCCCCTGGTGGGCTGTCCTAAGCCTCCTATAAGGGCCCATGTGGCTGGAGTGGTTTGAGAAGGAAAAAATCCAAAGATGGAGAGGTGGAAAGAGTTTCCAAGTGGAAAGGAGGAATCCTACTCCTAATAGGATTGGAGTAGGACTCCTCCACCTCCAATTTCGACCAAACCTTGAGGGTTTGAGGCTGCCTCCTACCCTCCCTCCCTCCTATATATACTAGAGGATTTAAATGGAAAATCTAACCCTAATAGCCACGTGCTACCTCTCCTTTAGATCGCAGTTTCTCCTCTAGATCAATTTTCAGCGGTGCTTAGGCAAAGACCTGCTGGAATAGCTCCACCACCATCGCCACAATGCTATCACGCTGCCAAAGAACTCATCTACCTCTCTGATCCCTCTTGCTGGGTCAAAAGAAGGCGGAGATCGTCATCGAGCTGTACGTGTGCTGAACGCAGAGGTGTCGTCCATTCGGCGATAGATCGGAAGGACCGTGATCAAGATCGCGAGATGATTCGTGATTGGATTACGGGACGGATCGTGATGATATCGCAGGATGGATCATGATTGGATTGCGAGATGGATCATGATGGGATCATGAGACGCTCGGTAATGTGGATCGCGAAGACGTTCGACTACATCAACTGCGTTTCTTAACGCTTCCCGCTTAGTGATCTACAAGGGTATGTAGATCCACTCTGCCTCTCGTAGATGCTCATCACCATGGATAGATCTTTTGTGTGCATAGGAATTTTTTTGTTTCCCATGCAACATTCCCCAACACAAGATTCATATGGATGGAATGGAATGGAATGGCATGGTCTCAACACATGAGTAGGTGGCTCTCTCTCAGAAAATCAGTTGGTATGAGTGGGGATCTGTTCTGAGTGCTTCACTTGTGAGTGAGTGGTGATGGAGGGTTATATATAGGCATCTCCAAAAATCCAACCGTTACACCTAATAAGTTCAACTTGGTGACACCGATGTGTTAATCTCGATGGTACCGAGTTGCCTAAAAGGTAGCAAATTTTGAATCTCGGTGAGACCGATACATAAAACTCAGTTGCTTCGATAAGGTGACCAACGGTTAGATTTCCAGACTCGGTGATGCCGATTCAACAAACTCGATGGGACCGATTTTGTGAATTTTTGTAACAGAATGTTGGCAACCAAAACTCGGTGGCACCAAAGCAGAATCGGTTGCACCGAAAGGTTAGGGTTTGGCTGAGTCTGTCTGAGGCGGAGAATCGGTGGTACCGAGTGGGAACTGTTGGTTGCACCAATTTTGGATATTTTGCTTTGGACAAACTTTAGTGGAAGAGCTTGTGGTTGTATGTGGTTACTATCACTTGTGCACGTATGAGCATTTTGTTCACCAACAGTAACTTACACCCTTTTGATAGTATTGGCTTTCCTATGGACTCAAAGTGTTTTCTCACAAAGTGAAATGTAGAGTCCTCTTACTTGAAGCTTTGCCAATCTATTTCCTTGTATCTTGGGGGTATTCCACAATCCTTTGGCCAACCCATCATTGAACTTTTCTTGAAACATGCTTAGTGGAAACATTAGTTCAATGACATATATGTTGTTATTAATTACCAAAACCATCAAGGGAGCAAATGTGCTTTCAATCTCCCCTTTTTTGGTAATTGATGACAACATATAGATCAAAGCTTCGACATATGATATAATCAATGAATATAATACTCGCTTTGAGAAGTATATAATAATCAAGAGCCCCCCCTAAATTTGTGCATTTTTTTAAATTTGCATTTGAGTGCAAATGCATAATCGATTAGGTACATGGGGCACTTCTTCCATGTCACATACAACTTGGTGGTGTGCGAGAGTAAATAAGAGTTAATATCATAGCACAACACATGAAGCAAAGTGAATGATAATCTCATAACCATCAAAAGGATAGGAACCTGTAGCAACACACATTAAAGAGTATGATCAAACACAAACAAAAGTATAACACAAGCAACCAAAAGACTAAATGTTTTTAAAACATCAATAAAACCAAACTCTCACTCTCACTTGAATCCTATACATCTATATACAACTTCTCCCCCTTTGGCAACACGTTACCAAATAGTTCAAAGAGATATAGCTAATCATCCTTCTGGGGCTGATCTCCTCCGATGGTCAATGTCGGAGTCGAGAGAAGTGCATCGGCGAAGACCTCTGCAGATGTCCTACACGGAGCTAGAGTAGCAACTGGTGGCATTGGAGGAGCTGATGGAGTTGAAGTGACTGTAGCTGGTGCAGACGATGAAGGTCTCATCTCCGGAGCTGACACTGTAGGTGTTCTGGCCTGAGTCCTGAACTGGGCAGTCGTCTTGAGAGGTGCACAATCCTCATCATCATCAGAATCAGACTCTAAAGAGGTGCGACGGATAGGATCTTCATCTACTTCCTTCTTGAGCTCGCTCATGGTCTTGGTCAGCCCATCCACCTTGTCATTGAGGGTCTTCACTCTATCCTCAAAGATCCTCACAAGACTGTTCTAGTTGTCCAGTATGCATTTGATATCCTTCTTCATGTCCATGACTTAGAGATCAAGAGATCCATCTGCTCGTTCCTGGATCTAGGGACGGGAGCACTAGTGGCTCTAGCTGCCTCTACCTCTGCCTGTGCTTGTGTCTGGGCTGTAGTTGATGTGGGATGGTCTGGGTCCATCACCACAACGTTGTGCTCGAAGTCTGGCTATAGGGTCAAGTGGGGTCTGTCCAGAGCAAAGATGTGCTTCTCCCTGAGTAGCTCTTGGTCTACTTGTCCTTCTTCTAGGAGTCCCTACTTATCCTTGAGGGTCTTCGTTCATAACGATCATCCCTAGGCATTCTCTCTCTTTGAGGTGACTCGTCTCTTGAGCTTCGTCTTCTTGGTAACTCTTATTTCCTTTTGTAAGGAGTCGTGCACTCATTTGAGTAGTGTCCAGGCTTCCCAAAATTGTAGCAGTTTCAGTCACGACTTGACGAATGCTTCTCTTCATATCTTGAGTTGGAGCTTCGATCTTTGCCTCCATTCTTGTAGAACTTGTTGAATTTCTTGACCATGAGGCTTATCTCTTCATTTGTGACAAGTTTGTCGCTTGAAGTTGCGGGAGCATCACTTGTGGCCTTGTAAGCACCGCTAGACTTGTGGTGAAGCTCTTCCTTGTCCTTGAGTGTCATCTCATGAGCAACAATCCTTCTGATCACTTTCGTTGGCTTGCGATCTTTGTAGTTGGGCATCATTTCGATCAACGTGCATACGATGTCATATCGATCATCCAAAGCTCAAAGTATCTTCTTGATGATGAATTTGTTGGTCATTTCTTCGCTTCCTAAGTCGGCAATCTCATTGGTGATGAGATCTAGCCTAGAGTACATCTGAGCGACTCCTTCACCATCCTTCATCTTGAACTTGTCAAGTTGACTTTGAAGAACATCCAACTTGGATTCTCTCACAGATTTAACACCTTCATGCATATCAACTAAAGTATCCCAAATCTCTTTTGCATTCTCAAGACGGCTGATTTTGTTGAATTCTTTGGGGAATAGGTAGTTGAAGAGAATGTCACATGCTTGAGCATTGATTTGCAACATCTTCAATTCATTTCCGGTCGCTTCACGATCCGGTTCCCTTCCATCTTCAAAGAATTCACCTTGCAATCCAACACAAACAACAGCCCAAACGGCGGGGTTATGACCAAGAAGATGCATTTTCATTTTGTGCTTCCAAGTAGCAAAATCAGTGCCATCAAAGTACAGACCTCTATGGTGATAATTTCCCTCGCTAGACGCCATAATCTCCTAGGTTGTGAAACCAATGCAATGGAGACCAATGCTCTGATACCACTTGTTGGATCGAAAGTAGGTCTAGAGGGGGGTGATTAGACTACTTGACCAAATAAAAATTCACTTTTTCCCAATTTTAAATGTTGGCAGATTTTAGCATTCATAGCAAGTCAAGCACACCCTACACATGCATGTCTACGAGTATATCAGCGTAAAGTAAAGATAAGCATGAGAAGTAAAGAAAGGGTAGGAGGATCAAACGCAATTTGGAGACACGATGATTTTTCCCATGGTTCCGATAGGTGGTGCCATCGTACGTCCACATTTATGGAGTCTTCAACCAACGGAGGGTAACGGTCGCGAGAGTCCACGGAGGGCTCTACCCATGGAGGGTTCCACGAAGAAGCAACCATGACTATACCATGATGGCTTATGTCCATAGAGGACTAGCCTAACTCGGGGTAGATCTTCACGAAGTAGGCGATCTCCTTGCCCTTACAAACTTCTTGGTTCACTCCACAACATGAAGTAGGAGGCTCCCAAGCGACACCTAACCAATCTAGGATGCACCACCCTCGAAAAGGTAATAGGCTCGACAATGTCTATGAACTCCTTGCTCTTGTGCTTCAAGATGATAGACTCCTCAACACTAACTCTCTCTCTCTCTCATAGATTTGGCTTTGGTGGAAGAGATTGATTGGGTGGAAAGCAACTTGGGGAGGCTAGAGATCAAGATTCATATGGTTGGAATGGAATGATCTCAACACATGAGTGGGTGGCTCTCTCTCAGAAAATCAGTTGGTATGAGTGGGGATCTGTTCTAAGTGCTTCACTTGTGAGTGAGTGGTGGTGGAGGGGTATATATAGGTATCTCCAAAAATCCAACTGTTATACCTAATAAGTTCAACTCGGTGACACCAATGTGTTAATCTCGGTGGTGCCGAGTTGCCTAAAAGGTAGCAATTTTTGAATCTTGGTGAGACCGATACATAAAACTCGGTTGCACCGATAAGGTGACCAACGGTCAGATTGCCAGACTCAGTGACGCCGATTAAACAAAGTCGGTGGGACCAATTTTGTGAATTTGCGTAACAGAATATTGGCAACCCAAACTCGGTGGCACCGTAGCAGAATCGGTTGCACCGAAAGGTTAGGGGTTGGTTGAGTCTGTCTGAGGCTGAGAATCGGTGTCATCGAGTGGGAAGTGTTGGTTGCACCGATTTTGGATATTTGGCTTTGGATAGACTTTTGTGGATGAGCTTGTGGTTGTATGTGGTGACTATCACTTGTGCACGTATGAGCATTTTGTTCACAAACAGTACCTTAGCCCCTTTTGATACTATTGGCTTTCCTATGGACTCAAAGTGATTTATTACGAAGTAAAATGTAGAGTCCTCTTGCTTGAAGCTTTGCCAATCTATTTCCTTGCATATTAGGGTATTCCATAATCCTTTTGCCAACCCATAATTAAACTTTTACTAAAACATGCTTAGTGGAAACATTAGTTCAATGACATATATGTTGTTATTAATTACCAAAACCACCAAGGGAGCAAATGTGCTTTCACCCCTGAAAAAAGGTGCACCTTGCTGTTATAAGTTGTCTATCATTCTTATTAAGTCAGGATGTTAAATGAAACACATGCTTACCTCTAGTCCATATGTATAGGCCAAGGAATACACTTCAACACTACGCTCCGACGATTGTTTCGTGCGCTCCACACATGTGTCGTGGGCCTGCATGCCAATTTTGCTTGGCATTAGAGCATCTACAATCGGACTAGGAAAATATGACCCATAAACTTCCACGGTCATATGTGGACTCATCCACAGACAATGTTGGCTTGTTCGCATGGACAACCACACTCCTTATATTCAAACATTCATTTTCATGCAAAACCATGCATGTAAACCATATAACATAGACGATCAATTCATCATGAATTAAACACAACCAAAATAAAACAAGGTTCAAAAATTTAACACAAGTCAAAATAAAATTCTACAATTCATACATAGACGATACACGACTGAATCAATTGGCCCCCTTGTAGTGCTTGTTGATCTCCTTATTGTTGTCAAATAACTTCCTTCTTTACTCATCCAAGAGGTCTGTGTCCCACAACATGATCCTCGACTGCTCTATGTCCCTCACAAGTTTCAACTTCTCTTTCCCGAGCTCAATTGATTCCAATGTCTTGACCTTTTGGAGCTCTCATTTCACCCATTTCTTCTGCTTCTCCATGTTTATATTCTATCTCTCAATGTTGAACCTCTCCTGAACCCTGTCTCGGCTAAACAACATCCTCTCCCTTTGCACATCCAAGAAGAGTTTGTACCTCTCCTCTTTGGTGTAAAAAATGGCAGTCCATGTGTCGGACATTTTCCTTGCCGCATCATCACGCATGACCCTCCCCTTCTCCCATTTCTTTCCCATCATCTGAATGTTGCTCTTTGGCACAACCCCTTCTCCATCCACTCATCATATTGGCTCATCATCATCATGCAATCCAATACATTGATGGGAGCTTCAACTGTCCTTGTTTTTCATCTTCTTGGTGAGGTTCCTCAGCTCATCATAGAGGGGGTTTGCCACTTTGACTTCCCATTCATTTTGAACCAACAATGGCACACGATGAATGATTTTTCTCAATTTATTGGTACAAAGTGGCAGGCAACCCCATATAGAAAAAAAGAATCACTAAATATAATTCAAGAAATAAAGTAAGCAATACAAGTGATGACAACATCAAGAAAGTCAAACTTACATTGCTATATTATAGAAAGGCTATATTCAAGACTCAAGTCAATCAGAGGTTGTGTTATTCCCCAACAGATTAATATGGAGGTGATATAGTCAGTTAACTAATAAAATGGTTTTGCAATAAAATTTTGTAACTGGATTGGCTCATTCCCTCTCTTCTCTCAGCTCAAAGCCCGCCCAAATTCCCCTAAACTTGGCCCAACCAGCCCCAACACCCCTCGCTATAAATAGAAGACCTCCCTTGAAAAAAATGGATATCCCTCTCCATTCTAGGGTTTCCTCTAACTCTAGTCGCTAATTCCATCCTCACCTTCCACCCGTCCCGGTATCATCGGTGCCAGATGATACGTCTCCAATGTATCTATAATTTTTGTTTGTTCCATGCTGCTATATTATCAATCTTGGATATTTTACAATCATTTTATAGCAACTTTATATAAGTTTTTGGGACTAACCTATTGACATAGTGCCAAAGTGCCAGTTGTTGTTTTTTTGCTTTTACTTCGCAGAAAATCAGTACCAAACGGAGCCCAAACGCTATGGGGATTTTTGGAGAATTTTATGGACCAAAATCTTGGAAATATGCCCTAGAGGCAATAATAAAGTGGTTATTATTATATTTCCTTGTTCATGATAATCGTTTATTATCCATGCTATAATTGTATTGATTGGTAACTCAAATGCATGTGTGGATACAGAGACAACAATGTGTCCCTAGTATGCCTCTAGTAGACTACCTCGTTGATCAAAGATGGTCAAGGTCTCCTAGCCATTGACATGAGATGTCATTTGATAATGGGATTACATCATTAGGAGAATGATATGATGGACAAGACCCAAACTATGAACTTAGCATATGATCGTGTCAGCTTATTTTTATAGTTTTATGCATGTCAAGTATCTATTCCTATGACCACGTCAATTGAAGATGAAGTTAATGATGATGATCATGAATATTTAGATCAAGTTACTATCAAACCTCGTAGGTCCACAAGGACGTGTACTGCTCCTGAGTGGTATGACAACCTTATCTTAGAGGTCATGATGTTGGACAACGACGAACCTACGAGCTATGGAGAAGCGATGATGGGCCCCGATTGCAACAAATGGCTAGAGGCCATAAAGTCCGAGATGGGATCCATGTATGAAAACAAAGTATGGACTTAGGAAGTATTAGCTTAAGGGCAAAAGGCCATTCTGAACAAATGGATATTTAAGAAGAAGACGGACGCGGACGATAATGTCACCGTCTATAAAGCTCGACTTGTGGCAAAGGGTTTTTCCCAAGTTCAAGGAGTTGACTACGATGAGATCTTCTCACCCATAGCGATGCTTAAGTACGTCAGAATCATGTTAGCAATAGCTGCATTTTTTGGTTATGAAATTTGGCAGATGGATGTCAAAACAACATTCCTTAACGGTTTCCTTAAGGAAGAGTTGTATATGATGCAACCAGAAGGTTTTGTCAATCCATAGAATGCTAACAAAGTTTGCAAACTCCAGCAATCCGTTTATGGATTGGTGCAAACATCTCGGAGTTGGAATCTGCGCTTTGTTGAGGTGATCAAAGCGTTTGGATTTATACAAGTTTATGGAGAAGCTTGTATTTACAAGAAAGTGAGTGGGAGATCTATAGCATTTCTAATATTATATGTGGATGCCATAAAGCTTATTGGAAACAATATAGAAATGTTGGAAAGTGTGAAGGAATATTTGAACAAGAGTTTTTCAATGAAGCACCTAGGAGAAGCTGCTTTCCTATTAGGTATCAAGATCTATAGAGATACATCAAGACGCTTAATCGGACTTTCACAGAGCACCTACCTTGACAAAGTTTTGAAGAAGTTCAAAATGGATCAGTCCAAGAAGGGGTTCTTGCCTGTGTTGCAAGGTGTGAAGTTGAGTAAGACTCAATGCCCAGTGACTGCAGAAGATAGAGAAAAGATGAGTGTCATCTCCTATGCTTCAGCCATAGGCTCTATCATGTATGCAATGTTGTGCACAAGACCCGATGTCAGCCATGCCATAAGTATGGCCGAAAGGTTTCAAAGTGATGCAGGAATGGAGCACTGGACGGAGGTCAAGAATATCCTTAAGTACCTGAAAAGGACTAAGGAAATGTTTCACATTTATGGAGGTGAACAAGAGCTCGTCGTAAAGTGTTATGTCGATGCAATCTTTGACACTGATCCGGATGACTCTAAGTCTCAAACCGGATACGCATTTATTCTCAATGGGGGAGCGGTAAGCTAGTGCAGTTCCAAGGAGAGCATGGTAGCTGATTCTACATGCGAAGCGGAGTACACTGCTGCCTTAGAGGCGGAGAAGGAAGGTGTCTGGATGAAGGAGTTCATGATAGATCTTGGATTAGTGCCTAGTGCACCGAACCCAATGACTTTGTTCTGTGACAACACTGGTGCCATTGCTCTGGCCAAAGAACCATGGTTTCACAAGAGGACAAGACACATAAAGAGACGCTTCAATTACATCCGCAATTACATCAAGGAGGAGTACATAAATATTTGCAAAGTGCACACGGATCTGAATGCCACAGACCCATGGACTAAACATCTTCCAAGGGCTAAACATGATCAACACCAAAACTGTATGGGTGCTAGATTCATTACATAGTGATGTGAGCTAGATTATTGACTCTAGTGCAAGTTTGAGACTGTTGTAAATATGCCCTAGAGGCAATAATAAAGTGGTTATTATTATATTTCCTTGTTCATGATAATTGTTTATTATCCATGCTATAATTGTATTGATTGGAAACTCAAATGCATGTGTGGATACATAGACAACACTGTGTCCGTAGTATGCCTCTCGTAGACTAGCTCGTTGACCAAACATGATCAAGGTTTCCTAGACATTGACATGAGATGCCATTTTATAACGGGATCACATCATTAGGAGAATGATGTGATGGACAAGACCCAAACTATGAACGTAGCATAAGGTCGTTTTCGTTTATTGCTATAGTTTTCTGCATGTCAAGTATCTGTTCCTATGACCATGAGATCATGCAACTCACTGACACCGGAGGAATACCTTGTGTGTATCAAACGTCACAACGTAACTGGGTGACTATAAAGATGCCTTACAAGTATCTCTGAAGATGTCTGTTGAGTGGCATGGATCAAGACTGGGATTTGTTACTCCGTGTGACAGAGAGGTATCTCAGGGCCCACTCGGTAATACAACATCACAACAAGCCTTGCAAGAAAAGTGACTAAAGTGTTAGCCACGGGATCTTGTATTACGGAACGAGTAAAGAGACTTGCTGGAAACGAGATTGAACTAGGTATAGAGATACCGACGATCGAATCTCGGGCAAGTAACATACTGAAGCACAAAGGGAACAACATATGGATTAACTGAATCCTTGACATAGAGGTTCAACTGATGAAGATATTCGTAAAATATGTAGGAACCAATATGGGCATCCAAGTCCCGCTATTGGTTATTGACCGTAGAGGTGTCTCGGTCATGTGTACATAGTTCTCAAACCCGTAGGGTCTGCACACTTAACGTTCGATGACGTTTTGGTAGTATTGAGTTATGCATGGTGGTGACCGAAGGTTGTTGGGAGTCCCGGATGAGATCCCGGACATCACGATGAGCTATGAAATGGTCCGGAGGTAAATATTGATATATAGGAAGTCCCGTTTTGGTCACTGGAAAAGTTTCGGGTATTTCCGGTAGTGTACCGGGGGTGCCGAGAGGCCATCGAGAGGGGCCACCCACCCTAGAGGGCCCCATGGGCTGTGGGAGGAGACAGACCAGCCCCTGGTGGTCTGGCCGACCCTCTCACCAAGGCCCATGCGTCTAAGGAAGTGGGAGAAGGAAACCCCAAGGTGGGAGGAAGGAATTCTACTTGGAGTAGGATTGGTGGAAACCTCCACCTCCTCCACTTCGGCCGAAGCCCCTAGGGGGAACCCTAGGTCTGCCTCCTCCCCCCTCCCTCCTATATATACTGGAGTAATAGAGCCCCAAATCACCAGACCACGTGCTAGTTTTCTATTCTCTAGTTCCTCCACCAATTAGATTCAGACGGTGCTTAGGCTAAGCCCTGCCGGAATAGTTCCACCACCGCCATCGCTGCGTCGTCGTGCTGCCGGAGAACTCATCTCCCTCTCCGCTCCCTCTTGTTGGATCAAGAAGGCGGAGATCATCATCGAACTGTACGTGTGCTAAGCACGAAGGTGTCGTCCGTTCAATGCTAGATCGAGACGGATCGTGATCGGATCGCGAGACGGCTAGTGATTTGGATCGCAAAGATGTCCGACTACATCAACCGCGTTTCTTAACGCTTCCCGCTTAGAGATCTACAAGAGTATGTAGATACACTCTCCCTCTCATATATGTTCATCACCATGGATAGATCTTGCGTGTGTGTAGGAAATTTTTTGTTTCCCATGCAACGTTCCCCAACAGTGGTATCAGAGCTAGGTCTATGCGTAGATGAGATCACGAGTAGAACACAAAGGGGTTTGTGGGCGTTGATGCTCAAATTGCTTCCTCCATTGGTATTTTCTTGATTCAGTGGTATTGTGGGATGAAGCGGCCCGGACCAACCCTACTCATACGCTTACGAGAGACCGGTTCCATCGACTGACATGTGACTTTGTTGCATAAAGATGGTTGGCGGGTGTATGTCTCTCCTACTCTAGTTGGATCGGATTCGACAAAGGCGGTCCTTAAGAAGGTTTAATAGCAATTTGTGTATCACCATTGTGGTTTTTTCATAGGTAAGAATCTTTCTTGCTAGATACCCATAGCAGCCATGTAAAACATGCAACAACAATTAGAGGAGGTCTAACTTGTTTTTGCAGGGTATGTTGTGATGTGATATGGCCAATTACATGTTAAGATATATATGTGATGTATGAGATGATCATGTTTTGTATAGAATATCACGACTTGCATGTCGATGAGTACGGCAACCTGTAGGAGCCATAGGGTTGTATTTAATTATTTTTGCCGTTTTTGCTTTACTTTATCGCTATGAGTTAGCAATAGTCGTAGAAGCAACAGTTGGCCCGACAACCTCATGGCAACACGTTAATGGAGATCAAGATAATGGAGATAATGGTGTCATGCCGGTGACGATGGAGATCATGCCGGTGCTTTGAAGTGGAGATCAAAAACACAAGTTCATGGCCATATCATGTCACTTATGATTTACATGTGATGTTAATCCTTTTATGCATCTTATTATGCTTAGGACGACGGTAGCATTATAAGGTGATCCCTCACTAAAATTTCAATATAAAATTGTGTTCTCCCTGAGTGTGCACCGTTGTGAAAGGTCGTCGTTTCGAGACACCACATGATGATCGGGTGTGATAGAATCTATGTTCACATACAATGGGTGCAAGCCAGTGTTGCACGTGCAGAACACTCGGGTTAAACTTGACGAGCCTAGCATGTACACACATGGCCTCAAAACACAAGAGACACGTGCAGAACACTAGTGCGGAGTCTTGTGATATTAATGTCGCTTTGTTGAATCTTGTCATGAAAGATCAATTTTCCCGCACTCCTAATGAGGATGCTGCATCCCATCTAAACACCTTCGTGGAATTATGCGATATGCAAAAAAAAGATGTGGACAATGATATTGTGAAGTTTAAATTATTTCCTTTTTCCTTGCGGGGTCGTGCAAAATTTTGGTTTTCTTCTTTGCCTCGCAATAGTTTCGATTCTTGGGATAAGTGCAAGGACTTTTTTTACTAAGTATTTGCCGCCTGCAAAAATTATTTCCCATAGAACTCAAATCATGAATTTTAAGCAACTTTAGCATGAACATTTTGCACAATCTTGGGAAAGAATGAAGTTGGTGCTAAGAAATTGTCCTACTCATGGTTTAAATCTTTGGACGATCATACAATTTTTTTATGTGGGATTGAATTTTGTCTCTAGAAATCTTTTAGATTCCGTCGTGGGTGGTACTTTCATGGATACTTTGGGTGAAGCTACCAAATTTCTATATAATAGTACGGAAAATTATTCATAATGGCATACCGAAAGAGCACCTACTAGTAAAAAGGTTAATTCGGTGGAAGAAATTAGTATTTAGTAAAAAAGTTAATGCTCTTATGAAGTTGATTGCTAGTAAAAATGCTGAATTTTTTTCCAGAACTAGTACGGATTTTGTAGCAATTTTGAAAACAGGTGTCTGAGCTGAAAAAATATCAAAACTAGTACCCTATCGGCCAGTAGCAGGCCGAACAGGGACCTGTCGGCCACCACCAGGTCGACCAGTGACCAATCGGACACCTATAGGCCGAAGAGCCCCTGTCGGCCAATCAGAGGCCAGGGGAGAGGCCTATCGGACAGGTGTAGGCCGAAATGCACCTGTCAGACAGTGGGAGGCCGATGGGCCCCTAGATAAGGCTCGACCCTCTTTTCTTCCTCCTCTGACCACTCGTTTCACCCTCCCCCGTCTACTAGCCTTCCCCTCTTCCCCTCTCACTCCCGTTGCTCTCCGGTGGTTCCACCTCCTCGCCGATCTCCTCGCTGGACCACCCATTTTGTTATCCTACCTGCGTAAACAATAGATCAGGGCGTTCTCCACCGGCGTACGGTATATTTTTTTGCTTCCAACTCAATCGAATGAGAATTGTCAAGTTGGTAGTGGATTTAGTTCATATTTGTCACCGTCCGTCTGCAGGTAATGGCTTGCCCATTTTGCCGAGCTCCAGGTGGTCCTTGTGCTGCCGTTGATTCTGGTGCGTCTGTATTTACTGTGGTGCTGGATCGTTGATGTGCAAGACGTGTTGTAAGATTCAATGTCTTGATTATCTAACTGTGGCATATTCGAATGCCTTTGTTTATAAGTTTATGATCCTTGCTTCCGTTTTTGTTATAGTATGTTGCACGCCAGATGGCAGAAGCAACTGCACAAGGGTGATGCTTATCTCAGGATTGTTGTTAACAATTCAGGTTTATGGTCAACAGAAAGTGAGGACGAGGACGACTTCTTCATGCCAAGCAGCAAGGTGAAGAGTTCTGCATCGAAGGGCAAGAATTCTACATCGACAAAGGGCAAGAGTTCTACATCAACGAAGGGGAAGAGTTCTGCAGCGACGAAGGATGAAGACGACGTCTTCATGCTGAGTACCAAGGTGAAGACCAGCGCATCGTCGAAGGGCAATAGTTCTGCAACGACAAAGGGGAAGAGATCTGCATCGACGGAGGATGACGATGATGCATTCATGTCATACGTTTTTCATGTAGTACTATGTTCTGTAGTGCTGTAATATGTAGTGCGGTTTAATTAAGTTGTAACGTTTAATCCAGTTGTAACGTGCAATTGATGTCGATGGATTTGGTTTGCATTACTATTGTTCTATCTCCAAATAAGTCTCAAACATGAATATGTCCGATACATAAAGGCTACATATGTCTCATACATAAATAGATAGTCATGTCTCGTACGTAGATGACAATATCAATCTTGGGGCTTGCGACGAATCTTCGGCTTCCTTGGACGTGGACCGGAAGGCGATAAGCGCTGAGGCAGTGGACGAGTGTCACGATGACCATGACCATAGAACACCTCGTCCGTCGGTGTCTATGTCTCCTGTGTCGACGGTGGTGGTGGTGTGGCAAGAACTGTCTCCGAGATACCATAGGTGCATGCAGCACGATCATCGTCCTCGCCGTCACCAGGTATGTACGAACCAGGACCAGTAAATAGAGGTGACTGAACTGAAGTCATAAACAGCTGCGACTGGCTACCGCCTGCTGGTGAATTAAAACATGTAAGGAATGACTTACGAGACTAAATTTTGTAAAAGAATGTACAAAGGTGAGTTACCTAGGTCCATCTGCTGAAGCCAGGAAGAGTCCACGGGCTGTGAAGGAGGTGCCTGCTGGTAGAAATAGCCCCCAGCATGTGAAGGAGGTGGCTGCTGATAGAAATAGCCCCCG
Source organism: Hordeum marinum (assembly GCA_022496015.1). Taxonomy (NCBI): domain Eukaryota; kingdom Viridiplantae; phylum Streptophyta; class Magnoliopsida; order Poales; family Poaceae; genus Hordeum; species Hordeum marinum. The sequence continues at coordinate 94,653,789 of CM039675.1, forward strand.
GCTATGAAGGAGGTGCCTGCTGCCAGGAGGAGCCCCCTGGCTGTGAAGAAGGTGCCTGCTGCCAGGAGGAGCCCCCTGGCTGTGAAGGAGGTGCCTGCTACCAGCAGGAGCCCCCTGGCTGTGAAGGAGGTTCCTGCTGCCAGGAGGAGCTCCCTGGCTGTGAAGGCCGAGGTTCTGAACACTATAGAGAGGGGCGTGGCGGATGATGTGCTGCTCGAGTGTCAACAACATCGGAAGATCGTCTACATGTAATAGCTGTGACGATCTTGCGTATCTTCGCCTGAAGACTCTTCAACCTTGATACTGCATCTCGCTGTGGGATATTGTCTCCTCTCTCAAAGCGGTCCACCAAAGCGGTAACCTCATCTAGCACCTGAGTTGACAATTCACCCTGTACGTAGAAAGTTAACCAATTGTACATGTTCATGTATACGGAAAATCTAGCATGTGAGAACAACTGAGGACATACCACGTGGTGTCTGGTTCCCACAAGTGAGGAAGTTGGGAACAGATCGCTAGCGAGAGAAACTGGGATATGTTCCGGAGCAGATGATGGAACCAAGTAGATCCTCGTGCTCTGTCTTTAACGCTTCAAATACAACCCATACATGTCCCAGTCGAAGACACGAACTTCATCCCATATATTTGTCGGGGCAGTATTCCATTCCTCGAGGTACGATCTGATATCGCGAACCCAAGAAGTCTGGGACTTGTTTCCTCCGCTGCGACTGTACCTGAGATTGAAATGCATGTTACATGATTAGCTATAAGTAGACCGAAATAGTCTCAATAACCTATTAATGCAGAGATGAGAACCAAAGTAGTATTACTTACTTGTGCACGTGATCTGGTAATCGTGAAATAACCGAAATGTCAGGCTCTTGGAACAGACCGAACTGTCTCATCATCCTATTAATAGCAATCTCCTCAACTGTCACATCGAAGACCAACTTGGCCTTGGTCATCCAGTAATGCTGATCTCTAGTGCAGTATCCAGAAATCCCACCTGGGTACCTATCTGAAATAGCCTTATGGGTGTATGGTTCCCATATAACCTAATCCTCGTGCAGACTATCAAACTGCACCGTGAATGAGGGGTAGCAGCCCCTCACCTGGCTAGGCGTAAACTATCTCTATGCATGACAACTAACATTAGTACATAATATCTTCATCTCAAGAAATAAACATTACCAATTCATATTGTTAATAATGAAAATACCTCTCTCCGTGCCCAAACAGATCCCATAGTAGGCAAGTCACCGATAGAAGGCACGTAATGTCCAGCCATGTCCTTATTACCAAAAGGTTTGTCAACGCTCACGTAGGGTCGACCAATAGGGAATCTCTCATAAGACCAAAGCTGCAACAAAAGTGGACATCCGAGAAGACCAGATTTCCTAGACCTCAACTAGCAAGCTTTGCAGAGGCCTCTATACGTAGCTCCTAACACGGCAGAACCAAAACTCCTCTACACAATGTCCTCAGGGGAACGTGCCTCAGCTATCTCTCGTGTAATGCCGATCAGTCGTGCATCTAAAGTGGTCACGTGGTTCTCTGTGAACATAGTCTTGCCAAACAACCACATAATATATGCCTCTAGGGACCGGTCAATTTGTGCCTCTGACAACTGATAAGTGGGATATCCTAAGGCAACAATCTGAAACTGGCTCAACCACCTGAAAAGAGGCCCGTGCCGATCGTTGTCTAGGGTAACCGTAGTTGTAACCGCAGCTAGAAAACGGGCATGCATAGATGCTAGCCAACCAGTTTCCACCTCTAAAGGTCCTATGGCAGCACCGGCGAGAGGTAATCCCAACAAGTAAGACACGTCCTGTAAAGTAGGAGCCATCTCTCCCCAGGGAAAGTGGAATGTATGTGTCTCTGGTCTCCATCTATCTACTAAGCAGCTAAGGAGTGACCTGTCGTAAGAGAAGTGTGATACTGGCCTCTTGTGCAGCTACATTGGTTCACCCGCGTCATCCAAGTCCAGGTGATCAACCCACTCATCCAATGTACCATCAACCAGTTGTGCAAAGGGTAGAAGTCCAGCCCAATTCAGCCTACAAAATGAACAGAATGTAGCTTACAATTAGCTTCTATCAAAACGATGTCGAACATACTAAGTGATTGTACCGACACATACCTATCAACCCATGCAGGGTGTATTATCCAGTTAGACTTTGGGGTGCGAGTGATCAACACATCTAAGTTCGTGCCCGATTCCGTAAGTGCGCCTCGGTGCCCTCTATCAATATTAGCAGTAAGCATCAGATACGAAGCCATATCTGCGATGAGAACATAGTACAAACATATTACGAATAAAAACATAGTGCTCAAATATTACGAATAAAAACATAGTGCTCACATATTACGAATAGAAACATAGTGCTCACATATTATAAAGAAAAACATAGTCCGGCATATTACAAATTTAAAAACATAGTCCCACATATTACAAATAAAAACATAGGCCCACATATTAGAAATAGAAACATAGTCCCACAGATTATGTAGCTTCTGAGTTATTCATTCCTCGTCCGCCTCTTCGGCCTCGAGAGCCACGTCCACCATGACTGCCAGGACCTCCTCTTGCAATTGCTGTTGCAGTCGTCGATGTGGAAGCACCGTCTTTCTTCAGGTCGGGGCAATATTTCATCCTATGCCCATACGCCGCACAGAGCAAACATTGCCTGGTTGCTCCACCAGCTTCAGATTGGTCCATATCGTTTCGGATGCGCTTTACCTTATGCCTGCCCCTGCTAGTTTGCCGTAGTGTAGGATCTAGGATGTATACTCTATCACCATCGTTTACCTTGTTGAAATTGCCGACGACTCTAAACCCTGTCATCTCACCTGTCCAGACATTGAGTACTGCCTCCTTTGAATAGTACGGAGACACGAAGGAGGTAGCGTCCAACTGAATCTGACCACAAGCAGCCAACACATGTGAGCAAGGCAGGTGCAACAACTGAGGCTTGTTGCATGTACACTCACAAGTTGGATAAAATTATGCTCCAATTGTAACCTCATGCGTCTTCACCTCATTTGCAGAACCAAAACCATCAGTAGGAAGCTGAACCTCATACCTCCTTTCCTGATTACCTATGAGTGTGACGCTGTGCTTTTTTGCTTTCTTTATATTCTCAGCCATGTACTCCATGACACAACTGCAATAAGGAGTGTTCTGATTATCTGCAATATGCTTCCTTGCTAACTCATGCCTTTCTCTGAAATACCTCACAGTGTCATGGCATACACCCTCCACAATAGATGTTAGTGGCAATGCTCTATTCCCTCTGAGAACAAAGTTATAGATCTCTGCAAGATTGGTTGTCATGTGGCCATACCTAGCTCCATGGGTGTCATGCAGCAAAGACCAATTCACTGGAGGCTCTTTCTCTATCCACTCAGAAAAATTATTTATTGCCCTGACCTTCTTTCTCTTCGTATTAGGAGGGTCAATTGCTAGCAAGTCACAAAGACCAACTAGCCCCTCCATCTCCGCAATGAGTGTTGTTAATTTAACCTGGTCTTTTTCCATTTCCTTCCTAGCAACGACCTACTTCTTAGTGAACTCATCTAGTTTGGACCAAATAAAATCGTATTTGTGCTGTTGGTTCTGCTTGCATAACTTCTTGAACAAGTTCATCAACCGTTTGTTCTTGAACTGTGAGAAAAAATTAGCACCCAGATGGCGCATGCACCACCGGCTTTGCAAGTCCTTCCAAGGTGTTGGCTCGTCAGCAGTTCGATTACTCAGTGTCTTCACGGCCTTCAATATACCGGGATGTCTGTCATGAATGAGACACACATTTGATCGGTCCTTCACGATCGCAATTTTAATTTGACGGAAGAACCATACCCATCTCGGAAAGTTCTCACCCTCCACAAATGCCATGGCTAGTGGGATGATTTGGTTGTTCCCGTCCACACCAATAGCAGTCAGGATTTGCCCTTTGTACTGACCTGTCAGGAATGTACCATCCACACACATCACAGGAGGACAATGCCTGAAAGCTTCGATGCACATACCGAAAGAGAAGAATACTCGTTTCAACACCTTGTAATCCGGTATGCTTTCCAACCTCGTGTGCTGAATGTTAACATAAGTGCCGGGATTCTTCTCCTTTAGTATGTCAAGGAGACGCACAACATTATCATAGGAGTCGAAGAACGTCCCAAACCTCTCCTCCATAGCCTTCTGCTTAGCTCTCCAAGCCTTCCCATATGGAATCTCATACTTCCATCTGACCTTCATTGCTGTCTGGATGTGCTTTGCTTCCATATCTTTCTTCTTCACTATCTCAGTATACATGAGTTGCACTATGAGAGTTGAAGTAAGGTTTGGATGACGAGCCAACATGTTTTTCCTAACACAATTATGTGGTACAACATTTGTCACAACCCAGTGGATGTGATACTTTGGCACGTGGGCGTGCACCTTCGCAGGACAACCTGATTCAACACACTTCACGGTATATTTTGTTGGACTCGATGTGTGTGTCCGGAAAACCCTCTGCGTAGACATAGCCCACTTTATCACCGCATACTTCATTTTCTTCTTTGTGTCAAACATAGCACCAATCTAGACTTGGTTCAGATTATATTGCCATGGAGTCTCATGGCCATCGTTGACAGTAAAGCCGACGGATATGTCCTGCTCCCATGAGGAATTGGTACCTCCTCCTCATCCTCGGAATTTTCAGAATCAAGTTCCTCTACAATCCCATCCTCGTCCTCTTCCTCCATCAACCTCTGCATTTCCTCGCCTTCCTCGTCCCCATTAGCAACACCAGAGGCAGCTAATACTACCGATTGAATACTCTGACCAGCAGCATGACCACTAACATAATCAGACTCATTGTCGGCTTGGGTAGCATTCACATCCGGTGGCTGTGACCCGGATACATAAATCTCGTTAGCCACTTGACTACTCTGGCCTGGATCATACCCCACGGTTGGTGGTACGATGTTCTCCTCCTTCTCCACTGGTTGCACTAGGGCATAAGGATGGATTCTTCGGTCTCTGCAACGACTTAACAGAGACAACCAATGCTGGCTCCTATCTATCGGAATCAAATCCCACTTGACATTTTTACAGGATTTGGTCCACAAGGCATGAATACTGACGGAACAAACTTTGGGATCGAGGCCAAAACTAGTAGTCAACCAATGCTTCAACTGCCTAATGTCCAGTCTGTCCGGGTCTGAAAGTGTCATCTCGCCTGTTTTAAACTCGCTAAGATCAACCCCCAACTCATTATATCGAACAGTACCAGGGCCGTAATACACAGTCAGATTTACGGATTCAGACATTTTAACCTGTTAGACAATGCCAGCTTCGCACTATTCGCAACGAATATACGACACTAAAATCAAATGTACCTAAAAACCTACACTAAAATAAAAACATACACTATAATGTACCTACAAAAACATACACTGTAACAAATATATCGACAAAAAAAATAACCGACACTACTATGACTAAACTAACTAAACCCCGATACTAATATGACTACACTAACTAAAACTACACTAATATGACTAAACTAAAATCACTACACTAACACAAGTAACCTAAAATAACTATGCTACTAAAATTAACATAAACTAATTGTACGTGCATCACAAAAAAATAAAAAATAACCGAAAATAATAGCAAAAATTTATACCTTCGACGCGTGAGTGCACTCCTTCTTCCTCTCCACCTTGTTCTTCCTCTCCACCACTCCACCTTCTCACCATTGCAAGCTCCACCACCACACCATCTTCTCCTCCAAACGAACAAACCAGTACACCGTTGTGAAAAATAAAACCGTAGGGCGAGGGAGAAACACACGATCTATCAATTCATCAGATTGAAACGACAAATGAGTGGAGGGAATGGAAGATCAAAGGGGGGGATTTCAGCCTAGAACTAGGGAAAAATGGGAGAGAAAGGAGGAAGAAGGGAGCTGGCCGACGGTTCCTTATCTAGGCACCTTTCGGCCGACACGAGGCCGACAGGTGGGCCCTCGGCCAGGGGCAGGCCGACTCGGCCAGGAGCGGGCCAACAACCCTCTTTTGGCCCAGGGTCGGCCGAATGGCCTCCGGTCGGCCCAGTAACGGCCGACAAGGTACTAAAAATGATATTTTTTAACTCGCACACTTTTTTTCAAAATTGCTATAAAAATGGTACTATTTCTGAAAAAAATTCAAAAATGCTCCTATTGATCTTAATGATGTGCCTTCGTCTACTTTGATTGAGAAAAATAGGAATTTCGTAGATGTGAATTTCATCTCGCGAAATAATTTCAATAACAATGCTTATAGAGGTAATTTTAATCCTAGGCCTTTTCCTCGAAATTCCTCTAATAATTATGGTAATTACTATGGTATTTCTTATAACAATAATAATAGGAACACCTCTGATCTTGAGAGTATTTTTAAAGAATGTATCAATTCTCAAAATTATTTCAAATACTACCATAGAAGAAAAGTTCAATAAGATTGATGATATGTCTAGAAGCATTGATAGAATTTCCAATGATGTAGAAAATCTCAAGTTGCATGATTTTCCACCTAATATCAATGAATCAATTAAGGATTTATATGTTTATATGGATGAAAGTAAGAAAAAACCCGCTATATATGCTTAGAGCTAAAAGAGAATTTTTAGAAAAATCGTTTTCTAGTGATTACTATCATAGCAATGGCGAAGATCTTAAAATGATTGGTGTTTGGTCTATTGATTCCTTGTTTAGTAAAGTTAAAATTGATTATAAAGGGACTAAAGAAGAGTCAAATTTAGTTAGAGGGCGTCCCAATGATTTGGAGGGTGAAAATCCTGATGAATTTTTTGATAAAAGTGGGTTTGGAGAGGTCAAAACTTTAACTAGTGATGTGCCCACTATTTTTGATTACAAAGACTTTATTTATGAGAGTTGCTCCTTTGTTGATTGTATTTCTTTGCTACAATCTATGATAAATTCACCCCATGCTTATGAACAAAATAAAGCTTTTACTAAACATATTGTTGATGCCATGATGAAATCCTTAGAAGAAAAGTTGGAATTAGAGATTTCAATTCTCAGAAAATTGCATGATGAGTGGGAACCTACCATTAAAGTCAAGATTAAAAATTATGAATGCTTTGCTTTGTGTGATTTGGGTGCTAGTGTTTCCACAATTCCGAAATATTTATGTGATGTGCTTGGTCTTACCAATATTGAAGAATGTTCTCTTAATTTGCATTTGGCGGATTCTAATATTAAAAAGCCTTTGGGAAGAATTAATAATGTTCTTATTCTTGAAAATAGGAAATATGTGCCCATTGATTTTATTGTTCTTGATATTGATTTCAATCCGTCTTGTCCCATCATACTTGGTAGACCGTTTTTACGCACTATAGGTGCCATGACTGATAGGAAAGAAGGCACTATAAAGTTTAAGTTTCCTCTTAGAAAGGGTATGGAACAATTCCCTAGAAAAGTAATTAAGGCACCATATGAATCAATCATGAGGGCCTTCTATGGAGTGAAAACTAAGGATGACAGTACTTGAAACTATGCGTTATGCCTAGCTAGGGGCGTAAAACGATAGCGCTTGTTGGGAGGCAACCCAATGAATAAATTATTTTTATCTTTTCCTTTCTGTTTTTGAGTGTTTTGCACAATTATGATTCTGTTATGATTGTGTTTTTATGTTTTATTTAGTGTTTGTTCCAAGTAATGCCTTTAGGATGATCCATAAGATGAGTAGAAACAATGTTGAATCTGAAGCACAAACTTTGTTCCTAGTGCATGAATTTTCATTTCTTACTGGAACGTGATACTGAGCTGAAATTTAAAAAAGTATTTCTATACAAATTCTTTACGTTGTCCTTATTTTTCATAATTTTTAGAGTTCCAAAAGTATGGGTAGAGTACACATTACTACAGACTATTCTGTCTGAAAAAGATTCTGTTTTCATTCCATTGTGTGCTTGTTTTGATGAATATATGGCTTGTATCGGGGGGTATAAGTCATGGTAAAGTTAGAATACAGTAGGTATAATGCAATAATAAAATATTAATGGGTTTACAATAGTACCTAAAGTGGTAATTTTCTTTATTATATGAACGGATCTCACGAGAATTTTGTCAAGTTTTGTGTGATTGAAGTTAGATCACGATGGATGAAGAAATAAAGAGTAAGAAGAGCCTAAGATTGGGGATTCTACAGCACCCCAAGGTAATATCCAAAGAGCAGCAAGCAACTAAGCTTGGGGATGCCCCAAATGACATCCCCTCTTTCTTCTAGCAACCATCGGTATTTTACTTGGAACTATATTTTTATTCTTCACGAGTTTTGCTTGGAGCATCTTGTATCTTTGCTTTATTTGATTTTTATCCTTTCTGCACACACCTATTTGAGAGAGACAAAAATATTCTATGATTTTCTAGAATTGCTCTTTATGGTTCACTTAAATCTATTGAGCAAAGGAATTGCTCTTATGCGTCACTTATATCTTTTTGAGCACAACGTGCTTTTACATGTTTGAAGAAACACTCTCATGCTTCACTTATATTAATTCGAGACTTAGTGATTTTTAAGAAATCCTCTCATGCTTCACTTATAATATTTTGAGAAACTTGTATGCTCATGTTCTTCACTTATATCCATGTGAGCTTGTCAAAAACAATTGCAATATATGAAATTAGTCCCAAAGTGATAGATATTCAAGAGGGATATAATAAAAAGTTTCATGAAGATCATTGGACAAATTAAACTTGATTCCTTGTAATAGTTTTGAGACATGAAAATAGTGATATGTGAGTTATGTTGTTGAGTAATTATGCTTAGTAAGAATATTGGTGTTAAGGTTTGTGCTTCCCTATGCAAGCACGAACGTCAATAGTTGTGCTACGAAATTACATCCTACTTATGGTGCATTATTCGGTGTTAGTTATGCTTAATGCTCGCTTATGTGATTTTTCGTTTCTTGGTTGGATGCTTCTCAATCTTTTGCTAGCTTTCACTTGTACTAAGTAGAAATACTACTTGTGCATCCAAAATCCTTAAAACTAGTTTTGCCATATGAGTCCACCATACCTACCTATATACGGTATTTACATGTCGTTCCAAGCAAATTTGTATGTGCCATCGCTAAATTTCAAAATAATTTTTTCTTTTTGTGTGCTCGTACCGCTCATGAAACGGTAGGGGGTGACCAATATTTTTCCATGCTAGATGTGTTATTCTCAAGATGAATGTTTATTCACTTGCCATTGCATGGGATTACGGAGGTAATAGGGATGCCTAGTCCCAAAATGAAAAAGAAAAAATATTTACTTTATGTTGTCAAATAATAAATGCCTTGGAAAGTGTTGGTATGAAAGGCAACCGTGGATTTGGCTAGCCATGGAAAATGAAAGTATGGTGGAAAAAGGAATAAACTTTATTTTCTGTTTGGAAACCGCCTATGATGTATCAAGCGTGGAAAGATATTGAAATCACTCGGTCGTTTTCGTTGACAGGAAAGGCATACCACTCAAAATATATTTTTCTCTATCAATTTAAACACTTGAGCTCTAGCACCTCTACAAATCCCTACTTTCCTCTGCGAAGGGCCAATTTATTTACTTTATGCATTTTTTTTAATTTTCAATTTGAGTCTTCATCTTCTCTTATAAAGCACCAACTATGAGCCACTATTATCGTACTTGAGCATTAGGTGTAGCTAATATTTGAATGTGTATTGTGAATAGATCAATGATTGAGCGTGATGGGCTAGCAATAACTTGCTTTAGCGTTGATATTTTGAAAGACATAGTTGCTTGTTGATATGCTTGAGTATTAAAGTTTTCATGCCAAAACTAGACTATTGCTTTGAACCATTTAAAAGTCCGAATGTCCATGCTACAAAGAATATGATGAACATGTTAGGCAGTATTTCACATCAAAAATTCTGTTTTTATCATTTATCTACTCGAGGACGAGTAGGAATTAAGCTTGGGGATGCTGATACGTCTTCAACATATCTATAATTTTTGCTTGTTTCATGTTGTTATATTATCGATCTTGAATGTTTTATAATCATTTTATAGCAACTTTATATCATTTTTTTGGACTAACCTATTGACGTAGTTCCATGTGCTAGTTATTTTTTTGCTTGCTTTCTTACTTCGCAAAAAATCGGTACCAAATGGAGCCCAAACGCTATGTAAATTTTTGAAGAATTTTTATGGACCAGAAAAATCAGGATGGGCCAACGAGCTACAAGAGAGGGGGTCCAGGGTGGCCACCCTCCACCAGGGCACGCTACAGGCCCCTGGCGTGGCCTGGTGGAGGGTGTCCACCTCGGGAACACCCTCAACCGACTATTCGCCCTATAAATTCCCAAATATTTGAAAACCCCTAAAGAAATCAACAAAACACAATTTCAGTCGCCGCAAGTTTCAAAACCTCGAGACTCAATCTAACACCATCACGAAAGGGTTCATCTTCATTATAGGTACCTCTTCGATAATGCATTAGTAGTCCACCGTACAGGCCCGACCCTGAGGAGGGCGGAGGGTGGCCGCTCCGTGCCCCCAAATTGCAGGGGACCTGTCAAGGTACGTGTACACGTAGCCTGCATGCTACCCCTAAAAAAAGGTAGCCTGCATGTTGTGGCCCACGAAGGTAGCGCGTGTACACAGACGACAAACCTAGCGAATTAGCGATTCTTCCTCTTGTCTCAGAAAAAAAAACGTAGCGATTCTTCCTATTCCATCATATAGCGATCCCAAATCCTATGTCGTCCTTCTCGCGATAACAAACATGCCATCCTGTTCCTTTTTCCTAATTTTCTTCCTAAATCCAACCGCCAGTTCGACGTCTCCCCGATTTCTATTCCCGGGGGCCTCGATGACGAGACGCTAGTTACTCAGTACGCGGCGGCGGCGGCGGCGCTTCTTTGCTCTCCCGCCTTCAGGCACTGGATGGGTCATCACGTCATTACTGAACGCCTACCACCAAAGTCGATCGGATCATTCAAGGTATTTTGTATTAGTGTTCCATAATCCCCACTCCCTGTACGTTTAGTACTGAGTACTGATTATGTAATTTATCTTTCACATACGTGGAGCATCTATCAATCTTTGATGTCTTATTTATTTCCGGTAGGATAAAAAAATACAATGTGTGGATGATAAAATCAGAGAGGCGATCTTGATAAAAAAATCAAGAGAAATATTGGTGCTTCGTTGAACCCAAATATGTTGCGGAGGAAGTTGAACCAATTGATGGAAATTCTGAATCTGAACAAGAGGGAAATGTTGACATCAACATCGGTGAGAAATATGTAAGTGGCCTTGAGAGTAAAGTTATTTCAATAGTTGTACATGCACAATTTGCTAGTGTTGATGAACGTCCAGTTTTGCTTTTGTCCTGAATTAAAAAAAATATGGAATTCACTTTGCCATATTGTATAATGTCTACTATGGTGATTTTCGAGTATGCCAGGGAAGTAGATTTTTATCCCAATAGCTCTATTGCTTATTAGCTTATTTATGTAACTGTCCGATTGGTTCAAAAAAGCTTTTCAGAGTTAAGTATTGAATAACCATTTGAGATCAACGTTGACTCAATAGAGTATAAATGGTTTGACAACATTATGCATCGAGAAGAAATTATTGGATGAGTTGACGTCCAACTCATCATAAGTGACTTTGCATGAAGAAATGTTATTTTTTTTGTAAAGGTAAGATGTACAATTATTTTATATTTATATTGTTTTGTATCCATTTAAGTGAGTATTGGTAACATTTCATATATAAATATATTTATTATTACTAATATGTTATTTATGCTTAAGGCCCCAGTTTTTGGTTTCGCTCTGGGCCCCCAAAATCTCATGACCGACCCTGCCACCATAGACCTATGGGTTCGTAGGCAGTAGCTAGATGACTTCCTCTCTCTCTATGATTCTCAATACAATGGTCTCTTGGTGATCCATTTGTTGTAATGACTTTTACGGGGTGTTTGTTGGGATCCGATGAATTTTGAGTTCATGATCAGTTTCTATCCATCAATATGATTTTAGTCTTCTTTGATCTCTTATTTGCATGATTACTTATAGCCTCGTATTTCTTCTTCGAACCTTTGGTTTAGTTAGGCCAACTAGATCAACCCGGACTTAGTCCTTTGATTGAGCATACAGCCTCTGGACGAAAATCAAAGACCACACGTTTGAAAAAAACTAGTAAGTCCCATAAGAGGGCGAAATCTTCTAAATCTCCTATTGTTTCCTCATGAATGGAATATTTTTTAATAGCAGAGGTCTTGGTGACTTGGCTAAACATTTATTCATTGCGGAGTGTAATAGGGAATACAATTTAGATTTTCTAGCTATCTCTGAAACGGGGAGACGTGACTTCTCAGTAAGTCTGCTTAACCGTCTTTCTGGCGGGATAGACTTCACTTGGGTTTCACGACCACCTAGAGGTCGTTCCGAGGGCATCTTACTTGGCGTCAACACAGGGACTATGGATGTTTTGGCTAGTCCGGATGATGAGTTTCATGTTAAAGTTCATATTCGCAACAAGGCCGACAACTTCACATGGACCCTAGTCGCCATGTATGGGGCGGCCCAGGATGAGTTCAAGGCAGATTTTCTCCGTGAGTTGGTTAATCTGGCGAAAGATAATCCCTACCCTATTCTTATAGGAGGGGATTTCAATTTGCTTCAGTTTCCAAATGAGAAAAGCCGTGGTAGGTTTGATAATCATTGGCCTTTCCTTTTCAACGCTGTCATCGACAGTCTAGATTTGAGAGAGATCTCCATGATTGGAAGACAATTCCCTTGGGCGAACAGTCTTCTGGAACCGACATATGAGAAACTAGATCGTGTTTTAATGGTACCGAGTGGGAATCTAAATTTCCTATGGTGTCTGTTCGAGCTCTACCTCCTATCGAGGCCATATCTGACCACGAGCCAATTCTCCTAACTACTGGTTTGCCATGGCCACAACATAGACGAAAGTTCAAGTTTGAACTTGGTTGGTTGCATCGAGATGGCTTCCATGACATGGTCAAGGAGGTTTGGGAGAAACAGGTGGCCAGGCGTACCCCAATACACAAATGGAATAACAAAATACGTGCATTACGTAAATTCCTTGGTGGCTAGGCTAGGCATACTGTGGGTATCCTCAAAAAGGAGAAGTTTCGGCTTTCATCTATCATTGATGAACTAGAAGCTTTGGCAGAAGTTAGACCACTATCTGAGCATGAAATCCAGATCATGAGTCACTCGAATGCACAGATAGCTAGCATGTTGTGTGAAGAGGAACTCAAATGGTATCAACATTCTAATTCTCAATTTATCTTGAAGGGTGATTCGAATACTAGATATTTCCATGGAGTCGCTAATGGCAAACACCGGAAGAAACTTATTCATTCCCTACAACAGGATGAGGGCACGATTGAGGGGCACGAGCAGCTAAAATCATATATCACTAATTATTATAAAAACCTATTTGGAGCCCCAGAGGAAGGAAACTTCTTGATGGATGAGTCCCGAACAGATGACATACCCCAGGTCTCCAATGAGGAAAACAACCTTCTAACAGCATCATACTCTGAAGAGGAAGTTAGAAAGGTGGTTTTCCTAATGGAGCACAACAAATCCCCGGGTCCGGATGGTTTTCCTGCAGAGTTCTATCAGAACTTCTGGGAAGTCATCAAACCGGATCTCCTCCTCTTGTTTAGCTACTTACATGTCGGCCAACTAGAATTGTTTCGCTTAATTGCTGAGATTATTTTATTACCTAAGGTTAATGGGGCTGAAAGGATACAACAATATAGACCTATTTGCCTCCTTAATGTTAGTTTTAAAATATTCACGAAGGTTGCAACTATTAGACTCAATTCGGTTGCGGAACATGTGGTTCGTCCTTCACAGACAGCTTTTATGCAAGGTAGACACATCCTAGATGGAGTTGTTATCCTTCACGAAACTGTCCATGAATTACATCAGAAAAAGTTGAATGGGGTGGTCCTTAAAATAGACTTTCAAAAAGCATATGATAAAGTCAAATGGCCCTTTCTTCAATAGACCCTCAGAATGAAAGGATTTTGTACAAAGTGGCGCGCTATGATCCATAGCTTCATTTCAGGAGACAGTGTTGCCATTAAAGTCAATGATGACGTTGGCCACTATTTTCAAACAAATAAAGGATTGCGACAAGGTGACTCGATATCGCCCATGCTATTCAATATAGCGGCGGATATGCTAGCAGTCATGATTGAGCGAGCCAAGGCGGATGGACAAATTGATGGGGTAGTAAATCATCTAGTTGATGGTGGTCTCTCTATACTTCAGTATGTCGACGTACGATTCTCTTCATGGATCATGACCTCGAGAAAGCGGGAAATATGAAATTAATTTTATCAGCATTCGAGCAACTCTTAGGTCTTAAGATCAATTTTCATAAAAGTGAATTGTTTTGCTTTGGCGAAGCTCAAGACGAGGCTCACATGTACGCCGACATGTTTAGATGCGGGTTGCGTTAGTTTTCGATAACATATTTGGGGATACCGATACATTATCGGAGACTCACAAATGCTGAATGGAAACACGTCGAGGAGAGGCTACAAAAAAGACTTAGCAGTTGGAAAGGTAAATTGTTGTCTCTGGGTGGAAGATTGGTCCTCATAAATTCAGTACTGAGTAATATGGTACTTTATATGATCTCCTTCTTCCAGCTGCCGAAAGGAGTTTTACATAGATTGGATTATTTCCGATCAAGATTTTTTTGGCAAGGAGATAGCGAGAGAAAGAAATATCAACTGGCTAAATGGAGTGTGGTTTGCCGTCCCAAAGACCAAGGCGGGTTGGGCATTCATGACCTTGAGGTTAAGAATAGGTCCCTACTCGGTAAATGGTTGTTTAAATTACTAACAGAGGATGGTGTATGGCAAAACCTCCTCAGGAGGAAATATGTGGGCTCCAAGGCGGTATCCCAAATATACTGGAGGCCTGGAGATTGTCACTTTTGGGCGGGTCTAATGGCTACGAAGAAATATTTCTTCTGCTATGGATCTTTCTCGATTAAGGACGGCTCGGAAATTAGATTCTGTGAGGATACATGCTTAGGTAATACTACTCTCCGGGAACAATATCCGGCTCTATACAATATTGTGCATCACAAGGGTGATACTATCGCCACGGTAATGGAATCATTTCCACCAAATGTGACTTTCAGAAGGGATTTAATTGGACCCAGACTCCAATCGTGGAACAACCTCCTCCAGCAGTTATCCATGGTGCAATTGTCACATGGGTCTGATGTTTTCCGATGGTACCTACACGGGAATGGACAGTTCTCAGTGGAGTCTATGTATAGAGCGTTAATCCATCCTGATGTGCCAGTTGATAATAATAAGAAGATTTGGAAGATGAAGATACCACTTAAGAATAAAATCTTTGCATGGTATCTTCGTCGCGGAGTCATTCTTACTAAAGACAATCTTATCAAGAGGAATTGGCATGGAAGTTCGCAATGTGTCTTTTTTCACCATGAGGAGACAATAAAACATTTATTCTTCCAATGCAAATTTGCTCGTTCTATATGGTCAATCATCCAAATAGCTTCTGGCTTGTATCCTCCTTGTAGTGTTGCTAATGTATTTGGCAATTGGCTATATGAGATTGATCACAGGTTTAGAACTCTTCTCAGGGTGGGAGCGCTTGCCATTATTTGGTCGCTTTGGCTATGTAGAAATGATAAGATTTTTAACGATAAAAGTACTTCTCTCATGCAGGTTATCTACAGATGTACCGGGACTCTTCGTTTATGGTCCTCTCTACAACACGTGGAGAATCGAGACCTATTTATGGAGGTGTGTACACGATTGGAGGCTACGGCGAGGGATACTTTTATCCAACATGGGTGGATGCATAATCTTAGGATTGCACCCCCTCCGCTTTAGGCGTTATACGGACTCTACATGTCTGTATTTCGCATTTTCATTTTTTGTCTGAATTAGAGGACAATGTTTGGCTGTGTGCATCTTAGTTATGTAGAGGCCGGGTGTAATGCTTACACCTTTTAAGTAATAAAGCGCCCCTTTTCGAAAAAACTAGATCAATTTGTCTTGCCATGGGAATATGTGCTTTGTGATGGGTTTGGTCTTGCGGTATTCTTTCCTAGTGACAGAAGGGGCAGCAAGACACGCATGTATCGTTGCCATTAAGGATAACAAGATGGGGTCTATTCCTACATGAATAGATCTTGTCTACATCATGTCACCGTTCTTATTGCATTACTCCGTTTTCCCATGAACTTAATACACTAGATGCATGCTAGATAGCGGTCGATGTGTGGAGTAATAGAAGTAGATGTAGAATCGTTTCGGTCTACTTATCTTGGACGTGATGCCTATATAATGATCATTGCCTGGATATCGTCATGATTATTTGATTTTCTATCAATTGCCCAACAATAATTTGTTCACCCACCGTGTGCTATACCCATGAGAGAAGCCACTAGTGAAACCTACGGCCCCGGGGTCTACTTTTCCAACATATTGCTTTCCGATCTACTATTTTGCTTTTTTGTTTTTAGATCTATTAATCCAAAAAACCAAAAATACCTTGCTGCACTTTTTGTTTACTTATTTTATATTATGTTCTTGTGAGATCTATTTGCCAAAACTATCATTACCTGATCTATCTTATTACCGTAGAGAGCATGACAACCTCTATTTCGCGTCAGGTAGCAAATATTTGTTATTTGTGGGCAGGTGTTGTTTACGTGGGTGCATGATCTTCCTCTACGGATTGATAGCTTGGTTTTAACTGAGGGAAATACTTACCGTTGTTGTGCTACATCATCCCTTCCTCTTTGGGGAAATACCGACGCGGTCTCAAGCCACTTCACTAGATCCCAAGGCTCCCACGTGCCGACCATAGCTCGCCACCAACACCATAGGCCTCCATAGGCCCACGGTCATACCTCCATGCCTGACAACCAACCCTCCATGTTGGAGCTAGATCCAACAAATCTCGGGTAGGAGGGTCATGAGATGGTAATCGTTGCTAGATCGTAACAAGGAGTAGAGACACGATGTTTACTCAAGTCCAAACCCTCTAAAAGAGGTAAAAACCCCAAGCCATGCTTGTATTGTATTTATTGTGGATGGGGTACAAAGTACAGTTTATATACCTCGAGATCGTATGGTTGAGTCTAAAATCTTGACTCTACGGTCTAAACCCTTAGCTTACATAGGGGCAAGGGGTACCTAGGGTTACACATGGTCGGTTGCATCTAGGGATAAACATGTCGAATATCTGAATATGCCTTAAAGTGTGCGCCAAGTATTCGGGAGTTTCCATCCTGAGTACGCCAAGGGTTATGCCAGTATGGCTTATAGGTGGGTCCTCATATCGTCCCATGAATGATATGGTGACTAGGCGAGCACCCTTAATACAGGGCACCATCACTCCCGAGATCACTTCCTTTGTGCGGTCGCGCCTCACACCCAAGCCATGCCCGAGCTCCACTTGATCCACTAGCAACCGAAGACCTCCCCCCATTCCCTTCCTTCTTCCTCTTTTCCTCTATGTCTAACCGTCATCATCACTGACACATTGCAGGTTATTTCCACTACCTAGAGCCATGAACAACCAACGAAAAACCATAACACCGACACTAGATTCGGGCTAGACACCACCGTTGACGGATCCAATCACATTCATGGATCTCGCCTCACCTACCTCGCCCCAACACCACATCCAGTTGAAAGCACATATGCTCCCTTGATGGTTTTGATAATTCATGACAAAATACATTGTCTTTTGGACTAATAGTTCTACCTAGTTTATTTCAGACAAAGTCCAAAGAAAGGATTAGCTAAGGATTGTGAGGAGAATCCCCGAGGAAAGAAGAAGGAAAGGAATAGGATTGGCCAAGCTTCAAACTTCAAGACTCTACATTTTGCATTTTGTGAGAAATGACACTTGAGTCCATAGGAAAGCCAATGCTATTAAAAAGGGGCGAGGTATCCATGATGATCTGGTTGCTCAAGTGCTTAGATATTAGCCACCGAAAATACTCATGAAATTCTCTCACAAAATATTCTACCCAAAACCATAAAATTCCAAATACAGTGCCACCAACTTTTTTCCATTCGGCCCTATCGAGTTTTGCCTAAGACAGATCCAAAGCCAAACCCTAGTATCTCGGTGACACCAACTTTCATTTTGGTGAAACCAAAATTAGTGACCAACCTTCTTTTGTCCCATTTCTAAAAATCAAAATTTCCGAGTTTTAGGAATCAGTGACACCGAGTTTTGGTAACTGTCTAGCTTAGCCAATTCGGCCTCACCGAAATTTATATATCGATCCCACCGAAACGCCAAAAGTAGCCACATTTTGCACTAGTCGGTGCAACCGAGTTTTTACTTTGGTTTCACCGAGTTGGGAAATAATGTTGTAACGATTGGATTTTGGAGATGCTTGTATATACCCCTCCACCAGCCTCTCACTCGGAGAGGAAGCACTCAGAACAGATCAACACTTGCCCCATCTATTTTTCTGAGAGAGAGCCACGTACTCATGTGTTGATATCAAGATCTTCCACTCCAACCATATGAATATTGACTTCTAGTCTTCCCAAGTTGCTTTCCACCAAATCAACCTCTTCTACCAAGCCAAATCTATGGAAGAGTGACTGATTATTGAGGAGACTATCTTTTGAATCACAACAGCGAGGATTTCATCATACTACCACATCTATTACCTTTTGGAGAGTGGTGTCTCCTAGATTGGTTAGGTGACGCTTGGGAGCCTCTGTCTTTGTGTGTGGAGTTGAACAAAAAAGTTTTTAAGGGCAAGGAGATCGCCTACTTCATGAAGATCTACCCCGAGTGAGACCAGTCCTTCGTGGACGTAAGCATGGTGGAATAGACAAGATTGCTACTTTGTGGACCCTTGTGGGTGGAGCCCTTCGTGGACTCTTGCGACCGTTACCCTTTGTAGGTTGAAGTATCCATCAGCATGGACGTACGATAGCACCATTATCGGAACCACGGAAAAAATCTTCGTGTCTCCAATTGCGTTTGATCTTCCTATCTCTACTCCTTACTTTCATGTGCATGTCTTACTTTCCGCTGCCATACTTGATGACTTGCATGTGTAGGGTGTGATAGACTTGCTAGATTGCTAAAACTTGCCAGCCAATAAAATTGATAAAAGGTTAGGTTTTATTTTGCCAAAATTTTCTATTCACCCCCCTCTAGACGCCTCTTCTAGTGATCCCACACCAGCATAGATGTGTACTTGCATAACCAACTTGATGTGTACATAAACAGTATGGAACCATTCTAAATGTGAAGTTTAGTAGTTGCATACTTGCATGACCAACTTGACTTAACTTGTCAGCTAATTGCATTGGATCACCTTGTTTGGCATCCTTGTCATGTCATGTCGTTGCATAGCATGCACATTTTGGATCTTCCTCGCAGTAGTAAGTTCGCAACTATTGTTCTTTCTAGTGTTTCTTTGCTTCTTCACGGATAGAACTTGAAGACCAAGGGAGATACAAGCAAGGACATCTACCAAGCATGGACACCAGGCAAGGCTTACCACCCTTGACCATATATAATCCCATGCTTCCCTTCCCACTTGTAGTAGTTTTACGATGTTGTCATGTGTCCCCGATACCTATTTGATGCATAACATCTCTTATCACTCCACCATATTCATTTGGTATTACTTGATTCCAGCATTGCCTGCTTGCTTGTGTAGAGCCCTTATTCAACCTATCTTGTAGTAGTATGCATGCTTAGGATTTATGATTTACCATGTTATATCCTCTTGTTCTTACCTTGGGTAATTACACGTTAACCTATTTCAGATAGACTTTGTTATTTATGTATATACGTGTGAATACAAGATAGTAAGTTAGGAAGGTAATGATGGGAGACCATGTTTGAGCGAATGGTGTTTTGTTCCACTCGAACCGACTACGTCCTGAGTTCTTGGGAATGTGATTCAAGACTGAGCGCGTTAACCACATGTGGGAGTGGTTTATCCACCCCCTCCCCCCAGATCGGTACCCAAAACTGCAGACTTTTTCCAAGAGCCGCAACTCTGCATTTTACTTTTGCTTATTACGTTGGAGCCACTAGGCGGTTGACCCTAGAAGTGGGCAAGAGCCTTCCTAGTGGCTCACCCTTACAACGAAACTGATACCTAGGGGTTGACCATGGTCTTGGGCCACAACCACCTGGGAACCTCACATATTCGATTGAGACCGATTTGAAGTCATAGCGGACTTTTGATCCAGGTGTCGACTCAATCGGGTGGCTTCCTGGACTTGGATGTAGCTAGGGGAGCATCATGTCGTTTCGAATCTTCTGATTTCAACGGGCATGCGTGTGGGTACATGTTCAACCGTGCAAGAATATATCTATCGAATAGTCGTGCCCACGGTTATGGACGACTTGGATCTTGTTGACTTGATCATAGCACAACTTCAACTTGTAATCTCTAAAATTTACCCACCATTAACTTTGTTAGTTAATAGAGCTGAAAAACTCTAGGTAATTAATAAAACTTGCCAAGTAAGTGCCTTAGAGATTCTTCTTTATGACCGGTATGGAGGGGATGCAAGGCTTTGTGATGTGCAACGTAGATGGTTCTTATACGTTCTCTTTCCCTATCTTTGATAGACGCAAGTTGTAGCATGTGTCCATAGGTTTTCTTTTCTAGGGGGTGTGAGTCTATAGGTGCTAGTGCGTGTGCATAAATATTGTAGGTCTCCGATAAATCTTGAGAATACAGTTTAGCATTCACCTTGCTTAATTTACTCTTTTTCATGGATTGCCACCAATTCGACTGCATAGATTTAGGAAGCAGCTTTGATGGTGGACGACGTTAGTTTGTTATCCCACAAACAACGGTCTGGGCAGGGATGTTAAGACATTTACTTCTGTTCAAGCCTTCTTGGGGTATTTGTCTTGACTTTTGTAAGATATGTTTGCTTTCGTTATGAGTTGTGTCTTGGTCCAAAGACTTGTATGTTCTCTTTAAATTTGACTCCTTGAGTTGTATATACGTATATATACTTTTGTTGTGAATTATTTTATTACTTGTCTTATGACACCGTCCTGCCAAACGGCATGCACGTTTGCAACATTTATATGTTGATAATACGTGGAGGCCAGCTTGCAATGTGTATGTCAGTATGTTGATATTATGTTGAGGCCAGCGGACGATGCTAGATCTGTGTAGTTTCGATCACGAGGTGCTACATGTTGCCCTGCGATGGAATACTACTCCTTTTTTTAGATTATATAGATAGATTAGATAGGAGAGAATGATTTCGAACTTTGGATTAAACATCCTCGTGAAAAGGAGTCCGCTATGTCTTGGCACAAACATCTCTGCACGGCTTGCCTTGTCTGCAACTCTGCCTACGGGCACTTTTGAGTGATTAATCTAGAAATTTACAGAATGGTCTTAGTATGCTGTACAATAAAATCGCTACAATCACACATAGCAAACGAAATGTTCGTTCCATAAACTGGAAAAAACGGTGTCGCTCTTCACATCTCAATGTGGTGAGAATGACTCTGAATCTCTCCCTGGTTCTCCAGGGGCATGTACTGCGCCATGATGGCGTGGATCTCTGAATCCATGTACCTCTGCGTGAAGAGAAACAAACATAGAGTTAGATGATATACTGACCTATATTTGATTTTATGAGTTGCTAATGAACATCTAAGAGGTTGTTTTCATATCGCGTACCCGGATCCGATACTTGTACACTGCATATCCTGCGATTCCTGTTGCCGCTAGGCCGAAGAAGATGACCCAGAGGAAGTTCCAGCCTACCTGTGCTGCAGCACTCTTGCCTGAATAAGATGAAGAATGTCAATTCAGTGTAGTGTTGCTCATGTCCAATGCTAAGACTTCAATCCTATATGTTGCTATATCTGTGTACAATGGTGCCATCCTAGAGTGTCAAGATAAATGCTGAGGTGACGGAGAAAAAACCCAGAAAAAAGTCTTGCCTTCTGTTAATTAAGAGATGATCTCTTAGCCTTCTCTTAATTAAGAGATGATCTCTTACCAACAATATCTGTCCCCACATATTTAGGTGCATCTAGTTACTAGAGATAAGACTAGGAACCCAATAACTCACTAACGTTCGGATTTTAGCATTTCATCCCGAACGTTTTTTGATGGCAACTTTAGTTGACAAGAGGTGGTAACTTTATTTGTTGTTAAGACATGGCAACTTTGTCCCAGTTCAGAAAAATGCCATGTTTGTCAACTAAAGTTGCCACCTCCTGTCAACTAAACTTGCTACCTCGTGTTAACTAAAGTTGCCAGTTCGGGATGAGTTCTTAAATCCCGAATGTTCAGGATTTATCTTTTCCGTAAGACTAAGAGTTCATCATGTTTTATTGCTATCTCTAGACTACGTGGCAGGTTTAAGATAAGACCGTCTTATCAAACTGCCTCAAATAGATTAAGGCTTTGTTGTTGTGCTTTCCTTATTTCTGAAATTGCTCACTGTAAAGCTGGTGTGGCAAGTCCAGTGCTCTCGCAAACCAGAATCAAGTTTGACATATTTTCTCATCAATAGCATCACATTTCATTCATCACACCTATATATTCTATAGAACACAATAGTATATCAGTTTGCAACTTGATGAAGAAGAAAGGAAGCTAGCTTGAAATCCAGGTATCTAAAAGCTGACTGAACCAATTTGGTTAGCGCACAAGTATGCAATTAATAGTTTAGAAAGGAAATTTCATTTCATTTTTCGCAGCCTCTGTACCAAGTGGATGCCTAGATCCCACAACTATGCAATTACTGAAACAATAACAAATTAGTCGTAGAAGATATGTACATACTTATGCATGTGTCATGCTCCTTCATGTACAGCAAGCCTCCACTACAGCCACACTCATAACTTCCCCATGTGTTCTTGCAGTTGCATTCCTTGCACTGGCATGCAGTCCTTTCCTTGCATTCATCAATATCTGTCACAAAAAAGTCACATCAGCAGTTCAGCACCACATCTAAGGAGCAATGTGGCCGGCAATATACGATATCCTATGGCTGTGAAGCCAACCCTAAAGTACATATTCACATTTCTTTTAAACCTGCAAGTTTTGTAGTGTAAAGACTTCCAATGGCCTGACAACGTTCAGTAATTGACTTACCTTCACATTTGTGGATTCCATCACCTTTGAACCCATCCGGGCACTTACAGCCATCAGCCTGTATTTAGTTAAGCATCAACAATATGCTTTTAGATCATTTTAACACACTAAGAAGCAGTATGGAAAATTCCTACTGAAAACTTACAGTACAAGCAGAGTATGTCCGGCCATTCATGGTTTCTTTCCAACAGCCTCCATTGTTAATCTCACACCGCCCAGCTCCGGAAGCTAAAATAACAACAGCATAAGTTACCAATTAAGAGGTTATAAGGGGCTCCGATGCCTTGATTTAGAAGCCAGCACCATAGGACGTTATTCGACAATTGGCAGGTGATACACACAGCTTGATCAGATTTTTATTTAACACAGTCAAAATGGAAGGAAGAAAAGAAATGTTCCTGATTCCGGGTAGTATATACCTTCACAATGTGTGTAACCATCACCAAAGAATTTTACACCTTTCACAACTGGACATTCACACACTTTTCCACGGAAAGTGTCCTGCATAACCACCAGCCAAGTATCATGTGTGTAAGGTAAAACAGAGCAGGAAAAAAATCAATGACCTATTTACAGAAAGAGATAACATTCACAAGATACCTTGCAAGCAGTGATGTTAGCAGCCTTGTCTTGCCAACATCCACCATTGTTCTCCAAGCACTCATTTGTTTGTATATCTACGATTTAACATAACATGAACGGCAGATGTTTAAGAGCAAGAGACAAGCAAGTCAATCATTCAGCATAAATAGTGGGGAAGATAGTGGAATCAATGTAACCTTCACTCAAGCAAACAGATGGCTCAGTAGTTTCTCGAAATCCAGCACAAAGTGCTTTAAGAACTGCTCCTTTGTCAAGTTTCCCTGACAAACAAAGACTCAGCTAAGCATACACAGAATATCAAACCCCCCCAAAGAAAAAACTGGTAACTGTAGAACTTCGAAGATCACACCTCTGTATTGTCTATTGTTAATTACAAGAGTTGGTAAGATAGTGACATCACCACGAGAGCCCTTGCCAATCTACGCAAAATGGTAGAGGATGTTACATTCAGATCTGAGATCACCAATCATACGAATATGAATATAAAAGACTGCACATAACTACTAACCTGTGCATCCTGTTCAGCTTTCAAAACAGGATTTTCTTCATCAGCATCTGGATCACCAATACATTTATCTATTGCTTTGTGATCAATGCCTGGAAATTATATACATATTCAGTACAACTATTGCACCTCAGAGTAGAAAACAAGAAGGTATATACAAACAAATGTACCAAGTGATTTGATAACTCCATCAGCACATTCCTTGGTGTACTTCTTTTCTTTCATTGGGCACCGAACTGCAAAATCAGTCACATAATCCCACCACAGCCAAGGTTTCTTGCTCTCCTTAGCAACTTTATAAACACAGACTTGGCGTAAATTTTGTACAACTACATCTTTCCCATCATACCCTTTGCTGAAATCCTCTTCCGGATCAGGTGCACAATACCTCCCATGGTTGATACACTGGGATTTGCACTGCTTACTTAAAGTGTAGGCCTCCGGGCAATACCATGTAATGTAATGCGGAGTGAACTGTGTGTATCCCTGCTTCTCAAGAATCTGGGCTGCTCCTTTGAAGCTCTTCACGAAATCAATCTGGCTATCGCATTTTGGACCACATTCATCGTTACTGTTAGTCCAGAATTCGTACTCAACACGCTCATCGGGATGGGGAAGAGATTCCCTCCAATCCAAGTTCACATTAACCATGTCTCCATTATCGATAGCTTTCTTGAGCCGATCCCCGAAGCTTTTGGATATTAGCGCCGAGGGGATGGTGATGTTCTCTAAATATTCCACCCTTCCACTCTCTTCAGGAGTGTCCATCGTGATTAAAGGTTCATCCCTGTCATCGGCAACAAGGATCGCCGCTGCTCCTGCATTTTGCCCATTCCATGCCTTCTTTGTGAAGTAGCAATCTGTATAGAACAACATACCATGTTATGCAATCAGTCTTAAAAACAACACGTAGTGTAATCCAAATTAACCGTGTAGAATATGACCTTGCAAAGCAAATAAGAGGTCCAACAATAATTAGCTGAGAACAAAATCGGTGCAGCAATCAGTCAGCTAGCCACTATAATATCCATGAGGGCCTTGGTCAAAGATTTGGTCGTTGTACCAAACTTGGTCAATGACTATTCAGCTTAATCACATCATCGCTTGGCAAGATGCAATAATTAACTCGGACGTGGTTAAATAAAATACGGAGCCTATCCAATCCAACCAATCAATATAGACATGCAGAACTAGCAGCAGCCAAAACGAAGAAGCGGTTATGTTCCCTCACCACCCCTGTCGACGAGCAGGAAGGTGGGCAGCGCCCCGGGCCTGGCCTTGTAGGAAACATCGAAGTCATCGAACCCCTTGCAGGCCTTCCGGTTGGCCTTGGGGTAGGCCACGACGCCGACCATGGTGCCGCCGTACTGCGGCACGCCGAAGTTGCCGATGGCACACTCGTATGCGCCCTTGAGCGCCTCCGGCGCCGTCACCCTGAGGCTGTTCTTCTCCACAACGAACCGCGCGTTGCATCCGCCGCACCACAGGAGCGCCGCCGCCCACACCAGCGTTAGCAGCAGCGGCGGCGGCGGGGACGCCATCGCGCGGGGCCAGGATCGGTGTCCCAGGTGCGCTCTAATCGAGCGGTCTGTCCAAGCTCGCGATCCGCGGGACCCGGCACGCCGGAAGCAGCAGATTGCTGTGGGCGTGTGCAATATGTCTATGGCGGTGCTGCTGCGTGGATGGAGTGGAGTCGGGAAGTTGGGGAAGGCGACGGAGGTGGACGGCGAAGTCTTGTGAACACGTGAGGAACGTGTAGCGTTTTCTTCTTCTTTCTCGTTTGTTTTATTTTTTGAGGGGATTTTTTTTATTTTACGCTTGAAGCACCTTTTTATTCATTTTATAATCATCGATACATCATAATCAAACCTTCAAGCCTTGTTTGGTTGTAAGGGATCCCGTGGATCCTTGCTATGTCCCAGGGGTCAGAGAACCACGACCAACTTAACCGCTGGGGTCGGAGAACCACGACCAACTTAACCGGGAAAGATTGATTGTATCATTGAAACCGTATCATTCGTGAGGTAAGGTAATCCTGCCGACCCATGTTGTTTTCACAGAAAGGAAAGCCACAACCCTAGGGCTCAAGCGAGACAAGCGAACGACAGGTGTCATCGACCAAGATCCAGTGCCTCGCCTTTGAGCTCCTTCACCGGCGACAAAAGCGACGCCCCTGACCCCCTCCTCCCGATGCTCATGATCCAAGCTTCACCCCTCCAACGATGCCGACGGACCACAACCGTCATCCTCCTCCTTCCCTGGATCCCCCCTCCGTCTTAAAGTGTCGGACACCTCCTGCTACTGCGACCGCGACAATTATGTGGTCGTGTTTTACCTCCTTTGGTCAAGGTTAGCCCCCTCCTCCTCCAAACTTTTCAACCTCTATATCTTTCTCAAATTCATGCCTTCACCTTCCCTAATGAACTCGAACATCTAGATGAAGGGACGTGAGCATTGCCTCCTTCTCTTAGATCGTCCCCACCGTCGTCAATCACCGGTGAGCATCTAGATTTGTGCACAATTTTTGGTTGCTGAAGTTTTAGTGAATGTCCAGAAGAACTACACAATGATATATCTTATTTTATTTGGTTTTACAGACTTGTTGCCTAGATAGTCTATGCATCGGATATGTGGCTTGGTTTACATTTTCATACCTATGTATCTGTCCAAAAGGAGGTAGGATTGATGCATCGATGTTGGATATTAAAAAATGAAATAAATGTAAGCGATGATTAGTAGGTTAGGATAAATAGAAAATGATCATTACATTTTTTCTTATTGATGTTGCTTTACACAAGTTTCATTTGCATTGGTCAACATTAGTTCTTCCCTAGTGCGCAAAGAACTGAAATATATATGAGACCATTGCTTCGTATGCATTGATGCTTTTTTATTTTAATTTTCCTAGGTTTATTGATGTTTCATATGAAAAAATGGTTTCCAATGTTTCATATACAATACTTGGCATTGGTGAAAAATTGTTTCTCATGGAACTTCTGTGTGATGTTGTTTCATATGCACTTTGTGCTGCACCTAGGAAGAATTTGAACTTCTCATCAATGTAGGTGCTCTGACATTAGAATTGATAAGTATTTAGTGTGTGTCAAACTAGGCAAAATTTGTGCGGTAAACTGGTTAGTATTTTATAGTGTATCAAATGCGGGTGTTCGGACATTATAATTGTTTTGCTTTATTCGAGGACGTCGTGTTCAGTTGCTAGGTGCCTTTCGGTTTGTCAGACATTGATAAGATTTGACATGGATGAATAAAGGTATGTGACACACTCATCCCTTTGTCACGGCCACTGAGGAAGCTCAAATTCTACACCTACTGTATTGGATAAAACTGTTGGAGATATGTCCTAGAGGCAATCATGTATGATAATATTTCCTATGTGTTTATGAATAAAGACAATCCTTGAACATTATCATTGATGTGTATTAACAAGTACGTGACTTGTTTGTGAGACTATGCATTATATGATGACTGTCCTAAATGGTCTCTAGTCAAAAGGGTTATGTGGACACGCATCCAATCAGAGTAGCATATGGCACGATGGATGGTTCAGTCTCACTGACCATGTAGCATTGGATGCTAGACGGATAATATGGACTCAGAAAGATTTGGTCGGATTCGACGTAGTCGGATTCGAGTCGAGATAAGGTCTGAGTTGGACAGACCCAACTATGAGACGCAACGATAGGTCATCTGTGAGTCTCTAGTATAACATATGTTTTATGTCCTAAGACCTGAGTTGGCGCATGTACGCATGTACTCAGGATGGTGAAATACTTGCTTTGGGCCGACCAAACTCTATTCCGTGACTGGGTAGTTACAAAGGTAGGTTTCGGGTTTGTCTAGACCCATGTTGCAAGACATGGTCGAGCAAGATGGGATTTGCCCCTCCGACCGGTAGAGATATACTCTGTGCCCCTCGGGTGATCTGATCTGGATAAGCATGGCCATGCGATGAGGATTATGAGATAATCTCAATGTTGGTCGGATTCATCGGAACGAGAAAGAGGTCGTGCTGCAACAAGGATGACCATGTCGCCTTGTGCATGACAACATATATCGTGTAGCAAAGGGAACAGAAGTGTGAAGTACAGGTTCGCCTAACCAGCTTCATCGGACACTTGGAATCGGCACGCTTTGCTAGAGGCCGCTGTCGACTGGTCTAGCCTGATGTGATTCGACTCGCGACCAAGTGAAGGAGAACCTAAGGGGTCGCGCGTTTAAGGAAAGGAACACGTGGGCTTTAGGATCCGTGCGAGGCCCAAGAGTTGAGCCCGCGACGGATGCCTATATATAGTGAAGGTGCGGCACACCCATTCGGTTGATTGCTTCGGCGCCGTCATTAGGCCTTTGCATGTGTTGCAACTAGCCGCCTCCACTTGCCGCCGCCGACTGTGCGATCGAACCTAGCAGTTTGTCGCACGGTGTTCCTCCTGCACGCACTGATATCGTTAGAGGCGGTGCACTTGCGCCGCTCCGGCGAACTTATATGTGGGATCCGGCGACCGGTTGTTCGAGGGAGATCGGGCGGGCTGTTAGAGGGAGATCGGACAAGGAGGAGACGAACCACACAAACGCGCTACCCCAACTCTACTTCCGTTGCACGGCACTGCACGTCTAGTGGTAACGAACTATGATCCATCTCCGTAGCATGTTCTTGGATGTTCTGCGCGTAGGATTTTTTTAATTTGCAAGCGATGCACCTATGGTAGAACCCAACAAAAATTACTGCTCTTAATTATGTTTCATACACAATTCAATCTATGTAGAGTTTTCTTTGTGATTGATTAACTCTTATCATGTTATTTTTCTTTGCCTAGTATTTACATAGTGGTCTTATATTTGTCTATGAGGAAACCATTGCTATTATTTATGCACTTAGATGTTATAAAATCATTATCTTCGCATTTACTCCTGAGCTTCCTAGGTTCCTAGCTTATTGGTTCTCTGCAATCATAATAGAGATGTTATTACTGTTTTAGATATTTGTATTTGTATGTGCTAGTTATCGATCAGAGGGGATGAATTGGAGATTTATTTGAAAGTCTTTGAAACAGGCAATATCTTCGAAGATTCTAAAGCAGTAATAGTGCAAAGTAATGCTAGACAGAAGACAAATTATGCTAAATATGCAATAAAAATGAAGACAAAGCACAACAAAGAATATAACATGCAAACTAGGTAACAATACGAATAAACATGCGAACAAACATGCATACACACTTAAGTACTATAAGACTGAAGACAAAGAAAAGCATGGTAATGAAAGTCTTCAGTCAAAGTCTCATACATGGGAGCAAGAAAATTCTTCACGATACTAAAAGGAAAGTAAAGCAGTGAAGGGATATAACCAGTTGCTTGGTGAAGACACATCATTTGCTTTACCAATTCTAGTTGATGTGACAACTTTACGCACTAGTGCAGGTAGCTGTTATTCAAAGGGTTTTTAACCCTTTTTCTATGACTTAGTTTTAAACCACCACCTTGCATGTATGTTCGATAGAGGGGGCCTATCCCACACGACACAGATAAATCATCGTTGATGCCTCCTCCAGTCACACACGCTGGGCAAAATGAGCTCGTGTGCGATGGTTTGGCCCATCAGAAATAGACATATTGTAAAAGTTGTCTGAGATGCACTTGGCATCCCACACAGTGAATTCCAAAGGTACGTTTCCGTTCGTATGGTACATCACACATAATTTTTTGCAAAACACCATCTATGATATGTGCTCCCATCACACACGATTGTTATAATTATGTCGATTGCATTACTTAATACATCATGCACGGTTCTTAGAGGAAACGTTTGTGATATGTGTCCTAATGCACACAATTCATGGACGGAAGTCGTGTGTGATTTGCACTTATCCAACAGGACAACTTTCTAGACATTGTGTGGGTTTGTTGAGATCATCGTCCATAGTGTTGTTTGAGAAACCATCTGCAATAGAAAAATGCATTAAGCACCCTAATTGCCCTATTATTTATAATCCACTTAGTAATCAAATTTACATGTCATATCGATCCAACAATATATTTCATATTCGTATTACGTCAACCAGGATTTCATAATTGAAATCACATCAGAGTACAACATCATAGAGCTTCAGCACTGAGTTACACAATATGGGCATATACCTAGCTACCCAATAACAACAACAGGACCAAAGTTTCACATGCAACATCTAAAACCTTTGGAAAGTGGCATCATAGACGGTATATAGATAGATGAATCTTGTCTAGAAAATTGTTGAAGCGGAAGGAGAATATTGAGACTTCACTAATGTTGAAGGTCCTTGCAACTTTAGGCCAATGCTTGTGCATGGTTGCCCACCCATTGTTCATCCTCTTGAGGAATACTTCAATATTATACTATGTGTGTCGTATGAATACCTTCCTTTCCTCTTGACCATATAGATGGTTTAAGATGTAATTGTCAATGAACTATTTTGGAAAGGACCGGAAACAAAGATATGCATAACTAACTTTTCTAAAATTTAAAATGACACAAAGAGAAAAGGATAAGGTAAACTGGTTAGTACCATCATATAGTTGATTGTTGTCTTTTTCATTATGGAGACAAACCTCTTGTTGTTTTTTATCGCTAGTTTCTTTATCTTAACAATCTTTCTGTGTTTCTTGATTTTACTTATAATAATGGACACCTCATTTCCCCCACATGCAAAATGGGTCAAATAGTGGGTCTAAACCTCTTACAGTAGGGCCTACATGTGCAAATCCAAATTATTAGAAACCTAAATAGCAGAACGGTTCCTGCAATTGCATAATAATGTGCTATTAGCCAAAAGATCATGAATGCAACCTCAATGGTAAACTTCAACGTCTCCCATTGTTTCCCCCTGTGACATATTTAAGATAGATATTGATGGGGTTATAATTGAGATTTGGCGTGCTATAAGTAAAATATGTTAATGAGAAATAAACACATTGTAGATACGACATATTAATTCGAGCCACGTGGAAAAGACAAGCGTGCTAAGAATTATGAAATATAGCAATTTTTTGTTTCACATGTATTTAGTACATCCAAATTCGATTTACTTCTCACATGCATAATAATAAAAAATTGTACCAACAACAATCGAACATCACATTGCAGAATCGAACCAAATGGTTAAATGATCACCACAGCAAATGAACCAAACAGTTAAGTGAGCATCACATTGCACAAATAGAACATACTAGTAGGTCAGATTGCATAGTAGCATTATGTTGGATATTTCACTAGAATTTCTTAAGGTAAGGCAGGAGCAGCACATGCAACAAGTAAATCAAACATGCTTAACTAACGTAGCTAGCTGAACATAGGTCATTAGTAATTAAGCTAAAAACAAGCTATTTATCATCGTTGGAGATATCGATAATGATTGGCTTGGAGGAGGGCAAGGCCTCCACATCGTGGGTGCCCTCCTCGTAGTGGTGAGTGGCCTGAGTCTATTCGTACACCAACCTGCCAGCTCTGGAGCTGAGGAAAGCACGAGCACACTGAGAAAACAGCTCATAGTCTTCGTTGAAGGCACCAGTGGAGCCCTCAAGAAAACACCACAAAATGTTGTTTAAAGCATTCAATCGCAAGGCAGCGTCCGTGCACGAGGCATCGACATTGAGGTGCTTCTCCAAGATCTGGGGGTCGGCACGTATGGCAGCCATCACGGCCTCATCCGTGCGTGCGGCTGCGATTTGCTTCTCCACTACCATACGCTCCTTGAGATCCTGGCTATACTATATGCACTATGTCTTTCGGTGGAGACTATTTGGGGGATGGGGCGGTGATTTTGGTGGAAGGTGTCGCGTCGGTGATCGGGGCATGTGGGATGAGGGAGGAAGGGTGGAGGGGGTATGGGGAAGGTATGGATTGCTTGACTAGATGGAGGAGACCAAGCAGCAGGAAGGAGGGTTACCGACGAGGAGGCGGCGCTTCACGTAAGTAGTGAAGGTTTGAGCATGGGAAAGGAAGGGGAAGTAGGGGGAATGTGGCTTTTGGTTGGTACAAGGGGTGGGGGAGGTAGATGTTTGTACGACAACCCAAAATTTTTGTTTGGTGCATCGAAAAAATGGCACGCACAGTCACATCGGATAGAGTTCCTTTATTAGAATTGTATGCAATATCTAACATCACAAACGAATCCTATAGTTTACCCCGTGTGTGATGAGACTGAACATGGAAATTTTGGTATCCAAGATTCCGGTGTAAGATATTGGATAGTACATTGCACACGGTACATGCATTTCATTTTCATTTGGAAGACAAAATGGCGGTCCGCAACAAATTTTGGTGTGAATTTCCCTCGTTAGATTGGTCATCCATGTCGTTGCTTAATTTAACATCACTTGCAAATTTGAGTACTACATAAAAGAGCCTACAACACTGCTCGCACTAACTTAATAGAGCAATTAAACATAGTTAGTGGACCTAAACATTACTCTAACAAAAGACCAGCACTCTAAACGAAGACTACTATTCCGTGTGGCGCTCATCGATCTCCACCGCCTCCTCCATGACCAGCTCCCGATCGATGACCTTTGGGGGAAGGGGTGTAACATCCCGGGACCGACGCTCCAGAAGATTCCCCTTTTATTTCCATTCTCGTCTGTATTTCGTTTGGTCATTGCATTTATCATCGCATTATTCGCATCATCTGCATAACATCGTCACTTGTTTTCAAAACTTGCATCCGTTCATAGTTGTCGGTTCTCTCCGTTCTCGTCGCTGACCATTTTGAGACCAACCATACACGCACGTGCCCGCGACATTGTTAAAATATTATTTTCAAAGTGCGTATAAAATATTCTCGGATTGGGTCGAAACTTGGTGTGCGGTCTTGTTATATTGTAGGCCGTCTGCCAAATAATGTCGCATTCGGAGTTCGTTTGATACCCAACGGTCAGCCGTAGTAGTGTGGTCATCTGTTTATTTGTCGGACGTTTTTGACGTTTTAAAAACTTGTCACGGGCCGCACCATCTCTCTCTCATCTCAGCCCAACTCCTCTAACACAGCCCACCTAACCCAACCTCGCGACCAGAGTCGTCCGATTGCGATCGCACGGCTCGAATCGGTGCAAATCCCCCTAACCTAGCCCAATTTCCTATTTAAACCCCCTCTCCTGCATAATTTGGCTAACCCTAATCCCCACCTCGTTTTTCGCACCCTCCAACCCCCAGCCGCCGCCAGCCTCCTCCTTCATGTCGCCGCGGACCGCCAAAGCCCATCACGGGCCCGTTTGGGCCTGAACCGCCGCCACAGCCCGTGCGCCCGTACTCCGCTCCCGCAACCCGATCTAGAGAGAGGGGAGGAGCCCCTCGAGCTCCCGTGGCTTCCTCCCGAGCCATCGACCACCGGCCTGTCGCCGGAGCGCCGCCACAGGCGAGTGCCAGGCCAACCCTCTCCTCCTCCCGTAGCTCTCTCTCTCTCCTTGCCTCATCTCTTGTTGGAAATATGCCCTAGAGGCAATAAATAAAGTGTTTATTATTATATTTCCTTGTTCATGATAATCGTTTATTATCCATGCTATAATTGTATTAATTGGAAACACATTACATGTGTGGGTAAATAGACAACACTTTGTCCCTAGTATGTCTCTAGTGAACTAGCTCGTTGATCAAAGATGGTCAAGGTTTCCTAGCCATTGACATGTGATGTCATTTGATAACGGGATCACATCATTAGGAGAATGATGTGATGGACAAGACCAAAACTACAAATGTAGCATATGATCGTGTCAGTTTATTGCTACTGTTTTCTGCATGTCAAGTATATGTTCCTATGAGCATGAGATCGTGCAACTCACGGATACCGAAGGAGTGCCTTGTGTGTATCAAACGTCGCAACATAACTGGGTGACTATAAAGGTGCTCTACAGGTATCTCCGAGGGTGTCTGTTGAGTTGGCATGGATCAAGACTAGGATTTGTTACTCCGTGTGACGGAGAGGTCTCTCAGGGCCCACTCAGTAATACAACATCACAATGAGCCTTGCAAGCAATGTGTCTAAGTGTTAGTCATGGGATCTTGTATTACAGAACGAGTAAAGAGACTTGCTAGTAAAACAAGGTTGAACTAGGTATGGAGATACCGACGATCGAATCTCGGGCAAGTAACATACCGAAGAACAAAGGGAACATCAAACGGGATTAATTGAATCCTTGACATAGAGGTTTGACCGATAAAGATCTTTGTAGAATATGTAGGAACCAATATGGGCATCCAGGTCTTGCTATTGGTTATTGACCGTAGAGGTGTCTTTGTCATGTCTACATAGTTCTCGAACCCGCAGGGTCTGCACACTTAAGGTTTGGTGACGCTTCAGTAGTATAGAGTTATGTATGGTGGTGACCAAAGGTTGTTCGGAGTCCCGGATGATATCCCGGACATCATGAGGAGCTCCGGAATGGTCCGGAGGTAAAGATTGATATATAGGAAGTCCTATTTTTGTCGCCGGAAAAGTTTCGGGCTCATCGGTAGTGTACCGGGAGTGCCGGTAGTGTATCGGGAGACCGTTGGGAGGGGTATTTCGACCCAAGAGGCAAAATGGGCTGCGGGAGAGTGAATACTAGCCCTTAGTGAGATGGTGGAAGTCCCACACTGTCACGCCCAAAATTTGCGCCAATCCATTTTAAGACACGAGGGCCTCGCAAGGGATAGAGACGCATTTTGCCGTTAGTAAGTATAGTAACATTGCATCATACATTACAGAAAAGATGAGTATACAAGTTGGCTTACACTCGCCACATGCTAAATACAATTCCACTCAGAGTTCAATCATCAAGATGAAAACAGGGTCCGGCTACGGACGAAATCAAACGATAAAAACAGATGCAAATGAAACTATCTCGCTGCCCCAAAGATCACGACCAGGTCCTCTACTCATCCGGATACGTCACGTACATCCTGCCTCTTTCCTCGTCATACTCCCATTGGAGCTGGGTAAGATCATCCTGCACGTACTCATATGAACCTGTACCTAGAGTGTTGTAGTAAACTGTGAGCCACGGAGGACTCAACTATCATGTGCCCGGGTACCGAGACTATTCAAGCTTACAGGTTGGGAAGGGGTAAGTGTTTAGTTTGTAGCAGCACTAAGCATATATGGTGGCTAGCTTACGCAACATGAAATAATATGAGTGGCCTACGAAGAACGATCGAATCTAGTATGATCTCTGTGAGATCCTGAACACTTACTTACGTCAATCATAACCCCACCGTGTTCTCTCTCGGTTCATGTTCACGAGCAGAGACGATCACGGTTACTCACACCATTGGTGCATTTTAATTAGAGTTTACTTCAAGTTAACTATAACTGGGTGTTAAACAAATATCCAAGTTGCCACATAACCGCGGGCACGGCTTTCCGAAAGATTTAACCCTGCAGGGGTGCTCCAACTAATCCATTACCAAATTAACCACACTCCGTGGGAATGCCTCAATCGCGGATCTCGCGATCATCATAGGTAATTCCAAAGGAATTCTGACACCTCGAGTAAACCCGAAGAAAGTCATACTCCCCACGCAAGACACTCGATAAAGGTAAATCAAATCCAGCAAGACCACTCGACGTGTCGACGAACCCGATAAGAGCCGCGTATCTCATTCTCAGGACACGATGGATGAGCTATGGTTACCATGCCAATCACTGAGTTGCCCCGAGCGGTGTGAATAAGCTGCTCTAGGTTGGACCAACACTCATGCGGAGCACTAGCCCGGGGGTTGATTAAATTATCCACAGGTTTGCAAGACCCTATGCAATTTTATTAAGTTGTTAAGCAAATGTAGTACCAATGTTGGGTCTTGCCAGACAAGTTTTAATCTCAACCGAATGAACAAGGGGGTCCCCATAACAACCCCGAGCATGTTAGGAGCGCAAAATATGGAAAACATAACACCGGTAACAAGGAACTAGTGGCGGTAATAGCGGAACAAATCACTTAGCAAAAGGACAAGCCTTCCACCAATACCAAGATATATATGTGCATTAAATTAAATAACAGAAAATATTGTGATATACAAATCCATGTTATCACATGGAACAACCTGCACCTGCAACTAAGAACGCTATAAGAGGGGCTGAGCAGCGGTAACTTAGCCAATCAAAGGTTTGCTAGGATGTGGAGGTTAGAGGTTATCATGGAAATATGGGAGGCTGATATTCAAGTGGTAGGTAGCGCAATTGTAAAGATAAGAACGATAAACTAGCAAGCAAAAATAGTATCGGGATCCGGGTACGATCATCTTGCCTGTTGGTTCTTCAGCGGAACAAGTAGCGGGATCCTCGTAGTGGTACTCTCCTGGGTCCTCGTACTCAATATCAACACTCATGTGTACCCAAGAGAAACAGCACAATAAACATCCAACCAAGGTGCAATGCACAATCAAAATGATGCATGATTCATTTATGAAGAATTCTAACATGGCAATCCAACACTTGTCATGTTTCACGCGCAAAGTTGTTTATTAATGCATCTGGACAGAACCTCGTGTTAAGTTAGTTAGACATGCATGAACATAGAAAATATGGATGCATCATGCAAAATCGATAGAAATGCATATAAAGATCGCAAGAAACGGAGTTACGGTTCTCACGATACGCTCACGACAAGGTACGGAGGCAAAATCACAAGATCACCAAGCCATGGGCTGATTCTTGGCATTCCAAGGAAGCCACTGGATAGTTGATAAAAAATCAATCACAATAGACTCAATAATAAATCAATTCCATGGAGCAAAGCTCCCACAATCTACAAAACAATAAAACACCAAATCTGCCACAAAACAGTAACATAGCAACTTCTACAGATCACAACTTGAGCTACAGGAACCCTACAGCCACAAACAAGATATGGACATAATCTACTCAACACACACTATAATTCATCCAATCAATAAGCAATAAGCAATCAAGTTGGCATGATGAAACAGTTTTCTGGGACTTAGTGAAAATTCCAGTTTTCTGGAATCTGAGATTATAAAGTAGCAAGTTGACAGCACAGGTTAAATATTCTAGAAAGCTCCTATTGGGATGAAAATTAACAGGATGGTAGAAGGAAATATCTAATACAAATAACTAGCACTGAGCATGCTCAAATTCCAAACATATCAGTAGATGCAACCCACTCTACATGGAAAAACAATAACAGCAGTTCTCCCAGACTTAGTCATTTACAAACAAGCTGGACAGAAACATAAAGTTGCTCTCTAAACAGCATGGTTCCCACTTATCTGGTGACTTAGCACAAATAACAAAAATACTGGGACATTCCCAGCAACTTTAACAAGCAATCTCTTGTTGGCAAGAACTTAAAAACACATATAGATTAAATCATATAAAATGGACAAAAGGGCATCACAACATAAAAATGCAGTTTTGTGAAGTTGCCCCAAAGTCAAATCTGACTTCACAGATGCATTCATGGGTTGATTATACCCCAAATGCATTACTCATACCCCTATACTTGCTTGGAGCAATAGGGAGTAATCCTAGGTCGAAATTGACCCCTATTAGTCATGAGTGACTTATGACACATGCACACACTTATGTAAGAGGCCAAAATGGCATGCCCTCTATTGTACACTTGATGGAAAAGGTAAAGAGGCATGGATAAGGTACTTAGTCATATCATAGCATCAAGAACAAGAAAAGAAAACAAGCTAGGAGAGATAAACATGCACATATACACATGAGAGCTCTCACATACACATAGATCTACACATGCACAAGGTTTAGCATCCACTCAATTACTCATCTTCACTAATCATGGCAAATAGATGCAAGAATAATAACCCAACAACGTACACATGCATATCTACACATGACCATCTACTCACATGCACATGTGTGTGTATGTATAACATACACACACCTCTCACTACACCTACACACACAAGCACACCATACTCAAGCATGTGTGTATATAACTTATACATATACACACCCACAAAAACACACACATGCATAGGTGTGCAAAGAGCACACACACACATGTGTCATGCATGGTGCACCACACACCCACATGCTCACACACACATGTAGGTATGCATGCATAGCATACACACACACACACCCACAACTCACAAACATGCACTCTACACTCACATGGCAAAACACACACCTCACTCACACTCATATGAATGCATACATGGGTATACATGCCACTTGTGCTTACACACACAACCATACACATGTGCACACACACACTCACATGGAAAAGAAAACACACACACACATACATGCTGGAAATGCACACACACACATGCATGTAAAGCAAGAGAAAACAAAAACAAAGAAGAAAACAAAACAAAACAAAAAGAAAAAAGGGGGAGGTTCAGGGGTCGAACCCCTGACCTCTTGGTCATCCACACACGCACCACACCACTATACTAGCGAGCCGGACCGCAACAGAAGAGGGGGCTCGGCGTTCTAATACACACACTCACACATACTAACTGACGAAACTGAATCCTACACACACACATGAACAAAGCAACAACGACAGTGACAACGGCAGGGAGATGGCGATCCCCGGCGACGCAAGGGGTCTCCGGCAACGGGGAGCGGCGGAATCGAAAGAGGAAACTACGGGGGCTCCATCCCTCGTCTCATCTTGCGAGGAGGGGGATCGAAGGCGAGCCCAAGCTCGGGACTTTCGAGCGGCGGCGATGTTGCCCACGGCGACGCGTCTACGAATTACGGCGAGGAGAGGGGACAGCGGGAACGGGCTGCTCACCGAGGGCCTCACGGAGACACGGGGGCGCGAGCGATGACGACGGAGGGGAAGGATAGGCGGAGACGATGCACGCGAAGAGGAAGAAGGCCCGGCGACGCTCCACCTCTGCACTCTCTGAACTTGCTTCGCAGGGGAAAAAGAAGAGAGGGAGGAGGAAGAACGAGAGGAAGAGAGGAGCTGCGGCGGCGGAGGGAGGAAGAGGGAACCCTAGGCGAGGAGAGGGCATGCACGCCGAGGCTATAAAGCGACAGGGTAGACATCGACGATGACAGAAAAGGCGACGACGGAGACTCCCTGCTCTCTCTGAAGCTGACGGAGATGGGAGACGGGGCAGGTGGCCGTCCCTGCTCACGTGGGCTGGGCCGCGGCCCACTCCCTCTCTCACACTCTCAGAAAAAAAACAGGAAGGTTTTTTTTGTTATTTTAAAAACCAGCAACACAAACAAAAATAACCCTGAGAAAAAGAAAAGGTTTTGGGGAAAGAAAAAAATATATATTTTGTGGATGAAATAAAGAGCCCTATTTTATAAATATATTAAGTTGAATTATGGAGCAAGTATTATTTAATATATAAAATGCGGCTCCTGTTTTAATAAAATCACAAATATAATTAACCCCCAAACATCCAACCAAACATAACCACAAATCATCAAACATGTGGGGCCACCTCATGAACATTTTAACCAATTTTAAACACAACTTAAATCTGAAGATAATTAATAATAGGAAGAAAAGGGTTTTGGAGGGGATGTTGCAAAGGAAAAGAGAGGGGAAGAAAAGAGAGATGCTCACATGGATCCACCACAAACAAACATCTCACACACAGATCAAACACCTCACCACCATCACATCATAGCCAGCACAAGAAAACCAACATGGCAAGAAGAAATGAAATGAGAATGATGCATGATGATGCATGAATGCACACACATGAATGACAAGGAGCAATCATACATCTCACAAGCTCATGACACAAGGTTCATACATGGGGTTACATGCCAAATAAGGTAGGGACAACACTTGGGCTGTCACACACACAAAGCCCATGCGGCTAGGGAGAAAAAACCCAGAGAGAAAAGGTGGAAAAAGGCAAAAATAGGGTGAATCCTAGTCCTACGAGGATTGGAGGTGGATTCCACCTCTCCCACCTGGTTCGGCCGACTCCTAGAGGCTTGGGCCAAGCCTCCTCCTCTCTTCCTCTTATATATACTGGAGGTTTTAGGGTTTTTGCATAGAATTTTCAGCCACGTGTTGCCCGTTCCTCCAGTGCACAGTTTCTCCTCTAGATCGGTTTCCTGCAGTGCTTAGGCGAAGCCCTGCCAGAACAGCTCCACCACCATCGTCGGAGCGCCGTCACGCTGCCGGAGAACTCTTCTTCCTCTCCGCTCCTTCTTGCTGGATCAAGACGGCGGAGATCGTCATTAAGTTGTACGTGTGCTGAACGCGGAGGTGCCGTCCGTTCGATGCTAGATCGGAAGGATCGTGATCAAGTTCGTGGGATGGATCGTGATCAAGTTCGCGAGACGGATCGTGATTGGATCGCGGGACGGATCATGATTGGATCGCGGGACGAATCGTGATTGGATCGCGGGACGCATGGTGACTTGGATCGCGAAGATGTCCGACTACACCAACCATGTTTCTTCCCGCTTCTCGCTTAGCGATCTACAAGGGTACGTAGATCCACTCTCCCTCTCGTAGATGCTCATCACCATGGATAGATCTGCGTGTGCGTAGGAAATTTTTTGTTTCCCATGCAACGTTACCCAACAGTGGCATCATGAGCTAGGTCTATGTGTAGATGAGATCTCGAGTAGAACACAAAAGGTTTGTGGGCGTTGATGCTTAGATTGCTTCCTCCCTTGGTCGGATTTTGGTTCAGCGGTATTGTGAGATGATGCGGCCCGGACCAACATTACTCGTACGCTTATGAGATACCGGTTCCCTCGACCGCAACTTGTTGCATAGATGGATTGCGGGTTCTAGTTTCTCTCACTTTAGTTGGATCAGATTCGACAAAGGCGGTCCTTGAGAAGGTTGAAAAGCAACTAGTGTATCACCGTTGTGGTTTTTGCGTAGATGAGAATTCTTCTTGCTAGATACCCGTAACAGCCACGTAAAACATGCAACAAAAATTAGAGGACGTCTAACTTGTTTTTGCAGGGTATCTTGTGATGTGATATGGCCAATTACATGATGTGATATATGTGATGTATGAGATGATTATGTGATGTATAGATTATCACGACTTACATGTCGATGAGTACGACAACCGCCAGGAGCCATAGGGTTGTCTTTAATTATTGTATGACCTGCGTGTCAATCATTAAATGCTATGTAATGCTTTACTTTATCGCTAAACGGTAGCAATAGTAGTAGAAGCATGTTGGGCGCGATAACCCCGATGGTGACACGTTGATGGAGATCAAGATGATGGAGATCATGGTGTCTTGCCGGTGATGATGGAGATCATGCCGGTGCCTTCTAGATGGAGATCAAAAGCACAAGTTCATGGCCATGTCATGTCACTTATGATTTGCATGTGATGTTAATCCTTTTATGCACCTTGTTTTGCTTAGGACGATGGTAGCATTATAAGGTGACCCCTCACTTAATTCAAGATAATTGCGAAAGTTCGTCGTATTGAGACACCACGTGATGATCGGGTGTGATAGACTCTACGTTCACATACAACGGGTGCAAGCCAGTGTTGCACGTGCAGAACACTCGGGTTAAACTTGATGAGCCTAGCATGTACAGACATGGCCTCGGAACACAAGAGACTGAAAGGTCGAACATGAGTCGTATAGTAGATATGATCAACATAATGATGTTCACCATTGAAGCCACCTCAACTCACGTGATGATCGGACTTGAGTTGGTGGATTTGGATCATGTGACACTCAGATGACCTGAGGGATGTCAATTTGAGTGGGAGCTTTAGTAATTTGATTAACTAAACTAATTATCTTGAACAATAGTCTAAGTAAAACTTTGCATATTTTTGTTGTAGATCAATGGCTCGCGCAGTAGCACCCCTGAATTTTAATGCGTTCCTAGAGAAAGCTAGGTTGAAAGATGATGGAAGTAACTTTGTTGACTGGGCCTATAATCTGAGGATTATCCTCACGGCTTCCTAGAAATCATATGTCCTTGATGCACCGCTTGGTGACCAACCAGAAGACATGACCTCCGAAGACGTTAAGAGCGCTTGGGAGGCACGTACTAGAGATTACTCAATAGTTCAGTGTGCAATATTGTATGGCTTAGAACCGGGACTTCAAAGACGTTTTGAACGTCATGGAGCATATGAGATGTTCCAGGAGTTGAAGTTTATCTTTCAGAAGAATGCCCGGATCGAGAGGTATGGAACCTTCGATAAGTTCTATGCTTGCAAGATGGAGGAGAATGGGTCTATCAGTGAACATATACTCAGAATGTCTAGATATTCAACTCGTCTAGCGGAGTTGGGAATTGCCCTTCCGCCAGAGGCAATCAATGACAGAGTTCTTCAATCACTGCCACCTAGTTACAAGAGCTTTGTGATGAAATATAACATGCACGGGATGAACAAGTCAGTCGCCGAGCTATTTGCGATGCTAAAAGTCGCTGAGTCTGAAATCCAGAAAGAACATCAAGTGTTGATGGTCAATAAAACCAATAGTTTCAAGAAAAATGGCAAGGGCAAAGGCAAGAAGGGTAAAACCAAGAAGGATGGCAAAGCAGTTGCTACTCCTATAAAGAAGCCTAAGCATGGACCTAAGCCAGAAAGTGAGTGCTTTCATTGCAAGGGAACTGGTCACTAGAAGCGGAACTGCCCCAAGTACCTGGCTGACAAGAAGGCGGCCAACGACAAACAAGGTATATATGATATACATGTTATTGATGTGTACCTTACTAGCTCTCGATGTAGTACCTGGGTATTTGATACCGGTTCGGTTGCTCACATTTGCAACTCAAAACAGGAACTACGGAATAGACGAAGGCTGGCAAAGGATGAAGTGACGATGCGCGTGGGATATGGTTCCAAGGTTGATGTGCTCGCCATTGGCATGCTCTCTCTTTGATTACCATCGGGAATAGTGATGAACCTGAATAATTGTTATTTAGTGCCTGCGTTAGGCATGAACATTATATCTGGATCTTGTTTATTGCGAGATGGTTACTCATTTAAATCAAAGAATAAAGGTTGTTCTATTTATATGAGTAATATCTTTTATGGTCAGGCACCCAATGTGAGGGGTTTATTCATATTAAATCTTGATAGTGATGACACACATGTTCATAACATTGATGCCAAAAGATGTAGAGTTGATAATGATAGTACCACTTTCTTGTGGCATTGCCGTTTAGGTCATATTGGTGTAAAACGCATGAGGAAGCTCCATGCTGATGGACTTTTGGAGTCACTTGATTTTGAATCACTTGACACATGTGAACCATGCCTCATAGGCAAGATGACTAAAACGCCGTTCTCTGGAACAATGGAATGGGCGAGTGACTTATTGGAAATCATACATACTGATGTGTGCGGTCCAATGAATGTTATAGTGCGTGGTGGATATCGTTATTTTCTCACCTTCACTGATGACTTAAGTAGATATGGGTATATTTACTTGATAAACACAAGTCTGAAACGTTTGAAAAGTTCAAGCAATTTCAGAGTGAAGTTGAGAATCATCGTAACAAGAAGATTAAATTCCTATGATCTGATCGAGGAGGTGAATATCTGAGTTATGAGTTTGGCAGTCAGTTAAGACAGTGTGGAATTGTTTCACAATTGACACCACCCTGAACACCACATCGTAATGGTGTGTCCGAACGTCGTAATCGAACCTTAATAGATATGGTGCGTTCTATGATGTCGCTTGCTGATTTGCCACTATCGTTTTGGGGTTATGCATTAGAGACAGCTGCATTCACTTTAAATAGGGCACCATCGAAATCCGTTGAGATGACGCCATATGATCTGTGGTTTGGCAAGAGGACAAAGTTGTCGTTTCTTAAAGTTTGGGGATGTGATGCTTATGTCAAAAAGCTTCAGCCTGAAAAGCTAGAACCCAAAGCGGAAAAATGCATCTTCATAGGATACCTGAAAGAGACAGTCGGGTATACCTTCTATCTCAGATCCGAAGGCAAAGTGTTTGTCGCTAAGAACGGAACATTTCTTGAGAAAGAGTTTCTCTCGAAAGAATTGAGTGGGAGGAAAATAGAGATCGATGAGGTTATTGAACCTTTACTTCAACCAGAAAGTAGCG
This sequence comes from Hordeum marinum, assembly GCA_022496015.1. Taxonomy (NCBI): domain Eukaryota; kingdom Viridiplantae; phylum Streptophyta; class Magnoliopsida; order Poales; family Poaceae; genus Hordeum; species Hordeum marinum. Next base: position 94,698,098 of record CM039675.1, read on the forward strand.
CAACGTAGAAATATGTTTGTGTGGAACCTACGATGGTAGAAGAGGAAGTTAATGATGATGATCATGAAGCTTCGGATCAAGCTACTATTGAACCTCGTAGGTCGACAAGGCCACGTACTACTCCTGAGTGGTACGACAACCCTGTCTTGGAGGTCATGTTGTTGGACAACAATGAACCTACGAGCTATGGAGGAGCAGTGATGGGCCCGGATTCCGAAAAATGGTTAGAGGCCATGAAATCCGAGATGGGATCCATGTATGAAAACAAAGTATGGACTTTGGAAGTATTACCTAAAGGGCGAAAGGCCATTCAGAACAAATGGATCTTTAAGAAGAAGACAGACGCGAACGGTAATGTCACCGTCTATAAAGCTCGACTTGTGGCAAAGGGTTTTTCACTAGTTCAAGGAGTTGACTATGATGAGACCTTCTCACCCGTGGCGATGCTTAAGTCCGTCAGAATCATGTTAGCAATAGCTGCATATTTGGACTATGAAATTTGGCAGATGGATGTCAAAACAGCGTTCCTCAATGGTTTCCTTGAGGAAGAGTTGTATATGATGCAACCGGAAGGTTTTGTCGATCCAGAGAGTGCTAACAAAGTTTGCAAACTCCAGCGATCCATTTATGGGCTGGTGCAAGCATCTCGGAGTTGGAATAAGCGCTTTGATGAGGTGATCAAAGCGTTTGGTTTTATACAAGTTTATGGAGAAGCTTGTATTTACAAGAAAGTGAGTGGGAGCTCTATAGTGTTTATAATATTATATGTGGATGACATATTGCTGATTGGAAACAATATTGAAATGCTGGGAAGCATGAAGGAATATTTGAACAAGAGTTTTTCAATGAAGGACCTAGGACAAACTCCTTTCACATTAGGCATTAAGATCTATAGAGATAGATCGAGACGCTTAATAGCACTTTCATAGAGCACATACCTTGATAAAGTTTTGAAGAAGTTCAAAATGGATCAGTCCAAGAAGGGGTTCTTGCCTGTGTTACAAGGTGTGAAGTTGACTAAGACTCAATGCCCAGTGACTGCAGAAGATAGAGAAAAGATGAGTGTCATCCCCTATGCTTCAGCCATAGGCTCTATCATGTATGCAATGCTATGCACAAGACCCGATGTCAGCCTTGCCATAAGTATGGCCAGAAGGTTTCAAAGTGATCCTGGAATGGAACACTAGGCAGCGGTCAAGAATATCCTTAAGTACTTGAAAAGGACTAAGGAAATGTTTCTCGTTTATGGAGGTGATGAAGAGCTCGTCGTAAAGGGTTACGTTGATGCAAGCTTTGACACTGATCCGGATGACTCTAAGTCACAAACCGGATACATATTTATTCTCAACGGGGGAGCGGTAAGCTGGTGCAGTTCCAAGCAAAGCGTGGTAGCCGATTGTACATGTGAAGCGGAGTACATCGCAGCCTCGGAGGTGGCGAAGGAAGGTGTCTGGATGAAGCATTTCATGACAGATCTTGGAGTAGTGCCCAGTGCACTAAATCCAATGAACCTGTTCTGTAACAACACTTGTGCCATTGCTCTGGCCAAGGAACCAAGGTTTCACAAGAGGTCCAGACACATAAAGCGAAGTTTCAACTCCATCCGCGATTACATCGGGGAGAAGGACATAAATATTTGCAAAGTGCACACGGATCTGAATGTTGCAGACCCGTTGACTAAACCTCTTCCAAGGGCTAAACATGATCAACACTAGAACCGCATGGGTGTTCGATTCCTTACAGTGTAAATCACATAGTGATGTGAGCTAGATTATTGACTCTAGTGCAAGTGGGAGACTATTGGAAATATGCCCTAGAGACAATAAATAAAGTGTTTATTATTATATTTCCTTGTTCATGATAATCGTTTATTATCCATGCTATAATTGTATTAATTGGAAACACATTACATGTGTGGGTAAATAGACAACACTTTGTCCCTAGTATGCCTCTAGTGAACTAGCTCGTTGATCAAAGATGGTCAAGGTTTCCTAGCCATTGACATGTGATGTCATTTGATAATGGGATCACATCATTAGGAGAATGATGTGATGGACAAGACCCAAACTACAAACGTAGCATATGATCGTGTGAGTTTATTGCTACTATTTTCTGCATGTCAAGTATATGTTCCTATGACCATGAGATCGTGCAACTCAGGGATAATGGAGGAGTGCCTTGTGTGTATCAAACGTCGCAACGTAATTGGGTGACTAAAGGTGCTCTACAAGTATCTCCGAGGGTGTCTGTTGAGTTGGCATGGACCAAGACTGGGATTTGTTACTCCGTGTGACGGAGAGGTATCTCAGGGCCCACTCAGTAATACAACATCACAATGAGCCTTGCAAGCAATGTGTCTAAGTGTTAGTAATGGGATCTTGTATTACGAAACGAGTAAAGAGACTTGCCAGTAATGAGGTTGAACTAGGTATGGAGATACCGACGATCGAATCTTGGGCAAGTAACATACCGAAGAACAAAGGGAACATCATACGGGATTAACCGAATCCTTGACATAGAGGTTCGACCGATAAAGATCTTCGTATAATATGTAGGAACCAATATGGGCATCCAGGTCCCGCTATTGGTTATTGACCATAGAGGTGTCTCGGTCATGTCTACATAGTTCTCGAACCCATAGGGTCTGCACACTTAAGGTTTGGTGACGTTTCGGTAGTATAGAGTTATGTATGGTGGTGACCGAAGGTTGTTTCGAGTCCCGAATGAGATCCCGGACGTCATGAGGAGCTCCGGAATGGTCCGAAGGTAAATATTGATATATAGGAAGTCCTATTTTGGTCGCCCGAAAAGCTTCGAGCTCATCGGTAGTGTACCGGGAGTGCCGGTAGTGTACCGGGAGACCATCGGGAGGGGTATTTCGACCCAAGAGGCAACATGGGCTGTGGGAGAGTGAATACCAGCCCTTAGTGGGCTGGTGGAAGTCCCACACAAAGCCCATGTGGCTAGGGATAAAAAACCAAAGAGAAAAAGTGAAAAAAGCCAAAAATAAGGTGAATCCTAGTCCTACTAGGATTGGAGGTGGATTCCACCTCTCCCACCTGGTTCGGCCGACTCCTAGAGGCTTGGCCCTTGGGCCAAGCCTCCTCCTCTCTTCCTCTTATATATACTGAAGGTTTTAGGGTTTTTGCACAGAATTTTCAGCCACGTGTTACCTGTTCCTCCAGTGCATAGTTTCTCCTCTAGATTGGTTTCCTGCAGCGCTTAGGCGAAGCCCTGTCGGAACAGCTCCACCACCATCGCCGGAGTGCCGTCACGCTGCCGGAGAACTCTTATTCCTCTCCGCTCCTTCTTGCTGGATCAAGACGGCGGAGATCGTCATCAAGCTATACGTTTGCTGAACGCGGAGGTGTCGTCCGTTCGGTGCTAGATAGGAAGGATCGTGATCAAGTTCGTGGGGCGGATCGTGATCAAGTTCGCGGGACGGGTTGTGATTGGATCGCGGGACGCATGACGATTTGGATTGCGAAGACGTTCGACTACACCAACCGCGTTTCTTAATGCTTCCCGCTTAGCGATCTACAAGGGTACGTAGATCCACTCTCCCTTTCGTAGAAGCTCATCACCATGGATAGATCTGCGTGTGCGTAGGAATTTTTTTGTTTCCCATGCAACATTACCCAACATCTCTTTCCCCTGCCCGCCATGGTTGCCAGGTCCGGAGCTCGCCGTTATCGTCGCCTCGTGCCCCGCAGCTGCAAGAGATGGACGGATCCGGACGCCCTCGACCCGATCTACCC